>OX596073.1:111662130-112384630 GCA_951394005.1 Protophormia terraenovae
AAAAGGTGAATTTCGAATGCTAATTAAACATTATTTTTTCCAAAAAAAATTATCAATCAAACCAAGGAATAGGTCGATAAATACTATGGGGCTCTGCACCATAGATTTCAATGGTAAAAAAGTGGTTTACTGACTTTCGTTGTGGTCGCACAAGTACAAATGACGCTGAACGTTCTGGACGGCCAATTGAGATTAGTACACCCGAAAATCCACGATATGGTGTTGGCCGGCCAAAGAGTAAAAGAGTAAAAGTGCGTGAGATTGTTGATGCCATAGGCATTTCATATGGCAATGTGGTTTCAATTTTAAATGATCTGCTGGGTTTAAGAAAGTTGTCTGCAAGATGGGTGCCGCGTTTGCTCTCAATTGACCATAAGCGTAAACGTGTGACAACTTCAAAGGATAATTTGGAGTTGTTTAACCGTAATCCCAATGAGTTTTTGCGGCGTTTTGTAACTGTGGATGAAACATGGATCCATTACTGTACTCCGGAGATCAAGCAGCAGTCTAAACAATGGGTTTCTCCGGGTGAACCTACTCCGAAGAAGGCCAAGGTAAGTTTGTCGCCCAATAAGGTGATGGCAACAGTTTTTTGGGATACACGCGGGATAATCCACATCGATTACCTTCAAAAGGGAAAAACAATAAATGGCGAATATTATGCCAACTTTTTAGACCAATTTAATGAGGATTTAAAAGGAAAACGACCCCATATGGCCAAGAAAAAAGTTCTTTTTCATCAAGATAATGCACGGGTGCACACGTGTGCAGACTCAATGGCAAAACTCTATGAATTGGGCTACGAATTGGATTTAGCCCCTAATGACTACTTCCTATTTTCAAACCTAAAGAAATGGCTCGGTGGAAAGAGATTCTGCTCCAACAATGAAATTATTGACCAAACAAATGCCTATTTTAAGGACCTCGAAAAATTCTATTTTTTGGAGGAGATACAAAAACTGGAGAAACGTTGGACTAAGTGTATTGAGTTAAAAATAGATTATGTTGAAAAATAAATTTTTGTTTTGCAAAAAAAACACTGTGTTTCATTCAAAAAGTCACTAATTTTTTTGATCCGCCCTCGAAGTAAATCAATTTCAAATAAGCAAAACGCAAAAAATTTTGAACTCTTCATGTTTCCTTCTATTTTTGGTAATGCAGTGGGATAAGATATTGGGTAAGGCCGTATAAAAAATAACATGAAAAAACGAAAGATTATACAATTTGTAACCTTTTGCTTATTTCAAATGTATTTACAAGAAACGTTCTAAACACAAAATAGTCATGTTATATATCATTTAAAAGGAAATGTTGTCTTCCTTAAAACTATGTATAATAGATTTCATTATTTTGAAATTTTTAGCACATTTTTCTTGAAACAAAATGAACAAATGCAAATCTTGTTTATATGGACATATTTCAAAAGTTTGAGACTGAATAATTTATAAATTCCTATAGGTATCAACATAATTTTTTCACATGATATAACATATTTAACGAAAAATTGATAAATGTGAAAATCGGAAAAATATACATAATTTTACTATATATTTTTAAAGGTCGAAATTTTTATTATTGAAAATATGGGTATTTTCAGAAAATTGCCATGTGTGACTAAGTTTACCGGTAGGCTGTCATAATTTTTTGCAAAACCTTTAAGAACATATTGAGCTATATAGCTTAATTCACAGAAGTACCAAAATCAGCAACCAATTTTTCTTACAGACTTAAAAATTTCAACTTCTCATCCAAAATTGATAATTTTTGACCACTGCTGGATGTAGGATGAACGTTCAGAACTTTTCAAAATTTCACATACACGTTTTCTTGAGGTCCCTTCTTTCGGAAAATGTCAAAACATACTAAACTTTTTTAACAAAATTTTTTAAAAAAGTTAAATATATAAAGTTACTTTTTTGGAAAAAAATTGCAATTTTTGAGACCTGTTTTGAAATTTTGACTTTGAAAATTTTTTCTTGTTATTGAATTGAGATAACAAAAAATTTTTTTATTAGCATAATTAAGACAATTGTAGAGAATTTCAACATATTTTAAAAAAAATTTTAGAAATTTTATTTTAAAAGTTATAGGGCAAAATCTCAAAAAAGTCAATGCCAAAAATGAGAAATTTATTTTTTGTAGTTAAATATCTTTTAAACCATACGAGATAATTTAGCATAATTAGCATGTTTTCTCCTTGCCTTGCTTAGGAGAATTCAAAAATGTAAAAATATTTAAAATGGTTTAATATTTGTAAAAGTTATAAGCCCCGATATGTTTTTCACCCTCGATATGGTAAATTTTGGCCCACTGTAGCGACGTCCGTGCTGCAGCTACACACTATTGCTGACAATATTCTAAAAGCCTAACTCCTTCTCTATCGTTGTTCCAAGTTTCATCTAAATAGGTTCAGTGGTTTCAAAGTTGCAGACGTATTACCATTTATTTTGCTTTTGGCCCCACTGTGCACTGTGTAACGGAAGCAATATATTATTTACTTAATTTCATATAACTTTCAAGAATGAAATAGCGTAATTTATTAACTGAGTGCGAAGGACGCTTTTTCTTACCATGCACAGTGGGGACAAAAACAAAATAAATGGTAATAAGTATGGATCCATGGAACAACTGAACCGATTTAGATGGACCAAATTTGACCACCTTGAGGGTGAAGAACATATCGGGGCTTATAATTTTTACAAATATAAACCGATTTTAAATATTTTGCAGTTTTTGAATTCTCCTAAGCACGACAAATTATCTACTATGCACAGTGGGGCCAAAAACAAAATAAATGGTAATAAGTATGGATCCATGGAACAACTGAACCGATTTAGATGGACCAAATTTGACCACCTTGAGGGTGAAGAACATATCGGGGCTTATAATTTTTACAAATATAAACCGATTCTAAATATTTTGCAGTTTTTGAATTCTCCTAAGCACGACAAATTATCTACTATGGTTTAAAAGATATTTAACTTCAAAAAATAAAATTCTAATATTTGGCCTTGACTTTTTTGAGATTTTGCCCAATAACTTTTAAAATAAAATTACTAAAATTTTTTTTAAAATATGTTGAAATTTTCTATAGTTTTTATACCCTACACCACCATAGGTGGGGAGGGTATAATGCGTTTGTGCTGATGTTTCTAACACCCAAAAATATTGGTCTAAGACCCACCTTAATTTATACCAATCGGCTTAGAATCACTTTCTGAGTCGATTTAACGATGTCCGTCCGTCTGTCCGTCTGACCGTCTGTCCGTCCATGTAAACCTTGTAATCAAACTACAGGTCGCAATTTTGCACCAAAATTTATGAAATTTGGTACACAGCATTTTTTTGGTCCAGGGACGAAGCCTATTGAAATTGGTTATGATCGGTCCATTATTTCACCTAGCCCCCATACAAATGTACTCCCGGAAAAGGGTTTAACGATCATAAATCCCTTAAATATAGCAATATTTTAATATTATTTGGCACATATAAGTTTCATATAAGTTTAAATAAGTGTGCCGAGTTTTAAAAAGATCGGTCCATAATTACTCATAGCTCCCATATAAACCCCTTTCCAAAAAATCAATTTAACGGCCATAAATTCTACTAAAATGTTAGTATCAAGTTAATATTCGACACAAATAAGTTTTATATAAACATAAATGATAGTACCAAATTTTATAAAGATCGGTCCATAATTTACCATAGCTCCCATATAAGGCCCTCTTTCGGGAATCACCCAAAAGTGAATAAATTCATATAAATGTCAGCATCAACGTAATATTCTGTATTTGTATGTCTTATTTTACACTTATAAGTATCGGTCCACATTTGGGTCCATGTCTAATAAAAGACCCCTCCCCGAAATATACTGTATGGTGTAGGGTATCATATAGTCGGGCCTGACCGACTATATCTTTTTCTCTCGTTTTAATTATGCTAATGAAAATATTTTTTAGTTATTTTAACTCGATAACAAGAAAAAAATTTTCAAAATCAAAATTTCAAGACAGGTCTCAATAATTGCAATTTTTTTTTTTTAAATTTAGTTAAAAATGTTTAATATTTTTTGGCATTTTCTGAAAGTCGGGACCTCAACAAAACGTATTAGTGTAATTTTGAAAAGTTTTAAATGTTCGCCCTACAGCAGTGGTCAAAAATGGCAAATTTTGGATGAGAAGTTCAACTTTTGAATCTGTAAAATAAATTGATTTTTGATTTTGGTACTTCTGTGAATTAAATTATATATCTCAATATGTTCTTAAAGGTTTTGCAAAAAATTATGAAAAATTATATATATTTCCCTGACTTTCTCATTCATCAATTCTCTTATAATTATTTTATAGCATGGGCAACAATCATTTTGATACCTATAAGCCTTTAAAAAATATTTAGTCACAAATGTTTGAAATATGTCGCCGTAAACATAATTTGCATTTGTTTGTTTTTTTTTAAGAAAAAAATTTTAAAATAGTAAAATTGTTTTTACATAGTTTTAAAGAAGACACAATTTCCTATAAAATGATACATAATATGGTGGAAGAAATTTGGCACAAATATTTGTCTTATATACAATTTGTTTGGGATTGAAAATGGGAAAAATCGGTTAATAAACAAAAAAGTTGTGGCCTAAATAATAGAAACACAGGGTGTCCGTTGTAGCTTAATCTGCTGGTATCTTTTTAAAAAAAGCATGTACGACAACGAAATTTTGTACAGACAGTTAAAGAGTTGATATAAACTTGAAAGCCAAAAATGGATGTGGTCCGCCCAGTTTACCTCCCACCACCCATATAAGGCGAAACTTCAACGAAATTTTGTACAAATAGTTCAAGGATTAATTTAAATTCGGAAACAAAAAATGAGCGTGGTCCCCCACCTTACCGTCCACCTCCCCCCATAAAACGTAAAATTTGGTAAAGTTGAAGGTGGGTATATAGATTCGGCCAAGCCGAATATAACATTCCCATTGCTTATTTGAAATTGATTTGCTAGAAAATTTATAAATGTTAGGTCAGAGAAATGTATACAATTTTTTTTATATTGAACTTTCTAATTCATTTCACAGAAATATCGAAATCAACAATAAATTTTTTTTACTCAAAAATTTGAACTTTTCATCAAAAATTGACCATTTCTGATCACTGCTGGAGGATGGTCGCTCAGAACTTTTCAAAATAACATTTGCGCGATTTCCTGAGTTCCAGTCTTTCAGAAAATTAAAAAAAAAGAAAAAATAAATTAAATATATAAAGCTTTTTAAATTTTGAGACTTATTTTGAATTTTTGATTTTGAAAAGAAAAGTTTTTAGTATTTAGCCCATAACTTTGTTGTTTATTAACAGATTTTGCCCATTTTCAATACCAAATAAACCTTATATAAGATAAATATTTGAGCCAATTTTCCCTGTCTTTCTGATGGTGGGTATTAAAATGACGAAAAATGACTTCAAAACATTGGGTCGTTTTTCATATGAAATATACACAGAAAAAATTATTACCGTCTTTTTCACAATTAACTCAGTTGTTTAATTTTGCATCAAAATTTAATAAATATGTTCAAGAAAAAGTAAAATAAAAAATAAATTTTGGTATGATTTTTTTCCTATACACATTTTTAATTCATTCAATCATCTACTTGATTGATTTAATTAATTTATTAATTGGGAATTTTTTTCTGTTTTGTATTTTTTATAGTTTTTAGTAATTGATATAATCATTTTGGTGAGAGGTGTAAATTTAAACAAGTTTATAATTGAATGAATTATTTTCATATATATTTGTTAATTGGTGACTTTTTTCTGTGTAACCCACATTTTTATAAGAATCTTGCAGGCCATGTTTTATTTATATGTTCTATGTTTTATTTATACATTTTTTACAATATCTTTAACGCTAATGTTTACAATCGCATACCCGGGTATGTTTTTATATCCTACACCACCATAGGTGGTTGGGGTATTATGCGTTTGTGCTGATGTTTGTAACGCACAGAAAAAATTATCGGACCCCCAACTTAAAGTATACCGTTCGACTCAGAATCACTTTCTGAGTCGATTTAACGATGTCCGTCCGTCCGTATGGCTGTCTGTCCATGTAAACCCTGTGAACAAAGTACAGGTCGCAATTATAAAGATATCTTAACGGAATGTTTCACGAATAATTATTTTGACACAAGGACGAAGCCTATTGAAATTGGTTGTGATCGGTCCATTATTTCACCTAGCCCTCATACAAATGTCCTCCCGGAATAGGGGTTTAACGATGATAAATGCCTCAAATGTAACAATATTTCAATGAAACTCGGTACAAAGGAGTTTTGTATAAGTTTTAATCTTTGTGCCAAATTCAAGATTGGTCCATAATTGACCATAACTCACATATAAATACCCTCTTCCGAAAATCACTTTAACGTGCATAAATCCCATACGAATGATAGTATCAAGTTAATATTCGGCACAAATAAGTTTTATAGAAGTAAAAACAACATTGCCAAAATTTATGAGAATCAGGTCCATAATTTACCATTGCTCCCATATAAACCCACTTCCGGAAATCGCCCTAAAGGCCATAAGATCCTATAGATGTTAGTATCAATGCATTGTTCTGTATTTGTATAATTTATTTTACACTGAGTAAAAGTGTTAGCCTACAATTGGCCACAGGTCTAATTTTTAGCTCAAACACAATGGTGTAGGGTATCATATGGTTGGTCTTGACCGACTATAGTTTCTCTCTCGTTTATCTTTGAAATACAATGTTATGAGTTGTAATTATAATATTAACTTGAAAATTTAGATATTCAACAATAATATTGTTATAAGCCGTTACATATACGAGACAGTGGACGTTACTCAATAATTTTTGGACCTTGTATTTTCTATATAAATCTCATGGGGTTATATAAGAAAAACATAAAAAAAGTTAAATTTAAAAAAAAAAAAGGCAAAATAAAATTTTGATATTTGAGAAATCTTACATTACTTGTTCTAATTCTTCATTGAAAAACTTTCCTAATATAAAAAAATATTTGACCTGGATGTGTAATTGTGTCTGGGGTAAGTGTTTCCGTAGGTCCCTTGTTTATACCAACAATATATATCAAACTGCAAAAAATAAACCAAAGCGGTTGTACAACCAGTTGTTTGAATAAATTATCAAGTTTAATGCTCAATAGCACATTTAATAAAAAAAAATGTTTTCATTTAGTCCTTTTTATATTGAAAAAAGAATGGACCAAAAAGCATAATGTTACAAATACGTAACACCATCTTAAATAACCAAATTGGATTTGTTTTTTTTTTTTTTTCAGCACAAACAAATTTTTCTCTTAAAACATTTCACGTTGCAGAACGAATATTTAGTTACCCAATTACTAACAAAATTTAAGTTTATATTGTTCTGTTTTTCTACAATTTAGCTTAAAACTTAGACTTAACAGTAGGCATTAATGGGTTAACTTGAAAAGAAAAACTGGAAAACATTTTGTAGCAAGAGTTATAGGTGTTTCTTGAAGTATATCCTTTACATAAACATCCAGCATACAACAGTATTTAATTAATTTTTATACCCACCATTAGAAAGATGGGGGGCAGGGGAAATCAGTTTGTCATTCCACGTGTAACATATCGAAAGAATCATTTAATACCTAGTAAGATTCTGAGTCGATCTAGATATGTCCGTCCGTCTGTCTGCTAAAAGCAGGATGGGCCTCGGTGGGGACCACCTTGGGCTCAAATATCTACTTCATATAAGGTTTATATCAAAAACTAATGGGAGCAAAAAATAAAAAAAGTTTTCAAATAAAATATATTAGCCTTTTTTATGGCATTTAGCCTTTTGTGGCATTTTTTAAGTTCAATTTAGCCTCTCTTTTCTCGCCTCCTGGCAACACTGGTTCTAATAAATGGAATGTAATGTAACAAAGGAACAATGGACTTGAAGTCATGTTACCGCTCTGAAGTGGTCACCGTACGGTGCTTTGCTCCCATATAACGACAGAATAAAAATTGAAGGAGTTGTAATAGAAAATTTAAATTTGGTACGCATATTACTTTATACCAGCGTTGCCATAACGGCATTTAAAGTGCAATTCTAGCACTTATTTTTCGGGTACTGCACCTTTTTGCGAAAAAAAGGTGCTAGATGCTGTTTAGCACCTTTTTATACTTTTTTATAAATAAAATTAATTTTTTAGCATTAAAAGTGCATTTCTAGCATTTATTTTCAGTTTTTGCACTTAAATTTTAATTCTAGATACATAAAGCACAAAATAGATAAAAATATCTTTGTATAGTTTTCCGATCAAATCTTTTTTTTACAACTCCAAAACTAATAGTATTAAGGTATGGTCAGACTAGTCAAAATGACGTAACTACTATAAAAATGTTTTCTGACCTCCATTTTAATGAAAACATTTTTTACTAGTTATTATTCATAGTTGACATTTTACCAAATTTAGAACGATGCTGATTTCTTTTACAAAACATTTGCAATATCAAACAACTGTGAACAATTATTTGTAAAAGTAGTAGTTGCACAATTTTGGTGAAATATTTGACAAATGTGAACATAGTTTTAGGAAAATACCAATTATAAGGCCAGCATACGAAAAAATAAAAGAAGTAAAACCATTCTTACAAAAAAATATCCGAAATGCTATAAAAGCTCTTACATAGGGAATAAAATATTTTATCCAATACACGAATTAAAAAAGCCTTTTAACCTAAAAACTTTAAGAGATGAACCCAATATTTTTTTAAGCTAAATTTTATATTCCAGTTCTTCATGCGCAGTGCTTATATTTCTATAAATTAATAGGGGTTTTCATTCAAACACATAAATGCCTCGTAAAGCTCATAAATATGATAAATGTACAAGCTCGTAAAAAATTTGTCAAACTTTATTTGAAAAATTATTTACACAACTTATAAATGTTTACTCTTCAATTTCAATGTGTAAACGAATTCGTAAACTTTTATTTTTGAAAAGTCAGATTTGATAAAAGAAAATTTTATTAATTTAAAATTTTTTATATTCAAATGGATAAAAAAAAACAAAGCATAAAAATAAAAAAGGTAGGATGGAAACTTATTTTATTTGCTAAAATATCCGAAAAATTAATAAGAGAATACCAATTATTTACAAGGGGCGTTCATGCAACATGTAAGTAATAAACAATTTACGAGTTCTTATTTTAACAAAATTATTTAAAATTATTTTATATATATTTCAATAAGACTTAGAGCCTATTTACATTGGGGATTATCGCAGCAATTTTTAATTATATTTTCTTTTGAAGTTGTTTCCAAATCCCTTCTGCATTTACACATATAAATTTGTATTGTGAAATTTTTTCAAAAATGTTTGACAAAAAACAACAAATCATAAAAATTTAAAATAAATTTGAAAAAATTTCATGAAATTTTTTTGCTTTGCGACGACATGCAACTTTTCTTACCCCGCTTGCTTCTCTATACCTCTTGCCTACAAACGTAAAAGTTGCAGCGATTTTTTCCAGGGAAAATCCCCAATGTAAATGAGCTCTTACACACAAAAAAATTCATAGGTAATATTTCCTAAAAACTTGGTATAAAATTTACTAAGCAAAAGGGTAGAATGGCAGTTACAAAGTTTCTTAGGTAATATAACTATAATTGTAAGTAATTTCTATGTTCGAAAATATTACCTACAAACTTAGTTAAAATTGCTAAGAAATATTGAAAAATTACCACAAAAAGCGAAGTAAATTCATATTTGTATTTTTGGTAAGTTATCTAAACAAAATGTGTATTAAAATATATATTTTAGTTAATTAAATTTAGCTTTTTTATGAAACCTAACGTGCATGTAAGTAGGTGTAGGTAAAATAAAGTACCCAGGAAAATTTTGTATTAGTTCAACTAGTTCCAGAACACATGAAAATAGCCTGTACTTGTTTCTACTTTGGCGTTACGACCAATGATTTTTGTTTGAAATTGTCATCTCCAGAACTAGTTCTGTGGAAGTGCTAGCTAGCCAGTACCCATTCTATGGAACGGTTCTAGAACTAGTCCTTTAATCAGTGATTTTTGTTCGAAATTGTCACATTCGGAACTAGTTCCATAGAAGCGTTAGGAACCGGTTTTAGAATCTGTTTTTTTATTTTATTTTTTCATTTATTAATTTTGTAAATACATACTCTTTTTTTAATTTTTGAAATTTTTTATACAAGTATTTTAAACAGTTCTAGGAAGTCATTCGAGAACCAGTAATTTGTTCTCAGAAGTTATGTAGAAGTCATACAGAATTAGTTCTTAAGCACAGGTTTTCTAAAACATTCCGTAAAACGAATTTAGAATCTGAATAATGTTCTACTCCATTAGTGTCAGAATTGGTTGTGATAACACTAGTTCTGAGGATGTTATTAAAGAATCTGAAGTGGTTCTGATTACACCAGTTTTAGAACTTTTGTTTTTAGAACATGTTCTAAAATTTGTCCTGGGTAGTTTCTTAATTATTCATAATAATTTATTTATATACAATTTTTATAATTTACGTACATATGTATGTATAATACTTAATTAATATATTTTTAAAGATATAACTAAATACGCATCGTCTTCCCGCAAATTTTTCTTCTTATTCTTATTTTATTTTTGGTGAAATACGGCCACTTGTAATGAATCCACATTATATTCACTTTCTCAAACATTGTCAAAACACTATTGTATGTTAACTTTTTGGCTAATTGAGAAGAAATACGATGGACGGCTTTTTGAAATCCAAACTGTATTCTTTTTAGAAATGTTAGTAATATCCGCAATATATGTATATAAATTATAGATCTTAATTTCAAGATGATTAAATGTCTAAATAAAAATTAAAACATTAACTTTTGTGGTATTTGCTTGAAAAAATTTTGATACTTTACATACCTACATATGTATTTCCTCCTTTATGGTCATTTTGCAAAAGCCTTCAGAATTTTAATTTCTAAATTAAAAATTTAAATAATTTTTTATTTCTTTCAAATAAAAATTCAAAAAATAATTTATTTATGTATGTAAATTTTTCTTGACACTATTTATACCCTACACCACCAAAGGTGGTTGGGGTATTATGTGTTTGTGCAGAAGTTGTAACGCAGATAAAAAATCTTCGGACCCCCACCTTAAAGTATACCGTTCGACTCAGAATCACTTTCTGAGTCGATTTAACGATATCCGTCCGTCCGTCCGTCTGGTCGGCTGGCTGGCTGTCCATGTGAATCTTGTGCGCAAAGTACAGGTCGCAACTTTGAAGATAATTTGATGAAATTTGATACATATGCTTTTTTCAACACAAGGACGAAGCCTATTGAATTTGGTTATGATCTGTCTATTATTTCACCTAGCCCCCATACAAATGTCCTCCCGGAATAGAGTTTTAACACATAAAGATGCCGTAAAAATATGAATATTTTAATGAAGTTTAGTACAAATAAGTTTTATATCAACAAAAATCCGTCTGCCAAATTTCATGAAGATCGGTCCATAACTGAACATAGCTCCCATATAAATTCCTCTCCCGAAAATAACTAACGTGCATAAATCCCATACAAATGTTAGTATTATGTTAATATTTAGCACAAGTAAGTTGTATATAAGTAAAAACAAAATTATGTGGATCGAAATGGTGTAGGGTATCATATAGTCGGGTTTTACCGACTATATCTTCTTCTCTCGTTTTTCAATTGACAATAAAAGAAAATAAAAATTAATACAAAGAAATTCGAACAAGATTTCTAATTAATTAGCAATATTAACATATTTTTTAGGTAATACGACTTTTATAAATCTCCAATTAACTTAGATAATAAAACAAAATAATTTTATTTCTATATTAAAAGAAATTACCTATACAAGCTTTGGTAATATTGCCTCTGTTATTTTTTTGTGTGTACTTATGTATGAAATTTACTGTCAAAGAATACTAAGAATGGAAGGCTTGTCAAAAAAACCTAACTCTGTTGTCAAAAAAACCTAACTTTAAGATTGTGTTAGTCAAATTTTATTTATATGTATTAGTGCTGAAACCACTTTCACCACACATCATAATCATACATAGTTGCACAAAAGAGTATTAACAAATTATTAAATATAATTCATCACAATTATATTCGCAGATTTTTATCTTTTTATGCGGGTTACATCCACAAATAGTAATATAATTACATTTCTTTGCTTTTTGTTGATGAATATGAAAATAATTTAAAATTATTTTAAAATTTGTTTTATTTTTAATACCAAAAGTAGCAACACTGTTCGTTCAATTTAAAATTCAACATAAAAAAAGGAATGTCAAAAATAAAATAAAAAAATATTTTTTCAGTTTGTGGAAAATATTCGTGTAGCGGGCGTGAAAGTACAATAAACGTGTGTGAAAAAATAATAAAAATATCGTGTGTTAGTGCAAAAATGTGTCGCTTGTGTAATTTTCCTTAAATTTTAAGGAAAATATTTGTTTATTTTGTGTTGTTTCTCTCTCTCACAAGTGTGTTGAATTCACACATAACTTGTATGTGAAGAGAGAGAAATGTTGTTGTTGTAGGAAAGAGTACTATTTTCCCTTCTTAGTATTCTTTGTTTACTGTGTTCCAAAATATAATGTGAATACGTTAATAAGTATGAAGATGGGAAGTTTTTCTGAATTGATTTGTTCCTTTGAAATTAAGAATATAACCAATATAATGTGCGTAAACCTTACAAATTTAAAAAAATATATATATTAAAATATTGAATATATTGCACTTTTTAACAATCATTTAGCACTTATTTTTACTAAATTGCACTTTTTTAATAGCCATTTAGCACTTCTTCTCAGAGAAGTTCTGGCAACACTGCTTTATACTTAAAATGAAAAAATAAGAAGTTTTGAAAAAATCGGTTCACGGACACGTTTATCTCCCATATATCCTTAAGTTAAAAATCTAAATTTTTTCTAAATTACTAATCTGAACTTTATTAAAATTTGTGAGCAGCAAGGACATGCCTACCTCCCATACATCCTGAAATTTATTGTCGTTGCGGGAATTGGCAAGTCTGCCAAATTTTGTTTAAATCAGAAAAAACGCATTTCTGGTTAAAATACTGTTCTTAATTTTATATAAATTTAAATTTGGCTAATATATTACTTTAGACTCAAAGTAAATATATACAAAGTTTCAAAATAGGAGGAGCAATGAGCCGCCTAACTCTCATATATCCTGAAATAAGAAAAACGCATTTTCTTCTAAAATACTTTTCGAAGCAGTATCAAAAATTAGAAATAGGTCTTTTGTGGGTCAGATATAGTGTATTAAAAAAACCGACATTTTCAGAAAATCGGTTTTCGAGTTATTCGAAAAATTGCCTTTTCAAAAAAACCGGTTTCGAATACGGTTTTATGTATGTAAAAAAACCGGTTAACCGGTTATTATTTTTATTTTTATACCCACCATCAAAAAGATGGGGGGTATATTGATTTTGTCATTCCGTGTGTAACATGTTGAAGGAATCATCTAAGACCCCACAAAGTATATATTTTCTGGGTCCTGGTTTGATTCTGAGTCGATCTAGCTATGTCCGTCCGTTTGTCCGTCTGTCCGTCTGTTGAAAGCTGGATATGGCTCGAACGGGACAACGTAGGGGGACGAAATTTGGCACAAATATTTGTCTTATATAAGGTTTGTTTGGGATTGAAAATGGGCAAAATCGGTTAATAAACAAAAGCATGTACGACAACGAAATTTTGTACGTATAGTTCGGGGATCGATATAAACTCGGAAACCGAAAATGGGCGTGGTCCGCCCACTTTACTGCCCACCTCTTATATAAGGTGAAAATCAACGAAATTGTGTTCAAATAGTTCAAGGACCAATGTAAACTCGGAAACCAAAAATGTGCGTGTTCCGCCCACTTTTCTGCCCACTTTACCGCCCCCTCCCATATAACGTAAAATTTGAAAAAGTTGATGGTGGGTATATAGATTCGGCCGGGCCGAATATAACATTCGCTCTTGTTATTATTTTATTTTTCTTTTTTTCTTTTTTTCATAACATTTGTTATAAATTCGTATATAAAAAATTAATAAGGGTTTTCATACAAACGTATAAATTTACTCAATCCGTAAATTTATGCGTTTTACTCACGTGTTGGATGGATTGCAAATAATTGTGTATCCTTTAATTTTCCTTGAGAAAATTCCGAGAATATTATATGTTTCCAAATTTGTTGATTCTTCAATTTTATTTTTTCTTTATTTGAACACAAAAGAAAATAAAAAGAATATTTTTTATTTATTTCATATTTGATTTTTTAAAAGTAAAAGTAAAAGTTTACGAAGTAGTTTACACATTGATATGGAGGGGTAAATTGTGTAAATAATGATTCGAACAAAGTTCGACAAATTTTTTACTAGCTTGTATATTTATTAGGGTGATCGACTCGGTTTTCCAACCGTTTTTTTCAGGGAATGTGCTGTCGGTTTTTTCAAAATGTTCAATTTTCGAATGTCGAATAGACCGGTTTTTTTAAAGACAAAAAACCGGTTTTAAAAATACCTTTTTATTTAAAAAACTATGCACTAAATATTGATATTTGATTCAAAATTAATGATTATTTTTATATTCAAAATCAAAATGATGAGGGGTATATTTATTGAAATTTTATATAAATAGTTTGAAATTAAATGGGCGTGGTCCGCCCACTTTACCGCCCACCATCCATATGAGGTGAAACTTCAGCGAAATTGTGTTCAATTAGTTCAAGGACCAATGTACTCAGAAACAAAAAATGGGCTTCCGTGTAACGTAAAATTTGAAAAAGTTGATGGTAGGTATATAGATTCGGCCGAGCCGAATAAAACATTTGCGCTTGTTTTGATATTCATAAAGTATGATTTCTAATGTATTAAAAGATTTAGTTTTAAAAAAGTTTCACCTGCAGAATCGTTTCAATAAAATTGATTCTGGCTTTTTCCATACTAACCCATGGTTTCTGTTTATGCTAAGTAAATGTTAATATCATTTTTGATTATTATTTTCGTACAACTTTTATACCCTACATGCCTGTTATGCGTTTGTGCTGATGTTTGTCAAAAACCCAAAAATATTGGTCTAAGACCCACCTTCATTTGTACCAATCGGCTTTAAGTCGATTTAACAAAGTCTGTCTGTCCGTCCATGTAAAACTTGTAATCAAAATACAGGTCGCAATTTTGGTTTCTTATAGTCCAAGGACGAAGCGTGTTGAAATTGGTTATGATCGGTCTATTATTTCCCCTAGCCCCCATACAAATAACCTCACAGAAAAGGGGTTTAACGATCATAAATCCCTTAAATGTAGCAGTAATTTTTGCATATCTAAGTTTCATATACGTTTAAATCTGTGTGCCAAATTTCATGAAGATCGGCCCATAATTGACCATAGTACTGGTCTACAATTCCACAGGTCTAGAAAAAAAGACCCCTACCCGAATTTTGATGCACACAATGGTGTAGGGTATTGTCGGCCTTGACCGACTATATCTTTCTTTCTCGTTCTTAATGGGTTAATAGTTATATCCAAAACTAAAAAAGGATTTATTGATTTTTCTGTAAGAAATGTAGACTTTTGATATAGAAATATTAACTTCTGCAAAAAAAAACCGGTTAACCGGTTTTTTCAGAATTTAAAAAAGTGCAACCGGTTTTTTCAAAATTCCAACTATTCGAATTATTCGAAAACCGGTTTCTCCAAAAAGTCGAATAATCGATCACCCTAATATTTATATAGTTTACGAGCTATACAAGGCCTTTATTTGATTGTATGAAAACCCCTAATATAAATTATTTTTTTTTAATTAATATTTTTTGTAAATAAGAATTAGTATTGATTTCAATTCATTTTTTATTTAAAAAGATATTTACTAAACTGGAAATCAAAAATACACGTTCAATATTAGTGAAGGTTGGAGAAATTGTCAAAAGACAATTTAGAATTCAAACTTGAATCATTATCAGAATCTGTATTTTCATCTACACTATGTAAAAATAGACGGTTATATAAATCAACAGCGAATTCCTTAGTTTCTGTTTTTGAGGAGTATTTCAAAACATCACTACATCGGAATTTTCCTGAACTTAAAAACAGAAAGTATAATTACAACTTTAATTCTGCGCTTATTAAGCCCTATTATAAGTCGATTACATAATTCTTGTGCGTATTGAGTGTTAATTTTTTTCAAATTGTTCTACAAAAAATTATGAATTGCTTCCCCCTCTATTAGAGTTGCAGAATCTTTTAAAAGCTTTAATATCTATTTCTAATGGCTGAAAAGTTTTTCAAAGATTATCTAGTGCATCTTTTTCAAGATTTTTAAAAGAACTCATACCAACTCTAACAACGCTTGATTAACACATTTGTTGATTCTTAAAAACTGTTCAATTATTTTTGACAAAGAGTTCCCTGTATTTTACGTCGCAAATTAATCGTAGTTCTTCACCTCCTTGCTTTTGTATAAAGTTTTAGATTAAATAATGTACACCATAATAAATGAAAAACACTGGATGTTTTAGTTAAAAACCTAAAAACTACCATCCATTAAAAAACCGGTTAACCGACAGAAAAAAACGGCATGTCGAATAATTCAAAAGTAGAAATTATTCGAAACCGGTCGGTTTTTTAAAACTCAAAAACCAGTTAACCGGTTTCCGGTTTCGGTTTTTGAATACACTAGTCAGATATTATTTGAGCAACCCCTATAATTTGTTAATATTATTTTAATTTCTTTACCTACACTTTCTCTTCAGTAACTTATTAATTTGCCTAAATTAAACCGATTTTGGGTCCAAAATGTTTAGTTTTTTTTTTTTTTTTTTAGTTTTTAATATTGCATTACATACACAGAGAAAACACTTTTGTTGTGGCAACCGAATTTATTGCCAATCGAATTCAGTCGGTTCTGTGAACTAACACAGTATTCGATTGCAATTGCCGAATGTATATGGTACTCATAGCTGTATGTTTATATGACTATTGTGAATTAATTTTATATTAATTTGACATTTTATTTAAATGTTTGTTTCTTAACATTTATTTAAAATTTATAAAACATAAAGTAATGAATAATATATAGTTAAAAACAAAATTGATTAAATAAAATAATGTTAAATAATATTAAAATGTTCATCAATAACATTTTGGGTCCTGGTTCTCGCTTTCAAACTACATAAATCTTATAAAAAACAATCATCACATACAGAAATTGTTTGGTTCGTGCAGGACAGCAATCTTTTTCATAAAATTAATTTTGCAACCGAGTTGGATAGCATTAAAGATATTTGTGGGCAAATACTGGCGGCAAGATCGCTCCCTATTATACATGTCGTTAAAAAGCAGCTAAATACTTAATAAAAACAAACATTTAATATAACAAAAATATAAACAAGAATATGAATTCCAACTTACATGTTTTTGCATTACAATACGTTATATATTTACAATACCGCTGCTTGAGAGTTGTTTTCTATGGCTTGAGACTTTTATTCTTGGCAGTTTATTTTCCGTTTTACAGATTTCTTCTCTTCAAGAAATTTATTTGAAATTTACATTATATGTTTAATATTTTTTTTTTAAGAATGTCAAAGAAATCAAACGAATTTATTGCTTAAGAGAACCGAATTCAGCTTTTCTTTTTCACAATAGACTTTTTCAATTAGATCCATTAATTTAACCGTATAATATACATTTTATATTAGTTGTATTTGCCGAATTCAAAGATAAAATTCATTAATGTAACCAAATGGTTATTATAACTTCTATGACTACAGTAGTAACCGTATTTCCATTAAAACAATGTTTTTACAGTTCTTCGAACAGCCAAATTGTTATTCAAATAGTCTTTTAATAAAGCCAATACAATTTTCTTTAAATTTATCAATTTATTATAATGGGAACCGTTTTCTAACCAATATTTTTTCTATGTGTATTAAAGCAATGTCTATTTAATATTTGAACATAAAGAATTCTTAGCTTTTGTGTAAGAAATTTGTAATTTACTATTTTTTAGTGGTGGTTAAAAATAGGAAATAATTCTTCTTTTGTACATTAAAAACAATATTAAATTACAGAATCAAGCAAAATAAATTGTATAATTTTTTATAATTTTATTTTATACTCCATCGAATTCATGAAATTTTTGTATTAAAATTTTTAAATGATCTATAATTAGAGCCATCTTGAAGATTTTTAACGAACTACAATCAGCGTTACCGTTGAGAATTTTTAAAAAGTGTCCAAAAAAGGGGATTTCAAAATAAAAAGTCGCCAAAAAATTGTATTTTTTTTTTTTTTAAAGTGGCCAACTACTTTAAAACCTAAAAAACTCCTTAAAATTTGTTTATTTGATAACAACAAATTATTGTATTTGAAGAAAAACTAAAAAATTCAGTTCTATTAATAACAAAATAATTTATTATCATTTTACAACAATTTTTATTATTGTAAAAATAAAGATGTAACGAAGTTTTATGGTATTAAACGAATTTATACCATGAAACGTTATTACATACATTTTTTATTACTCTTATATGGGTTATTTTATTTACTAACTTGTTATATTACAGCATCTGTGAATACCCTATTATTATTCTACCTTACTTTTGAACACCCTTATTGTTGTTCTAAGAATTAAGATTTAATAATTCTCATTAAGTTTATATAATTATTATCATAAGTACTCTAAGTTTGGATGAAGTAGTTGCGATTTAATTTGCCAAAATCTAAGACAGCTGATATTACGATATAACTTGCCTTATTTCAAGATATCGTAACATCAGTCACTGTTTCTCTGGTACTCGGATTAGGTCCGAGCGTCAGGGGGATACCTTGCACAGCATTTCTGTCTGTTTCGGACACAGCGGCTTTGCTCCGTCTGTTTCGGCACTACAACTTCGGTCGTCGGTCCCGATACCACTACTTCGGTTGTTAGTCTCGGCACTACGATCTCGGTTGTTAGTTTCGGCACCGTGACTTCGGTCATCGGTTTTGGCACAGCGAATTATCGTCTGTCTCGGCACTGCAACTTCGGTTGTTAGTTTTGGCACCGTGACTTCGGTCATCGGTTTTGGCACAGCGAAATATCGTCTGTCTCGGCACTGCAACTTCGGTTGTTAGTTTTGGCACCGTGACTTCGGTCATCGGTTTTGGCACAGCGAATTATCGTCTGTCTCGGCACTGCAACTTCGGTTTTTAGTTTTGGCACCGTGACTTCGGTCATCAGTTTTGGCACAGCGAATTATCGTCTGTCTCGGCACTGCAACTTCGGTTGTTAGTTTTGGCACCGTGACTTCGGTCATCGGTTTTGGCACAGCGAATTATCGTCTGTCTCGGCACTGCAACTTCGGTTGTTAGTTTTGGCACCGTGACTTCGGTCATCGGTTTTGGCACAGCGAATTATCGTCTGTCTCGGCACTGCAACTTCGGTTGTTAGTTTTGGCACCGTGACTTCGGTCATCGGTTTTGGCACAGCGAATTATCGTCTGTCTCGGCACTGCAACTTCGGTTGTTAGTTTTGGCACCGTGACTTCGGTCATCGGTTTTGGCACAGCGAATTATCGTCTGTCTCGGCACTGCAACTTCGGTTGTTAGTTTCGGCACCGTGACTTCGGTCATCGGTTTTGGCACAGCGAATTATCGTCTGTCTCGGCACTGCAACTTCGGTTGTTAGTTTTAGCACCGTGACTTCGGTCATCGGTTTTGGCACAGCGAATTATCGTCTGTCTCGGCACTGCAACTTCGGTTGTTAGTTTTGGCACCGTGACTTCGGTCATCGGTTTTGGCACAGCGAATTATCGTCTGTCTCGGCACTGCAACTTCGGTTGTTAGTTTTGGCACCGTGACTTCGGTCATCGGTTTTGGCACAGCGAATTATCGTCTGTCTCGGCACTGCAACTTCGGTTGTTAGTTTTGGCACTTCGGTCATCGGTTTTGGCACAGCGTATTGTATCGTCTGTTATACCCATTAGATTAAGTCTGAATTTTGTAATCTAGCTTTAAGAAACCGTATTATTACATTAGTATTCATAAGTTATATTTAAGTATCATCAACGATCCTGCTTGCTGCATAATACCAGAGGGAACCGAGTCTTCAACTCCGCATCTACAAGTAGAATCCGAATTACCTGAGAAGTAACCGACTGAATCCCTACATATCATCATGCTGCTAGTAATTTATATAACACAAAAGTATTAACTATAAATTATTGTTACCGATATCTGAAACATTGAATTATTAAATAAAGATACACTGTATAATTAACCCCCAGAAAGGGTAAATCAATTGTGTTCTCACTTCAGGTTCGTGGATCCCGTAAGTCGACCCTGGACGCGACTGAACTACCCCAGCCGACGACAAAACCACGTTACAAAGATTTATTCACAAAAATATTTAGCACACAAACCTCTTTTAATTAGTTAAACTCCTGTACATTTGTAGACTAGTCTTTCAAATTTAGGATCACAGAAAAAATTATTACGGTCTTTTTTCAATTAACATAGTTGTTTAATTTTGCATTGAAATTTAATAAATTTATTCAAGCAAAAATGAAATAAAAATAAAATTTAACTATACTTTTATATCATATATACATTTTTAATTCATCCAATCAACTACTTGATTGATTTAATTAATTTATTAATTGGGAATTTTTTTCTGTTTTGTATTTTTTACAGTTTTTAGTAATTGATATAATCATTTTGGTGAGAGGTGCAAATTTAAACAAGTTTATAATTGAATGAATTATTTTCATATATATTTGTTAATTGGTGACTTTTTTCTGTGATAGAACGCATGAATTCACAAGTATTGTCATAAGTCTGTTAGATAAACTATTTCTTGTTTTTGATAATTTAGTAAAAAAAAAAAAAAACACGTTACCCCGAGGGATTGCTCTTAGGAATGTAAAAATTTAAATTAGGATATAAGTATTCATCGAATCTTTTTTTTTATTTTTTCAAAAAATTTGGCATATGATGGATGATAAACTTTACTATTATTTTTAATTACTGACAGTTTCAGTTCATTTATAAATACTCCGCGGTTTTTTATATCACTATACTGTAAGACAGTCCCAAAATTATTAATTTATGTGTTGAAATTAATATATAATGGGTCGATATATTTCAAACAACTTAGTTTATCGTAATTTAGCACATAGTCTTAAAAAGTCGCCATTTAAAAAAGGGGCCAAAAAAATGGCCAGGTGCTTGAAAAAGGGGCAAATGGCGACTAATGTCGCCAAACGGTAACGCTGACTACAATGAGTCTAAAAATTATATTTTTCCCTTCGTTAGTTATTTTTTTTTTTTTTTTTTTTTAATTTCGGAATAATTTTTATAATCTTTTTTATTTTAATTTTGCAAAATAAATTACGTTAACTTTAAGAACTCTTTGATGTTTAAGTAAAAGCAGAAAATCAAACACCTTTTCAATTTAACTTTTTTTTTAAGTTTTTAAGGCAAAAAATAGACACTAATTATATTTCAATCTGTTAAATAACTGTAAAAGATTACATAAACCGTAAAAAAATTATATAATTTAATGCTATATATAATACTATATTAAGTATAACTAATTTCTATGTTTTAAATAAAAAAACAATTGTGCAAATTTTCTTAATTAAATATATATATTCGAACCACTATATTTTAAAAATAATATAAGTTTTAAATTAAAGGTATTTTTATTTTGTTATTGAGATACATGCAAAAACCTATTTTTTGTGACATATAGCAGTTTTTTGAAACGTTTCAGTATGGATTTTCAAGTATTTTGTACAAAAATTTTTATTGATTTTTCCTTTGTACCGACGACACACAGTGTCCCGTTTCAAAAATAAATTTGGAAATAAATCTGGAATTTCCAAACGGCTCGTCCGATTTCCTTGAAATTTCAGACAGTGTTAGTAGAGGTATAGGCAAGTTTAAGTTTTGAGTTTGGGGCGGGTCCAGAAGGTCCTAAAGTTGGACACCTCTGGCGTTCAAAAAATTTAAAACGATCCAGATTCGTTATATCTCAGCCGATTTAAACGATTTTTACATGGGTGGATTCTGCTAGTCGAATAGTAGCGGATCAGAAAATGCATTCCATCCTGCTAGTGTCTAAATAAATCTTTTTCTGTATTCTAGAAAAATTATTACAATAATGAACTTGAGCCCGAATAAAAAATACAATAATTATTAATTCATAAAAAAGTTCGAAAAATATTTAATATTTTTTTGCCTTCATACAATTCCTTATAAAGTAGTCTTTCAGAAAAGTATAAATACTATATATGTTACTTAAGAAATTTTTTCTATAACTCAAAAAGAACGTAACTACCTTTTTCGCAAAAAAAAAAATGGCGAAAATTCTACTTTTTTTTTAAATTAAACTTTAAATGCATAAAAATAAAATATATTTCAAAAAAATCGAGTGAAATTTGACCCGCTGTAGAAAAAAATTTACTAATGATGTTTTTGTAGATCTCGACTAGCAGAATCCACCCATGTAAAAATCCTTTAAATCGGCTGAGTTATAACGAATCTGGATCGTTTTAAATTTTTTTAACACCCGAGGTGTCTATCTTTAGGACCCCCTGGACCCGCCCCTGTTATGCTTATAACGTCCAAACTCAAAACTCAAACTCGCCTACACCTATACTAACACTGACTGAAGTTTCATGGACCAGCCGTTTGTAAATTCCAGATTTATTTTCATTTTATTTTTGAAACGGAACACTGTGGATATTTTACATTTAATAATCTCTTAATTTGTATTGATTTGGATTATGGTTGCCAAGTAATATTAGTTTTTAAAGGGTAATTTTTTTCATTTAATATACACAGCTTCACATCTTATAAGGAATTCAAATCAGACATTATTGGAAACCACTGTATATATGTACATATGTATACTTTATGGAGATAATGTATGTACATGACCAAAGAATTTACCATTTAAAGTGTGTTGGAGAATGTGCCAATTAAATGAATAATGTGAAAATGTAATGTCGTAAAAGATGTACAACAAGACATGATTCGAAATTAGCCAGTATTTTAAAATTGACTAAAATCTGTAGAGAAAGCAAAAAATGTATATACAAAAAACATATTATGCTCAGCATTGTTTAAAGGGCCCTTTTGTTTCGGAATTCTATGTAAGTTTATAGCAATGCAATAATATTGGTTTCATAACATGATGACAGAAAATATTAATTTTCAGATTTGACATCACCGATTTAAATGAAATTAACTATAAACTTTTGATAGTGTTTCTTTCATCATTAAACTAGTCTTTTTTCTGATTAAAAAATATAACGTTTTGGGAAACGTACTTTGCTTTTAAAATGATATGTAGTATGTTAATATAGAGCATGTAAACGAAAATTTTTTACATTTTCAATTGCATATATTTAAGCTACAGTATATAGTATTGGAAAAAGCTAAAAGCTTTCTGATTCAGTAAAGTCTAGAGTACATTTTGAGTTTCGAGGTATCAGTCAACAAAATATCTTAAAAATTGCAAAACATCAGAAAAAAATGTTTAGACAAATTTCTTCAAAAAATGTGTAAACGAAAATTTTTTTTACATTTTAAAACGTAGATATTTGAGTCGCTGTAAGCAATATGATATAGATCGGATAATTTTCTAAATCTGCGAAGTCCGAAGATTTTAAATATGTAATACTTTTTTATTAAATCCAAATTGTTAATTCATAATCTTAAAAATTGGAAAATAACAGAAAATTAATTTTGAGCAAATTTTTTTGTACACTACATCAACCAACTTCAATTAAAAAAAAATCCTAGTTTATCAATGATAATTTCGGTAAATGATAAATTAAAGAAAAGATAATGTCATAATCTATTAACTAAAACACTAAATAATGTGTTGATTAACACTCCGGCTGGATTTGGCATCGAAAAGTAAATCGCGAAAAAGGTTATGGTAAAAAAAACCGTAAAACACATTGAATATGGGTGTCATAAAAAATTAATAATAATCAAAACCAGTTAAAAAATTTTACATCCAAGGTTGACACAGTGTCAAAAATCGTGCAAAATTTAAGAAAATTGTGAACATTTATTACATTTTTTATAAAATTTACAAAAGTTCTTAAAATAGGGTGTGAAAAAAGTTTCCAAAAATTTTTTTCTGAATTTTTAAAATTATTATATTTATTCAGCGGCTGATAATTTTAAACAAAAATAATAAGCATATTTGTATTCGTTGGAGTCTTAAGTTTTATAAAAGTACATTTTTGAGAAACCTTTTATAGATACTTAAATATTAATTTTTGAAAATGTAAAATTTTTTCGTTTACATGCTTTATTTCGAAACTTCAAAGATGAAAATAAGCCATATAGAAATTAAACTGTTATATCTCTAAAAACTTAGAAGACATGCCTGAAAGCTTCCTCATGAAAAAATTTGCATCACACTCTTCAGATTTCTAAAGGCCCTTTAAATACCGTGTTTAATGTTTTCATCTTTCACTATGATACTTTTAGTTGTAAATAAGAGTATGCAAACGTAAAATAAATTACATGTGTACACAGAGAAAATAGTTTTGTCGTGTCAACCGAATTTTTCGCCAATCGATTTTGGTCGGTTGCATGTACTATTGGCTGAATTCGTTGCAACTACCGAATTTTTTCTTTGTCAATACTGTATTATTAACTCAACGAGATAAAAAACTTGTTTATGATAGCCTAATTTGTTATCACAAAAATTGTTTACATATACCGAATTTTTCGATTCCTGTATAAACATTTTAAAACAATTATTAAAAAAATGTTTATTTTCCAAAAATATACATACATTAAGGCGACTCACTCTCTAGGGAAAGAAAATCTACCTTGAAATGTTTTATGATGTTCCCCAAAATATATTGGTTCTACTGCTGACCGTTCGTGAGCTGGAGCATTTTTAAAAAAGGTCTTTTTTCCAGTTTTTTTAACTTTTTTGTATTTTCTCCCAAAGCAACATATAGAAAATGTGGTATTATTTAAAAGACTTGGAAGGCGTGTCCATTGGTATATAAAACATATCCAAGAGTGACCTCAATATTTTTTTATTCCATAAAACATCATATTTTTTAAGGTTTTTTCACAACATTGCACAGTGGCAGAATCGAAATTTTTTGGAAATAAATCTGTAACTTCTGATCGGAGGAGCTGATATACAATTTTTTTAATCGTTTGCCAAATTTTTGTTTCTCGTCCAATTTTAAATATATATATATATATTTATGCATTATTCTAGGCACTGATAAGACCTATAAAAAACATGCTTGCATGTCCTATTTATCTCTTATAGTTTTTGAGTTATTTTCATTTGATTTTTTAAGTACCTCAATTTAGCATGTTCTTAGTCCAGTTTTTTTTATTTTTTTATTTTTGCACAAACACATATTCGAACATTGGCTACGGGAACAAATTATTTATGTTGTTAGGGCTTTTTCACATCCACAATTTTTGGAATTTTCCGTGACTTAATAAAATTTAAAGTGGCATAGTTTCGGATCTGTAAAAGATATTGATTTCAATTTTTTTCTGTATAACGAAGAATTATTTCAGCTAAGCAATGTAATTTAGATGAAGTTTATACTTTTTCTGATTTTTGCAGTTAAAATAATATTTTTGTAAAAAATTGGATTTTTGAAAAACTATAAATATTTTATCTGTAATAAAATCTTTATTATTAAAGATATCTCAAAGAAATTTTCAGTAGATAAAGACTTTATCGAATAAAATGAGAATTAAAAAAAAAATTGTAAAAGGAATCCCACAATTCCCAAAAAACGCCGAAAATCCCAAAAATGGGTTTTTTCACACTTTCGGCTATAAAATCTACATTTTTCCGAAGTGCCGTAGATTTTAATTTAAAGCTTTTAACAACATATTATAGATTCCTAAACTGCATTCCGTTTGCCGATTCGGGATTTGAGAAAATATAGACTAAAGTCAAAACCTTCATATTTGCTTCCTTTTTATTTTAAAGTCTTCTCTGTGAAGATACCTTTCAGAAAAGTATAAAATTATTATATGTTGTTAAAGAAAATTTAATTTTAGAGAAAAAAGAGTGTAGATACTTTTTCGGTAATGCCTATACCAATGTAGATCCAACCAGCCGATCAGAAGTTACAGATTCATTTCCAAAAAAATTTCGATTCTGCCCCACTGTGCATTGTTTGTTATTATTATTGAATATTCCAACTATTAAATTTTTACATGCTTTTAGACATGAGTTTTTGGTATTCGTTTAATATTTGCTTCAAAATTCTTTTAATTTCGTGGTTTATCAGACAATCAATCTGATTTAAAATTTTATAAAAACATAGTCAATATGGGTATCAAAATTCTTATTTTGATAAAAACTAACTATTTAAATTAACACTTTTGCGATAATTACAAAAATGTTAATATAGAAACAAAAAACATTAACGGAGAATGTAAAAACTAATGTAATGTTTTATAATATTTTTGTGATTCAATTTACGCGTAGAGCTTGTGCGATTCAACACTATACAGCCTAAACTATCTTAATGGAGTTCTCTAAATAGTCATAATTATTCTTTTATTCGTTATTTGATTATAATCATAGGCTCTTTCAAGGACTGGGGAAGTATAACCGCAATTTATTATATTGTTTAACGTTTTACAGTCAACGAACGTTTTCAATACATAAAATTGTCATATTTTTAGTAATTTTTGATTTTTTTCACTGTTAATATTATTTATCAATTTCATTAAAATTATTGCAATTATTGTAAATATTTTAATTCAAATTAGTAGGTCTTATCAAAAGAAGAATTTTGATACCCATATTGACTATGTTTATGCAAAATTTTAAATCAGATTAACTGTCCGATAAACCATGAAAATTAAATAATTTTGAAAGAAATATTAAACGAATACCAAATACTCATATGTAAAAGCAAGTAAAAATTTACTAATTTGAATTTTCAAAAAAAAAAAAAAAAAAAAAGAATGTTGGACAGTGTCCCATTCAAAAAATAAAATGGAAATAAATCTGGAATTTCCATTCAATGAAATTTCAGACAGTGTTAGTAGAGGTATAGGCAAGTTTAAGTTTGGAGGTTATAGGCATAACGGGCGCAGGTCCAGATGGTCCTCGAGTTTCAAAAAATTTAAAACGATCCAGATTCCTTATATATCAGCCGATTTAGTGAGTGGATTCTGCTAGCCGAGATCTATAAAAAACGTTGCCGTATGTGTAGGTTATCTCTTTTAGTTTAAGAGATATCAGGCTTCATAGATTAAAATTTCTATTTTTGGACCTATCTTGGTAAAGTTTTTTCGCTATAGCGGGTCCAAATTTCACTAGATTTTTTTGAAATATTTTCTATTTTATTAACAACAAATAACAAAATTGTGTAAATATTTTTTTTTTTTTTTTTAAAAAGTCTACGGAATCAAAAGTTATATGCATTTGAATTTTGAAAAGACGATTTTTCGCCGTTTTTTTTTTTTTTTTTTGCGGAAAAGGTAGTTACGTTCTTTTTGAGTTATAAAAAAAATTCTTCAGTAACATATATAGTATTTATACTTTTCTGAAAGACTACTTTATAAGGAACTAGCTAATACCCGGTGTGCTTCGCCACCACCGAAATGAAATACAAAGTAATTGAAGGATTAAAAAAATATATTTATTTAGTAATGAAAATAAAACATTTTTCTTAAAAATTAGATAGATAGATGTTTCCAGTGCAAAATTTGAAAATTCAAGCTCTAATAGTTTTTCAGATATACTAATTTTTGTATTTAATTTTTATGGGAGGGATCATACCCCCATAATCCGCTAATTTATTAGACAAATATTTTCATGGATGTCAAAATTCTTTGTGCAAAATTTTAGTCGTTTAGGCGGCTATAGACTTCAAACAAACATACATACATACATATATACATGCAAACAAACACACATTAATTTTTATATATATAGATTGTGTGAAGAAAAAAAAAAAAAACTTGAATACTGCGTGAACTAGAGTCTCTAAAAATTTACCCATTTTTTATAATTTTCGAATTTTTGCCTTAATTTCTCAAATCGTAAAGCTGGAATTAAAAAATAATTATATTTTTTACATAGTTTGAAGTGTTTTTAATTTTTTGGTAATAGAAATTTTTTCTCCCCGATATCGGTTTGGAAGATATAGCAAAAAACTTAAAAAATCCCATTACATTGTAAGTTATAAATAAGTAATGATGTTGTTGTAAAAAGATATTAAACATTTTAATTTAAAAAACTTCACAACAACCAAAAATGAAATTAAAATAAATGTATCAAAAATATACTATTTTAGATTACAAATTAATTGATATGCAAATTTTGTCTTTCATTTATATATCCCTCCTTCAAATATATGAATTGATAACTGTATTATACACATTTATATTTTCAAAAATAAATACTTCTTTGAATCGGTTTATAAAAAATAATTTACTTAACAACTTCTATGTAATGCACAGTATGTTATTGTCTTTACAAAGTAACTACATCCGTAACTACATGTCATTACCAAGTTTTTGCTGGGTATGTATGAAAAACTAATTATACTATTACTTATATAGAAAAATTGATAATATTTATACATATCTCCCAAATATTTTAATGCTGAATATTTTTGTAATTTATTTGAAAATTTCTAAAATAATACCAAATATTCTACCGAATGCATTTTCATTTCTTTTCTTCGATGCAAAATGGTTCAAAAACTAATTTTATATTAGCAGGAGCTCCAATTCTGTTTTAAATATGAATTTTTAGCAATTAATATAAAAAAGAAACATTTGAAGTAAAAAATATTCATTAATAATAATTTAATTTTTGCTTATTTTATTAAATTTTGATAACTTCAACCAATTTTCAACCAATATTTTTTTTTTGTGTGTATGTATATATGGGAATGTATTTGGTGTGGTAAGTTTTTGTGGTTGATGAAAATAATCGATATTCCCTAAAGTTGTCAGTGCCGAATGAGTGACAACACTAAAACTCATTAAATGTTAAAGTTGAAGCAAACTTACAAATGAAGTTGAATTTGAAGTTTCACTCGTTCTGTAACAAAATCATTAGAGAATTAACTTCGTTTGTCGTCTTTTTTTTATTTTTTGTTACTCTCACGAGTGTGTATTTGAATTTTTAACACAGCCACAATAAAGACAAGTTATAGCAAGTTTTCATGCTCATACAATAAAGAGGAAATTTAATTACATTTCCTGTACAAGTATCGGAATTACTTTGGCCACTAGTATACAATGACAATCAAGTCGTTGAATGTGTGTGTATGTAAGTAATTTCGACTCCTTCATTTTCCTTTGTGTCAGTTACATTCATTACACTACCATTTCCACTAATTTGTACTTATGTTTGGAATCGTTTTGTTTTCATGGTATTTTGGTTTACAAATTCTGTATATAATTAAATTTAATTGCTCGTCTATTAAAATAAATTAAGTAATACCTTTAAAATAATAACAATAATATTGTACTGTATTTTTAATATGTTTATTTTTGTTGAATTTTCTTAAAATAATAATAATATTTGGTATGTACTTAGAAATAGGATGTCCCATGAAATAAAAACACTTTAGAAAACACATTTTGAGGTTACTTCCTGTAATAAAGATCTTCTAACTCTAAATGTTATTATTTAAAAATTTCTTAAGAAAGCACAAAAATCTTTTGCAGCTTATGTGAATGGGATTCTATTTACGTGAACGGATATCCCGCTTAATATATTTTTTCCGCTTTGGCATAAATATTGATACTTATAGAAAACTTTATTAAAATATTACTATATTTGAGGCATTTATGATTGTTAAACTTCTATTCGGGAGAATATTTGAATGCGGGTTAAGTGCGATAATGGACCGACCCTTGTGCCAAAATAATGATTCATGCCTTAATTGATCATGATATATTTAAAATTGTAAACACAAGATTAACATGGACGTACAGCCAGCCAGACGGTCATCGTTAAATTTATTCAGACATGAAAATTCTTAAAACAGTTTAGGTCTTCCATTTCGCGGATTAAATATAAAATATTGTAATAGAACTGCGGGAAATTTGTGGCAATTGCAGTAATGGACCGGTTCTTCAATACCACTTGAGTACCAATTGACAACTAACTCGTCACCAAAGTTCCAATTGGGAACCAGTTGACACAAACACATTCACTATTTAACAGTTGAGAGTCAATTTATAGCATGCTTGTTAAGTGAGCAATTAGCAACTCGAGCGCAATAACAATCAGTGGCTGAGTGGTTAGCGTTGAAGACTATAAAACATAACATACGTTAGATGAACATGGGTTCTATTCGGGGTGCCGCCATCGACATTAACGAAAAATTATAAAATAAAAATAAACATGATTTAATAAAAATAATAATAATAAAAATGTTTAAAAAGTAAACAATTACCGAATTTTTATAAAATTTTTATTACATTAATCGTTACTGAACCTGTCCTCTTAGACCAGTTCTGTGACCTGTCACAAGGGACTAATTAGCCACCTCCAATGACAACCCCATGTAAAAGTGACAGGTTCCTCTCATATAAAGTTGCGGAACTGGGACCGGTCACTAGCCCCGAGAATCTGTCATATGACTAGTTTTGAACCGGTTCTCTTTACTCTAGGGAGTCTGTAAAAATGTTTACAATGAAAAACAAGAAAAAGAGATATAGTAGGTCAAGCCCGACCATATGATACCCTACAGCATTGTGTATATCAAAATTCGGGGAGAGGTCTTTAATTAGACTTGAGGCCAATTGTGGACTGATACTTATATTAATTGTAAAATAAAATATATGAATACAGAATATTACGTCGATACTGACATTTATATGAATTTATTCACTTTTGGGTGATTCCCGAAAGAGGGCCTTATATGGTAGCTATGGTAAAATATGGACCGATCTTCGAAATATTTAGCACCAATATTTATATTTATATGAATTTGAGTCGAATATTAACTTAATACTAACATTTTAGTGGGATTTATGCTCGTTAAAGTGATTTTCTGCAAAAAGGTTTATATGTGAGCTATGGACAATAATGGATCGATCTTCTTGAAATTCGGCACACAGATTTAAACTTATATAAAATTAAGTTAAAATATTGCTTTATTTAAGGAATTTATGATCGTTAAACCCTTCTTCAATAAGCTTCGTCCCTGAACTATAAAAAACCTGTATGCCAAATTTCATTAATTTCTGTTCAAAATTGCAACCTGTAGTTTGATTACAAGGTTTACATGGATAGACAGACGGACGGACATCGTTAAATCGACTCAAAAAGTGATTCTAAGCCGATTGGTATAAATTAAGGTGGGTCTTAGACCAGTTTTTTGGGGTGTTATAAACATCAGCACAAACGCATAATAACCTCCCCAGCTATGGTGGTGTAGGGATAAATATACTTAATTTCAATTCATTGTATCTTTATACAATCTAGCTTTAAGCTTTCTAAATTTAATTTGAATGCGTATCGCACACTTTAAAATACGTTAAAATCTAGACATTTAGCGGATACCTCTATAAAGTGCACCAATATGTTTGAAGCAAGTTTGAATAAGTAAATAATTATAAAAATAAAATAAACAAAATCCCCAACGCACGATTCAAAAAATAAAATAGAAATAATTATGGAATTTCTGGTTTCCATGAAATTTCACACGGTGATAGTAGAGGTGTAGGCGAGTTTAAATTTTGTGCTTGGACCATATAGACCAACAGGGGGTGAGTCGACAGGGTCCCAAAGTTGGACATCTCTGGTATACAGTTTTTTGAAAACGATACTGATTCTTTATATCTCAAAGATGAATATATTATCTCTTTTAGTTTAAGAGATATAACTCTTCAAAGATTAAAATTTTTACTTGTTAACCTGCCTTGGTGAAGTTTTTTTTCGCTATAGCTGGTTCAATTTTAACCCAATTTTTTTTTTAAGTTTTCCTCATTTCATTAACAACAAATAGCAAAATTGTGCAAAGGCAGAATTTTGTAAGTTGCTTTTTTCCCGTATATTTATAATATTTATATTTTTCTTAAAAGATAACTAAACTCAAAATACTTTAAAGAAAGAAAATTTTTATATAACAGCAAAATAATGTAACCACTTTTTTGCCAAAAAAAAAAAAAAAAAAAAAAAAAACGGGAAAAGTTAAAATTTAAATGCCTGTAACTTTTGACTCCGTAAATATTTTTTAAAAATTCTTTCTTTGCACAATTTGAATATATTCATACGCGGGCATTTTTTGTTGATCTCGACTAGCAGAATCCTCCTATATAAAAATCTTTGAAATCGGTTGAGATATAAGGAATCAGGAAGGTGTCCTACTTTGGGACCCTTTGGACTCCCCCCTGTAAGTCTTTATGGTCAAAACTCTTAAATCCGCCTACACCTCTACTATCATCATGTGAAATTTCATGGAAATCGGATCCATAATTATTTCCATTTCATTTTTGACAACACTTTATAGGTATACTATTTTGTAATGCCTCAATTTAGGGAGCACCCTTACAAGTAGTACATCGTAATGATATCTACTGATTGTTATTACTATTGCTGTTATTTTAGCTACAACAGTTAAAATAATAATTGTTTTTCAGTCACTTCAAATCTTGAATAAATAGAATAGAGTAGGTACTATCAAATTTTTTAAGTAGAAAAACAATTCAATTGTAAAAACAAAATAAATGAAAACAGAATGGAAAACAATAAAGGAATTTTCTACAACCCGCATTATACATGTATTGCAGATTCACTAGTCATGTATATATATAATTACTTATTCCTATTTGTACTAACAATTGTACTACATATTTTAGTAGACACAGTCGCTGAGTAAGTTTTTGTAAATTTTACACCAATTGAATTTTGAAAATAGAAACTTTAGAGGTTACTAAAAAGGAAAAGAAACAAGCGCAAATGTTATATTCGGCTCGGCAGAATCTATATACACACCATCAACTTTTTAAAATTCAAGTTATATTGGAGGTGGGCAGACCGCGCCCATTTTATGTTTCCGAGATTACATTGCTCCTTGAATTTTTTGAACAAAATTTCGTTTAAGTTTCACCTTATATGGGAGGTAGGCGGTTTGGCTTCCACATCGATGCTCCAACTATCTGTGCAAAATTTCGTTGTCGTACATGTTTTTGTTAAAGAGATATCAGCAGATGAAGCTAAAACGGACACCCCGTGTTTCTAGTATTTAGCCCATAATTTTTTTTTGTTTATTAACCGATTTTGCCCATTTTCTTAAACAAAATCCCAAACAAATCCTATATAAGACAAATATTTGTGCCAAATTCTGTCCCCCTACGTTGCCCCATTCGAGCCCTATCCTGCTTTCAACAGACGGACGGACATAGCTCGATCGACTCAGAATCTAACCAGGACCGAGAAAATATATACTTTGTGGGGTCTTAAATGATTCCTTCAACATGTTACACACGGAATGACAAAATCAATATACCCCTCATTTTTTTGATGGTGGGTATTAAAATCATTATATATGCCGTTGATCTGAATACGACATAAATGTTATTTAGATTTTCCGGTTTCCCTCTCAAAATGCATAAGAGTATTTAAAGTTTCAGTTTGATGTTAAAATTAATGTCCTTCATTTAGATTAAACAAAGCCTTTTTAAAGATTGTCTTTATAAATTTATTAAAGTTAAAGTTGTGATTTTTTTTAGCTCATCAGAATATGACATTTTTCTGTCTATTTTATTTTGTAATAAAGTAACATCTGAACTGAAAAATATGTTTTTATTGATTTTAATAAAATTATACTAGTTTGTTTTGAATTCCTACAAAATGGGACGAAAAAAAGCGTTGTCAAAGGATGAAATTTGCAAAATCAAAGCCTATAAGGATTGTGGACTAAATATTAGCCAAATAGCAAATAAACTTGGTCGAACTCGTTATGTGTTCAGTCATTATCTCCTCAATCCATCCAATTATGGAAAATATGAAAGGAGGTTCCTATACTGTTCTTTCGGATGCAGATAGAAGAGCAATTATCAGAAGTGCTTCAAACTCCCAAGACTCTGATGGAAAAATCAAAGAAAGAACTGGCTTTAAAGCAAGTTTAGCAAAATAAAGCATGTAATATAAAAAGCTACTAATCTTAAACGATTAAAAATTAAAAAGAAGCCATCCCTTAATCTATCTCGAAAAGAAACAAGACTTCTTTTTAGCCGGCATCATGATATGGGAAAGAGAATGGCACGATGAAAAAAAAAAAATTCAATTTATAAAGACAAGATGGCTACAGTTATTATTTCCACGACTTGCGAAAAGAAGAAATTTATATGGAGCGTCATCATAGCTGTGCTGGAGGTATGATGGTCTCCTACTATGGAACAAGCAATTTGCAATATTTTACTTAAAAAATGAACGCGAGTTCGTATATTACTGTTCTGGAAAAAGCATTTCCCCATTTTTCCAATATTTTTAGCTCTATATCATGGATATATCAACATGATAATGCACCTATTCATACTGCAAATGTGGTTAAAAACTGGATTAGAAAACAAAATGTGACATTACTTGATTGGCCGACATACTCCCCGGATTTAAATATAATGGAAAATGTATAGGGATGGTTAGCTCGTAAAGTGTATGAATCTGGAAAACAGTATGAAACAAAATCCGACCTAATTGAAGCCATTAACAAAGCGTGGAGTACGATTTCTTTGGATTACATAAAAAGCCTTTATGACTCAATTCCAAACCGCATTTTTGAGGTTATCTCTAATAAAGGAGGTAGTACACATTACTAAAATAACCAAGAAATAAACATTTTTAAAGTTTTTATTGAAAAAGTTCAAAAATTTAAGCTTTTATTGAATTTTAAGCTATACACAGAAAAAAGTCACCAATTAACAAATATATATGAAAATAATTCATTCAATTATAAACTTGTTTAAATTTGCACCTCTCACCAAAATGATTATATCAATTACTAAAAACTATAAAAAATACAAAACAGAAAAAAATTCCCAATTAATAAATTAATTAAATCAAACAAGTAGATGATTGAATGAATTAAAAATGTGTATAGGAAAAAAATCATACCAAAATTTATTTTTTATTTTATTTTTTCTTGAACATATTTATTAAATTTTGATGCAAAATTAAACAACTGAGTTAATTGTAAAATATACGGTAATAATTTTTTCTGTGTATGTCGTAATGTGATGAGCCAACACTTTTAGTCATTATTTTATTATTTACTGTTTTTAACACGTATTCCTGAATTATTATGAATTATAATATATAGTGTAAATAAAGTTTAATTTAAATTTAAAAAAGTTAGCTTTATTTATTATTCACTAGCGAAATATTAAATGCCAAAAGCAATTTTTGTATTTGTCGTATTCAAGTGAGCGGCAGTGTAGATATAAGGTCCATTTTTATAAAAATTATTAATAAGAGCAATTAAACTACAAATACTATATACACCAGGGTTTCCCGAAAGGGAGTCCGCGGACGCCTAGGGGTCTGTAGCAACATTCCAGTGGGTCCGCGGTCCATTTTTATAAAAATTATTAATAAGAGCAATTAAACTACAAATACTATATACACCAGGGTTTCCCGAAAGGGAGTCCGCGGACGCCTAGGGGTCTGTAGCAACATTCCAGTGGGTCCGCGAGATAGACCGAAAATGTGTATAGATTTATTGTACAGGTTATCTATCTTTAAGTACTTACTGCTAAACCTTTTCTGATATATTTATTTGAAAGTGATCTTCAAACTACTACCCAGCAAAAAAATAAATACATGCATGGTACTGGTTCATTTTTAGTTGAAGAATGCACGATTTTAACATTGGTGTGCAGGTGTTCTCTTTAAGAAAAAACACTTCATTAAAATTAATGCTTAAAACCAATGAAAGTTTGATGATTCGACCACGTTTTTTCATTGATGATCATCTAATATATTCATATTTACACTATCGGACAAAATAAATGCGGTTTTTTACTCTTGCTATTTAGTTCATAATTATTGTCTTCTAGGTTCATAATGGTCTACATTTTTGGTATCCAGGTAATTGTCGTATTATATTCTTTAAATTAATACGCAAACGAAGTTTTTAAAATATGTGTTTTTCGAGTTTGGGGCAAAAGTGTAGTGTTGGTCATGCATTTTGTGCGATATAATAAAGTGACACTTTACATTATTTCCAAAAATTTTTTAAATTTTTTGATACCAAATGGAAAGCATATTCTTAAGAAGTGCTAAATTTTATTATTCTATTCATTAAATTCTATTAAAATTATTATTGCATTTGAAAAATAAGGATAAATTCGGTCATATTATCGGTAAGTCTTCGACCACAATCCAGTAAGATTTCTTGATTCGAGATAGAGAAAACTAATTAAAATTAATTTAATTGTCTTTAAAGTGCAACATTTATAATCTGACGCCAAAAAACCATTTCATTTCATTATACAAAATTACAATTTAGAATCAAAATAATATGAAATTGAGAGGTCAGAAACCCTAAGACTACGAAGTAAAATCGTAACGATATCAATATTCTCGCCAATAGAGAATGAGTTTCATAATATAAATACATAAAGAAAGAAGTAATTGTAAATATATTAGTTTTTACTGCCAGGAAAAAGCTCAAACATAGGAGTTTTAGAAGCACCTATTCTAAGTAAAAGTCACATCATTTTTGTGCTAATATAACAAAGCGACCCGTAATAGAAAAAGAATCGTTAAAGTCCCAGAACCATTCTAAAATGCAGTTATTTGGATGAATAAACATAAATCTTATTAAAACTTTTTAAAAAAAAAACAGAGAAAATTTTGGAAAAATCTGAAGTTTTAAATTTTTGTATTAGAAGATCGTATAAAAAATGTTTTCTAAAATTTGGTACATATGAAACACATTTTTTTGAAACTTGTCTGGATAGTTAGACTTGTAATAATTAAAATTACTTCCTGCTTTATCTCTTCGCTTAGAAATATGAGATTCTTTTTGGCGAGAATTGCGATATAGCTACGACTTTACTTCGCAATATTAGGGTTTCTGGTCGTCATTTTCTTATTATTTTCATTCTTAATTGTAATTTTGTATAATAAAATGTTTTCTTTTTTTTTTTTTTTTACCTCAAATTATAAATTATTTTACTTTAAAGACAATTACGTTATTCTTAAATATTTTTCTTTATAAGGAATCAAGAAATCTTACTGGATTGTGGTCGAAAACTTACTGATAATATGGCCGAATTTTTCCTTATTTTTCAAATGCAATAATAATTTTAATAGAATTTATGAATAGAATAATAAAATGTAGCACTTCTTAAGAATATGCATTCCATTTTGTATCAAAAAATTTAAAAAATTTTAGGAAATAATGTAAAGTGTCACTTTATTATGCCGCACAAAATGCATTACCAACACCACACTTTTGCCCCATATTTGAAATACACATATTTCAAAAACTTCTTTTGCATATTAGTTTAAAGAATATAATACGACAAATACCTGGTCACTAAAAATGCAGACTATTATCAAAGAATATACAATATATAGAAAGCGCATGTCAATGAAAACTGAAATATTTTTTAAAAGTATTTCATGATGCGGGAGGGAAGACAAAAGGAAAAGAACAGCGTTGCCAGAACTTCTCTGAGAAAAAGTGCTAAATGGCTATTTAAAAAGTGCAATTTAGTAAAAATAAGTGCTAAATGATTGTTAAAAAGTGCAATTCTTTAGAAAAAAGTGCTAAATTTTAAATAAAGTAATTAGAATAAACATTTTTGTTATTTATGTATTTATTCACTATCTTAATATATTTTTTTTAATTTGTATGGTTAACGCACATTATATTGGTCATATTCTTAATTCCAAAGGAACAAATTAATTCAGGATAACTTCCCATCTTTATCTTATTAACGTATTCGCATTATATTTTGGAACACAGTAAATTTCATACATAAGTATGTCTTATTGAAAAATATATAAAATAATTTTAAATAATATATTATATATATAATAATTTTGTTAAAATAAGAACATTAAGATTTTCATTCAACCGGATAAATCTACACAACTCGTAAATTTATAAAATATTTTTTCCCTATGTAAGAGCTTTTATTGCATTTCGGTTACTTTTTTGTGAGAATGGGTTTACTTCTTTTATTTTTTCGTAGGCTGTCCTTATAATCGGTATTTTCCTAAAACTATGTTCACATTTGTCAAATATTTGACCAAAATTGTGCAACCACTACTTTTACAAATAATTGTTTACAGTTGTTTGATATTGCAAATGTTTTGTAAAAGAAATCATCATCGTTCTAAATTTGGTAAAATGTCAACTATGAATAATAGCTAGTAAAAAATGTTTTCATTAAAATGGAGGTCAGAAAATATTTATATAGTAGTTACGTCATTTTGACTAGTCTGACCATACCTTAAGACTATTAGTTTTGGAGTTGTAAAAAAAAAGATTTGGTCGGTAAACTATACAAAGATATTTTTAGCTATTTTGTGCTTTATTTATCCAAAATTAAAATTAAAGTCCAAAAACTAAAAATAAATGCTAGAAATGCACTTTTAATGCTAAAAAATTCATTTTATTTATAAAAAAAGTATAAAAAGGTGCTAAACAGCACCTAGCACCTTTTTTTCGCAAAAAGGTGCAGTACCCGAAAAAAAGTGCTAGAATTGCACTTTAAATGCCGTTATGGCAACGCTGGAAAAGAAGCTTGTGTGTTTTTTATCTCTTTGGTTATGCTCTTGAAATTAATAAAAAACACACAAAAAAGTCAGTCTCGCACGAGCATTCAAGCAAGGATGTTGTGTTACTGCTTGTTGCTTGAGATACACTCATGAAAAATATTAATATGATTTTTTGTCTCTTAATTAAACAACTATCTTTTTTTAATTAAGAAATAATAATTTAATACAATTGTACATTTATTATATTATCATTTATTATAAAATACAAATTTGAAATAATCGTTCGTACTGAATTAAATTTAGTATTATTTGATATTTTTAATAAGAAATTAAAATCTAAAATAATTAATTATTTATTTATATGTCGTTATTTTTTTTAATCAAAGAGTAAAAAAAGAATAAACATTAAATCGTAATTTTTATGATTACCATGGTAATCGTTGCGATCCCTGGTTATTACTATTCAAATTCTAAACTAGTAACGTGTATTTCCACTTACAAGTCTTGAATTGACGAAGAAACTCAAAATTAAATTACTATAAAAATTATGTTATTTTTATACCCTACACCACCATAGGTGGGGAGGGTATTATGCGTTTGTGCTGATGTTTGTAACACCCAAAAATATTGGTCTAAGACCCACCTTAATTTATACTAATCGGCTTAGAATCACTTCTGAGTCGATTTAACGATGTCCGTCCGTCCGTCCGTCTGTCCGTCTGACCGTCTGTCCGTCCATGTAAACCTTGTAATCAAACTACAGGTCACAATTTTGAATCAAAATGAATGAAATTTGGTACACAGGTTTCTTTTAGTTCAGGGACGAAGCCTGTTGAAATTGGTTATGATCGGTCCATTATTTCACCTAGGCCCCATACAAATGTCCTCTCTGAAAAGAGTTTAACGATCATAAATCCCTTAAATATAGCAAAATTTTAATGAAATTTGAAACATATAAGTTTTATATAAGTCTAAATAAGTGTGCTGATTTTTAAAAAGATCGGTCCATAATTAACCATAGCTCCCATATAAACCCCTTTTCAGAAAATCACTTTAACGGGCATAAATCCCATTAAAATGTTAGTATCAAGTTAATATTCGACACAAATAAGTTTTATATGAACATAAATGATAGTGCCAAATTTTACAAAGATCGGTCCATAATTTACCATAGCTCCCATATAAGGCCCTCTTTCGGGAATCACCCAAAAGTGAATAAATTCATATAAATGTCAGCATCAACGTAATACTCTGTATTCGTATGTTTTATTTTACACTTATGAGTATCGGTCCACATCTGACTCCAAGTCAAGACCCCTTCCCCGAATTATAATGTACACAATGGTGTAGGGTATCATATGGTCGGGCTTGACCGACTATATCTTTTTCTCTCGTTTTTTTTGGTGTATAATTTCATAATGGGACAGAAAAACAAAACATACACAAACGTAATTGTGAATGTATGAGTGTGGCGATCGCTGGTGTAGTGCCTATAAGGAAGTAGAAACAAGAAATTGGTTGTTTATTTACTAAAGGAGATAAAATACGATCGCGTATGTTAGTGTAGGGCATAACATAGATACGTGTTTTGTTGTTTTAAAAGTAGAAATACTTTAATCAGCACCGAACTAGTTATACCTTTTTTAACGTCATATGAGCTTATATACTTTCAGGATATCAAATTTATATTTTAAAATATGATTTGTGTAGTTTTGTTACTTATGTATTCAAAGTAACAGATGTTAATGTTAAGTATATTAATTAAATAAATAAAAACAAAAATATAAAATTATATTCACTTGAAAAAAATATAAAAAAATATTTTTATTTTTTTTTTTTTTTTTATTCATATCAAATTTGTCACCAAAAAAATTTGATTTTTCTTTAATAATTTTGTTTTATTCCGTAAAGAAGGTGGAATTATATTGAAAAAAGATCTTTTGTAAAAAATATTTAATTTGTATATACCTACAATATAAAAAATTGTTATGACAAAAATAAATAAATTAATAAATAAAAATAACTTTTATTTCCTGCCAAGAAATAACATTTATATATTAAAAAAAAAATTTCAGTATTTTTGTTTATAAAAAAATTTAAGTCTATAAATTGAAACATTGCTGTATGAATATTTTTTTCTTTTTGTATAAAAAAAATTATAACTTTTTGCTTAGAAAAAGAAAATCAAAAAACTTCTTTTTTTTCAAAATAAATGTTATTTCTGCCCAAAAATAAAAGAAATGAAATACTTTTTTATTCAAAACAACTTTTTTACCAAACAAAATATATACAGTGGTGGCCACGAATTTAAGACACGACATTTCACTTATATATTTCTGATAATTTTTACATCTTATCGAACAAATTTTAGATCCATGTTATTTTTTAAAGATCCTAGTAATGTTATGAAAAAAAAATCAACAATAGTTTGTTACCTATATTTAGTTTCCAATTTTTATTTACATATTATACAGATTAATACAAGTTTAAGCCTGGTCATGAATTTAGGACATAGGCAAAATAAAAGTTAATTCACAAAAGTAAAGCTCAGCTTCATAAAACAATATTAGTATTTGGTGGGAAATCCTTTATTTTGAATCACAGCAGCGCATCTCCTGGGTAAACTTTCAACTAAGGCCATACAGCGCTCCTTTGGAATGGCATACCAAGCCTTTTGAATTTCTTCCCATAAATCAGTCAAATTTTTTGGCTTTACTGCTCGTACATGCTCCTCAACATCATTCCACAAGTTCTCAATTGGATTGAGATCCGGGGATTGAGCTGGCCATTTCAGAACTGTGATATTATTTTCCTATAAGCAACTCTTCACTAGGCGTGAAGTGTGCTTAGGGTCATTATCATGCATAAATTTCCACATTAGAGGCATGTTGTCTTCAGCGAATGGTATCATGATGCTTGTCAGTATGTTTTTGTAAATATGCTGGTCCATTTTATTGATAATCTTCTGAATGGGACCTACACCATGCCAGGAAAATGCTGCCCACACCATGACATTTCCACCACCATGCTTAACCGTTTTAAGGGTGTACTTTGGGTGATGCTCCAGGTTTGGAGGACGCCATACGTACTGTTTTCCATCAAAACCAAAGCGACAAAACTTCGACTCGTCGCTCCAAAGTATATTTTTCCAAAATGTCATCGGCTTATTGAGATTTTCTCTTGAAAACGCTAGTCGGGATTTAATATTTTTTTTTGACACAAGTGGTTTACGTTGTGCAATACACCCACGTAAGTTCTTCTCATTCAGACGTCTTCTCATTGTCCTGGACGATATATTAATACCAAAATCCGATGAAATCTCATTTTTAATTTTACTTGAGCTCTTGAAAGGATCTTTAGCAGCTGATTTATAAATTAAGCTATCCTCCCTGGGTGTAGTTTTTCGGGCTCTAGGGTGCTGTTTAACATTTTTGGTAGTGCCATGTTGCTTGATGTGTTCCAGTGCATTGTAAATCTTGGATCTGGAACATTTTAGTAGCTTGGAAATTTCCATTACTGTTTTTCCATCAGTATTCATTTGTTGGATCAATTTTCGCTCGGCATCCGAACTCCAAGTACCTCTGGCCATTTCTAACTAAATATTTTGATGTATTCTAACATTAAATGGAATAAAACATTCATTACTTACCTTTTAGCTTCAAAAAACACCAAAAAATCACTTAAAAACCAAATATTTCTTATATGTTTTAAATTCGTGACCAGCTTCAAAAGCACGTTTTTACGAAAATATAATAAAAACAGCAACAAAATGTATACACAAACAAAACCAAATAACGGTAATTGATCTTAACATTACAGGGTACACTGAAAAATTAACAAAATCTAATTTTATATTGCAGGGTTGTAATAATTATCACAACTTAGTTCGTTACATGTCGTGTCTTAAATTCGTGGCCACCACTGTATATAATTTAAAAATAAGTTTTAAAATTGAAAATATTAATATTATTTATTTCTATAAAAAATATATATTTTAATAACAATTTCTTGTTTCAAATAAAATACAACTCAAAAACTTGGAAAAAAATCATAAAATAATTTTTTTCCGAAAAAAAAGGAAAAACTTTTATTTATTATTTACTTTATTTTTATTTTTCTTTCTAAAAAATCCAAAAAATGGAAAAAATATGTACTTTAAAAAATAAAAAAATTGTAATATTTTTTTAAATAATAATTTCTAAAATTAAAAATTCTCTATAAAAACATTTTTTTAAATAATAATAAAAAACACCAAAAACAAATTGTATGCACATTTTATGAAATATATAAAAATATAATATATAAAAGTAAAATATAACAATTATTAGTTTATCAAAAATATAACTATAAAATATAAATTGACAACTTCGAAATCATACTAAAATTTGTCACGTCTCTAAGAAAGGTATAAGCACGTCGGTGCAGATCAGAGTATTTCTATTTGTAAAACAACAAAACATGCATGCTATGCCCTACAGTAATATTAACGTTCATATCTTTCCATTAGTAAATAAACAACTAAAATTTCTGTTGGCACTTTTTATTTCAAAATAAAAGAAACAAATATTATTTGTTTCTTTCAATTTGATATAAAGATCTTTATACATGTACATATATATGTCTGTGTGTTTTTATTTGCATTTCTTTATAAGGAATACACACATGTACAAACACATATATTTAAACTCTTTCTCTCTCTCTCTCTGTTTTGGTGGTGGATTTTGTTTTCCCTTGTTACTTATCCCCCTCATCAATGCAAAATGTTGAGAGCGAGAATTACATGAGAGCAGGTTCTATGATTAGAACCCGCCATAAGAAATTTTGTTTCTACATGATGCGCCTTCTATATATGAATATTCTTTGCTATTATGCACCTAGAAGACAATAATTATGAACTAAATAGCAAGAATAAAAAACCGCACTTTATTTTGTCCGATAGTGTATATAACAAAAGATTATTACGGACATATGTATGTAAACTAAACTGCAGATTTTATAAAAAAAAAAAAAAAAAAAATTATTTAAGAATAAAAAAATCCATAATCTTAAATATTTTACAAATACAATCGAGTTAAAGTAAAGTACTGCAATTTCAAAACTAAAATTTAATGCATGAATTGAACGTTGTTTCAGTGTTCAAAAATGATAAATTTATTAGGTTTAAGGGAGAAGTTAAGAATGCATTTGAATACTCAAAAACATGAAAATATTACATGCCTTTGAACTACTTCAAACATTTTTTGCTGGGTATAGACGTAATAAATTTTACAAAAAGTGATGCCCTAAAAATTATAATTCTTAACGCCCTTTGTGTCGATTTAAATGCAGAACATAAGAAATTACTACATCATTTTATTTTTTTTTTTTTTTTGGTATTTTTGGTAACGCAATATTATTTAAAATAAATATCTTTTGAGTTTTAACGATTTTTCATTTCTACTATACTAAAAATCTAAATATGCCAAGGGGTTCGCGAAGAAATAAAAATTTCTAAAAGGGTCCGTGAAGCATGGAGAGGTGGGAACCCCTGCCCTATAGCATCAAAGATGGTATTATGCGTTTGTGCTGATGTTTGTAACGCACAGAAAAAGTATTCCAACACCCATCTTAAAGTGTACTAATCAGAATCATTTTCTGAATTGATTTAACGATGTCCGTCCGTCTGGCTGGCTGTATGGCTGGCTGGTTGTCTGTCCGTGTAAACTTTGAAAATTTCCATTATTTCACCTCGCTCCCACACAAATACTCCCCGAAATAGAGTTCTAACGCTAACAAATGCATTATTTATGCCACTATTTCAATAAAATACAGTAAAATAAGTTTTATACAAAGATAAATTGGAGTGCAAATTTTCAGAAAGATCAAAAATCACTTTAACTCGTTAAAATCGCACATATATGACAATATCATGGTAATATGTTAACTAATTTAACTAATGTCATAAGGATCGGTACATAAATTGCCATAGATCCGATATCAGGTCCATTTCCGAATATTTCGGAAATCATTTTAGTGCACAAACGCTATTATGTAGGGTATCAAATTATCGGGCTTGACCGACTATATCGTTCTCGTTTTTGTTTGTTCTATGTTTGCCCTTAATACATCTAAGTTACTGTGGTATTCATCGAAAGCCACAACAAGCAAAATAAACCTTTATAGCATTTCGTTAACTATATATAGACATACATATTTTTTATTCCAATAAAATTGTTACCATTGTCCTTAATTAAGTGATTTTCCCACTCCTGTTGACACTTTTCAAAAGCGGAAGCACAATTGTAAATACTTGTACTTTTTGTTATTGTTTTATTTAGTTATGTTATTCTTATCACCCTACATGCCAAGATAAGTAAGCTAACATTGTTATAAAGTTTAAAATTTTAAATTAATTTATGTTATTTTAATATATAAATTTAAAGCGCTAAGAATAAAAAAAACTTATTTTTTTCTAAAGAAATAATTTTTGTACTTTAGTTTTATGTCTATTCCTTGCTCCTCGTTATCTTATTATTATTATTTTTTTGCCAACATATTATTTCGCTTAATGGTTAGTGGGTTTAAGGGTAAATATTGAAATTGTATGTTTCTACAAATGAGTTAGCATTTTACTTTGTTTTAAAATTCTTCTCAAAGATAACAATTTAAATGAAAATTTTATTCAAGTATTTCGAATTCTTATTCAAGGATTCATTCCAAAGGATGTTGAGTTTCAACTCAGTGAAGATGTATGTAAATACGAACGAGTGTTTATTTTTATTTATAATTGTTTTTGTTTATATATATTTTTGAAATAATATCTTTATGTCAATATTAGATCAATTAAGAAGCTAATGAAAACTATGAAGAGTATAATTTAAAATACGCATGTAAGTGTAATTACGTTTTCAATTCATTTCATGTATTTATTCAAAATATATTTTTAATTTAATTGGGGGATTCACAAAGTGTGCTATCATGTCATATTGTCATATGTCCTAAAATACTTCAATGGATAAAAATTATTGTTGTTGCTTTTCTATTGTAAAATTTTATGACATTATGATAATATGACATGATAAGGAGTGAGATCGAAAAAATCTTAACACACATTTTGCCTCATAACTTTTTTCGGAATCAATATTCAAATTTTTTTTTGATCCAGTTATCATGGAAAAATACTTCAGTTATTATTTTTAATAACAACCATGTTAATTCGTCCTTACTTTCATCAAAAAGGATTTACGTCATACAAGTTATTAAAAAATTTAAAAAAATCCAAATAGGTCTTACAAATAATTGGCCACAGAATTAAATGTCGTCCGTAAAACCGTTTCTAATGTTATTAAACAGTATCAGGAGAATTTGACTACTGATGTGAAACCTAGTTCGGTAAGAAAAAAGGACCACATGATATTGGGAAAGCCAGAAAATTGAAGGCATATTGAAAGGAACTCCAAACACATCTGGTAGAAAATCAGCTCAGTTTTCTCAGTGCTTTGACTATTTGGTTCGAAAATTTAAAGCTAATGGGAAAGTTGATAACATATAAAGTTCAAAAAATTCTAAACTGGAATTCTGCAAAAAAAATTACAAGCCAAAAATAGGACTCGGAACTTAAAACCAAATTTCATACAAAAATACTCAAGCTATATAATTGACGAAGAAACGTAGGTGCTGGCAGAATCTTCGCAGCTTGTGTCTCAAAAATTTTTATTGCTAATGCTCGAAGCAATGTTGGAGATAAGTTTAAGACCCAAAAGCAGCAAAAATTTCTTACGAAATTCATGGTATAACAAGCTTTTTGCAGTTGCGGCAAAACAGGAAAGTCATTTGATACATTCGGATCTATAAATACCAAAATATGCATAAAGGAATATTTGCAAAAAAGACTTCTTCTTTTCTTAAGAAAGCACAACGTGTCCACAAATTTTTGGACCCATTTGGTATCATGTCACTACGGTAAGAAAGCTCTGGAGTGGTACCAAATCAATAACATAGTTTTAGTACCAAGAGAGGTTAATTTTCAAAATTGTCCATAGCTTAGACCAGTGGAGAGATATTGAGCTCTTGTGAAAAGTGAATTCAAGAGCACAAAAAATGTGTTCCAAAATACCGAAGATTTTAACAGAAGATGTGCACACTGTTCCAAAAAAGTGACTGAAGCAACTATCAAATCTCCAAAGAAAGGGTTTTCAAAAATGATCCACAATTTTATAATTAGTGGTTAGAACCATAAAAATTATATATTTCTGTGATCTGTGCTAAATTATCAAATGACTTAAAAATTATGAAAACTCTAAGATTAACCATTTCCAAGTTATTGAATATTATGTATGTTAAGAATTTTTCGATCTCACTCCTTAACACACCTTGTGAATCCCTTAAATATTTTAAAATATTGGTTTAAAAAATATTTAATTATTTATGGTAAATTATTACTAAAATAGGTAGCAAAACTTAAAAGAAGTGAAATTTAATTTAAGTGTATTTTAAAGTGATTTTCAAGAGTTCATTTAATTTAGGCGCTATGATATATTGTCCAACGAAACGATTATATCACATACCTTGGCATTCATTTGGATAGGCGACTTACATGGCGCTGTAATATAGAAACTAAGAGAATTAATAAAAAATTAATAGCTGCCTGCTTTCATTGGTTAATGAATAGGAAATCAAAACTCAGCTTTGACTATAATATCATCCTGCATAAAACTGTACTAAAACTAATTTGGACATATGGCATCCAATTATGGGGAACGTCTATTAATACGAGTATTGATCTTATACAAAGGTCCCAATCAAACATTTTTAGAACCACGACGGGTGCACCATGGTATACAAAAAACGAGAACATCCATAAGAATTTAGATGTACCTCTTGTAAAGGATAAGTTCGGAAAATTTAAGGCTAAATATATAGCAAAATTGGAGAGTCATCCAAACCCACTTGCAAGACACTTAGTAGAAGAACGAACATATTCAAGGCTTCGTGGAAATAATATACCAATTTACGGCATCTACGCTTTCGTTGGAGAGTAATTAAATTTAGCTTTAGTTTTAAGATGTTCATACTTATTGAAAGGCCTAAAAGACAGATTCAATAAAATAATAAAACGTGATAAAAAAAGGAAATGTTTCATCAAATCTGAACTAAAAATGGCTATGAAATAAGCAAAAAAAAAAACATAGAATTAACGATAGAGAAACTATAGTCGGTCAAGACCGACCATATGATTGTGTATGAGCCAAAAATTAGACCTGTGACCAATTATAGACCAACACTTTTACTGAATGAAAAATAAAATATATAAATATAGAACTAGCATTGGTACTAACACGTATATGATTTTATGCTCTTTAGGGCGATTCCCGGAAGTGGTTTTATATGGGATATTATGGACCGATTCTCACAAAATTTGGCAATGTTGTTTCTACTTATATAAAACTTATTTGTATCGAATATTAACTTGATATTTGATCATTCGTATGGGATTTATGCACGTTAATGTAATTTCCGGAAGAGATGTTTATATGGGATTATTGGGCGATCTTGATGAAATTTGGCACAAAGATAATCACTTATACAAAACTTCTTAGTGCCGAATTCCATTAAAATATTGTCATTTATGATCACTAAACCTCTATTCCGGGATGGCATTTGTATGGGGGCTAGGTGAAATAATGTGCCAATCATAACCAATTTTAATAGACTTCGTCCTTATGCCAAAATAACTGTTTGTGCCAAATTTCATCAAGATATCTTTAAAATTGCGACCTGTACTTTGTTCACAAGGTTTACACGGACAGACAGCCAGCCAGCCAGCCAGCCAGACGGACATCTTTAAATCGACTCAGAAAGTGATTCTGAGTCGAACGGTATACTTTAAGGTGGGTGTCCGATATTTTTTTCTATGCGTTACAAACATCAGCACAAACGCTTTATACCCAAACACCTATGGTGGTGTAGGGTATAAATACTCGAATACTTTTAAAAATAAATAACAATTTGGCGGCACGAATAATACGAAAGACAGATAATTAATTTCAATTTATCATTTTTTATTGAACAAATTTATTATCAGATCTCAAATATAATAAAAAGACATTTTTGCTGATAACTCGAAATTTCGAATAATAACCATAAAAAACCTTGTATAGCTGAGTATTAGAAGATGACAATTTTTGAGCATGTCTGCCCCTTGCTGCTATTAAATCAAATATTGTCTTACCCATAAAGCACCTAAATCCAATGACTTTCGCAAATATTGATACTCTGTTTATAAACTTAAATAAAAAAACTGAAGTTTAATTTAAGGATTACGAAATAAGTATATTTGCTATGCAAAAAAAGGGTATATCATTTTAGTTTAACGTAAAAAGTCTATTAAATATGTATTTAATAAATTATTAAATACTTAAAAACTCTTTGCAGAAAAAGAAACGTCACTTCCGGTGTAATTTTATTTTCTTTTTATTTCCTTCGAACAGCTCGTTAAGATTTTATCATGTTTTTCCGTTTTATTTAATTTTTTTTTGCTGTATTTAAAAAGAAAATATTTAAAACGAATACAAACACATATACTCATGGCAAAAACTACACGTAGTGCTGAATTTAAAGATGTAATGAAAAAGAGTTGTTAGAATAATATTAAAACTGAAAAAAAAGAGAGAAATTAGAAAAAAATAAAAATAATAAAAGAAACCAGTAGGAATACACTGTTTCCGCATCCTGATTACAATCCCACCAAATGCTTATTTTAGAGTTGAATGAAAGGGAACAAGAAGAAGAGAGTGTGTAATTTTAAATGTTCATTCTGTTCACTGAGGCATATTGTCACTGCCATAATGGATTTTTGTGTTGCTGCTGGTTTTTGTGGTGTTGGTGATTTATAAATGGTGTCATTATTCAGTAAGAAAAATAAATAAGTATCTAATGCACATATTTTTAAATGGTAATGTAAAGTTTAAATAACAAATATTTGATAGAATATTTATACATATATATTTTTTTAAATATAGCTTAAGATGTATATCAAATTTCATTTCAATAACATATTTGTAATGTAAATTAGTTTTAAATTTTAATTCCATATTTCGAATGCATATTTTTTGCTACAATTTCTAAAGTTATAATAAATGGCATTCATTAAATGTATCATGAATTGATATTATAATAAAAAAAAATATTTTTGAACAAAAGTTTTGTATAAAAAACAAAATTGATGTGTCTGTAGAGAAACACAGTTTTATTTATTAATTTGTTATTGTATTTTGTTGTTTATAATTTTGAAACAAATTTTAACTGTAGAATACAAAAAAAGTCATAGACAACATGAAAAATCATCTATAAATACAAAAATATTTATAATGCTAATGTTTAAATGCAACAAGGTTAATGACATTGATGTTTAACTCCGCACGGTAATTCCAAAATATCCACCATCAAAAAGATTTTTTTTTTTTTTTACATATATATTAGTTTTTATTGAATCTTTCTTTTTCAGAAATTTACAATAAGTATTAAAATCTTAACCTAAACTTAAATTATTGTTGATATTGCCACTGCAAAATCCAACGTAGAGTTTTCATTAGTAGTATTATCTTCCAAGATCCAGTGTTTCCATTCTTCTTAGGCGTCTGTGACCCTCAAAAGTTAGCAGATCCCTAGCGAGAGGGTTTGGGTGTTCAGATAATTTTTTCATATATTTGATGCTACTGTTCTTTATCTCCTCACGAATTGTAGGAATATTGAGATCCTTGTGGATGTTGCTATTTCTGACGTACCATGGTGCACCTGTTATTATTCTTAGGAGTTTGGACTGTCTTCTCTGTAATTTTTCAATGTTTGATGAAGAGGCTGTTCCCCAGAGCTGTATGCCATATAACCATATAGGTTTTATTACTGCTTTATATAACAGTACTTTATAGTCCAAGTCTAGGGCTGACTTTGGACCAATTAACCAATGAATTTGGGCAGATTTTAGTTTTATTTGAGTAACTTTGGATTCTATATGACAAGTCCATGTTAAACGCCGGTCTAGGTGAATACCAAGATACCTTACTTTATCCTGTTCAGGTATTTGGACATTGTTTATTCGAATGGGGGGACAACTTTCCCTGCGTAAGGTAAATGTTATATGGACACATTTCGAAGCATTCACATTGATCTTCCATTTATATAGCCATTTTTCCAGCTCAGTGATATGGGATTGGAGTTTTTCGGATGCAATCACCGGATTTGTATGCATACTTACAAAAGCAGTATCATCTGCAAAAGTTGATGTATGAGTCATAGGGCTCGTGGGCATATCTGCCGTATATAGTATATAAAGAAGAGGCCCTAAAATACTTCCTTGAGGTACTCCTGCGGAAATTTTTCTGCGTGAAGAAATCACATCTTTCGATCTTATTTGAAAAGATCTATTTATTATATAGTTTTTTTAGTAACTTATGAACGTTCTGTGGAAGTAACGTGGTCATTTTATGTATTAGTCCGTCGTGCCAGACTTTATCGAAAGCTTGAGATATGTCAATAAATAACGCAGAGCAATACTGCTTGCTCTCGAAACCTCTTCTGATGAGAGTTGTAATTCGATGCACTTGTTCAATAGTACCATGTTTTCTCCTAAAACCAAACTGATGGTTAGGTATACTGTTATTATTATTAAGATGTAATAATAGGCTCTCAAGGAGCAATTTCTCAAACAATTTCGAAAAAATTGATAATAAGCTTATTGGACGGTAAGATGTTACTTGAGTGACGTCTTTTCCAGGTTTGGGTATCATTACTATCTCTGACAACTTCCAAGTACTTGCAAAGTAGCCAGTACGTAAAATGGCATTGAAAATGAATAAAATAAATTTTAGAGCCGAGTTTGGCAAGAAACAAATCATTGTGCTGGTAATTTTGTCCGTTCCAGGAGATTTTCCTGCCTTCAGACCTTTTACTGCTAATTTCACGGCAGAGAGCCGGAATTTTAATGGAGAGTGAATATGGTCGCTATCTACAACAGGTCTTAGAGTTGAACCTGTATTATTTGGAGTGAAAACGTGTTCTAAATGACTAGCGAATGCTTCAACTTTTTCATTAGAACTTTTTGCCCATTGGCCATTTTGGAGGCGTATGGGAGACTCATATGCAATAGGGCATTGCATATTTTTCACCGCCTTCCATAGACTATAATCAGTTTCCTTAGTAGAGTCTAAGTTTTGCAGATATGTTTTCAATTTGGATTCTTTTTGATTCTTCAGAGCGAAGCGTAATCTTTTGATACATTGATTAAGTCTAGTTTTGACGGCTGGTGATCGAGAATCTTGCCATTGACGTCTTAGTTGCCTTTTTTCCCTAATAAGAGATTCAACATTTGAGCAACATTTAATATATTTTGGCCTTCGTGAGAAACGCGAAGGTGTGGATAATATAGCTGCATTAGTCAGGATATCCGTGAAGATATTAACTGCAGATTGTATTTCGTTTTCGCTTTTCAGTGGAATATTTTGTGGTAAGTGGGAGCTTATGTACATTTTGTATTTTAACCAGTTTGTTTTCTTGTTTGGGAAACAAGAGCTTTGAGTTTCAAAGTGACTTGGACTATTAATCAGTGTCAGGATCGTTGGTGTATGGTCTGACGAAAGATCAAGTGAAGGAATCACTGATATACATTCACGTTTTACATTTCTAATTACAGCAAAGTCGATAAGATCGGGAACCTTATTGAGGTCTGTAGGCCAGTAAGTAGGTTGGCCAAAAAAGATGGGTCGAAAAATTCATTTAAGACCCTATAAAGTACTGGTTGGATTCAGGGTGGCTTTAGAAATGTCTGTATGTCGCACAGTGTCACATTTATCCAAATTGGAAAGACAAAAATACGAAAATAAAAGCTTATTAATTGAAGTAATTCTTTTCGCATTTACTAGTAAACATTTAATATATTATATTAAAGTATTGGAAAGTGTTTATAGCGTGAATTACGGATTTCCAAAATTGCAACTTTTAAAAATATTTTGATTTTATTTAAATCTTTTGTAAAGAACTATGTTAAATTTAACAACAGATATCTCAGTCAATACTGCAGATATTGATACAAATTTTTTTGGTATGTAATAATAAAAGTATCTGGCCTTATCTACTGACAGAATATATAATTTCAAACAAATATCTCCAAAACTGTTGTTTTGTCGTCCTAAAACTGCCAAATGTGACACTGTGCGTCGATCCGTTTGTCCATCTCTCTGTTGAAATCAGGAGGGACAACCCAGAGAAAAATATTTAGGCCAAATATTTATATTAGGTTTACTTTGTATTCAAAATCGGTTATTAGACAAAAAAGTTATGGGTCAAATACTAGAAACACGGGATGTCAGTTGTAACTTCAGTTTTCTGCTCATATCTGTTTAAAAAAGTACGTACGACAACATAACTATGTAAAGAAAGTTCGAAGATCTATATAAAATCGGAAATATATGTTCACCATTAACACACATATATGGGCAATTCTCATTCTACGTTTGCCTTTATGAAACCAACCTTAAACCTAAAATATTTTTTTAACTTCTGATCTTTTTTAATAACTTTTGATGCAATTATGTTAACAACACTTGATTGTGTAACAGAACAAAAATTCAAGTGGTGAAACGGGTCAATGTAGTGCTTAATTGAATTTTAAAATTTAAAGTTTTGTGATAAAATTAGGTAAAAATAAGCAAAATAATGTATCAATATCAATTAAAATCTTTAAGCTAAGTTGTGTTGTTTTCTTACAAAGAGCTGTAAAAGTTAAGAATTTTTTTACATTTTTGAAAAATAGTAAAAAAATAAATTTTCATAAGATTTCAGTGTATTTATTTTAAATAAAAAGTGTTTTAAGGTAAAAATTTAAAATGAAACCATCAACTTCAGATGCTTAAGTGTACTTTTCTTCAAGTATTTGTAAATTCTATTTTGTCCTAATATTTTTGATATTTTTTTTGAAAATTATCCTTAAATACACTAATTTTCAAATTTTATGGAATGCAACTTAAAATGTTACAGGATGTTTGTTTTGAAAATTTTCTGAAAAAATAGTACATATTGACCATTTTAATACTATGAAAAAAATTGTGCGCGTATATAGCCCGATTTGAGAAAATATTTTTTTTAAAAAAACTCCAGTAGATTTCATACAAAAAACAGCTTAAGTGTAGACATTTTCTTTGCTTTATCAAACATTAAACAGTGGTGAAGAATCGAAATGAATCTGTAACTTCTAATCGCCTGGTTGGATTTGCATGAAATTTTACATAGGCGTAGCAAAGGACAGTAGCATTTCCGCATCAATAGCGGAACTATGGGGGTTAAAAATAGGTACTATTATCATTGAAAACGTTTAACAACTAGCGAATTTTTGTTCCGTACCCGATTACCAAAATTTTATATATATATATATATATATATATATATATTTTCGACACATTTAACCCAAATGTATAGACGGACGGACATTGCCATACTGCCAAAAAACATTTTAGAATTCTAAAAATAAATTTTTTTACTTACTAATAAATAGGAAATTTAAATGTGATCATTAAAGTGTTGATACCACCCTTCTTTGAACAATGCATAATTTTCGACCCATTCAACTCTAATGTATAGACGGAAGGACAGACATTACCGTTCTGCTAAAAAAAGCTTAAAATTTTAAAACTGAATTTTTTTTAACTAACAATCAATAAAAAAATAAAACGTGATCATTAAAATATTGATATAACCTTTCCCTGGATTAAGCGCCATTTTCGACCCCTTTTACCCCAATGTGCGCCGTTTCGTGTATCGCAAAACTCAAAATAGAGCCTAATATCTGTTGAAATTATTCATCATTTGACATGTATTTCGTTGATGTGCCCTCAACAGAAATGCTGTAGGAGGTACCCAAACCTGGAGAGAAAAAATGTGAATGGCTCCAATAGGTGCCGAGGCACACTCGCAACATTATTTCAATGATGCAAATTACATTTTAAAATCATTGTGGCATTTTAAAATATTAATTTGCTTAAATTATATAGTTATTTTTAAAAAATCAGAAATTTTGCATATTTTGTTGTAGCGGATTTTGGCGTTATAAGTCAATTTTAATCTGAAATAAGTTCTTGTGTTGAGTTTTACTTATGCAGAAAATATGATTTCACTGAAAATATTCAACAAAGGTTTTCATGGGCTAAAACGCAATGTTTTTAGTTTAACATTAATCGTCGAGACACACCCAAGGCGCTGATATGCCATTAAAAAATTTTCGAAATTTTTTGGAACATCAAAAGTAAACGAGTTTGAAAATTTTCCCATATATTATATATTTTGAAATATTAACCCGAGAAATATTAACCGCTATATATGGACCATTTTGTTGTTGAGAAAAAATCATATTATACTCATATTAATGGTAATTTTGCTATCTTTAATAAGACATATCAATAAATCTTATATTGTAAATACTTTAAAAGATATTGGTAATGTTGTCTATACAACTTTGTAAATATTTTTAGGTATTTTACACATTTAACCCTTCGTCATACAGATGTTTCAATTGTCACATTCGTAACAAATATGGTCTGGCCAGACCAGTACGGCATTTCTCTATATTCAGATGAAAATTTTTATGATTTTTTTATATTATTACATTTATATAACTATATTCTACCATCACTACCACAAAACTTTGCAAGATATAACTTTTCTCCATCGTTACACTTAATGCTTTTCTCCCTGTTTTGGGTCTTAAAACGCATACAATATTTCTTTTCAAACATTTGATGTTTCATAGGTATTGCTCTCATAAGACGAAATATGAACGAAACGGTGGAAAATCATAAAATAATTTGTGTAAACTGATGAGATTTCAGTTTAAAAGGTTTTAATAGAATAATTTACAATAAAAAACGAACGGATAACATCGTTGAACTATATAATTTTCGTACAAAATGTAACTGGTCCAGCCAGACCATATTAGGTAAGAATGTGACATGTACACCAATTTATCCTTATAACTATCTTTGTGTTAGCTTTATCATTCTGGTTTTTTTACAGAACATTAGAAAACAAAATTGTAGGAGGGTACCTGGAATTTCAAATCTCTAGCTTAATTATAAATATATGAAATTTACAGTTAAATCTGAAATTGGTCTGGCCAGACCAGTTTGTAAGACGAAGGGTTAAATCGCTATATTTTGCGAACCACTTGATAAAACCATCTGAAATTTTGCGCCAATCTTAGTTTTGACAAGTATAATTCGGAGAAGAATGGTCCAAATTTAAAATAAAATAATATTGTAAGAAAATTTTCACAAAATTTTTTGATATTTAGAAATATAGCTTAGAGGAAACACAAATTTTAATTTTTTGGTATTTAATTTCAACAAAATCCTATAAATCATTTTCGATATATGATGCAATATGTGGTACAATCTGCATAATTTTTTTATAATACGGTTAACCTGGAAAACTTGAGTTGATTCAAAAGGCTTAGCAATTCATAAGCGCATGTATCCATGCGATGAAAAATACTTTAATCTTTTTGACAATAGAGTGCCATACAGTAGAATCGGTGTTGCCATGAGTTATCAATAACATGGAAATACTAAATATAAAGGAGCGAAGTACTTATTTACTAACAAACAATTAATCTGATAATTACCTTAAGACGCATAGAAATTTTCAAATCGTAAGAAAATTTTGGTAAATGTTGATAAAAGATTTTTTTTAAATAAAACCAATAATGAAGTTCCTAATAAACTAAAGAAAATGCCATAAATTATTTTTTTATTTATTTATTTTACCATAATGCGCACATTAAAGACTTTTACAAAAAATTAAGAACAGATTTCTGAAATCTTATTCCGTATGTTAATGCTTGAGCTTTATAATACTGGTAAATGCAGAAGAGTCTACACTTACCCATATTACAGTTTTAATTTTTAAGACCAATTAAAAAAAAATTATCTTTCAGAAAGGTATGTTAAAAGGTCATTGTTTGTGCAAAATTTGTTTTATGCAACTGATAATTTTGTTGTTTAATTAACCAAAATTGACCTAGTGCACCCATATGGTGACGCAAACAACGGTTAGATAAAAAACTATATACTTAACACAGAAAATATTCATAATTTTTAAAAATTTTGAATTACATTTCATCATATGGAAACTTGTTAATAATACTAGCATAATGGAAGGTCATTAATATTAAGTTGTTGAAACCCTTAAAAAAATTATTGTTAAAAATGTGAAAAATTAACGACATGAAAATTTGTTTGACACTGTCTAAATTTTCAGAAAAATATTTTATGTTTTTTATATAAACAAGAAGTACTATATTATATTGGTATAAATCAATAAAATATATAAAATGTTTTGTATCTTGTTTTTTATGGACTATATATCTGCATTACCATATGGGTGCGCCAGGCACAACATGGACACAAACAAAACAATTATTTCAAAATAATTTATAACAACAAAAATATTTGACTTCTTTTCCAAATATTCAAAAAAATATAAAAAGTGTAAATATATATGTGTAAATTTTATGGTAAAAAACTTGTTTTTCCAGTAAATTGTCCGTCAATGAAGCTTGGAAGAACTTGGAAGTGACAATGATGAATATGTCTGAAGGATTTTTATCGAACGGCCTAAAAATTATAGTGATATTAATGACGAAGCGATGCTGGTAAGGCTTTTAACAGTAGTATTTCACGTTAAGTCCTTGATACATTCCTTTAAACCAAAATGTGACTGTTTATCATAATGAGTAGAAAATAGGAGCATCGAAAAGCAGAATTTTTATAACGGCATTTGTGTTGAAATTTTTGGTCAGCATCAGGGAAAATAGAAAGGAAGTCTTCAATAATTATAGTTTAGGACTCCAAAAGTCATTTGCTACTCTGTAAATTATATTTAGTGAATGTCCTCCAATATTCAGAGGTGGATTACTAACACAATGAGTTTTGATGATCGTGATGCAAGTATTTTTTTAGTACCAACACTATCGGTAAATACTATCGGTAAATACTCCAACTAATGGCGGTGTCTTTAATGCTGTATGTTTGATATGTAAATTATGTTTCTTAATACCATAATAGAATTCATATTGAATTGCATCTCCTTGAGAAATTTGCAAATAAAAAACTTTTTTTGTTTGAAAAATTTACTGATTTTTTTCTTAAAAAATATATATGTAGTGACTAGCGTGACCATATGGTAACGGCCCGTTCTAACCGACCTAGGGACCGAAACAAAATTGTATATAATAGCTAAATTTTTTTAGGCCCCATAGACCTACATTTGAAAATTTCATCATTATCTGAAACAAACAGTGTTGCCAGTTTAGCCTTTTTAAGGCTAAATCTAGCCTTTTTATTTTGCTTTTAGCTTCAAAATTTTCATTTTAGCTTCTAGCTTTTTTCTAGCCTTTTTTTTTTGATTCTTAAAATAGCTTTAAAAAGGCTAAAACTTTACAAATTTTATTTTAAAAAAATCACAAATTTAAGCATTTTTGTGTATTAATTTGCACAAAAAATCTAAATTTTTTACATTTAGCGAAAATTTTCGGCTGCGGCGCTTCACTCTAGGAGAATATTAAAATTATTTATTAAAAACTTTTTTATCCATAGGAACTATTTATGTTAAATTTGTAAATTCGCTAATATATCTTCAAGAAATTCCAAAACTAATAAGAGCTAACAAATAAATGTGTTTTTTAAAAAGACAATATATTAGCTTTTTTTCTGGCTTTATTTTTTGGGACATTTAGCCTTTTCTGACCTTTTTTAAAGTCCAATTTAGCTTCTTTTTTTCTCAAGTCCTGGCAACACTGGAAACAAACAACATTCCCGGTCAATTTGGGTTAAAAGCAGTGATTTGGTTGCCATATTTTGGAACACTAGGGACTAGGGTTTGGGGTTCGAGAATTCCCGGGCGGGAAATCCCGGGAATTCCCGTGATTTTTTCGTCGGGAATTCCGGGGAATTTTTTCAAATTTTCCCGGGAAAAAGGGGAAATTTAATATTCATGTAGTTTTATAATCCTATAACAGAAAGTTTTACTGTTTGTATCGCCTCAGTGACAATTTTACATTAATGTAAACAAACTACTTACTAAAGGCATTTTTAGATGTTAATATAAATAAAATTAGATACAAGTGACTTTTTATATTACTGAAAAACATTTCATCGGTGCGCTGATGAAAATTCCTATTTGACTACTTTTCACTAGGAAGAAAACGTTTTATTTTGTCCAGTTCGAATACACGAGTTTTTTTTTACTACATATTTCTATAATTTGTTAAACATTTAATGATGATGTACCATTTTAAAACTTCATTTAAATACTAATTTTTCATTCCATAACACCATTCACAAAATTATACTTCTATTGAATCAATTTATAAAGGAATTACTAAATTTTTGTTAATTTAATCTTTATATTTATATTTTTTAAATATTTTTTCTTTCATTGAATTCATTATATTATGTGTTTTAATAGGTTTGTTCCTGTACTTTTTGAGTAAAATGAGAAAAGGTTGAGGTTTCAAAAATACGGGAACACAAAAACCAATTTTTAGCCAGAAATAAAGCATCAAACTATTTGGAAATTCATTTGTGCATGTTATTTTTTTTAGCACATATCAACGTTCTTAATTTTTTTTTTAATTTAAACTTTCTTCTTAGTAACAAAAACAAAATATAGGAATATAGTTTTAACACTCAAAAATGCCTTAAAAATAGGAATATGTTAATGAAATTTTGCATAAATAAGTCTTATATAAACAAAAATATATGGTGAATATCGGACCATAGCTCCCATATAAAATCCTCTTCCGCAAATTACTTTAACGTGCATAATCCGACAGAAATGTTAGTATTATGTTAAAACATAACAAAAAATCGGAATAGTGTGGGGTATCATATGCAGTGTTGCCAGTTTAGCCTTTTTAAGGCTAAACCTAGCCTTTTTGTTTTCAGCCTCAAAGTTTTCGTTTTAGCGTCTAGCTTTTTTCTAGCCTTTTTTCATTCTTAACATAGCTTTAAAAATGCTAAAAAGTTAACTTTATTTTTACAGAATCATCAATTTAAGCATTTTTGTGTATTAGTTCGCACAAAAAATCAAAATGATTTATATGTAACCAAAATTTTCGACTGCGGCGTTTCACTCTATAAGAATATTTTTATTATTTTTTAACAAACTTTATTACTCATAGGAATTATTTATGTTATATTTATAAATTCACTAATATATCTTTTAAAGAATACCAAAAAATAATGAAAACAAAAAAATAAATGCGTTTTTAAATAAAAGAAAAAATATATTAGCTTTTTCTGACTTTATTTTTTGGGACATTTAGCCTTTTCTGACCTTTTTTAAAGGCCAATTTAGCCTCTTTTTTTCTCAAGACCTGGCAACACTGATCATATGGTTGACCGACTGTACTTTTCTCGTTCTATTTTTTGTTTATTTGACTATTTACCAAGTTTATCCAAAGAACTGTTTTGTGCAAGAAGTAGAATATTATTTTCTTAAAATCCCTCTTACTTCCCAATTTTCGATTACGAGAACACATTTCGGTAAAATAGGTATTCCGCGTGGTCCCAATTTAGATTACGGGAACAAAGCTAATATTTTACTAAATTAATACAAAAATATTTTCTATTTCGTAACAGATTTGAAAAGAAAACAAATTTAATGATTCAATATTTTTTTTTAAGCTTGAATTGTGTAACTGGTAGTGAATTCTTTAAGCAATTAATTGTTGTGAAGTCAAAGAATTTAAGTCAATGAGTTTGAATTCTTATGAAAGCTTTAATGAAATGACTGGGAAAAAAAGTTTAATTCGATTTTGAAAAGTGAATTAAAGAATTAAACCTTTGGAACCTTGCTTACAATAGGCACTTATTTTATTTGTATGAAATATTAAAAATTGTTTAAATTTTTTATTGGTTTTACACTATAATATTTTGTATTCAAGCACCCGAAAACGTTTTATTTTTATTTTTCAATCAAAATAAATATCTTTAATGTTCAAAATGTTTTTTCATTTGTTGAAAAAAATATGTGAGGGATTTTTATCTTTAAAATAAATGTCCATCAATGATGAAAAAAATAAATATCTTTAACGATAAATATCAGTTCGAAAAAAATTTCAAATGATTGTTTTTTTTATTCATACTTTTGTTTTGTTTTCAAAATATTTTTTTATTCAAATGAAATTGTTGTTGTTTAGTATTTTTTCCATCCGATGAAAAAAGTTAAAAATAATTTTCAACTTTTGAAATAAATATCACAAAAGATATTTATATTTTTATTTTTATCATGATGAAAAAAATTAAAATATTGATGAAAATAAAAAAATCATGATGGATTTTTATAATTTTTTGAACATTAAAGATTGTTTTTCGATTGAAATAAATATAAAAAGATTGTTTTTTTAGTATTAAAATCCGGTCTCTGTTTGTATTAATACCAAAAATATTTTAAAATGTATTATGCTGTAAACACTTTCAATACTTGTATGTTTAAGTCTTTAAAATTTTGAAATGTAATTGCATCTCTTAAAGCCAATTTCTGCACATTTTTTTATTTATAGTTTTATTTGTAGTCAATTATGTTAAGTTTTTTGATTTTAATTTTTTTTTTTTTTTAATATTATAATAAAGAAAATTAAAAATATGACGTTTAATAATATTTTCCATAATACATTTTTTGATATTTATTATAGAAAAAGAAAATCTGGTATGAATATATAGTATTATAGTGTAAAACCACCTTAAATAATCATACATTTAATTTATAATGTTGTTTTATAGTATTGAATACAAAAAATTTCATTCTTTATAAGAAATCATTGCTTCTTTTTTAAAATTTGAATTTCCCGGGATTCCCGGGAATTCCCAGGAAATCGAACTTTTTATTCCCGTTTCCCGGGAAACAAAATATCACGGGAAGCCCCAAACCCTACTTGGGACACAAGTATCTAGAACGCAGAATTTTATGATGAATTTGAATATTTTCAATTATACACTCTCTAGTTTTTGTGGCCTTATTTATTAAAAATATTTTGAGCACCAACAAGCTTTTTTAAATTTATACACTGGATATTGTATCCGATAACGTATATATTTTATTTATCTTAAAGCACATTTATAATCAACATCCTGTTCTTCACCTATTGTAATAAAACTAGAGGCGATAGTTTTCTAGGTAACGAAAACTAAATAAATTTGTTCGGAGAATTTTTTATTTGGTTTCTTCATATGTATATTTTGGATTAGTTTAAATCAATACCCTTTCTATATACTCAATGGAATAAGATAACATTTTGTATAACTTTCTTACTTATTTTTTTTTTTTAGAAACTTTCTGCAAAAGTTTAAAACCTTTTAGCATTTTCACCACAAATTTAAAATTATTTAGTTTAGTGTCATTAATTTTTATTTTACAAAGAAGTGAGTGTTGTCTATTTCTCAGTTTTTTATTCTTTTTATTGTTTGTTTTGGCATTTTTCTATATATATAGATGACATACCAAACAAACCTTTTAAAAGTTTTTCTTGTCTTTTTAAATTTAGTTTTATGTAAAAAATGGACTAAAACAATTTGTGTTTGAATTTTTGTATATTTTTCTTACTCTTTGGAAAAATGTTGACCATGTATCTATTTTTTCATCTTGTACGTTTATTACATTTTTTGGCAAGTCATTTTCTTGTTGCAAGTAACATCCTTTTTAAGATTTGTTTAATATAAGTATGTGTATGTGCTGGTAAAAGTTAGTTTGTTACTTCTTATATATAAATAGTGTAAATTTGTTTGTTGCTGTTGCACAGTGAGTTGGTGGTTTGATTTGTAATTATAAAAACTATTGGTATATTAACATATTAAAGCTAAAAGAATGCTAGTAATCATAAATGCTTTATTTGTAAACATTTATTTTTAATTTTTAGCACCAAATAAAATAATAATTTGAAACATTCGAGGATTTTTTAATTCATTTTAGTTTTGCACTGACAATTTACATCTTTTTGATTTAAACCTAACCAGTCGATAGACAAGACTTTGCTGTATAACAAGTATCCTGATTATTATCAGTTAAAGAGTTATGCGGTGACAAAAAATAAAACTAAAAAATCATCTCTACATATTTCGCATTATTGTTCAAATTTTGATATAATAAAATCTATTTTCGATGTAAAATATATCATCAAATAAGAAACAAGTTAAAAGTTTTACTAAAATTTACTTTTAAAAAATAATTAAGATCGCTTTTTTTGTTATGAATATTATCATGTGCAGTAATGTTTAAACGACTATATTTTCCAAACTGGAACAAATATTCACTTCAAATTTTCAGCGAACGATCCCAACATATGTCTTTTAATACTTATGATTTTATTGCGAGTTTAGTTTCCTAAAAGTTTAGTTTTAAGGGATCAATATGGTGAAAATCACAAAATTTTGCTTCGAATCGCTCCTAATTCGAAAACCTTCTAATACGAGTGCAATGCATACCACCTCTACAAGGAAAATATTCGTGATGCTTTACAGGATTCCAGATAACATTCTGTCAGAAAAGTCTCAACATTGCAACAAAACTAAGGACTGCGCATGAAAAACCCGAGCACGCTTTAAGGATTAAAACCAGGGATTGATTTTACTACTTTATTTATCAAATTTTGCAATAAATATCTGCTGCTAGCAAAAAAAAAAAAAAAAAAATACTAAAAATATTTTTCACGTTTTATTTTTGTTTACTATTGCTACTAAAATTATTTTTCTATTTGCAGTATTGTAAAAAAAAAAAAAAAAAAAATTGTAGCGTAGGTTTACAATTTCTTGTAGCATAAACAAAAAATATTCAACACAGAAAAATAATACTTCTTGTTTTAGTCTCGTATACATAACTTTGTCGGACACATATACCACACGAACAATTTTTCTTCTTGTGCTGCAAAATATTTTTAGCAAATTTTCTTTCTTTTGAATTTGCAACTATAGTTTTTTTAGTTATTTAAGCAATTTTTTTGCTACTAAAATTTCTTTTATGAAGAATAAAAATCGTCTTTGCTAAAAATTGCAAAGACGATTGATATTGTTACTAAAAACACGAAGTTACATTTGGAATAATTTTAGTTGCCGTGTGTAGTAAAAATGAAACAGTTTAATATTTATTGTATAGTCATAAGGAGAAGAAATTTTACTGGCGCTGAATATTTAAACGCTGCTTAAAACTTTTAGTATAAGTTGAAAAAATAATACTCTCAGTAACTGTATGCTAAATTTTATTGTAATAGGATAATTAGTTTTGACAAAATTCATGCAAACGCATAATTCAAATTTATAACCAAACGATTAAAAAGGATATAGTCAGTCATAACCGAAAATATGATACCCTACACCATTGTGTATGAGCATAAAATCCGAGAAGGTGACTTACATTCGATCTGTGGCCAATTGTAGACCAACACTTTTACAAAATGTAAAATAAAATATACAAATATAGAATAATGCGCTGATACTAACATCTAAGTGAGTTTATATGGGAGATATGGTAAATTATAGACCGATTCTCATAAAATTTGGCAATGTTGTTTCTACTTATATAAAACTTATTTGTGCCGAATATTAACTTGATACTTGATCATTCGTATGGGATTTATGCACGTTAATGTAATTTCCGGAAGAGGGGTTTATATGGGAGCTATGGTAAATTATAGACCGATCTTTATGGCACAAAGATTAAAGCTTATACAATTTCTTCACACCGAATTTCATTAAAATAGTGCTATACATAAGACATTTATCTATTCCGGGAAGACATTTGTATAAGCCAGCCAGACGGACGGATATCTTTAAATCGACACAGAAAGTGATTCTGAGTCGAAAGGTATACCTTAAGGTTACAAACATTAGCACAAACTCATATTACCCCAACCACCTATGGTGGTATAGGTATATATATATGTTGGCCATACAAAACAATTTCCATGGTTGCAGGTATGTTGGGAAATCCTGGGATTTCCCGGAAATTTTTCGCCGGTAGTTCCCAGGAATTTTTTAAAATTTTCCCGGAAAAATTAATATTCATGTAGTTTTATAATCCTATAGCAAAAAGTGGTACTGTTTATATCGCCTCAGTGAATATTTTACATTAATGTAAGCACACTACTTACTAGAGGCATTCTTAGATGTTAATACAGAATATTAAAAATTCGGTACAAGTGATATTTTATATTATTTAAAAACATTTCATCGGTGCGCTAATGAAAAGTCCTATTTGACTACTTTTCACTAAGAAAACAACGTTTTATTTTGTCAATTCACATTTCGAATACACGACTTTTTAACTACATATTTCTATGATCTTTCAAACGTTTTAATGATGATGTACCTGTTTAGGTTTCAACGAAACCGAAATGGATAAGACACCATTCTGCTGGTGTCTAATTATAGTCCACAAACTCTGCTTTGGTACCGCCAAACAGAGACAACTAGGCAATTTACGATTGCACACTTGTTTAGTACCATTTTAAATCTCATCTTGGCTCTGAAAATTATTTCCTTTTTTTTGCCAATATCTTTAGATTTTTTCGACATGTTAAAGTTGAGTTTGTATCACATGATTTTATATTATCTTAAAGCAGGCGCGGATCCACGGGGGGAAAATCGGAAATTTCCCCCCCCAAAATGGATTTCGAACTAAGAAAAATTAAAAATCTACAATAGGAAAAGGAAAAAATAAAAAATCTTTAAGAAAAATTTTCTTTAGTGAAAATAAAAGAAGGCAAAATGAATTTATCCTCAAGATAGTATAAGAACGGCCAAACTATGTTTAGAAAAAAGTATTTATCTTACTTTTCCTTCGAAAATTTTTAAGGTAATAAATGGGTTTTTAAAATTGGGACTTGCTTAATAAAAGAAATATAGGAAAGGCAATTCCAGCTTAAACTTTACATACGATTAAAAATGTATATGTCAATTAAAAAATTATTGTGTAAGTGCTAGTTTCATCAGTCATATAGAAATTACACTAACTAATGTTTTAATAATACTTAAACATTTTGACTTCATGAAAAATATTTTTAATTTTATAAATCAGAATCTTTTACAAATTTCGTACGAAGCAATTTTTTAACATCAAAAATAAAGAAATGTATTTACAGAAAAAATTTAATAAATGTTAACAATTTTTTTTAATAAAGAACACAAATGTTTTCCCAGCTCTTTTACACAAAAAATAGTATTTTTTTCTAGATTTAATAAATTTTACATATGATGGGAATTTTGGTTCCCTATACAGATTTAATTAATAAATGAAATAATTAAAGTCTGAAAATTTTAATTTTTCAAGAAAAATATTTAAAAAATGTTTATTTAAAATATTCATAATTTTGTGTTAAAAAATAATTCTTCAAATAAAAACCATTAATTTAACATTTTCTCAAGAAAATGTCTACCATTTTCCTGGAAGATGATGACAAAAATAATACTTTTCGCTTAATTTTCCCCAAATATTCTATTAAACCTTCTGAAAATTGTACTGAAGAAAATAAATTGTTTTTTCTTTTGCTTTCCTAAAGAGATGTTGTACTTTTTGTCTTACATCTGTGCGAACAATTTTCATATTTAGAAATTAATTTTTAAATACACTCTATAACATTGAAAAATCACTCGGGAAATGACATAATTAGCATCATAAATTAGTTTTTTAAATGCCTCTCAAAATTTGGAGTTATGCTTATATTTTTTTTAAGTTCCTGTATTTTTATACCCTTCACCAAAGGTGTAAAGGGTATATATAAGTTTGTCATTCCGTTTGTAATTCCCACAATTTTCGTCGGAGAGCAAAAAAGTTGACATTTTCGGGATCCTTGTAAGAAATGATGACGATAGGACCATGTCCGTCCGTCCGACCGTCCGTCCGTCCGTCCGTCCGTGTGTCGGTTGAAATGGCGTTTATGAAGCCCACCGATAACTGACATATATAATATATATATATAACGATCAGAAATGCTTTCGAGAATTTTGCTATTGGAATTCAGCAAGATCGGTTCATACAATGCGGAGATATGTTAAAAAAACCGGTTTTTAGAACCGGTTTTCCAGTTTCTGAAGCCTCTGTATATACTAGGGACTTCGTTTTTATAAAAAAGTCTCGGACATTTTTTTTCTGAATTTTTGTTCTGAAAAAATTAAATAAATCGGTTCAATAGTAACTTAGATATCGGACAAAACGCATTTTTTATTTTTTTAAGCCTTGATTTAAGCTATAGATGTTTATTTTTATAGAGATCGGTCACAAATATTTTTTTAAAATTTCGGTTTTTTGAATCAGCAGGATCGGTTTGTAAATGGCGGAGATATGCTTTAAAAACCGGTTTTTGGAACCGGTTTTTCAGTTTCTGAAGCCTCTGCATATACCAGGGACTTCGAATTTTTAAAGGGGGCTCGGAAATTATTTTCTGAATTTTTGCTCTGAAAAAATGAAATAAATCGGTTCAGTAATAACTGAGATATCGGGGAAAACGATTTTTTTATTTTTGAAGCCCTTGTTCAAGCTACAGATTTTTATTTTTATATAGATCAGTCATAAATGTTTTTATAAAATTTCGTTTTTTTTAATAAACCAAATTCGTTCAGAATCAACAGAGCTATGGACCAAAAACAAATCTGTTAAGAATATAAATACACACACAAACATGTATATTAAGCATTGTAATGACTATTAGTGACGTTTTTTGTTTTTTGTATAGACAAGTAGTTTAGTTAGAAAAAGCAGTCATATAATGAATAACAGTGTTGTTGTTGTTCTTTGTATATGCAGTCTGTACAAAAATAAATAGATATGGAATTGTTGTTGTTTATTTTTTAAAACTAAAACATATCTGTTAAGAATATACATAAATACATACACAAACATGTATATTAAGCATTGTAATGACTATTAGTGACGTTTTTTGTTTTTTGTATAGACAAGTAGTTTAGTTAGCAACAGAAGTAATATAATGAATGACAGTGTTGTTGTTGTTCTTTGTATATGCAGTCAGTTTGTATATACACACATAAAAAAATAAATAAATATGGAATTGTTGTTGTTGTTGTTTATTTTTTAAAAACAAAGCCTGCTATGATTGTTTTTTTATATATTCAAATTTTCGTAGTTTGAAAAAAATTTAGATTTATATATGTGAAAATATGAAAGCATACGTTAAGGCGAAAATTTTATTATTTGTCGGTAATATGGTAATATGATGTCGATAAGATAGTAAGATGGTAATATGGTAATACGGTGAAGGGTATCAAAGATTCGGCACAGCCGAATCTTTTTTCAATTTCATTTCTATTAAGCTTTTTTGAAAGTAGAATAATCAGGTTTGTTGTCGTATTTATTACTTTGGTTTGGAATAATAATTTCTTTATAAAAGTCAATAAAAAATATGCAATATGCAATTAATTTAACAACATTATTGCTGTGAATATAGCAAGATTTAGTTTTTTTAGTTAGACAAAAAGAGCTTACTCGATTTTATAAAAAATTTTTTGATAGAATTTTTGATTTTTTTAAACTATTTTAAAGATTGGCATCTCATTTTATTGTAAACAAAATATCATTAAGACGATAGAAAGAAATAATTGTTTTCAGTCTAAAAAAAAATTCCATCATTGTTGAAGTTTTAAAATAGAAAAGTATTTTAATATAGAGTCATTCCATTTAAAATCACCAGCTGATTTTCTTACCTCTTCCGAATTTCATAATATTTGGTACAATCCCATCACGATATTTACACGAATTTAAAAATACCACTTTTTGAAATACGCGACCGCTAAATTTAATTCGCGAATTATCCACCAATAAAATTGAACATAAAAACATATATCAGGTATCATTTTAAAGGTAATTTCATTACATTTACTTCAATGAACGTTGTAACGTAAATAATTTGGAAGACATTCGTATTTTTAAAAAAACAATTTTTCTCATTTTAAACTTAAACACGGCATTTGCGTTACCAGCGTCAATATTATTCTTGCCGAATTTTATTACATCTGGATGATTTTTGGAAGAAATTGGCGATTTTTCTATTTTATTACAAACAAAACAATTCGAATTGCAATAAATATTTCGTATTCATTATGACATTTGCGGTAATAACTCCTAAAATATTGCGAAACCCAGAATGATACTTTCCACAGTTATAGAACATTTTCATCATTAACATATATTTTTTTAAATTTTTAAAAAGACCACTTTTCGAAATATTTACCCTTAAACGAAAAATTGATATAGATATGGACCATTTTGATGTTGAAATAAAAATCATGTTATACGTCATATTAAAGTTAATTTTTATACCTTTAATATGACATCTCAATAAATTATCATATCATAAATACTTTAAAAGGTATTTGTAATTTTGTTTATACAAATTTATACATATTTTAAGCTATTTTGCACTGAAATTTGAATTAGTCTTAATTTTGACAGGAATAATGATTGTACCAAATATCATCAAATTCGGAGATGTAAAGTCAAAAATCGTAATTTTTCTTGTTGGTTTTAAATGGAATGACTCTGTAGTTAAAAGCTAGGTTCTTCCTAATCAATTAAAAAATCTAAAATTAACCTAAAATTTAGGGAGCTACGAATTTTTTAGTTCAGCAACTAATCTCAAAATTGTTTTTTTTTTTTAATTTTCTCGAAAATTGGTTGGTGATGTACTCAAGAAAATCGTTTTTCGAGTAAAACTACAAAAATATAATCTTGTAGCAGAAATTAAATGAAAACAAAGTACTTATTTTGTTCTTAGATAAATTTAAAATTTAAAATTTTAGACTGAAATAGTATGAACTTTTATAAAGTGATTTATTTACATAATTTTCACTAGATTTTCTTCACGCTCCTCTTTGCAGTGAAAATGATTACCGTACACTTTTCAATTAACATATAATATATTCCAGTAAAAATTGAATTTAAGTAAGATTTTATTTCACAAATAAACATTTCTAATTCATTTAATCATCTACTTGATTGATTTAATAAATTCTTTAACTCGAAAATTTTTTCTATTTTTAATTTTTTATAGTAATTGATATAATAATTTTGGTGAGATTTGAAAATTAAAAAAAAATTTTATTCAATGAGTTATTCACTAATACATTTGTTTATTGGATACTTGTTTCGGTGTTATCAGATTGACTTTAAATTTTATATCTAAGTAAGAAAATAAAAAAATGAATGGTTAAATTTTCATTGTTCAAAAATTATATATAAAACCATAATTTTTTCAGTGACGATAAAAAAATTTCCCCCCCCAAATGCTTTGGCTGGATCCGCGCCTGTCTTAAAGGCATGATTTTGAACCATCTTTGGCAATATTAAACGCAATTAATTAATTTTTGAAGCTGTATAAATAATTTTGAAATATGTAAATAGTTTTGAAATGAAAAATGGATAAGAACGTTTCTTCTAACATCAGAAATAAATACCGCCGCTTTTTCTAAAATTATTACAATTCAACTTTTCAAAAATGTTAAAATGTGTAAATATATTTTTCAAAAATATTCGTCTTGAAATGACTTCTATCAGATTTCCGAACACTATGAAATTGGACCACAAAATATAGTTGAGAACCAATTTTAAAAGTTTTTTAGATTTGTGTTTTAGAACGAATTAAAATGATTTCAATTATCGAAGAGATTCGACTTAAGTTCTTGATCCCAATCAATAATATTCGTCGCCATTTTTATATATATATATCCACGAGTTGTAAAAATTGCAATCTATATATATAAAAGAGTAATGACTGAGTTATTGACTGACTGATTTACTTGGTGATTCATCATCGCATAGCCCAAACGGCTAAAGCTAGAAAGATGCAATATGGACTGTAGATTGGTTTCCTACCGAATAGATCCACTAAGACGGGCTTTTTGAAAACTCGAATGTTTAGGAAGTAAAAACGGGTAAAATCGGTAACTTTATATCTCCTAAATTAATAGGGATACAAACAAATTTGAATAGTTATCGTTATTAATTTAAAAAATAATCGGATAGGTGTCTTTTTTGAAATTCGGCTTTTTTAGGGAGAAAACGGGTAAAAACTGTAATTTTGTACTTTTTTGGCACACTTTTAATCCAATAAGCGTAGAAATAAAATGTGCATCAAATTAGTACCTTATCGAAAATTGGCGAATACAAGTTTGGTACTTTTTAGAAATTCGAACGTTTAAGGGGTAGAGACCGTATCTGTTTTTGGTACCTTTTTCACAAAATATATATTTTTTTCTTTTTACTGACATATACATATGAATATTTTAACATTAGATCCCAGTACAAATTAAAAATACAATCTTTGTTACATTTAGGGGGGAATAAAAAGTACCAAAAAAGGGATAAAATCGGGAAATTAAATTTTATTCAAATTAGGTAATGTAATTTTTCTTATATTAAACCAAGAAACATGAACTTAAGTACATGTAGTCCTAAGTGAGTGAGAATTCACACGAGGGGAATTTGTGGTACTTTTCTTGTTCTTCTAATGATACTTTTTGACTTTTCTATAATTGAACCTAAACACATGAAATTAAAGATATATGGTTCTATGTGGGTAAGAATTCAAGTGGGGGGACTTTTTGGTACTTTTAGAATTTTCTATAATATTGAACATAAAATCATGAAATTAAGAAGGGTACTTTGGTACTCTTTTTGTTCTTCTAATGGTACTTTTATAATTTTCTATAATATTGAACATAAAATAATGAAATTAAGAAGGGTAATTTTTACTTTTTTTGTTCTTCTAATGGTACTTTTATAATTTTCTATAATATTGAACATAAAATCATGAAATATATGGTCCTAAGTGAATGAAGACCCATAAGAGGTACTTTGTGGTACCATTCGTTATTATAATATTACTCTTTGAATTTTTATAATAATTAACCTTTAAACGTGAAATTGAAAATTTATAGACAGAACACCAATATTACTACTGTTCCCACGGGAGATAGGAATCCTAGTTACATTTTACGGGTTTCTTCACTTTTAGTATTTAATTTTGCAAGATCGGGTTAAATTTGTCTGTTTTTGAATTTAATATCGATGTTTATATTTCAAAACAATGGGGTAGCGAAGCGCACTGTATTAAAGCTATTAGAAGTAATATTTAAAAATTTATATTTAAAAATTAAAAAATTTTGTCATCAAAACTCGGTTACCCTGTATTTAACTGCTGAAAGTCTGCACAATAAAAGAGATGGTGCAGAGTTTACCCAGAAAGTTTACCCAGAAAGTTTTTTCATTCCCGTTTCCCGGGAAACAAAATATCACGGGAAACCCCAAATCCTAAATGCCACTCAATTATTAAATTGCATCTTTAACCAAAAAAGTTTCAAAAAGGTAGCCTAAAGATCCACAGAGTAAAAAAGTTACCAATAATAACGCTAGAAAAAATGAGTAGCAAAGGAGAGGACAACAATTATTGAGATAATTTTTTTTTTAAATATGAATGCTTTTAAAGGGTAATATAAAGTGAGTCATAGTCAGGAATTCCATATAAGAAACAAATTTTTGATCTGGTAATCCGTGCGGCGAAAAAAGCACTTTACTCATAACAAATGAGACATTTAACAGAGAAATGTATAGAAATAAGTGCTCTAGGAAAAGAAAGCACAGCAAATTCTCATTTTTCTGGCCTGATCTTACATCTCATCATTATAAAAAAAAACGAGAAAGAAAGATATAGTCGGCCAAGACTGACCATAAGAAACACATGTGTCGATTTTTTTACACTTACTTTTACTAAGTGTAAACAAAAAATATACTAATACGCATGTAATATTACGTTGATACTAATATCTATATGATTTTATGCACTTTTGGCCGACTTCCGAAGTGGGCCTTATATGGGAGCTATGGTAATTATAGACCGACCTTTATAAAATTTGGTACAATGATTTATATTTATACATAACTTATTTATGTCGAAAATTAACTAATTTTAATTAAATTTATTACAAAAAATGCATACTTATACAAAACTTTTTTTTACCAAATTTTATTAAAATATATTATTTTTAAGCCTTTTTTAAGTGTTAAAACTCTATTCCGGGGGAACATTTGTATGGTGGTGTAGGATATAAAAAGTAGCTGAGTGGTATTAAACAAATGGTGCTACTATGTGCAAAGTAAGGCCAATCCACTAAACTTTCCAAAACTCAGACAACTTGAAATGTATTGGGTTATAGCAAAAAATATTAAAATAAAACTTAAAGCTAAGTAAAAAATAAAAAAGAGCTTAAAGAGAAGTTTTCTTATTCTCAAAATATGGCTTCCAGCAACATTAAATATTTTATTAAAAACGAACAAATAATTTTACTTTCAAATTTATATAACAGTCTTCAAAATAAAAATATTATAATGCGAATATTTAAAATTTCAACAAAGAAAATTTTAGTTCAAAAAAATTAGGAAAAAAAAAAAAAAAACAGCGTCTACGCTCACGCTCTCTGGGAAAATGCTCTCTGAACAGCCTCACCGAGTTATGGGGCATCTGTATAAAAGGCATTAGGTCTTTTGTAAGAAGTTGTAACTGGTTTCAGAACTGAATATTCTATATAATGCTACAAATGTATGAATGGTATTAATTGGTTCCTTAATTGAAAACATCATCCATTGACTTTCTCTACTAATATTTGCAAGTAGAGAAAGTCAATGGATGATGTTTATATACTTTATATCTATATTCATTAAGCTTTAACTGTGAAATCTTTATCACTGCTACTTTCTAATTCCTGATTTTTTTTTTTTTTTTTTTCTTTTGAAAAAGTGACATACTTTTCCCCCTTTTCCCGTTTCTAACTATTTTGTTTACAGGTACTGCAAAGCTAGAGAGCCTATAGATCTGTCCAATCACTAAATAAGTAAAACCGGTCATAATTCCACCTTCACTATGCAAATCCAATATTCAGTCTAACAGCTGCATTTAATTATTTATAGTCGTTAAATATGAAAAAGATTTATTTCCAATATGTTCCAACTTCTACTTTTCAAACAAATAATAACCATAATGACCACAAATATAATTTTATTATTTAAACAAAAGTATCATTCTCACCACTGTCAGTCAGTTGATGAGCTTGATAATGTCTCTTCAGTTGTTGTGTCTTCATAGCAAAACCTTTCAAATTTTTTGAAATTTATTTTGTAGAACAGTAGAATTTTTTGATTTTTTTCTTTGTTTTTATTTCGTATCTACATTTGTTATTTTTGTTTTATTTTTTCGCCATAGATTATTATTTATTTTCCTTTTTTTTTTTTTTTGGTTATTGTGGTGCCAACTGACAAACAATTGCTATTTGTTATTTTAGTTTTTCTCTTTTCTCTGTTTTTGATTCAGTTTAATTTTCTTCTGAAGAAAAAGATAAAAATAAAACAATTTTCATTTCAACATTATTTTCTTCTTTACTTTTTTCTTAAATTTTTTGTCTATATCTCTTTATTTTTGGGTTAAGTGGTTATTTTGTGTGATACTATGTATTTGTGTTTTTGTTGATGCTCGAACAACAAAGAATATAAAAATATTATTCAAAATAAATTGTAAAAAATTGTATTTCTGCTTTCATTCACTCTTCCTATTAATGTGTTTGAAATGAAATATCGTATTAAGTAGTTGAAAAGAGTTTATTTTTCCTAAATAGTATTATTTAAATTTATTACACTCATTAATAAAATTATATTTAATTGAGTTTTCATTAACTATTTATCATCACTATGGTAAAGTCTCTATAGATAAGTTTTTTGTTATTATCTATGAAAAGGTGGTACAATTTATAAGTATTTTGAAAAATCAGCTTACTTTTATTTACTATATTGAGCATACATACATTTAAAAAAGTTTCCCATACTGCTTTAAATTTAGTTATCTTCAGTATCACTTACAAAATGTGTCACTTTGCCAACGCAATAAAAAATATATGTATATATCTAGATACAACTTTAAAGTCTTGACATTTATTTCACTTTTACAAATTTGTACCCCACTTACATATATACTTATGTATGTGTACTTATTTACTCAACCATATATGTATGTATGTATAAATCCATGTAGTTAAGAAACTATAATGATTTGAGTATAAACAAAGTTTAGTGTGTTTAGAAACTTCTTCGTAACGTAATGTCAGTTTTGCAACCTAATGACATTATTTTAATGTCGAATATTATATCGTCAGTTATTAACCAAAAACTTTATAATGTGACACTATGTTATTAAAATACTTATTAGTGAAAATTAGTGGGATTCTAATTGTCTGGGGGCGAATGTTAGAGCTTAACTATTTATAAATTGACATTGAACAAATTTCGACAGGTAAAATAGAATTATGCTGATCCTTATATATATTATAAAAATTAAGTGTAAGTTTGTTTGTTTGTGCATCAATCACGTCTAAACGGGTAAATCGATTTTAGCGAAATTAGACACATAGATAGTGCCGGAAGTGGTTATAGTCTATGTCAGATCTCGATTGGATATTACGCCCACTTTTTTAAAACTCTTAATCTTAAACGGCTGCACCGATTTTCACGAAATTCGGCGCTAGCTATGTGCCAAAACTGAAAATAGTCATGTTATATATCATTGACTGACAGACTGAATTATCCAAGTAAAAATTTTGGAAATTTTTTTAAAGCTGCATTTAAATGCAAAAATTTTTAGGTACTGGTAAGCAGTACAAAATTATTCATGTCTACCGATAGCACATCATTGATGCGCATTACATTAGACTCATACTTTTTTACCGAATTACAACCTGCATCCTCTCTCGCTTACGTGGATGCATGAATGTAAGCGAATGACTTCCTTATCCCAATTTTTATTTACGATTCAAAACAAAAAATTCTGCTAAGTTGGATGAAGCAATATTTTCAACTGTGTTGATTAGTTGTGATCGATTGTTCAAAATATTAAGAAGTAAGTTTGTTCGTGAAAGTCACAAAAAAAAAATAATAATATACTTAAAATTATTAGTGAAATTAAAATTTTAAGTAAAATTATTATATTTTTTTTAAATAACTATTTATAATAACAAAATAAAATTATTTAAGTATTAAATTATCAAAGCTTTAAATATGTATATTGTTTTTAGTTTTCCTTACAATATACAAGAAATGGCATGTTTTGTAACGTATTTTGTGTTTTATTACTTTTTTAATTTTCAGTTCCACTTGTTTTGAAGAAATTTTGTGCTTTTGTTTTTATACGATTAGAGAAAAAACTAAATAAAGAAAAGAAACAATGGGTTATTTATGGGTTACCCAAAATTTCTATATATAATGTACGGTAAAGAGCATATGAATTCTCATGATGAGAGACGGCTCAGTGTAAACGGCAGAAATGCATATATCTTTCTCAACGGGGAGAGTGAAAAAAATAAAAATTTGTGTAATCCACAGTATAACAAAAATTATTTAACCGCCAAACCACTTGAGAGAGCACGCTCTTGTTCCCCCGTAATACAATTACACGAAGAAAATATTACACAAACAATATCACCAATGAATACTTGTTTAGAACAAAGCACAAAAGAAAACATGAAAAAACAATTATCATCAACAATAAATAACAGCTTTAAAATCACAGCTAACTACTGTTGATAAACCACTAACAACATCTAGTGAGAGCTTCAATATCATTAACACTAATGAAACCAGAGGTGGTAAAGATGGTACTCAGAAATGAGCTATTCCGAAGCAGGGAAATAATAAGATAAGTATAACAAAAACAATTGTTCCGACAGGTATGCTTCGTTATGTTAGTATTAATAAAAGAAATTTAAGCCCCCAAAAGGGTGTGGCTTCTGTCAAAAAACAAAAAGTAAGTGACAACCCCTTGATTGGCAATCGCTTTGCACTATTGAGTAATGATGTAAATAATCATCATAAAAATGATGATGGTTCTACTCAAAAACCATCAAAACCCCCACCAATATATTTACGTGAGCATAGCTCAACTAATTTGGTAAAATCATTTAAAAAAAAAAAAAATCTCTAGTTACCTAAACGATAGTAAAAAAAACTTTTATACGTATCAACTTAAGAGTAGCAAAGGGTTGATTGTGGTTATTAAAGGTATAGAGTCCAGTGTTGAACCAATAGAAATCAAGGAGGCTCTGGAAGAATTGGGCTACCAAGTAAAGTTGTTGTCAATATTTTTAATAAAGATAAGATCCCCCAGCCAATGTTTAGGGATGAGTTGGTGCCGGACGAAAGGGATGAGGATGAGTTCTTTGCGATACTTTTTGAATCGTAGAATCACTATAGAGGAACCTCTTAAAAGAAATCAGCCTGTGCAATGTGGTAATTGCCAAGAGTTTGAACATACTAAAAATTATTGTACTTTGCGTACAGTATGTGTTGCATGTGGAGACCTTCGTGCTTCGTCACAATGTGATATCTAAAAGAAAGGTCTCAAGAGGAAATGTGGTAACTGCGGTGGCGATCATTCAGCTAATTACCGCGGTTGTCCAGTTTTCAAGGAATTATTAAAGAGATTAAGAGAGAGACAAAACCAAATGAGAAGAGGTATTGTTGAATCAACATATGAGTCCGCTTCTAGCCATGCTAATTCAGGAGTTACGCATATGAACGAACGAGTAACTTTAGACATGCAGGCGAAGAAAGTGAATGAATGAAAATATATCATATGCCAAAGTTTTAAAAACTGGTTTCCAACAGCCTAGTATTCCCCAAAATATTGGATGGTTAGAAACATTTATGCAGACACTTACGCAAAATATTACCTTCCTTAATCAAAATACAACAAATTTTATGTCGTCCATGCAAAACACAATACAAGATCTTCTAAGAGCGCAGAACCAAATGATACAGATCCTCCTAACAAAAAAATGAGTTATTTGAGAGTATGTTTCTGGAATGCAAATGGTTTAAACCAACACAAATCTGAAGTATCATTCTTCATGGAAAAACAGAATATCTATGTGATGTTAGTCTCAGAGACCTATCCCATCAATAGATATAATTTTTATATGGTGGTACTGCTATATTGATTAAAAATCGATTGCGACATTACGCCCTAGACAAATTATCAAAGGACTATATGCAGGCAACATCCATTCATCTTGAATGTTTTTGTCGGACTTTAACTCTGAGCTCAATTTAGTGCCCACCACGATTTTCAATGATCAAAGAAAACTTTGAGGATTTATTTAGTACACTAGGAAATCGTTTCCTGGCATGTGGCGATTATAATGCCAAACATACTTACTGGGGTTCCAGATTGATGAATCCCAGATGTAGACAGCTATATAAAGTTCTAGTTGATCGCAAAAATGGCTTAGATTTTGTGTCCCCTGGACAACCAACATTCTGGCCGGCTGATCCTAGAAAAATTCCTGATCTCATTGATTTTGCCGTATCTAAAAATATAGATCGAAATTCGATAACTACAGAAATTTCATATGATCTTCTGATCATTCTCCAATAATATTAACTTATTATGGAAGGACTAATATACCAAAATTTCATAATAACATTTTCTATACAGCAAATTGGTTGAAATATAAAAAATATATTAGTAGTCATATCCACACAGATCCATATTTTGAGTGTGAGGAAGATATAAACAACGGCGTCAATGACTTTACGTCATTGATTACTTCAGCTCTGGAACATTGTAAGAGTCAAATTTCTAAGAAATGCAATTCATTTATATCGAATTCTGATATTGAAAAACTTCTTCTTGAAAAAAGAAAACTTCGTAGACAATGGCAACAAACTAGATCACCTGCTGCAAAGCTGAGGCTGTCCATGGCAAAACAAAAATTACATTAAAAGTTTAACAAACAATAAACATTCAAATTTTTCCCTATGGAGGGCACCGAAAGATGTTAAGCCACCGGTTGAGGCATTAAGTCCTTTAAGAAAAGCTGATGGTACCTGGGCCCGTGATGCAGAAGATAAGGCCAATTTATTTGCATGTCATTTGAACTCAGTATTTCAATCAAATCCCCAAACAAATGATTTTGTATTAAGAGAGACACTACACAAAATGATGATGACATAATTGTTGTTAGCCCAGAGGACATTAATACAATCATTAAGGAAAGCATAAATGTAAGAAAGTCATCTGGATATGATTCGATAACACCATCCATGATTAAAAACCTACCGAATGTAGCAATCATCGTGCTGTCTATTATGTTCAATGCGATCTTAAAACTAGGAGTCTTTCCAAAAATTTGGAAAACTTCTCAGATTAAAATGATACCAAAGCCCGGAAAAGATTTGACTATACCATCTTCTTATAGACCTATTAGCCTACTATCTTGTTTGTCGAAGCTTTTCGGGAAAGTATTCCAAAAAAAAAATTATGCCATTCTTGAACGATAGAAATGTCGTCCCAGTTCATCAGTTTGGTTTCCGTGAAAAACACGGAACTATCGAACAGGTTAATCGTCTAACTGGAGAGATACGAAAATCTTTTGAGTTAAAGAAATATTGTTCAGCTATTTTTTTAGATGTCGCACAAGCATATGACAAAGTATGGTACAAAGGTCTAATATATAAAATTAAATGTCTACTAACACTATGCACCCACAAATTACTGGAATCTTATCTATCTGACCGTCTATTCAGAGTAAGGTATAATGAGTTTGTAAGAGAAGAATTTGAGATAAAAGCAGGTGTTCCGCAGAGAAGTGTTCTTGGACCAATTCTCTATTTAATTTACACTTACGACTTGCCTATTTGCGATGGGTTGACTATTTCCACATTTGCTGATGATACAGCAATACTTAGTTCCCATAAAAACCCACACATAGCATCTAGTCAATTAGAGATTTATCTCCGACGTGTGGAGACATGGTTAAAAGACTGGCGAATACGAGTTAATGAAAAGTTGCCATGTTACGTTCACCCTAAGAAGAGGAAACTGTCCACCTGTTACACTTAATGGTATAAGTATACCGTAGTCAGATCATGTCACCTACCTTGGTATTCATTTAGATAGGGGACTTAATTGGCGCCGTCACATAGAATCTAAGAGACTCCATATGAAGTTTAAAGCTTCTAGCCTTCACTGGTTAATAAACAGCCAATCAAAGCTGAGCCTTGACAATAAAGTCATCCTGTATAAAACTGTTTTAAAACCAATTTGGACATATGGCATCCAATTATGGGGAACCGCCAGTAGTACGAGTATTGATCTTATACAGAGGGCCCAATCAAGAATTCTTAGGACCATGACGGGTGCACCGTGGTACATAAGAAATGAGAATATCCATAGAGACCTAGAGGTGCCGTTAGTCAAAGACGAATTCAAGAAATTTTGAGAAAAATACATCCTTAAACTACAAAATCACCCCAACTCGCTAGCAAGACGTCTTGCTGAAGTACAAACCTACTCAAGGCTTCGTAGAGCCGATTTATCACCCCGCTGATGTGAGGATCATATAACCATTTAGGCTCTCTCTGGAGAGAAACAGCTTTAATTTAGTTTTAAGATTTAATTACTTATTGTGAGGCCTATAAAAGACAGATTCAATAAATAAATAAAAAGTTAAAAAAAAAATGTACGGTACTTATAACATATTCCAAGTTTTTTGTGTTAATTTTTCTTTTTTTCTATTAAGTAATATACTATTTTTATTTATTATTATTTTTAATTTTTAATTTTTTATTTTTTTTTTTGTTTTTGCAGATTAAACAATTAAGGATTACCCCAATAAAAAAGGCCATTTTTTTTAATTCATTTAAATTTATTTATTGGATCTTCACGATATTATGTGAACTAACAATAAGTAAACAAATCTTAAATCTAAATCTTATATTATATAATGTCCAACCACTGTCGGACGAAAAAAACTTTATTTATCCAAAGGGTTTAGCTTCTGCGGAGGCCTGTTGTGTTCCGGCTGTAGCCGTTCCTTCTTCCTTCTTTGCTCGAAACAAACGGCTACAGCCGAGGGTTTGGGTGTACTTCAAGCTTCCTCAAATACGATTCTGCGTCTTTACTTATTTCATTTTTGACAATAGGGACATTGAGGTCCTTGTGAATGTTATCGTTTTTCACATACCAGGGTGCTGCTGTTATCATTCGTAGTATTTTATTTTGGAGTCTTTGAATTTTTTCAATATTTGAAACAGAGGCCGTGCCCCATAGTTGGATACCATAGCACCATATAGGCTTTATAATTGAGTTATAGATCAACAGATTACAATCTACACTTAATTTTGAATTTCTACCAACTAACCAGTTAATTTGGAGTAATTTCAACTTAATTTGTGTTAATTTTGTTTCTATATGAGTTTTCCAAGTAAGACGTCGATATAGATGCATACCAAGGTATTTTACTTCTGTTTGTTGGGGTATAATCTGATTATTTATCAAGATTGGGGTGCACGAATCTCTTCGCAATGTGAAGGTTATATGTATGCATTTTTGTTCATTCACTTTTATTCTCCATTGCTTTAGCCATTTTTCTAGACAGAGTATATGATCTTGCAATAGTTTAGATGCTTCTTGGGCCATTTGACTCAAATAAATTTAGTTGATGAACTGATTTAAAAAATTTCTAATTTTTCTTATCATTTTTTTTTTTTTTTTTATAAAATAAATCAAATAAATTTATAAAAATATACAGTGGCTCTCAGCTTATATTATGCAGTATACAATTTTATTTTTAAAGCATAACAAAGTAATAGACTGGAACTAAAAATAAAATTTGGTATCATTAGAAAGAAGAAGATTTCTAGTTTAACATAAAACCATTATTTATTGTTAAAATTCACCTTTAAGTACCTTAAAAATATAAAAACCAAAAATCTATTATTTTTTATCACAGCTTTTTATATGCAGCCACTTTCGACATCAAAAAATTCAAAATTGCGACCGACTATTACAGTATTTATTATCTGGAATGGTAGCATTAATTATTTGCAAAATATTTGAAGCAATTTCTTACCTGTACGTGCAGTTTTTGTGTAACATTAAGCAAAATGTGTTCCTACTGCATTTTTAGGGCCTAATTCCTATTGTATTATGTAAATTTCCAATATGGACCACAAATTTTTAATAATATTGATGTCTAGCTACTGCTTAGGGAGCGTCGTTAAATTAAGGCCCTTATGTATTAGCAAATTTTGCACAATACTAAATTTTTTCTTCGTATCGTTATCTTGGCGGTATCAAAAATATGATATGATTCTTGGTTTAGCTCGGTATTCGGTTCTCGCCTCAAATAGGACCTAATATTTGAGCCAAATATATGGAATTTTAACACAATAACAAAAAATAATCGAATTCCAAAACGTTGGATCCTCCCTTTTCGCTGCGAGTGACCGTTATAAAATGGTTTAAACCAATAATCCTTTCTATAGCGCTGAGCGTTGAACAAAATTACATTTACATTAACATTAACATTAACATTAACAAAATCAAATCAAAAGTAATACGCAGGGCATCTCTAGAAGTATATAGAAAAAGTAAAGTCCACTGGACAACGCTACATTGAAGTACCGCTCCAAAGAGAAGTGGCTGCATAAAATAAGCTGTGAGCTAAAAAATTGAGTATATTTTTATTTTTTACTTTTAAGTTATTTAAATGCAAATTTTTGCAATAAATGAAATAGTTTTGTAAAACTAGAGATTTTTCGCTTTGAAATTATACCATATTTTTTTTAAATATCCTATCTGCTGCATAGCTATGGAACATTAAACATGAAAATATGTTCTACATAAAGGCATGATTTCACAGCTTCTGGAATCTCCAAAAGATTCACATAAAAGAGGCATGATATCATCACATCTATGATGCCTTAAAATGCCCATAATAAAGGCATGTATGAACCTAATACCTAGCGCAGCAAAGAGACCTACCAAGTGGGACATCACGAACAAAAATCATGAGTTCTTGAAGCAGGTTGGTAAGGGAGAGTTCTTTTATCTCTCCCTTACAAACCTGCTTCTGGGTATGCAGCAATTTTTGCTGCGTTAGTTATACTACTCGTAATTATAAAGTATTTGTCGATATCTCGAGTAGTTTAAGATTTACAAAATTACCTATGTAAAACCATATATAAAACACTCCAACAAAATTATCTATGTAAATAATTTTGCATACAAATTAATATTAGTAATATTCTTAGAGAAAATGGTAATATTAAAATTTAAACATAAAATATTTAATATTGAATGTTTATGATATGCCTCCTGAAAGTATACATCCTAAGACTAGTTGCACCAAAATCAACTAATACAGACTTACGTCAATTAAAGCTTTGATGATGTCTGTCCATCTGTCTGTCTTTCATTTTCAGATTAAGGAGTGCGATCGAAAAAATCTTAGCATACGTTTTGCCTCGTAATTTTTTTCGGAAGCAATATTAAACATTTCATAAAAAAAAACTTCAGTTGTTATTTTTTTATTATTTTTAACATTATCATTAAAAAAAAACTTCAGTTATTATTTTTAATAACAACCATGTTGATTTGTCGTGATTTTTATCAAAATGAGTGACGAAAAAAATGTACGTCCTACAAATTATTACAAAATTTCAAAAAAATCGAAATAGGTCCTACAAATAATTGGCCACAGAATTAAATTTCTGCGTCAAACTGTTTCTAATGTTATTAAACAGTATCAGGAGAATTTGACCATTGATAGGACACCTGGTTCGGAAAGAAAAAAAGGTCCACATGATATTGGGAAGGCCGGAAAATTAAAAGCATATTGAAAGAAACTCCAAACCAATCTGGTAGAAAAACAGTCCGGTTAACTCAGTGCTTTTACTACTTGGTACGAAAATTTAAAGCTAATCATAGTTGAAAACATGTAAAGTCCACAAAGATTAAAACAGGAATGCTGCAAAAAATTTTGAAGTCAAGAATAGGACACGGAAAAATACTCATATTATATAATTGATGAAGAAACGTATGTACTGGCAGAATTTTCACAACTTCTGTGGCAAAACTTTTATATTGTAAATTCTCGAGGCAATGTTAAAAATAAGTTTAGGACCCAAAAGCAGAAAAAATTTCTTACGAAATTCGTGTCAAGTCATTTGTTACATTCGGCTCTATAAATACCAAAATATACATCAAAGAATATTTGCAAAAAAAACTTCTTCTTTTCTTAAGAGAGCACAACGTGTCCACACCTACCAAGTCCGATTTGGTATCATGTCACTACGGTAAGAAAGCTCTGGAGTGGTACCAAAACAATAACATAGTTTTTGTACCATGAGAGGTAAATTTTCCAAATTGTCCATAGTTTAGACCAGTGGAGAGATATTGAGCTCTTGTGAAAAGTGAATTGAAGAGCACAAAAAAGGTGTCCCAAAATACTGAAGATTTTAAAAGAAGATGTGCACACTGTTCCAAAAAAGTGACTGAAGCAACTATCAAATCTCTAACGGAAGGGTTACCAAAAATGGTCCACAAGTTCATAAGTAGTAGTTAGAACTATAAAAGTTAAATTATCAATTAAATAAAAAAAGAATGAAAACTCTAAGATCAACCGTTTCCAAGTTATTGAATGTTATATAAAGTGGCTCACAGCTTATTTTATGTAGAACATATTTTCATGTTTAATGTTCCATAGCTATGCAGCAGATAGGAATTTTAACAAAAATATGGTATCATTTGAAAGAGAAAAAACTCTAGTTTTACAAAACTATTTGATTTATTGCAAAAATTTGCATTTAAGTAATTTAAAAGAAAAAAATTAAAATATACTCAATTTTTTAGCTCACAGCTTATTTCATGTAGCCACTTCTCTTTGGAACTACACTTCAACGTAGCGTTGTCCAGTGGACTTTATTTTTTCTATCTACTTCTAGAAATGCCCTGTGAACTATTTTTGATTTGATTTTGTTAGTTAATGCGTCAACTACAATGTAAATCTAAAATTAGTCAACGCACAGCGCTATATAAAGGAGTATTGGTTATAAACCATTTTAAAACGGTCACTCGCAGCTAAAAATAACTCAAGTGGCTAAAATATATGCTTCTATGAAAATCGGTTGAACAATACAGATAGTGAAGCACCGAATAAAAATTTTAACAACCGTGGCTACAATATATTTTAAGGAAAAGAACGGCCAACCCAAGGTTCTCAACACCATAGCCGACATCCGGAGTACAAGTTGACTTAGAAAAACAATGTTGTGTTAAAACTTTTTGCCTTGTATTGCACCAACACTATTTTGAAGGCCGAGTTTCACGCAAGAATACTTTTAACAATTTAAACAAAAGGGGCTGCATGCTCAACTTTAACATGGAACTTCTTCCCAATTATCCAATGTTTTGGAATTTGATTATTTTTGTTAGTGAGTTTATATTCAATATATTTGGCTCAAATATATGTCCTATTTGTGGCGAGAACCGAATACCGAGCTCAACCAAGAAAACTTAAAAGTAATAGTGAAGCATGTTGGTGGATGTTTCATGGTTTGGGCCTGTATGTCAGTTAATGGTAGTGTGATCTTTGAATTTATTGGAGCAATAATGGACGGTATAAGATACCTTTAGATCCTAAGAGATAATTTGTTGCAGATTGCGGAGAATCAGGTCAATTTATCATATTTTTGATACCACCAAAATAACGATCCAAAGAAAAAATTTGGTATTGTGCAAAATTTGCTAATATTTAAAGGCTCAAATTTAAAGAAGCTCCCTAAACAGTAGCCAGACCTCAATATTATTTGAAATTTGTGGTCCATATTGGAAATTTACATAATAAAATAGGATTTAGGCCCTAAAAATGCAGTATGAACACATTTCGCTTAATGTTACACAAAAACTGCACGCACCGGTAACAAATCGCCTCAAATATTTTGCATACAATTGAAACTACCATCCTAGATAATAAATATTGTAATTATCGGTCGCAATTTTGAACTCTTTAGTATCGAAAGTGGATGCATAAAATAAGCTGTGAGATAAAAATATTAGGTTATTTTGTTTTCATATTTTTAAGGTACTTAAAAGTAAACATTAACAATAAATAATGGTTCTATGTTAAACTAGAAATCTTCTTCTTTCTAATGTTACCAAATTTTATTTTAAATTCCAGTCTGTTACTTTATTATAGAGCTTTAAAAATAAAATTGTATACTGCATAATTTAAGCTGAGAGCCACTATATGTTAAGATATTTTCGAACGCACTCCTTATTATAAAATTTATTATTTTTTAAATAATCAGAACAGGAAAAAGCTCGGGAGACCATACTGTCAATGACATCTGAGCGTTACATATTATATGTTGGATTTCTTTTAAAAAAAATTAAAATTTGGGTATAGTGTTGATCGAATAATATTTTTGGATGTACATTAAAATTGGTAATAATTTATGTTTAGAACTTGAACCTAACAGTCTCCAACAAAAATATAATTTTAAAAAAAATGTCCATTGGTATAGTTTCTATAAGTAGATTTATATGCACAGATTTTTTCGTGCCCAGTCCTTATTCGAGTTTTTTAGTATGTCTGTTTATTTTATCCTTTTCAGAACGATAGAATTCGACGAAGAAAATATTTCACAGAAAAAATAATAACTTAAATTTTTTTATAATAAATCGTTGTTTTATTAAAGTTAAAATTTTATTAATTTAATTTTTATACCCACTATCAAAAAGATGGGGGTATATTGATTTTGTCATTCCGTGTGTAACATGTCGGAGATATCATCTAAGACCCCACAAAGTATATATTTTTTGGGTCCTGGTTAGATTCTGAGTCGATCTAGCTATGTCCGTCTGTCCGTCTGTTGAAAGCAGGATAGGGCTCGAAAGGAAAAACGTAGGGGACGAAATTTGGCACAAATGTTTGTCTTATATAAGGTTTGTTTGGGATTGAAAATGGGCAAAATCGGTTAATAAACAAATTTATGGGCTAAAAACTATCGATGTAAACTCGGAAACCAAAAATGGGAGTGGTCCGCCCACTTTACCGCCTACCTACCATATAAGGTGAGAATCAACGAAATTGTGTTCAAATAGTTCAAGGACCAATGTAAACTCGGAAACAAAAAATGGGGGTGATCCGCCCACTTTACTGCCCACTTTCCCGCCCCCTCCCATATAACGTAAAATTTGAAAAAGTTGATGGTGGGTATATAGAATATAACATTCGCGCTTGTTTGTTTTTAATATTTTACTGGATTTGAATAATTTATATATTTTGTAAAAAAAAACAAAAACAATTTAATATTTTGACAATCTTTATAAACATACAAAACAAATAATTTATTTTTTTATGATTTTAAACATCCTGAAGTAAGTAACATTGATTTTTGCGAGATTTCCTAATAATTAATAATACAATTCCTCCATATATGTATGTGAAAGAGGAGTAGCATATTTGGCCTCTCGGATGTACATCAACTAACAAAACCGCAGAGACTTCTGTATGGATATTTTTCTCTCAAGTAAAACGTGAAAATTCTGTTATCTTATATTTTTTATTATTGCAACACTGATCTGTTCAATTTTAAGGTCTATTCCGTGCTGATGCAAGGATCCATATTTTAACATGTCTTAAAAATAATATGATATTAAATTAATATTCCATTTGTCTGGACATTTGGCTACACATAAGTAAAATGGAAATGGCATATATGCCTTTATACAAGGATTTAGTTAAAAACGGTCCAATTTAAACAATTTTGGGAAGCGATGATGTATTTTAAAATGGAAAAATTTAGCACATATAATTTTTTTTCCAACAAGAAAACCTAACTACAGTTGACCAAGCGTCCATATAAGAAATCCTACCAGGAACATTTTAATCACTTATAATTTCCGTATTAACATTAGTCATTGACTTAACTTCTCCTGTAAGTCATTCTCTCTCTTGTATCACTTTTTCCGAAGCGAAATAATATACTTTGTTTTTATAGGTTGAATTGGCATTTTAAATAGGATGAATGGACCTAGTGTGAAAATATAAACTTATCTATTGTTTTTATTTTTAAGTTTTAATTTACATTAATATTATCTTTCAAATTACCTACATTAAATTCTTCTTTATTATGTACCGAGCATTAATTTGTATAACAAATAAGTATTAAATTAGCGATAAAAATGTATTTATTTTAATTTATTATTAATATTATTTATTAATATTTTAATTTATTTTATAATAAATTTTGCTTGAAATTCCGTTTAAAACCAAACATTATTTTGTTTGTTTCATTAAAAAAAAGTATTGAAGTTTTTCAGAATTTTCAAATATTATACATAATTTATAAATAGCATAATATTTTAATAAAGAAAAAGACTTTATATTTTCAATAAAATATTTACGAATGTTAGTATTTGATTTTACTAATTCAGCGATAGGTCCCCTTTTATTTAGACAGAAAAAAAAGTACATATATTTAAATATTTTGTTCATAAATATTATGAATCGAACATGACTTTTTTTCGCAAACTTTTTCATAAAAAATAATTTGGTTCATAAATATATTAAATAGTTTTTTATGAAAATTTTAGGAATTTTGCAAAAATGTTTGCTTAAATTTTGATTTATTTTTTTTAAGATTCTAATACAAATGCTAAATAATAATAGTTAAAATAGATAATATTAGCAATAAATGGCAATATTCTAAGAAAAAGTTGTTGGAAAATAATGTTTAGAAATTTAAACTAATTTGCACAAATTTGATTCCATTCTATATCATATATGTACGTAGTTTTATTAAACAGTAATTCTTCTGTTGAATGATCCCAGTATGTAGCCAAAAATAATTAAAAAATAAAAATTTTCCAAAGAAAATTTCAAACATTTCATTCCAAAATAAAAATTAAATAAAATTTAAACAATTTGCTTAAGTCTTCTTGACTTTTGATTCATAAAGAAAAAAATTTTAATATTTAAAAAATTATTCTTAAATATTATAAACTAAAATCAATGAAACTAAATTTTTATATTTATATACAAACTTTTTTCTGTGCAAAATATTATTGAGTTTAAGATTTTAGTAATTGAATTTGAAATTTAATTTTTTCTGAGTTGTTGAACATTTTTCCCTATTAAAACTCAGTTTCGGCTTTCATGTCATTTCTTGAAAACGGATTAGATTATACTTTAATTCTTTTCCGGATGGAAGGAAGAGCCCTCAAACAAATGTCCTCCCGGTATGTATTTTCAGTCTTATAAGTGTTTTAAATATAAAACAAATTTCAGCGAAATATAAGCGGAATTCATTTGTGTTTAAGATCTGCCAATAATTGACCATAGTTCCCATAAATACCCACTTCCGAAGATCACTTTATAAACAATGGGAATAGCACTCAATTCAAATAAATTCTTTAAATTAAATTCCTTTGAAAACCATGTTAGACTAATAAAATTAAACTAACAATTTTCATAAATATCATTTTTCTGATAATCATGAAATACGGGTTCAATAATTTTTCTTTAGCTATCGTTTGATACGTATAACATTAATATTGGTGAATTTTTTTTTTTAATTTTTTTGAAGATTTTTCTGGGATCATCGTTTAATAGCATGTTCCAATTATCTTAGGAAATTGAAATTTGACCAAGATATTACTAATAATACCTCCTTCCATAGTTCAAACTTATATTTAAATGAACTTAAGAACCTGCAAAAAGAAAAACACAATCATATATTAACAAAAAATTGCTCCACTTATGTAAAGTTTTCGTTGATTTTCTCCAAAACGCGCCAATAATTTAATTATTTTTCATAAAACACTTAATTTGAGTTTTTAATTTATAATTTTTAAAAAATTTAGCTAACTAACTAAACAGTTTTTCAGCTTTCCTGAAAAGTTATTAAAAATTACATAGGTAATTTAGTCAGCGCAGTGACGATAAAATTTTTTAACAAATTTAAATAAAAAAAATAAAAAAATAAATATATAAAGTTACTTTTTTGGCAAAAAATTGCAATTTTTGAGACCTGTTTTGAAAACTTTACTATGAAAATTTTTTTTCTCATCGAATTGAGATAACTAAAAATTTTTTCCTCCAATTTTTAAAATTATACAGAATTTTACCGTACATTTGAAAAAGTTTTTGGAATTTTATTTGAAAAGTTATGGGGCAAAATCTCAAAAAATTCAGGGCCAAAAATGATAATTTTAGAAGTCAAATATCTTTTAAACTATAAGATTTATCAAAAATAAAAAAAATTTTGCAAATTTTTTTTTTGGTAATTGCGGAATTTCTGGTCACAAATTCCAAAAAGTAAATAACACTTGTAACTAGGCATTAAAAATTCTACTCAGGTGCAATATTTTATTCCAAAGATATTCACTAACAAATATTTTGTTGCATAATTTTTCTACAAAAAGTTTTTAACAAATTTTCGTATTATTTTTATATTATATGAAACGTATCACCATGTGAAATAAACCCTCCAAAGGTTTTTTCGCTTGTAGGCAAAATTTTTGTTTTATGACCACTTAAACATTTCTATTACTGCGCCAAGGTAGTTACAGATAAATCGAAAAAAATAATATCAATATAGTTCGAAGCTAAAATAATTTTCCATAAATGTTTAGAGCATTTAACGGGGAATATTTCATTAGAACTTTAAATTCATTTATCTTACCTTATAAGGGGTAATTTCTAGTCCGTTTTAAGGAAATGGGTTTAATGGGTTTAAATGTACTACAGATATTTTCTTCTTCAAATTTTACCAGGGGTCTCCAAAGATAAAAAATTCATCCGACTTATCATATTTGTTAAAAAGGAAAATTATGAAATTTTCCCACATTTCTTATACGAACTCCTTAAATTAGGCAATGGAATCTGTGGCCAAAAGGAAAAACTACATAACTTGAGTTATGTTTTTTTAAATTTTTAGAATTGTTGTATTCCATTACATCTTGTGTAAATTTTTTATAGAAATCTGTAAATATTTTAGGAGATAGTAGTCGGAAAAACGACATAATTCGGTTGATTTTCCTTTTTCGAAATGTAAAAAGTGTATAAATTAATATATGCTATTTTTCCATATTTAATTAATTAAAATTCATGATGGAATTTAATAGACTTATTTGAAATATGTTATTTTTCAGGACAAAAATTGTATTTTTATAATATTTTGGAAATGAAATAAGTTCATTCAACATATTCCTAATGTATTTTAAAATTCCATTTTGGAAAAAGTGTATAACTTGAGATATTATTTAAACAAAATATAAATTTTATGAAAGGAAAAACAACAACATTACTTTATTGCTATATTATTCGATAACCAGTATACACATCGGGTCCAAAAATATATCAAATATTTTTCATACGAACTGCGGATATATTTACACGGAATGTAATTTTAAATTTTATATCTAGGACCTCTAATTTCAATTTTAAACCTTAAAAATTTTACTTCTGAAAAGTAGTAAAAATTAATTATGTAGTTTTTCCTTTTTGTCACAGAAATATAACATAAAATTAATGGCCTGTTTCTCTATGTCGAACGAAAGCTTTCTTTCGCCTTCTAAACGAACGAAAACTGATTTGGGTTTCTCTAACTCACTTCTATGCGAACAATGAGTCGAACGACAAGTCGAAAGAAAACGTAAGTGTTTTCATATAAAATTGGGTTTCTGTATTTCGAACGATAAGAACAAAAATGTCAAAATCAGTCACTTGCTATTTTGCTTTCGACTGGTTGAATTTTTTAAAGAAAAATAGGAAAAATACTCATAAGGATATTGCAAATGTTCCTTAATCATGTTTATTGTTCATTTTAATGTATTTGGTATCCATAAATGACGATTTTGTGTCTCATAGCCTGTTTCTCTATGTCGAACGAAAATCTAAGAGAACGAAAGCAAGTCGAACGAATTCGAATCATTTTGGATTTCTGTAATTCCTACGCTTTCGTTCGCATGGAGTTACGTCTTTTCGTATTGTTTTTATTTTATTTTTCTTTTAGAGTAACTTTTATTCGTAAAAATATTAAAAATACTACTAAATTGTTTAAACGTAGGTACAACCAAGAAAATAAACAAACAAAAATAAAATAATTTAAAAAAATTAAAAAACAAAAATTTTTTTTTGATTTTTTTAGAAATTGTTTTTTATACACATAATCGCCATTTGTGGATACAAAATATATAAAAACGAATAATACACATGATTAAGGAACATTTGCAATGTCCTGGTAAGTATTTTTCCTATTTTTCTTTAAAAAATTCAACCAGTCGAAAGCAAAATAGCAAGTGACTGATTTTGACATTTTTGTTCCTATCGTTCGAAATACAGAAACCCAATTTTATATGAAAACACTTACGTTTTCTTTCGACTTGTCGTTCGACTCATTGTTCGCATATAAGTGAGTTAGAGAAACCCAAATCAGTTTTCGTTCGCTTAGAAGGCGAAAGAAAGCATTGGTTCGACATAGAGAAACAGGCTATTAAAAACCATTTCTAAAAAAAAATCAAAAAAATTTTTATTTTTTAATTATTTTAATTTTGTTTGTTTATTTACTTGGTTGTATATACGTTTAAACAATTTAGTAGTACTTTTAATATTTTTACGAAATAAAGTTACTCTGAAAGCAAAATAAAACAAAAACAATACGAAAAGACGTAACTCCATGCGAACGAAAGCGTAGGAAATACAGAAACCCAAAATTATTCGAATTCGTTCGACTTGCTTTCGTTCGCTTTGATTTTCGTTCGACATAGAGAAACAGGCTATAAAAGTTTTGTACCAATCGTAAACAAAATTAATAATAAATTCATCAATTTAATTTCTTTGGATAAATGCTTCACCGTATGAACTATGGACCTTCGGTGACCCCTAGTGAAATTCGACGTAGAAAATTTCTGTCGAATATTTTAACCCATTAAACTCAATAGAAGGGTCTAATGAAATGTTGCCATTTAAATGTTCTAAACATTTATGTTTAAATATTTTACCTTCGAACTATATTTATATTATTTTTTTCTATTTATCTTAAGCTACTTTGGTGCAAAAATGGAAAAGTTTAAGTGATCATAAAACAAAAATTTTGCATACAAGCGAAAAATCCTTTGGAGGTTTTATTACACATATGAAGGGCTATCAATTGCAATCGTAATGATTCCGCCCCCACGCGATGATCATAAATTTGTTTTATAGTGTTATATAATGTTAATACAATTCTTGTTCACACCCTTGCAAAATTTCATATTGGACACTCATTTAGTTTAGAAGTTATGTAACAAAATATAAACCAAAGACAAATTTTATGTATAAAATTTACTTATTATTTTTTTAATAAAAATTAAATACTTAAAATTAATCTTTTAAAAATTTTTAATTTTTACATAAAAAAAAAAAAAAAAATAGTTTTTACCATATTTTGCTTCATAACTTCTAAACCAAAAGAGTCTCCAACTTGAATTTTGGCTGAATTATAAAACAGAGTTTAGTTATCAGTATATAATTTTTTGAAGAATTTTAAAATACTGTTTTTCGAGACATTCAGCTTAGATCATTATATTATAGATTTTGGCCTTTAAAATTTCGAAGTAATTAAATTTTATCATCCATATCAATCAATATCTTTTTCTATTAAATTAAATACAAATAAAAATTTTACAATGAATTTTTTTTTTTGGGAAAAATCGATAGTTTTTTAATTTTTAAACGTCACATTTTTGGATCGCAAAAGGTCTTCAGTCTGAAAGTCTATAACCTGAGCAACACTTGCAATAGGAAATAACTGTAACCTACTTTAAGTGTGTTGCATTTCCAAATTTTGATTTAAAACAAGGAAAAGTGTTGAAGGATATTAATACATCTTACAAAATAACTAAGAAATCTTTCTTTTAGTTCATTTGCGTAAAATCTCACGGAACTACATTGCATAAAATGCAATGAAATTTTTTTTAGAAATGGATGTACGATCATTCTATGGTAATTTAAAATATGTTAGTGAAATTTATAACGTTGATCATAGTGGTGATGACCAAATATCAAATGATTCTTCTGACGAAGAAGACTTTATAAGTCGGAGACTGCTGACAGCGATTACTTACATTCAGATGATTATGACAAGCCTACTACGTCGAATGCAAAATCTACTAAAAAGCCAAGATCTCCAATTTGGAAAGAAAGTAGTTTGCCTACTTATTCGAGTGAAAATTTTCCATTTCTTAGAGATACGAACCTTATTGACCTTATTAAAGAACTGGATACACCAAAATATGTCTCCATAAAATTTTTAATTTTATTTTCTACGATACGTATTAAATTGTCCATAATAAACATATATTTACGGTGTTTTATTATTATTATTTTATTTTTTTTCCTTTATTTTAAACATCTTCATGCAGTAGAGGGTTAACATCATTTATACTTCGCGAAAGTTGTCAGCATACAAAATAAGTTTAGAGATGAATGCCGCTGCAGTCGATATAACGTTTCTTTAATTTTTTCATATTATAAATTTTAATCATTAAAATGATTCTTTACAGATATTTTTCGATGATCTAAAGTCATATTTTACACTGAAAAATTTCAGAACAAAATTTTGAAGTTTGGATAACATTTTCCAAATTGCATAAAATTTTTGCATTTCAAAATTTTTTAATGCTATTTTGACTCGGACGTATGATTTATTAATAAATCTAGTTTACGCGATATTTTGGATAATTTCTATAAAAGCGGAATTTTTCATTAGCGAAAAACATATTTTATAAATATTTGCGCCAATTATAGAACATTTGTGAAGACGCTATCCTATGGCTGGTTTCTTGAAATCAACGAAATATACATTAGACTGTAGGTAATTACTTCATATTTAAAATTCTGACCTCTAAATCTAAATTCACTAAATGGCGCAAATTTTCCATAAAAAAAACTGCATAATTTCAAAAATCGTAAATTTTTTGTTTAATTTTTTATCACCGCCTATAGTAAACCGTATACTTATTATACAGCAAATGAATTTTCTAAGACTTATCTTTTGACAGGTTATAGGTTTAAATCAAAGAGTTGTAAAATGTCAGTGCAAAACTAAAATGAATCCAAAGATTTCAACACATTTTTTTTTTTTAAATTTGTTAGTTCTAAATGCCAGTATTTCCGTGAGATTTTACGCAAATGAGATATACAAAATGTCATCAACACTTTTCCTAATTTTAAAACAAGCTTTGGTAATACAAGACACTTAAAGTAGGTTTCAAACTATTTCGAAATTTTTTTGATTTTCCTCATATACTGTATAACAAGTAACCAGCTTACTACCTGGTAAAAGTTATGCGGTGATAAAAAATTAAACCAAAAACTTGTGATTTGTTTTTTTTTTCAGTTTGCGCCATTAAGTGAAATTAAATTTAGAGTTTAGAATTTAAAAAACGAACTTATTACCTATAGTTTGGTGTATAATTTTTCAATATAAATTATGAATTTAGACCATCGAAATATACTTTTAAAGAATCATCTTAATAGTTAAAATTGATATTGTGAGAAATTAAAGAAATGTAATTTATATCGACTACAACGGCATTCATCTCCAAACTTATGTCGCTTGCTGACAACTATAGCGAAGTATAAATGATGTTAAAATTTATATCAAATGAAAGCATTTTATTTGCTTAGTACTAGAATTCAAGTGGCGTCAAAATATTTTAAGAACTTATAATTTAATGGACCAAAAAGATATTCTAAACCTCTAAAATCAGCCGCATTATAGTTCAAATTTTGAAATAATAAAATCTATTTTCGATGTAAAATTTATCGTCAAATAAGAAAAAAGTTAAAATCGTGCTTATTCCTAGGAATATTTTTATGAATAGTAATGTTTTATCGACTATGTTTACCAAACTAAAACCGATATTTACTTGATTTTTTTTTTTTTTTTTTTTTTTGCAAACGATTCCAAAAAATGTCCCTTATTACTCGCAATATTGCGAAATTTTAAACCAATATTTTTTTTTTATTTACGAAATCGTACAAAAATAAATTTAAAAATGTTTCTTCTCAGTGTATTTCGTTAAATATTGCAGATTCTTTAACAATTTTGACATGTGCTGATAGTTCTAGTAATTCTATAAAATTGCGTTGTTTTCATTTTGATAAAGCCAAATCTCTATTGATTAAAATGGTTGTGAAAAAAATTCCCGAAACTAAAGTCAGGAATCAGGATTAATAAAGTTTGCGTATACAAATTTTTATGGAAATCAGGTAAAAAAATGTCATTTCAGCCGTTCCTTAATGGAATTGCCTATAAGCATATTAATAGTAATACTATACTAATAATATAGTAATATTATAAATTTTTTATATGAATTTTATATCGTATAACTCCATTAAAAAATCCAATTTTAGTTGAATAGCAATAAAAGAAGAAATTAATTATCAAATTCACTGGTTTCGATTTTTTTTTTATCATAATTTAATAAAATTGAAATACATACTACAAAATTTTTATATCTAGCGAATTCGCTTTATTTTTTGCATAAACCTGAAACTATGTACGAGTATTATGCAAGAGAATGCTCACAAAATTTACAATAGTCTTATATGCACATTTCCCTATACATATATGAGGCTATTGTATGTTTGTATAAATATCCAAATACAAAAATGTCTTAATACCTTTATTTATGTTTGTAATTATACATATGTATGTATGACCATATGAGCATATTTTCATCATCAACATCATCATTATTACCAGTTTGTTCATATTTTTCAACTTTTTATAAAGAGATATATACATGCATGAATTGCATATGAGTTGATACATACATATACGTATGAACATAAATATGTTCAACACATTTCTTTCTAGTTTTACATTTGAATGAATAAACCACTTTATATCGTATTGCATTATTTTAAAATCAATACGTTTTATGCCAGATACACTCACATTCATATTCAGATATTTTTCTCTTGCATACATCAACATACATACTTACTTATACTTTGTATAACTACAAAGATTTTAACATAAAATATATTACGTAGATACTGCTAACATAATATGAATAAACAAGTAGCAATATGTTTATGCCTTTTTTTATTCCAATACTTCAGAATACATATACATACATTTATGTATATATGTATTTATGTAGAAATTTCGTTGTAGTATTATATTTCATCGATATGAACATATGGATAGGTATGTATATAAACAAGTTCATACATACATCACAAGTATCAAAAGAGTGCACAATTTAAAATGTACACACAGACAAAAACATAACAATCACTTAAATACAAATATTCACTATAAAGAAGTGTACAATAACTGGAATATGCAAACATTGGCACTTGTTGCAAGACTAAACAAATATTATACTGCATAGATTTTTTTATTGATATTAGAATGATGACCTAGTTTATTTATTTCTCTTTTCATTCGCTATATTCAAATGATAGATAGAAGCGGTTAAAAAAATATAAATAAGACAAGAAAAAAAAAAAAAATATTAGAATTATAACTAGCATTGTGAATTTAAGAAAATTTCGTCTATATTTAGGAATAAAATATGTGAAAAGTTCTATTTAAATACTAACGTCCATGTTAACATCATGTGAAAAGTGCAGGTCGAAATAAAACTATATCACGAATAATTATTTTGATATAAGGAAAAAGTCTGTTGAAATAAGTTGTTATTGACCTATTTTTTCACCTTGCTCCTTCACAGTATTCTTTAGTAAGTTCAAATATTGAATATGTTGAAAAATCTGCAGTAAAAATTTGCAAAAATCGCAAATATGAAGTTTTTTCCAATTTTAAAAATGATTTTTATAATAGGTTAACAATATAATATTAATATACACTGAACCAAATCTCGTAGGTAATATTGACGAAAATTTTTCGTAGAATTATTAAAGAAAAAAAATATTTAAATTAACAGATTATTTCTTCAAATCAATAGAATTTTTCTTCAAATCAACAAATTTTCTTCAAATCTACTAAAAAATTTTTGTCAAAAATATTTTTTTGTAAAATATGTTGATTTGAATAAAATTTCGTTAAAAAATTGACAAAAAATCTGACGAAATTTAGTTAAATTGGCAATAACTATTAAGCAGTAAGAAAAACAAAACACAATTTTATTCAATTTAACAACCCAAGTTAAGTTAATTTAAATAAATTATCTGTTAAATTAACTAATATTTTTCGTAAATTTTAAAATTGACTAATATTTTTTAGTCAATTTGAATAAAATTCTTCAACTTGACTAAAAATTTTTAAATCGATTAAAAGCATACACATTTTACGAAACTAAATAATTTATTTTATTCAAATTAAAAAAAATTCTTCAAATTGAAGAAATTTCTTCAAATTTACTAAAGACATGTAGAACTGAAGAAATTTCTTCAAAATAAGTTTGAACGTCTTTACATACAATTACAGTTTTTGATAATATGTAAAAAATATAAAAATATACATTTCTTATAATTGTATTATTTACATAGTTTTTATTAGAAATTATCGACTGTACTATATATGTATATGAACGATATTTAAAAAATTTTATAAAATATACTAATAAATAAACTAATTTACATTTACTAAAATTAAATAAAATGAAATAGTAAAAATAAATAAAAATTCCTCAATAAGATTAAAAAATTTAGTAAATTTTACTAAAGACATGTAAAATTGAAGAAATTTTGTTAAAATTAACAATTTTATTTTAGTCAAATTTAATAATATTCTTCAATTTGACTAAATATCTTCAAATTTAGTAACGACATGTAGAATTGAAGAAATTTCATTAATATTAACTAATTTATTTTAGTCAAATTGAATAAAATTCTTCAAATTGACGAAATTTCTCCAATTTTACTAAAGGCATGTAGAATTGAATAAATTTCGTCAATTTAAATAATTTATTTTAGTCAAATTTAAGAAACATGTGTAGAACTGAAGAAATTTCTTCAATACAGAAAACGCATAGCGAAGAAGACAAACTATAAAGCTTGTGCACGTGTTTTTGTATCAATAGATTTAAATTTTGTTAAAAATTTGTTTATACAAATACAAAAATTCTCGAATAAATAAAACATAGTGAAAAATAAGTGTGAATTTGTGTTAAATCAGATATACTTCAAGAACAAGCAAGTTTCGATCAATAAATATAATCGATCAATATATATAATAATTCTTCTGCAAAAAATGTTAATTTATGTGCAAACTCATGGATGGCACAAAATGCAACCAACTAAAGCACTGTTAAGCATAAGGACATTTGGAGGACTTTTTTATACTTTTTGCGGTAATGTCAAACATTTTAAATTTTTAATATTTTAGGTATATTAACTTATTTTATAAATTATTTTGATAGCAAATATAAACAAATTAAATTAATCAACTGCCAGATTATCTGAAGGAGTCGTTTTGGATTATGGAGAACTGCACGACAAAAATTTCCTTGGAAAACCTAAAATCAAACCTACTACAAGTAAGCAGAAATGATTTGCAAATGTAGGTAAATATTTTTTGTACTTTTTATATAAACTTTTTTATTTATATTTTCTTTTTCTTTGCATTTTTTATATGTTGCTATAGATCATCCAGAAATAAACTTTAAAAATATTAAGTTATAAATCTGTATGGACTGAAATTGAATGCAGTACACTGGTTGTTGATTACTGAGTGAGTGCACATCTAATGTACTTAATAAATGGTACAAAAATAGTTTTTCATGTTAAATAAAATTTTTAATAAATGTTTATTTTTTTATTTTCTCAAGTCGATTTCGATTAAACACTTAAATGTGAATTGTTTCCATTTGAATTATAAAGAATTTTCATAAAATATCATTTTATATAGCGATCATATCAAGGATCCAGCAAACAAACTTTTGAAACAAATAGATAATATACCTGAAGGTAATATATTACAATTTAATTCTCAAATATATTTTTATATTTCAGACGGTAGTAAATTTGTTTTTTTTTACATTTTTGAAAGGATCAAACCTTTATCATAAAATTACTTTAATTAAAACGTTTGCTACGTAAGTTTATATTAAATTTAATTAAATAATTTTATTTATATATTTTTAAATGCTTATTTATAACATGAATTATATTTTTTTACACAATAAATATTAATAAAGTGTTTAAAATTTCTTATTTGTTTTATTTTGAGAATTTTAATTTATATTAAATTTTAACCCCTGTATAAACAGTACTTTGGAATTGACAAACTTTTGTCAATTTGAATAAAATTCAAATGTTAAATTGAATAAACATTCTTCAATTTGAAGAAAAAAATTAGTTAATTTGAATAAATTTTTTATTCAATTTAACTAAAATTTAGTAGAATTAAATAAAATAATTTAGTTAAATTGAATAAAAATTCTTCAATATGAATAAAATTTTCTTCAATTTAACTAAAAATTTGTCAAATTAACTACCTTTTAATTAACTAATTGAATTAGTCATATTGACGAATTTTCGTCGATTTAACTAACTAACTAACGAAAAATTAACAAAAAATTCTGTTGAATTGAATAACGATTTTGTTGGTTGATATTTAACCTACTTTTCTTCAATTCTACACCCCATTTTACCGTATTTACTGCTCATTTTTGGTTCAGTGTATATACAGTGATTTGTATGGGGATAAAGAAAAACTGTGGCCCCCTAAAATTAAAATTTTGTAAGTTTTAAACTAATTCCCAACATATTTCGGTTAAATTATTTAATTTACGTGAGCTGGACCATTTTCAAAATATCTCCAAAAATATGGTTTTCGATCGACAGTATATACAGTTTTAAACTTTTTGTCAAAATAATTACAACATATGATAGAAAAACGACGTCTAATACATATTGAACAAAAAATAATTTAAAATTAGTTTTCATTCTCGCGAAATTAAAATTTTAGTAAAATGTTCAATGATCGTAAATTATATTTTAGCGCATCATTGGAAAGCACTCATTAAATACTATTGATATGTATATTCATTTAACCTTTTAGTCGCACAAATAATATTTTGAGATTTCCGGTCCATAATTGATTAAGTTAATTTTAACGGTAAATAAATGGTAAGTTAAAGACATACATATCCCCAAAAGCATAAATTTACCAAAAAAGCCGCGAATTTGTGTAAAATAGCGGTTAAATTAAAAAAAACTCTTTTATTCGATTATTGTCGCGGTTTTAAATGAACTTATCATGCTTTTCATAAATTTATCAAAATTTAAGTGTAATAAGTATTTCCATGCGATTTATTTGCAAAAATTGCTAATTTAAGCTTTTGGAAACTAAATGCATAAAATTGCTCTTAAAGGGTTAATTACGTGTTTTCTTCAATAGTAACAGTATAGACCATTCCTATGGTATATTAAAACATAATATATTTTGAAAAATGTCCGAAATATATAAAATTACATGTTTGAACAAAGAAAATATGATAAAAAATTGTAGTAAAGTCTTAATATTCCGCGACTGAAAAGATACATAATAATTATTTAAATGAATATTGAAGATCGTAGTTATGCAACCATCATAATTTGTAGTTAATTTTCTTATAACTAAAATTTTGATAATAATATTGAAATAAATACGTAATTTCAGAGGTGTTTTAAAAATGGTTCAGCTCACGTAAATCTTAACATAGAGATGTAATGTTTTGGGAATAATATAAGAACATACTAATCTTTATTTCTAGAGCGGTACATTTGCAATTTTAATATATATTATGGATTTGAACGCATATTCTTGTACAATGTGATTATAATTATCACACTGACATCTTACTCACAATAATGCATTCCAAAGTTCCAAGAATTGTTTCACATAGCGACAAAAATGTAAAAATGTAAAAACATTTTCTTGACAGGTAGATTAAAGGGTATGTGTAGTTTTTGTTGTGGTACTTTCGTAATTACATTTTCAATGAATTGATAAAACCCGTTGAAGAAATATACCTAAAATAAAATGTAACAATAAAAATTTGCAAATATTGTAAAATAAAGATGAAGTAATTTTTTCTTCAATGTAAAAACATTTTCTTGACATACTGTATATATATACAGTAGACGCTCACAAATTAGAACCGCTTTGTTTATGAGGCAATTCTAATTTCTGAATTATTCTAATTTCTGGACGTTTATTTTTTTGAATAAAAAATAAAAAATTGAGTAAATTTACTTCCAAAAACCAAAATAAAACACTGTTGAATTTTTTTTAATTCAATTTTATTTGATAAAAACAAGAAAACAAAACGTAACAATTCAGTCCAATACATTAAATGTATTTTTATAAATTAAATTTAGAAACATAACAATTCAGTCCAAAAAACTAAAATATTTTACATATGTATTTAAAAAAAAAATTAAATAATAAAGTTAAAAGTTATTGGAGGGATAGACTGCACAATGGCCAAATTTACAACTAATCTTTGTTTGACAAATAATCAGTTATATTTGTTTGTATTTTTGGTTTCATCGAATTCGAAATATCAATACGGAAAGCCAAAAGATTGCTTATGTGCTTAGTGGAAAACAATTCACTCTTATTGCACCATTTTATTAAATTATTTACGCTTTCAATGGCTGTAGTATTAGAGACAACTGGTGAGACTTCAACAACATCTTCTTCGCTGATATCTGAAGACTCACCATCGCTACTGAGAACATATACAGATCCGTCATCAAACACATCTTCATTCCATCTGTCGATGTCTTCTATACCAATGCAATCGTTTGGAGCTATTTCTTCTAAAAGAGCTTGAATTCTCTGAATAACTTCGTTGCAGTCCTGATCTATTTGCAATAAGTGCGCTATTGGCACGTCATCGTCGCTGTCGTATTGGTTAGAGTCCCAATTGGAAAACTTTGACAAAGATTTCTTCATAACACTTTGTGGTACCTCATCCCAAGCTTGTTTCAGTAATAATATTGCATTGCGGATTGAATGGGATTTCAAATGATTCTTCAGTTCGCCCACCACCTTCAGCAATTAATTGAGAAAGAAACATACTTCTGTAATTGAGCTTTGTTAACTTAATAGGGTTTTGATCCATTGGTTGTAAAGCTGCTGTTACATTTGGTGGAAAGAATAATGCAACTATGTTTCCATCGTCACTTTTAAGTTTCTCAATGGCTGCATGAGCGGAGCAATTATCTATAAGAAAATGGCTTTTGGTGGCAAATTATTTTCCTAAGAAATTTTAAATGTTTTAAAATTACTGGACCTGAAATCAATATTTGTTCTTAACTCTTTAATAAATATTCGGTGAAACCATTCGTGAAAAATCCGAGAAGTCATCCAAGCATTTTTTGAAAAGTTGTAATACAGAGGATTATTGAAACTTTTAAAACACCTGGGGTTTTTGCTTTTCCAATTACCAATGGAACTTATTTATGTGATCCATCAGAGTTTGCACCAAGTAGTATTGAAATTATGTCTTTTTGAATTTTATGTCCAGGGGCAGAGACATATGTTCTGTGTGGTAGGCAACGAAAAAATAATCCGGTTTCATCGACATTATATATTTGTGATTTCATTAACCACATCTCAGCGACCTTTGCACGATATCGATGAATAAAAGGAGTCACTGAAGCAATATCACTGAAAAGAATCTCGCCACAAATTGAAAAAAAACGGATACCGTGTCGTTTCTTAAATTTGGTAAACCATCCATCACTTGCACGGAATGCATTTTCATCTTTATAGGGATATTCCTCTTTAAATATTTGTTTAGCTTTCTGTTTAAGTATGTGCCCAGTCAGTGTACACTTTTTTTCTCGTTGATTTAAAAACCACTCATACAGACGACTTTCCATTTTAGGATATTCAGCGCTGTGAAAAGATTTGTTGCTTGCCTCCTGATATGTGTTGGAAGCAGCATTTAATATTGCTGTTCTATGTGATTTGATGCAGCTGATTGAAGATGTTGTCACATTAAAATCTAGGGCTAACCGCTTCCCTTGAACTCCTTTGTCAAGCTTTTCTAATATTTTGACTTTAGTTTCCAATGATAAAGTGTTTTTTTACGTTTATTTGACATTTCTAAATATATGTACATAAATGCGACAAAAAAACAACAAATAGGGAGTAAATATATATTATTTGTTGATTCCCTCTTTTAGTTTTACTATGTTCAAACAGAATAAAAATAAATTGGAGATTTCTTGTGTTCAAATAACAAAAAAAAAAAAAAAAAAAAATTCGGAAATTAGAATTTTAAATTCTAATTTCAGAGCGTTTAATGCATTCTAATTTCTGGACTGAAAGCTCTAATTTGTGAGCGTCTACTGTATATATGTATATCGTCCATTCCATGAGAGAACGCCCAATTTTTTTTTTTTTTTTTTTAAATCGCAAAAGTGTGTAACTTTAAATATAAATATCTCAAAAAGTTGTTAACGGATTTAAATGACTTAAATTGCATATATATAAAGAATGTGTCCTCTTTTAATGTGGTAATTTAAAAATAATATTATCATTTAAAAATACATTCATAATGCAAATGCATTTTTGAAAACTTTCTACCCTTTCAATTTTTTTCTCCCTCTAATATTAAAAGAAAGTTGTTACTTATGTTTGCTAAAAAATGCAATATAAATTGTTCTGGAACAAAAAAAAAAAAAAATTAAAAAATTGAAAAATATTTCTTAAAATTTTTTTTCCTCCTTAAATTTTTGTATTTTTTGTGGGTTTATTTAAAAATTAATTTTAATCACAATATTTAATAATTTATTATTTGCGGTATAATACCTATTTTTCCCAGATTAAGTGCTGATGTTTTATATAACGAACATATTTGTCTTCAATATTAAGCAAAAATATTTAAAATCAAAAGGGTAGAAATTTCTTAAAAAAAAGTATTTTCGATTTATACAATATAATTTACAATACTTATTGAAATATACCTTATACTGGTTTTGAAATCAATAAAATCTGATGTATAGTTAAGGAGTTATAAACACTTAGAGTTACATATTAGTAAAAGAATTTTTGTATGATAAAATTGATGGATTTTTTTTTTTTAATATTATTTAATATGAATGCATTTTTGAATTATAATATTATTTTTAAATCATTAAAATCCGTTAACAACTTTTAGAGATACTGATGTGTAAAGTAACACACTTTCCCGATTTTTTGGGTTTTTCCGAAAATCAAAGTAGTGAATAAATTCGTGAATTTCTTAAAATTCAAAAAAATTAAAATGGAAATATTTAAATGGCTCCATAGGTTATATGCGTGCCAAATATGAACAAAATCGGATGACCATCCGTAAAAAAATTGCCATTTTTTATAAATCTGTCCTGGAATGGATGACTCTCCTGCTAATGTGTGTCATTTAGAATATTACATTGATGAAATTCCTTGAATTAATTTAACAAAATCTGCTGAAATATATAAAAATTAAAATTGAGATTATGTTTATCAATAATATTCGCACACTTACCTTTCCTGATGCTGTTTGTTGACAAAGTGACTTCTTAATTATAGAAAATTCCAAAGTTATTTAATTTTTTATATAATTTTAATATTTTTTTATATTTCAATTTATTTTAAAATGTCAAGAAATGAATACTCTTGTTCAGAATAGATTTAAGACAGTAAAATTAAATAGCAAATAATAGTTGTTTGCATATAACTCGCTTATAAAGCATGGTACGTGTTTTGATGTTATTACAATATTTAAAGATAACAAAATTTCCAACAAATTTCCTGAAGTACATTTTTGTGTACCTTCATTGGTTTAAGAGTTACATTGTATTTAATGTTTGATTTAATATTTGATATGTGGATTCATATACGAAAATTGATTTCATATATGAAACCATATATGGTAAAAATTTCACAAGCATATTTCCATATATGACAAAATAGTTCATTTATTTTACTATATATGTTTCCATATATTGCATAATAGTCCATGTATGAATTAACACACTTTCATATATAGGCCCATATATAACAATATATCATCATACATGAGTCATATATAAAAATATATGAAAATTTTCAGCTGGGTAGGTAAAAACTGTAGAACTTATTCTATTTGTTTAATTTGTAAAAACCAAGGCCGGAAACCGAAACGAATAACGGTATCGGTATTTAATTTGATTTTATTTCGGTAAGGGTATTTTAAATTATATCGGTATCGGTATACCGGTATCGAAACTAAAATACATTTACCGTTATTATTAAAAAACTGGAAAAAATCTTAAAAAGTTTAATTTTCAAATAATTTTTAATGAAATATCACAAAAAACTTATTGAATTACACTTTTGAATATTTTATTTAATAAATTTCTTTTGAAATATGAATATTTTTCGTTAAAGTACTTCATGCAATTTTTACAAATGCTTATTTTATGACAACAAAGCATTTTGGAATATTAAACTCGAGTTTTTATCATTTATCATTTTATGGAAATGCGTTTCGGATATTGTAGGAATACTCATTCCAATAACGATAAAAATTAGTAAAGAAAATATAATTCTCCAAAAAGTTTTTAGGTTATATATCTGTTTTATATAAGAGTAAGAGCTAATGTGTCAATTACAGACTAGAAATTTTGAAATAGTACTCCAACAAGAAAATACTAATAAGATCCCTAACTCCCCATTATCCCATTTACGCACTAGAAAATTCACTTAGAAATGAAAAATTAATAATTCTATAAGAAATAGCTGATAAATGTCGTTTCCGAATCCGTTTGAGTTAATTTAAATGTGAGTTCAAATGGTATGAACTAATTATGAAATAATATTTTTGAAATTTCATCTTCCTATGATGATTGGAACATGGTCTGACATAACTATCTTTTTCCCTTAACTTTCTTAATGTTTTTTCCAAATTTCTAGAGATTAATTCCGGATGTTGTCTTATCAATGACAAAATTATATCGTATATTTAGGATCCTTTCAATCGGTTTTAGTTTTTTTTTTGAAAATATATAATTTTTTGTTAAAATTCATGCAGTTTTCTTTTATTTAAGTGCTTATAAAATTCTCGGGAATCACGGACAAAATTTCCGGAAATCGAGACATGACAAATCGCAAATTTCGCGGAAAATCCAGGGATGCATTTTCTAAAGATAGCCCAAGTTGTAACTTTCTAAAGAAAATGTTTCGGTCTTTTGCAGAAACCAATATTTAGGAGAGAGAATCTTCATAGAAACAAATATCAAACAGCTAACTAAAAACCTATCATTAATTTCAACAGCGCGTCATAATCGGGAGCATATCTTAAGCTGAAATGTCCATATCTTAAATAATGCATTTTTTGTGTTTCCACTAAAACTTATTAAAAAGAATTCGCAATGGGTTTAAGGCATTTAAATCTTTAAAAATATATTTATTGCAAACGATACGAATATAATAAAGAAACAATAAAAGTCCTCTTTAAAACAAAATTCTATAAATGTTACATTAAATAAACTCTTATTATTAAAAATAATTTCATCTTATTTCCTCAAGTAAATTATATGAGAAATTATTATTACAATACCGTATTATATTGAAAATATTGTATTTTTAAAATACCGAAACTCAATTACTGGTATATACCGGTACAGAGGGAAACGGTATTTGAATACCTGTATTTTTAACAAAATAGAAATTTCGATATCGGTATCAGTTACGGTAACCAACTTTAAATGGTATTTAATTGGCATCGGTATTCATAGCGGTATCGGTTTCCAACCTTGATAGAACTTTACTGATACTTTCCTTACATTTTTTCCTCAAAAAGTAAAAAAGATTAAAAATATTTTGTTTTAAAATATATAAATTACTTTTGGAGTTTTAAACCAATTTTATAAAGGACTTAGCGTATTAGTCTGACAATACCAGGAAAATAATATAATGATAATAATAAACAAATCCGAAAATCTTTCTAAAAACATATGAACAACATTTGGACACCTTTCCTCTCTCTAACCGAAGTTAATGATTTGGAGCCCTAAGAGTCTGATGATATAAAAAGTAATTAAAGTTCTAAATTGGTAACCTCACAAAAAAGTCGTAAATGCGCTCCTTGACCGAAATGCGAATCAAATTTCTTTAAAACCAAAGCAGAATTTTAAAAAATTAAGCTTAAGTTAAAAAATATCACGTATCTCTTCCCTAAAAGAAAAACCTAGCTTCGTTGGAATTTGCAGAACGAATAGTTTTACAAGTAAGCCAATTTTTAGTTTTTTACGTAGCCTGAAAGATTCAGAAAGCTCTGGAGAGAAAAAAATATTTAGTAAATTTTTAAACACACGTTTAAAAATTCTTAACACACGTTTTGCCTCATAACTTTTTTTCGGAATCAATATTAAAAAATGTTATTGATCCAGTTATCATGGAAAAATACGTCAGTTATTATTTTTAATAACAAACATGTTGATTTGTTATGATTTTCATCAAAATGAGTGACAAAAAAGATGTACGTGCGACAAACTATTAAAAAAATTAAAAAAAAAAAAAAAATCGAAATAGGTCCTATAAATAATTGGCCACAGAATTAAATTTCTGCCGTAAAACTGTTTCTACAAATACTAAACAATATCAGAAGAATTTGATCACTGATAGGAAACCCGGTTCGGAAAATGGTCCACATGAAATTGGGAAGGTCAGAAAATTGAAATAATATTGAAAGGAACTCCAAACACATCTGGTAGAAAATCAACCCGGTTAGCTCAGTGCTTTGACTATTTGGTGCGAAAATTTAAATTTAATATTAAGTTCAAAAAGTTCCAAACAGGAATGCTTCAAAAAATTTAGAAGCCAAGGATAGGACACAGAAATTAAAACCAAATTTCATACAAAAATACTTAAGTAGTATAACAGACGAAGAAACGTATGGGCTAACAGAATTTTCGCAGCATCTGTGTCAAAACTTTTATATTGTTAATGCTCGAGGCAATGTTAAAGATAAGTTTGGGACTAGGGTTTGGGGTTTCCCGTGATATTTTGTTTCCCGGGAAACGGGAATAAAAAATTCGATTTCCCGGGAATTCCCGGGAATCCCGCGAAATTTAAATTTTAAGAAAAAAAGCAATGATTTTTTATAAAGAATGTAATTTTTTCTATTCAGTACTATAAAACAACATTATAAATCAAATTTATGATTAGTTAAGGTGGTTTTACACTATAATACTTTGTATTAATACCATTAAAAACGAAAAATTGAACAGAGTTGACTACAAATAAAAAAATGTGCCGAAATTTGCTTTAAGAGATGCAATTACATTTAAAAAATTTAAAGACTTCAACATACAAAGTATTGAAGGTATTTACACCATAATACATTTGAAAATATTTTTGGTAATAATACAAAGTATTATAGTGTAAAACCAATTAAAAATTTAAACAATCTTAAATATTTCACAAAAAAAAATATATGAAATAAGGTTTAATTGTTTAATTCACTTTTGAAAATCGAATTAAATTTATTTTTCCAGTAATTTCTTTAAGGCATTCATAACAATTTAATTCATAGACTTAAATTCTTTAACTTCACAAGAATTAATTGCTTGAAGAATCCACTACCAATATTACAATTCAAGCTTAAAAAATATTTTTAATCATTCAAATTTTCTTCTATTCAAATCTATTAGGAATTGGATTTAGAAAATATTTTTTGGTTCATTTTTTAAAATATTAGTTCCCGTACCTAAATTGGACCATGCGAGATCCCTATTTTACCGAAAAGTGTTCCCGTAGTCCAAAATTGGGAAATGATAGAGATTTTAGGAGAATAATGTTCTACTTCTTGCACGAAACAGCCCAGACTATATCTTTGGATAGACTTAATAAATAGTCAAATAAACAAAAAATAAAAATATACAAATAAAAACTGAATGAAAATAAATAATACATATTTAGTTTTTGGTACTAAGAAGAAAGTTTCAATTAAAAAAAATTAAGAACGTAAGAAATGAAATAACATTCACACATGAATTTCCAAATAGTTTGATGTTTACCTTCTAAATAAATTGTTTTTCGTGTTCCCGTATTTTTGTACATTTTTTTAGACAAATATCAGCCTTTTCTCATTTTACTCAAAAAGTACGGGCACAAACTTATTGAAAACTAAAAAAATATATATATATCGTCCATTTCATGAAAGATTTATAAAAAATGCCAATTTTTTGACGGAGGGTCATCCGATATTGTTTATATTTGGCACGCATATTTCCTATGAAGCCATTTAAATATCCCCATTTTTAGTTTTTTGAATTTCAAAAAATTCGCGAATTTATTCACTATTCTAATTTTTCGAAAAGTCAAAATAATCGGAAAAGTGTGTAATTTTAAAAATCAATAACTCTAAAAGTTGTTAACGGATTTTAATGATTTAAACTGCATGTAGAAGATGAATATGTCCTCTTTTAATATAGTAGTTAAGAAATAATATTACAATTTAAAAATTCATTTATAATGCAAATGCAATTTTAGGATGCATTTTTGAAAAATGTCTACCCTTTTCACCCATTCACTTTTGTGAATGGTGTTATGGAGTGAAAAATTAGTATTTAAATGAAATTTTAAAATGGTAAATCATCATTAAATGTTTAAAAGATTGTAGAAATATAAAGTTAAAAACTCGTGTATTCGGAATGTGATTGGACAAAATAAAAAGTTTTTTCCTAGTTAAAAGTAGTCAAATAGGACTTTTCATCAGCGCACCGATGAAATGTTTTTCAATAATCTAAAATATCACTTTTATCTAATTTTATTTATATTTCGTATTAGCATCTAAAAATTCCTTTAGTAAATGTAAAATTTTCACTTAGGCGATACAAACAGTAACATTTTTTCCTATAGGATTATAAAACTACATGAATATTAAATTTCCCGTTTTTCCCGGGAAAATTTAAAAAAATTTCCCGGGAATTCCCGAGAATTTCCCGCCCGGGAATTCTCGGACCCCAAACCCTATTTGGGACCCAAAAGCAGAAAAAATTTGTTACGAAATTCTTGGTATAACAAGCTTTTTGCAGTTGGGGTAAAACAGGAAAGTCATTTGTTACATTCGGATCTATAAATAAAAAAATATACATCAAGGAATGTTTACAAAAAAGCCTTCTTTCTTTCATAATAGAGCACAACGTGTCCACACATTTTTGGCCCGATTTGGTATCATGTCACAACGGTAAGAAAGCGCTGGAGTGGTACCAAAACAATAACATAGTTTTTGTACCAAGATAGGTAAATTTTTCAAATTTTCCATTGCTTAGACCAGTTGAGAGATATTGAGCTCTTGTGAAAAGTAAATTGAAGAGCACAAAAAATGTGTCCCGAATTACCGAAGATTTTAAAAGAATATGTGCACACTGTTCCAAAAAAGTGACTGAAACAACTAAATGGTCCACAAGTTCATAAATAGTGCTTAGAACTACAAAAGTTATATTTTTCTGTAAACTGTAATAAATTATCAATTAAATAGAAAAAGAATGAAAACTTTAAGATCAACCGTGTCCAAGTTATTGAATATTATATACGTTAAGATTTTTTCGAACGCACTCCTTAGATATCTTATTTTATTCCAAATAAAATAACATTTCAAAGTCAGTAAACTAATATCTATTGTAGGGTGGTCCAAAATTTAATTTTGCGAGCTACATTTTAACGTACCTAAAATTATGAAAGGGGATGTCATTTAAATCATACTTTCTAAATTTCAACATCATAAAAAAAAATGTCTCACCAATATTTATACCCATATTTATTCTCTACACTACCATAGGTGGGGAGGTTATTATGCGTTTGTGCTGATGTTTGTAACTCCCAAAAATATTGGTCTAAGACCCACCTTAATTTATACCAATCGGCATAGAATTTTTTTCTGAGTCGATTTAACGTTGTCCGTCCGTCTGACCGTCTGTCCGTCCATGTAACATTGTAATCAAGCTACTGGTCACAATTTTGAACAAAAATTAATGAGATTTGGCACAGGTTGCTTGCAGTCCAGGGACGAAGCCTATTAAAATTGTCCTCCCATACAAGTGTCCTCCCGGAAAAGGGTTTAACGATCATAAATCCCTTAAATATAGCAATATTTTAATGAAATTTGGCATATATAAGTCTAAATAAATGTGCTGGTTTTCAGAAAGATCGGTCCATAATTAACCATAGCTCCCATATAAACCCCTTTTCACAAAATCACTTTAACGGGCATAAATCCCATTAAAATGTTAGTATCAAGTTAATATTCGACACAAATAAGTTTTATATGAACATAAATGATAGTGCCAAATTTTAAAAAGATCGATCCATAATTTACCATAGCTCCCATATAAGGCCCTCTTTCGGGAATCACCCAAAATTTAATAAATTCATATAAATGTCAGCATCGAAGTAATATTCTGTATTCGTATGTTTTATTTAACACTTATTAGTATCGGTCCACATTTGGTTCCAAGTCTAATAAAAGAATAATCTAATACTATATTCCCTTCCCGAATTATAATGTACACAATGGTGTATGGTATAATATGGTCGGGCTTTACCGACTATATCTTTTTCTCTCGTTTTTTTTTTTTTATTTTTTTTATTTTTCCAATATAGCTAATAGGAAGAAAAAAAATCGACATTTCAATAAAAATAACTCATACTGAAATATTACGCAGTAATAAAAAGTAAAACTTTACTAACCAATAGTATAAAAAATGTCTTTTTTTCGTTCATATTTACTTGTTTCCAAAAATTACGAAATATGGGAGTCATTATATTTAAAACCAACCAGCTGGTTTCCTCACCCATTCCGAATTTGTTAATATTTCGTACAGACATTGTGCTTGTCAAAACTTAGACTTATTCAAAAATGAAAGGTATTTGTAATATTGTGTGCACGACTTTGTAAATATTTTTAGCTATTTCAAATCGCCATATTAGCGAACCACTTGCTAAAATGATTTGAAATTTTGAATAAGTCTTACTTTTGACAAACATAATGATTGTGCCAAATATCATTAAATCAGGTAAGGTCTAAATTTGTAATTTTTCTTGTCGGTTTTAAATGAAACTGGAATGGGTGCAATAATTTTTTATTAGCTATTTTGTGATGCCCTTAAAAGTTATTAGTTTCCAAACCATAAATAGAATTATTAGCCACCTCCAATGACAACTCCATGTAAGAGTGATAATTTCCACCCAAATAAAGTTTTGGAATTGGAACCGGTTACTAACCCAGAGAACCTGTCACGTGACTAGTTTTTAATCTGTTCTCTAGGGATATATAATATACATAATTTTCCTATACAGATATCGTATCGTATCGACGTACAGATATCATTATTTCGAAAGATCTCTAATAAAACTTTGTGGGTTTTAGATGAATATCAGAAAGAAATCAGAAACTGAATGACAAACTTATACCTCTGAAACCTCTGTTAAAGTCCATAAGTCTATTGAAATAAGTTAAATACCAAAAAGGGGGAAAATAATTAATGGAAACATTAAAAAACTGTGTTTTAATATAATTGCCAATTACTATGCTAATTCCGATTATATTTAATACAAACTTTAAAAGCACACTAGGTTGTTCTCATCTGTAGTAGGATTTTTCGTATATTTACTATAGTTATAAGCGGTATATAGTACAGTTATTGATGACTGTGCGAGAAAGTAATTTTGTGCAATGAAATGCGCTGGAAAATTGAAATTTTCCCTTAACCGAAACCAAATGATTGTCGTTCGTGTGGAAAATTGCATTTGCTCTATAACGAATTTGCTCTCATAAAAATATTTGTATAAATAATAAAACAAACAAATCACCAAAAACATACTCAAAACCCACCTAAATTTTTATTTTAAAGTAACAAAGTATGTAAAAAAATATTATATATAAATAAATAGAAAAACAAAAATCAGTTGTTGTATTTTTATTGTCCGCAAAATGTGACAAAAAAATACGAGTTTAATGCGTACAGCTGACGCCTTCGAAGTTTATGAATTTCATGAATTTTTTACATAAAATAAATTATTGTTTCAATACTCATTCATAAACCACTAACAAAGAGTAAAACTCGTACTTTTATGCTCTTGTTGCTTTTGAATAATTCTGAATCAGTTGCTGTCAATATTGTCCTTTAGTCAATTTAATGCTTAATGTCACGCTTTAACACTTACAGTCGAAATAAAAGGAAAAAACCTAAAAAGAAAACAGAGAACTGCAAAAAAATAAAAAAATAAGAGTCATAATAATGTCATAATCTGATTTCATGACCACCAATTATTGAGGTCAAGTTTATGGCAAATAATAATAAAAATAATAATAATTTTGCTGACTGACATAAAGTAAATGCTGTTGGTGACATATGTTGCCAAATGCTTTCTTTCTTTCAACACTCACTGTCACTCTCTCTATCAAATGTTATTTTCATTTATACGTCGTTTAAGCATTTGTTGGTACGTTTGTATGATGAGAAATTCGATTATTCAATAAATTATGACTTTAGTTGATTGTAAACCCAAAATAATGTGGTTATGTTAAATTGATATTGATATGAATATACACATATCTGTTATCAGTATTAAGTTAAACAGTGGCTCAAAGCTTATTTTATGTAGAACATATTTTAATTTTTTATGTTTCATATCTATGCAGCAGATAGGAACTTTTAAAAAAATATGATATCATTTGAAAGAGAAAAAACTCTAGTTTTACAAAACTATTTCATTTATTGCAAAAATTTGCATTTAAAGAAGTTAAAGGTAAAAAATAAAAATATACTAAACTTTTTTAGCTCACAGCTTATTTTAGGCAGCCACTTCTCTCTGGAAAGTAAGTTCAATGTAGCGTTGTCCAGTGGACTTTATTTTTTCTATCTACTTCTAGAAATGCCCTGCGTATTATTTTTGATGTTGTTAGTTAATGCGTCAATTACAATTTAAATGTAAAATTGGTCCACACACAGCGCCATAGAAATTAGTATTGGTTATAAACCATTTTAAAACGATCACTCGTAGCGAAAAGTAACTCAAATTTTTAAAATATATGCTTCTATGGTACAAAAAATTATTATGAGTTTTTTTTTTCATGAAAATCGGTTGGACAATAAAGCCAGTGAAGTATCGAATAAACATTTTAACAATCGTGGCTGCATTATATTTTTCCGTGTATTGCATTAACACTATTTTGAAGGCCGAGTTTTACGCAAAAAGACTTTTAACAATTTAAACAAAAGGGGCTGCATGATCAACTTTACCAATGAACTTGTTTCTAAGGATCCAACGTTTTGGAATTCGATTATTTTTTTTTTTTTTTTTTTAATGAGTTAAAATTCTATATATTTGGCATAGATAGTGTATCCTTTTTGTGGCGAAAACCGAATACCGATCTGAATCAAGAAAATTTAAAAGTAACAGTGAAGCATATTGGTGGCAGTTTCATGGTTTGGGCCTGTATGTCGGTTAATGGTGGTGTGATCTTGGAATTTATTGGAGCATTAATGGACAGTATAAGATACCTTTAGATCCTAAAGGATAATTTGTAGGACAGTCGGAGAATCAGAGCATATTATTATATTTTTGATATTGCCAAGTTAACGATCCGAAGAACAAATTTGGTATTGTGCAAAATTTGCTAATATATAAAAGCCTATATTTAACGATGCTCCCTAAACGGTCACCAGACCTCAATATTATTGAAAATTTGTGGTCCGTATTGCAAATTTATATAATAAAATAGGAATTAGGCCCTAAAAATGCAGTAGGAACACATTTCGCTTAATGTTACACAAAAAGTGCACGCGCCGGTAACAAACCGCCTCAAATATGTTGCATACAATTAAGACTATCATTTCAAATAATAAATAAGGAAATATCGGACGTAATTTTGAACTTTTTGATGTCATAAGTAGCTGCATAAAATAAGCTGAGAGACAAAAATATTTGACTTTTTTCTTTTCATATTTTTAAGTTACTTTAAGGTAATCTTTAACGAGAGAAGAAGATATAGTCGGTCAAGCCCGACTATATAATACCCTACACCATTTCGATCCACATAATTTTGTTTTTACTTATATACAACTTACTTGTGTTAAATATTAACATAATACTAACATTTGTATGGGATTTATGCACGTTAGTGATTTTCGGGAGAGGATTTTATATGGAAGCTATGGTCAGTTATGAACCGATCTTCATGAAATTTGGCAGACAGATTTTCGTTGATATAAAACTTATTTGTACTAAATTTCATTAAAATATCCCTATTTTTAAGGCATCTATAAGTGTTTAAACTCTATTCCGGGAGGACGTTTGTATGGGGGCTAGGAGAAATAATGGGCCGATCATAACCAAATTCAATAGGCTTCGTCCTTGTGTTGAAAAAAGCTTATGTACATCAAATTATCTTCAATATTGCGACTTGTACTTTGCGCACGAGCTTTACATGGACAGCCAGACAGCCAGCCAGCCGACCAGACGGACGGACGGATGGACATCGTTAAATCGACTTAGAAAATGATTCTGAGTCGAACGGTATACTTAAAGTGGGGGTCCGAAGAGTTTTTCTCTGCGTTTTATACCCTACACCACCTTTGGTGGTGTATGTTAGTAAAGATACATAATAATTATTCAAATGAATATTGAATTATAATTTTAAGTTAATTTTCTTTTAACTAAAATTTTGATAATGATATTGAAAGAAATACCTAATTTTAGAGGTGTTTTGAAAATGGTCCAGCTCACGTAAATCTTAGCATTAAGATGTAATATTTTGGGAATCATATAGGAACATACTAATCTTCATTTCTAGAGGGGTACGTTTGCAACTTTTTTTCGTGAGGCACTTTAGTATTTATAAGATATTATTAAATACAGACCAATACAAATGAATTGTATTCAAAAGGGTTGGAAATTCGGTATTTTTATGAAATATAGTAGATGTGCAACAACATTTCTGAGCTTTCAAAGCACGTTGAATAAAAAGTGGTACTAAATACGAGTTTATGAAGGACAAAAAGTCAAAATTCAATTCATGATAAAAAAAATGACTCCAAGCACGTATGAGCAAAGACTGATAATGTGGTATTGTTTACTAGCAAAAAGTGTTGAATGTACCAACACAGAGTCCACACTTTAATTCCACAAATTATTTTTTTCCTTATGTGAAAAAGATAGTGGCTAAGATGTATCACAGGACCATAATGAACAAAAAAATACACTGATGGCGGACTATACGAAAATGCAATTGACTCTGACATTCATCAATAAATTTATTTAATGAAAAAGGTTCACACAAGCAGTCGTACATACCAACAGTTACCAAATTCAATTCTAAATCTCGAAATTTTGTGACTTTCTTCAGAAGTTTTATAAATGTAAAAAAAACTTTCTTGACACGAAAATGTTTTTGCTTTTTTAGTTTTTGCTCTATTTTTAATAGTTTAAATCATTATATATTAAGGTTTTTTGAGTTATATAATAACTGATATACTAATTAACAAATTTGTATTAAAAAATATTACATCAGCTAAAAATTATATACTTTTTTAAAGCCAAACATTGAAAAAATCTTTTTTTTTTTTTCAATGTTTTAATGTAAAAACATTTTCTTGACATACTGTATGTATATCTTGATTTTTTATTTTCATTTATTTACAGCTACAGTTATTAACAACAGCTGGGAATGATTATATTTTAATTAAAATTAAGTACAAAAATTAATCTTAAAAGTAAGTTTTTAAATATAAATACAAATAACTTCGATTAATTGGATAACAATAAAAAATGGAACAACTATATTATCATACATAAATAACAAGATAAACTAGTGCGAATCATATATGAATCATTTAAAACTAAAAACAATATTTAATATTAATAAAAAACTTAAACAATAATAATAATATAAAGTAAGAGTAATAGTAATTACTAATAAAATACAAATTTAAAGAATGAATATGAACAAAGTAAAATAAAACATGTGAATACAGTGATAGACAAAACGTAAATTCAGGATCAAAATGATGGTGAGAACAGCACGAAGAACATTAAGCAGTAATGGTGAAGAAAATTAAAAAGAAACTCAATATATTGACAAAGAAAAAAATTTTAAAGTTTTAAAGATATAAATATTTTTTATTAAGAACAAGCAGAGTACATTATAACGTATACTTATTATAAATGATTAATATTACACATACACTTACATTTCATATTAAGCACAAGAATTTAGTAAAACTAAATAAGTATATACAATAAACTGTGAATAAAATCAAAATTTGTGCATAAATTTTAAAGATAAGTCATATATCTTCAAAATTTATGCACAAATGTAAGGACTTGGCACGAAAAAATCCGTGCATGCTCTTGGGCTTATAACTTTTGATGTGATGAAAAATTAATAATTTTGTTAACTGGTTTGTATTTGCCATTATGCTCACTTGCCATGTGCTAAGTTTCATGATAATAGCAAAATTGGTTTGTCTTAAAATGGAAGTTTAACAAAAAACACCTAAACACATAATTCAAATTTTTCATGAAATCTTGCATTGGTCATATAAAATAATTGCAAGGAAGGCTGTTGTGCCGCAAAATACAGTTTCTTGGGTCATAATATTATATAAAGAAGTCATGGTCACTGAATGGTAACCTGTTAGTGGAGGACAAATAATATCTTCCGGCTGTAGGACTCAGGCAAAATAGAAAGGATTTTGAGAGAAAATCACCTCATCTCTGGAAGAAAAATGTAAAAAAAGTTAATTGTTTTGAATCTTTATCAGAAAATTTTAAAAGAAGTCTAGCCTGAAGACTTGTAAAGTAAGAAACAAATCCTAATAGAAACGCAAGTAAGAATTTGGAGGTAAAAAATAACATGAAAATACTTCGAACGAATTTTTTCAGAAATTTTATTTTTGTATAGTAGACGATGAAACGTTCGTATAGGGTAACTTTTTTCAACTTCCTGACCAGGAATTCTATGTTTGCAGATGCTAGAGGGATTATGGCAAACAAATTTCGTGTATCAAATAAATCAAAATTCCCAAGAAAGTTTTTGATTTGGGAAGTCATATGCATACGCAGGAATGAAGCACTTCATTCTTAAAAAATGGATGCATTAACACAGAAATATACGTGAATGAGTGCCTTTTGGAAAAGACTTCTCACTTTACTAATAAAATTTAGTACATCAGCTGTTTTCTGGCCTGTTTCCGCTTCTTCTAATTACAACAACAAAACAATGAAGTTGTAACAAAGTGATTGTGAGAGTTTGTACCGAAGGAGGCTAATCCATCAAATTGTCCGAAACTCCGTGCAATTGAAAGATATTGGACTCTAGTAAGAAATAATTTAAAGGACATTAAAAGCTCAGCATAAAATGAAACGGAGTTTAAAAATAAGTGTACTTATTTCTAGCAAAAAAGTGACCGAAACACAATAAAACCTTTAATTAGAATAATTCCGGAAAAGATCAAATATTTCCTTAAAAACCAACTGGAACTAATTTATTATTTTATATTTAGAACTTGAACATAACAGTCATTAAAAAAAAATATCACTTTAAAAAAATTCGCCCACTGGTTTAGTTTCTATAAGCAGATTTGTATGCACGGATTTTTTCGTGCGCAGTCCTTATTTTACTTTTTAGAATTAGAAAAAGGATAAACTGACACATTTTTTTAAGTTTTTATTTTTTCAAAAGAAATTTTAGTAAAACAGCGAAATATTAGGCACGCCCATAAAAAAAATTAAGAACTGATGGAAAAAACTAAAAGAAGATTTGTATTTAGCACATCAAAATACAGAAAATCAAACTATTCGTCTATAAGGGACCAGTGTAATTAATTTCGCAATTAAATTTTTAAACTTAACCATAATAAATATTAATGTAGTTCAAATGAGCTTTTCCTATATGTTATATATACTTAATTGTTTAATAAAAAAATTACTAAAAATATTTCTTTATACATATAAGATACTCTACTGCTCATTAGGGCTTTAACCAAATTGTGTTATTTACGAAAGCAATTTTTTAGGGTTATTTTGGAAATAAAAACCTAACCCACAAAAACGATTTTTTAAAATCTCCAAAAAAAAAAAAAAAATTACATACATTTTAAATAAAAAATTTTAAATATTTTATTAATAAAGTAAAATAGTAAAGTGAAAAATGTTGTATAATTATTATAAGACATAAACTTTAAATTTAAAGTGCGCGTTGTTTTTCGTAATGGATAAATGTTCTGTATTACTTTATTACCAATGCAACAGCTAGAGCTAATTTGATATTTGCAAAAAATGTAAAAAAGTTATAGCCCTACTGCTCATACAGCAGTCTAAAAATTCTTAAGTAGCAGTGTGTCCTTTACCCTGATATATCAATTTGCATACATAGACTTGCACTTGGCACACAGGTTTTTTTTCTGTTGTGCTTTTATTTATGAAGAACCTCTTTTATGAAGTATCCTTAAAGCATAAGATTGAAAAAAATGGGGAAAAACAACAACCTTAGGAAAAAACAAAGAACAGAAAACACTACCACAACCATCACACATAAGTGCCAAAATCTTTAAGACATAATACATGTGTTAAAAAGTTATTTAGATTTTATTGGCAGTGTTGCCAGTTTATCCTTTTAAGGCTAAAAGCAAAATAAAAATGCTAGATTTACATTTTTATTTTGCTTTTAGCCTCAAAATTTTCTATATAGCATTAAAAAAGCTAGAAATGTAATAATTTTATTATTACAAAATGATCAATTTAAGCATTTTTGTGTATTAATTTGCACAAAAAATATTATTTAATATAAGAATATTATAATTATTTTTTAACAAATTTTTTTACTCATAGAAACGATTTATATTCTTCCAAATAAAGAACATTTTCACAACTTCAAAAGTGGAACAAAGTGCATATATTAAAATTTTTTGGAAGTTCTTAATAATTACATCCAAAAAAGAAAGTAAATGAATTTTTAGTGGGAAAAAATGGTAATAATTTCTAGGAAAATTAAAATTTTACAAATTTTAAAGCATTTTTATTATTATATTTTAATAAGGATAAAACAGAATTTTTGTTAAAAAAATTTATAAATATAGTTTTAAGGGAAGTACTTCAAAAGAAATGAACAAGAAGTATAAAAGAATAACATCCTACCAATGACAACCATGGGTTAAAAAAAGAACTTCTGGAGCTCTTTCTTACCACTAAGTACTTCTTTCCAATGACACACAGTGGGGTCAAACACAAATTTTTTGGTAATAAATCTGTATCTTCAAAACTACTACTCGGATTAAATTTAAATGTATAGAAGAGTTGCAGAGGAAGACATAAGCTTTCAGAAAAATCATCTTGTGGTCACCCTGTGATAACACAAGATAAGCTACAGGGTGTCAAATTTTACTACCTCGAGTATGTAAAAGTTTAAAAAAATCGTAACTTCTACAAATGAAGTCCGATTTTAAAGATTTTTATATTTCTGTAAAGTGCTTGGCGTCTTTCTTTGGTTTTTCGGGAATAAGTCCTGAGATATATTAGGTAAAAATTTTTTAAAAATATCTTGTAATTTACTATATATTTCAAAATAACATACGGAAAGAATTTTTGGATTATCTTAATGCGTCTAGAGGTGAAAAATATTCAAAGTCAGCACTCTGAAATTAGTATGAATAATGGCTATTTTTTTACAAAAATGTAGTACAATTCTTTCACTTTTTAATTAAAGGTCCGTTTAAGAAAAAAATTTTTCTTTATATATTTCAAAAGACGAGGTTTTATTAATGGCTAATATAGAAATTTTGAACTGATTTCGGCTTGCACCCTTAAATTTATTGACGATATTTCATAACAAAATAGATTTAGAACGATTTGACACTAAACTGCTACTCGCCCGGCCAAAAACGAATGCAGGAGAGCAGATTTCCTGAAAAAGTCAATTTTTCAAAGGACTTTTTTTCAACTGTATAAAAAACATATTAGCATAATATTTTCGCAATTATTTCTTATGTGATATATAAAATACGTATCGATCTTTCTCTCCTGAAAAAATTATTAAAAAAGCTTTACACATAAATTTTTGGCAATTTTTCAAATTTAAAAAATATAAAAAGATATAAAAACCCAAAAAATTACGTTTTGTAAAGCAAAACTCCGCCTATTTTCCAAAAACTAATAAACTATTATAAGAATATGAAGTAGACTTCATTACCAATTCATTGATATATAATATGTATATATACATCGTTCTTAAAGCATTATATCATGGTCTCATAACTGACAACTTAGGTCAACTCTCACAAAATTTATTGTTTTACAATATTTCCATAAGTGCGTATACGTAATACACAATTGTATTGGCACGTTTTGGTTGCTGAACGAGATAATATTAGTAATAATCGCTTATATATATTAAATATTTTTTATTTTTGAAAAATTGCCAAAAATCGGGTTTTAAAGATTTTTTAATGATTTTTGCAGAAATTAAAGACCAATATATAATATATACATTACATAAGAAATAATGGCGAAAGTATTGTGCTAAAATGCCGTTAATAAATTTAAAAAAGCTCGCGTGACATTTTTTTATTAATCGATAAAAATTTAACCTTTTTCCAAAATTGACAATTTTCGACCAATGCCTGATGTAGGGTGCAAACACAAATTAATTCAAAATTTCGTTATTAAACATTTTTGAAGTTTTATCTTTTGAAATATATAAAAAAAAGAATTTTTTCGTTAACGGAACTTTGAGGAAAAAGTGAAAGAATTGTACAATATATTTGCAAAAAATAGAAGTTTTTCATACTAATTTCAGAGTGCTGATTTTGAATATTTTTCACATCTAGACGAATTGAGATAATCCAAAAATTCTTTCAGCTTGTTGTTTTGAAATATATAGCAAATAACAAAATATTTTTAAAAAAATTTTACCTCATATATCTTCGGACTTATTCCTGAAAAACAAAGGAAAGTCGAGGCAGAAAATCAAAAATTCAAATTTCAAAAGTAAATATCTTTTTAACTGTAAGAGACAACTTAGATAGGTAAGCGTATCTTTATCTTGCCAAGCATTTTACAGAAGTATAAAAATCTTTAGAATCGGACTTCATTTGTAGAAGTTACGATTTTTTAAACTTTTACATACTCGAGATAGTCAAATTTGACACACAGGGTGACCACAAGATGATTTTTCTGAAAACTTATGTCCTCCTCTGCAACTCTTCTGTACATTTCAATTTAATCCGATTTAATCCGAGATACAGATTTATTACCAAAAAATTTGCGTTTGACCCCACTATGTGACAACACAATGTTAAAATCATGACTTTTAAAGTTCTTTTTTGCTGGGTATATTTATAAATTCACTAATATATCTTAAAGAAATACCAAAAACTAATGAGAATAAAAAAAATAAATGCCTTTTTAAATGAAACAATATATTAGCTTTTTTCTGGCTTTATTTGTTTGGACATTTAGTCTTTTCTGGCCTTTTTTAAAGTATAATTTAGCTTATTTTTTAAGTCCTGGTGACACTGATATTGGTATGGGAAATATTCCCAAAAATGTTCGCCATATTTTTTATTTTTCTAAATAAAATTATCCACCACTACTTACTCCGTTTAAAACAATTCCCTGCGAGAAATTTGTGGCAATTGCAGTAATGGATCGGTCCCTCAGTACCAGTTGAGTACCAATTTACACCTAACTCGTCACCAAAGTTCCAATTGAGAACCAGTTGACACAAACACACATACTTGTTAAGTGCGCAATAACAATCAGTGGCTGAGTGGTTAGCGTTGAAGACTATAAAACATAACATACGTTAGCTGAACGTAGATTCGATTCGGGGTGCCGCCATCGCCATTATTAAAAAAAATAAACATAATTTAACAAAAATAATAATAATAATAAAAACATTTTTTTAAAGTAAAAAATTACTGAATTTTTATCAAATTTTTATTGTATTAATCGACCCTCAACCTGTCCTATTGGAACAGTCCTGGACCTATCCTGTGATCTGTCCCAAGGGTCAAATTAGCCACCTCCAATAACAACCCCATGTAAAAGTGGCAGGTTCCTCTCATATAAAGTTCCAGAACTGGGACCGGTCATTAGCTGTGAGAACCTGTCACGTGACTAGTTTTGAACCGGTTCCTTTTACTCTAGGTTTATGTTCAGAGTTAAATAAAAAATATCGTAGAAAATTTAATGTTTTAAACATCTTTTTAAGACTTTATATATTTACGGATATCTGCACTGAGATACAATGTATGTTTATTACAAACACAATTTGTCGAAGTAAGAAATCGAAGTAAGACAATCTTCAGAATGAAGTACTAATAGGCATTTTCCTACGACTAATAGTTTTGGAGATACAACTGTATCTAAATTTACATTTTTATACAAAATGATAATTTTTTAAACAGTAAATTAGCTCTCCAAAAAAATGCTAAATATTTTAAAACCTATCTGGATTTTCTTCAATACCGTTTACTGCATAAAATGAGCAACTAAGATAAAATGCATCTGAGTCATTCCATTTAAAACCAACACGAAAAATTACAATTTTTGACTTTACCTCTCCTAATTTAATGATATTTGGTAAAATCATTATTCTTTTCAAAACTAAGACTAATTCAAAATTTCAGATAATTTCATCAAGTTGTTCGCGAAATATCGCGGTTGGAAAGTGCAAAATAGCTCAAAATGTGTACAAAGTTGCATACACAAAATTACAATATCTTTTAAAGTATTTATTATATAAGATTTATTGAGATGTCATATTAAAGGTATCAAAATTACCTTTAATATGATGTATAACATGATTTTTTTCTCAACATCAAAATGGTCCATATCTCGCGATTTTTCGTTCGCGGGTAAATATCTCGAAAAGTGTTTTTTTTTTTTTTTTAAATTTAAAAAAAATATATGTTAATGGTTGAAATGTTTTCTATAAGCGTGGTAAGTGGCATTTTGGAACTCGCAATATTTTAGGAGTTATTACAATAAATGTCATAATAAATACAAAATATTTGTTGCAACTGATATTGTTTTGTTTGTAATAAAATTGAAAAATCGCAATTTTTTTTCCAAAAATCTTCCGAATTTAATGAAATTCAATAAGAAAATTAATATTAACGCTGTTAACGCAAATGCCGAGTTTAAGTTTGATAACCGCAATATTTCGCGATTTGTAATATCTCAAAAATGAGGAAAATTGTGTTTTTAAAAATACAAATATCTTCCAAAAAATTTACGTTACAACGTTCATCAAATATTTAAAGCTAATGAAATTACCTTTAAAATGATACCTGAAACATGTTTTCATGTTGAATTTTTTTTGTGGAAAATTCGCGAATTAAATTTCGCGGTCGCGTTTTTCAAAAAGTGGTATTTTTAAGTTCGGAAAAAATATATATGTAGATGATTTAGCCTTTCTGAGTGCTCTCTGTAAGTATTGTGTGGGGACTATAAATAGCTTCTGAATTATTGCAAAAAATAAAATGCAGTGTAAAACAAAAAAATAATTATTTTGAAAGAAATTTCAAGCATAAATTTGTTCACTTTATTCGGCTCGACTTTTTTAATAACTCATAAACTATTTAAAGTCTCTTCACGATACTTACAGGGAGCATTTAGAATGGTTCCATCCTCTAAATATATATTTTTCACGAATTTAAAAATACCACTTTTTGAAATACGCGACCGCGAAATTTAATTCGCGAATTTTCCGCCAAAAAAATTCAACATGAAAATATGTTTCAGGTATCATTTTAAAGGTAATTTCATTCGCTTTAAATATTTGCCTTAATGAACGTTGTATCATAAATAGTTTGGCAGATATTTGTATTTTTAAAAACACAATTTTCCTCATTTTTGAGATATTACAAATCGCAAAATATTGCGGTTATTAAACTTAAACTCGGCATTTGCGTTACCAGCGTCAATATTAATATTATTATCGAATATCATTAAATTCGGATGATTTTTGGAAAAAATTTGCGATTTTTCAATTTTATTACAAACAAAACAATATCAGTTGCAACAAATATTTCGTATTTTTTATGACATTTATTGTAATAACTCCTAAAATATTGCGAGTCCCAGAATGCCACTTTCCACGGTTATAGAAAACAATTTCATCATTAACATATATTTTTTAAAAATTTTTAAAAAGTCCACTTTTCGAAATATTTATCCATTTATTTATATGGACCATTTTGATGTTGAGAAAAAATTCATGTTATAAGTCATATTAAAAGTAATTTTGATACCTTTAGTATGACATCTCAATAAATCTTATACCACAAATACTTTAAAAGATATTTGTAATTTTGTGTATGCAACTTTGTACACATTTTGAGCTATTTTGCACTTTCCAACCGCGATATTTCGCGAACCACTTGATGAAATTATCTGAAATTTTGAATAAATTTTAGTTTTAACAAGAATAATACTTGTGCCAATTATTATCTAATTCGGAAGAGGTGAGAAAATCAGCTGGTTGGTTTTAAACGTTGGTTTATGACGTAGAACATGACTTTTTCTCCACATCAAAATGGTCCATATCTCGCGATTTTTCGTTCGCCGATAAATATTTCGAAAAGTGGTCTTTTTATAAATTTTTAAAAAATATATATTAATCATGAAAATGTTTTCTATAACCGTGGAAAGTGGCATTCTGGGACTCGCAATACGAGTCAGCTGGTGAGAAAATCAGCTGATTGGTTTTAAATGGAATGACTCTATAGGAGTCTTAGTTTTGACAAGAATAATGATTGTACCAAATATCATTAAATTCAGAGATGAAAAGTCAAAAGTTTTAATTTTTCGTGTTGGTTTTAAATGGAATGACTCTATAGTATGAAACACATATATTTTTTTTTTAAAATAAATACAATGTAACTTCCAGAAATAATTTTAGCAGCACAAAAATATAGGTATATAGGTATATAGGTATATAGGTATATATATATATATATATATATATATATATATATATATATATATATATATATATATATATATATATATATATATATATATATATATATATATATATATATATATATATATATATATATATATATATATATATATATATATATATATATATATATATATATATATATATATATATATATATATATATATATATATATATATATATATTATTTTTTTGTCACATTACACAAGATGATATGGAAGTTCTATTTCCCATATTAAATAGATAAGGTATGCTGAAGACTGAATAAAGCCGTATTATAAAGTACTTACTAACGATTACAGATCGACTTCATAAATATAATAAAACCTAAGATCGCGATTGATATTTTCGACCAAATATGCAGTGTAATATCACACTAACCCAAGATTTACCGGTGATGGTATACATTTTCTGCATCAAACTAAACTTTAATTATATTAATAATTTATTCAAAAAATATGTGAGAAGCAATTAAAGAATCATTTTTTGGACAAAATTTCCTTAAAAACTTTATAACTTTTGATGTGGTAAAAAATTAATAATTCTGTTAACTGGTTTGTATTTCCCATTATGCTCAATTGCCATGTGCTAAGTTTCATGGTAATAGCAAAATTGGTTTTTCTTAAAATGGAAGTTTAACAAAAAACACCTAAACACATAATTCAAATTTTTCATGAAATCTTGCATTAGTTATATAAAATAACTGCAGGGAAGGATGTTGTGCCGCAAAATACAGTTTCTTGGGTCATAATATTATACAAAGAAGTCATGATCACTGAATGATAATCTGGTAATGGAAGACAAATAGTATCTTCCGGCTGTAGGACTCAGGCAAAATATAAAGGATTTTGAGAGAAAATCACCTCATCTCTGGAAGAAAAGTGTCAAAAAAGTTAATTGCTTTGAATCTTAATCAGAAAATTTTAAAGGAAGTCTAGCCTTAAGACGTATAAAATAAGAAAAAAATCATATTAGAAATGCAAGCAAGAATTTGGAGGTAAAAAATAACATGAAAGTACTTCGGACGAATTTTTTCCGAAATTTTATTTCTGTATAGTAGACGGTGAAACGTTCGTACAGGGTGACTTTTTTCAATTTCTTAGCCAGGAAGTCTATGTCGCAGATGCTAGAGGGATGGATTATGGCAGAAAAATTTCGTGAATCAAAGAAATCAAAATTCCCAAGAAAATTTTTGATTTGGGAAGTCATATGCATACGCAGAAATGAACCACTTCATTCTTAAAAAATGGTTGCATTAACACGGTAATATACGTGAATGAGTGCTTTTGGAAATGACTTCTCCCTTTCCTAATAAATTCAATTTATTAGTAGGGTAAAAATATCGAAGCCTTTCCAGTGTTAAGAAAAATATTTATCCACTTTTAGTACTTAAAAATTAAAATGTAACCAATAAACCACAAAACGAAATGATAGCGAAAACTGTATCATCCGAACCGAGTTATAGGATAGTACATGCAACCGACCAAATTAGATTGGCAAAAAATTCGGTTGCTACAATGAAACTGTTTTCTCTGTTTTTTTATGGAATTATAAAATTTAAAGCGGCATCGGTTTTGTTCTAAGAATTTCTATATGATTATATTGTATATATTTTGATACCAGACAGGTGAGTTTATTTAAAAAAAATAGGCTTTGCATTTTAACCTGCATTATGAAAATAAAGAAATTTTTAAGAAAATATGAAATTTTGAATGCGTTTTTGTTATAGAAGGTTTGTTTTATTTATTTTAGTGGAATATAAAATATCCTATAATATAAACAAAAATATTTAATTTAAATCGTTTAAGGACAACGTAATATTTATTAAAATTCATTATTTTTTATAGGTCGCTATCGCACAAAGTTTTACAATATCCTTTTGATCAAGTTATTTTAACAGATTCCACAGAAATCTCTAATGAAAAGTGTTTATTAATGTATTTACAAAATAATACCATGCCAAATAAATTCAAGTTAATTAAAAATGTAGAAAAAGTTAAAAAGGCATAACTAAACAAACAGCATGCATCATTAATTTTTTTCCTTCTCATTTTAGACAAAGGCAAAATAAAAAGTAAAATGAATAAGATTCCAATTTAAAACCATTTATCATTGCCGAGAATGAATTAAAAAAGGGGAGAAAATCAAAGAAAAACTTACTTACATATTCGTATTTAAATGTTTTTCTAGGATTCTTTGTGAATAATATTAAAAATTCAAAAATATTTACAATTCTTTTTACATAATTTACACGGTTGTGTTTTTTGTTGTATACTGTATTTAAAGGAAATGGAAAGACAAATGGGAAAAAGTGCTCATTTTTTTTTTTTTCAATGAACGAATGGGTTTAGCAAATTGAAAGATAATTAATGGGGGTATCTAAGGGAAAGGTTTTTTTTTTTTTTTCTTATATGAATTTTAAATGTTTCTCACGGCCATTTAACATACATTTACCCATCGACTGAAATATTTTTTTATGCCAGGATTCGAAATCACCCACGGACTGAGTTTTTAAACACTTATATATACTAGCTGGCTTTTGAATTCCAAAAAAACTGCGCTGCTAATGTTTTGTTTTGTTTTATTTACTACCTACCTATTTACATTATTTGGCTGAAAAAATTAATGTAACTTTTTGTTTAGGTTTTTCTTAAAAAAAATAAAGACAACAAAACCAAAGATTGAATATTATGAGTAATAAATTTAACCAATTTATCCCAGATCTAATACACCCTTCATCAATTATTACTTTATGCATACATGGTATTAAAAAATGGTTAATTTTTTGAGAAATTAAGTTTGTGAAATGGTACATAGTCATTTTTTGCATTGAACTAGCTCTCAGTGGATGCTCACCATTAACGAGGTGTATTTTATTTATAATGGCAAAATAAAAGAGAAACTAATGAATTAAACATAACATATCCTTATGTTTAATTGAATCTTCATAAATTTGAGTTGAATCAAGTTTTCATTACACACTGATGAAAAATCCACTTTTTTTGGCATAAATTAAAAAGCATTGTTAGTCTGTACAAAATTTCGTTGTCATACATGCTTTTGTTTAAAAGATATCAGCCAAAAAGTATTAAATGAAGCTTCAACGTACACCCTGTGTTTCAAGTATTTCACCAATAACTTGTTTGCTTATTAACCGCTTTTGGCCATTTTCAATACCAAACAAATCTTATATAAGATAAATATATGAGCCAAATTCCCTATGTGGTCCCGTTCGAGTCCTATCCTGCTTTCAACAGACAGACAGACGGACATAGCTAGATCGATGAAATGATTTTTTAGACATGTTACACACGGAATGACAAAATCAATATACCCTCCATCTTTTTGATGGTGGGTATAAAAATATATTGAAGAACAAAGAAAGGATGGACCCCTATTGAAAAAACATCAAAAAGGCCAACTAAATGGCAATTTATTTATTTTTCTTTTCATTAATCAAGTCACTTAAGAATTGAGGATATTGTTTTCTTCTTGCTCTTATTGGTGTATTTTCTTAAGGCACATTTCTTAAAAGAAAATAAAAATCTAGCAAAAGTGTTGGGGATGTCTCATTCTTTGCTTACATAACCACTATGCCACAATGTGTGGCAGTATAAGTAAGTGTTAATACTTGAAACATCCCTCAAGTATGTTTTGCATACAACTTCAAATCATACAGTTAATTTATGGTCACAACAGATTAGGTATTAGATGTTCATATAGCCAACTGTTTGCTGTCAGATTAATTTGCAGATTTTAAGAAAGAAAAAAATAGGTAAAATTAATTACAGAATGATTTTTTGTTATAGAAACTTAAGATTTGTATTATTTAAAGGCGTTAAATAAACTTAATTTTAATTCTCTTTGTCTTTTACATAGATCTAGTTTTATATATCATTAAACAGCTAAAACAGTAAAAATTTCCATAAGTTCTGTAGCTCACTAGTAATGTTTAAAAATTATTGAAGATTTTTAGCACAAGTCGACCAATTTCTACCATTCGAATAAAAAAAAAGGTTTTAATTTCTCCCTCATCCATTTCTTCATTATATTCATTATCAATCCTTTAGTTTGCTTCGTTTTTTTAAGGTTATTAAGAAAATGGAAAACAGCCATCCATGCAAATATGGAAATAATACAGTTTAACTTTTGATAGCTTATAAAACATGAAGAGGGTCTAAAATAAATTTAAACAATCAATTGCCAAACAAAAAGGTTCAAATTGTAATTATTCTTAAGAATTTTTTTTTTTAAACTTTTTTTGTATTCTATTTTTTTCTTCGAAATATTTTTGCATTTTAAATTAGTCCTGTTAGTAAATATTTGGCGTCGTTTTAAATACACAAGACAATTCATCATGTTGTAATAAATTAAAAGTATTTGTCATTTTTTCATTTAATGGTCATGGAATTATTTAAAAATAAACGAGGCAAAAAATTAAGTGGACAAACAATTTAAGGCGATTAATTAATATTTGTGATTTAAAGTGGACCATAATCTTTAGTAAAAGTATAAACATGATTTTAGGGAAATCATTAAATTAACAATTTATTCTGTAAGCAAATTTTAACCGAGGCACAGTGTCACATTTATCTAAATTAGAACGACAAAAATGCGAAACTAAAAGCTTATTAATTAAAGTAGTTTCTTTTCTTTTATTATTATGGACAAATACTTAAAGTATTGGAAATTGTCTATAACGCGAATTATGGATTTTCAAAGTTGAAGCTTTTAAAAATATTTTAATTTTATTTTTATAAAGAAGTATGTTAGCTCTAACTTCATATATCTCAGTAAATACTGCAGATATTGATATGGTTTGTTTTGTTATGTAATAATAAATATATCCAAATTATTCTATTATATTTTACTAGGTTAAACAAGCGCGAATATATTTGGCCCGGCCGAATCTATATACCCACCATCAAAGTAGGCAGTAAAGTGGGCGGACCACGCCCATTTTTTGTTTCCGACTTTACATTGGTCCTTGAACTATGTGAACACAATTTCGTTGATTTTTATCATATATGGGAGGTGGGCGGTAAAGTAGGCGGATCACGCCCATTTTTAGTTTCCGAATTTATGTCGATCCACTAAGTATACGTACAAAATTTAGTTGGCGTACGTGCTTTTATTGAAAAAATATCAGCAGAAAAGTATTTCACGGACACCCTGTGTTTCTAGTTTTTAGACCATAACTTTTTTTGTTTATTAACCGATTTTGCCCATTTTCAATATATCTTGTGTTTAATAAAATTTACAAAAATATGTCCGAAATTCATACAAATAAAATTATTTTTCTTCAGTATGGGAGTGATTTTACCCGACCATTTTTAGTGAGAATGTTTACGGTCTTATCTGCTTCAAGCTTAGACCATCATCTCCAAAACTGGATTTTTGTCGTTCTAAAATTAACGAAAAAAATCACATACTTTTGAGTTTTATTTTTAAGCTCAAATAATAATGATTATTTTTGATATTTTACTTTTTTGCTCAACTTAAAATGATTATTTTGCATTTTATTTTATTGATAAAACTTAATATGACAAATGAAACTTAAGCAATTTTCAGTAAAAAGAATGATTTTTTACCATAAATTAAATTTATTTACTAAAAGACAAGTGTAATGATGATTTCTTCATCAATTTTTTTTACTAAAAATCAAAATTTTTACATATTTAAATCGCTATATTTCGCGAACCACTTATCTGAAATTTTGTATCAGTCTTAGTTTTTATAAGTACAATGATTTTACGTAGAATAAATTAAATTTCATATTCAATAACATATTTCCTAAACTTAAATAATTTTTTTTACTAAAATTTGACCTACCACTAAATTTGTAAATTCAAATACTGAAATTCGTAAAAGCTTTATTAAAAAAACAAAAAAAAAAAAAAAAAACGAGAGAAGAAGATATAGTCGGTCAAGCCCGACTATATGATACCCTACACCATTTCGATCCACATAATTTTGTTTTTACGTATATGTATACAACATACTTGTGTTAAATATTAACATAATACTAACATTTGTATGGGATTTATGCATTTAGTTATTTTCGGGAGAGGAGTTTGTATGGTAGCTATGGCCAGTTATGGACCGATCTTCATGAAATTTGGCAGACGGATTTTTTCTGATATAAAACTTATTTGTACTAAATTTCATTAAAATATTCCTATTTTTAAGGCATCTGTAAGTGTTAAAACTCTATTCCGGGAGGACATTTGTATGGGGGCTAGGTGAAATAATGGGCCGATCATAACCAAATTCAATAGGCTTCGTCCTTGTGTTGAAAAAAGCATATGTACCAAATTTTATAAAATTATATTCAAAATTGCGACCTTTACTTTGCGCACAAGCTTTACATGGACAGCCAGCCAGCCGACCAGACGGACGGACGGATATCGTTAAATCGACTCAGAAAATGATTCTGAGTCGAACGGTATACTTTAAGGTGGGGGTCGGAAGATTTTTTCTCTGCGTTACAACTTCTGCACAAACACATAATACCCCAACCACCTTTGGTGGTGTAGGGTATAAAAAACTCTTTCTTTATAAAAATATAATACTATTTATAAAATGCAATAGAGGTTTTCATTCAATCACATAAATGCCTCGTAAAGCTCATAAATATGATAAATATACAAGCTCGTAAAAAATTGTCAAACTTTGTTTGAAAAATTATTTTCACAACTTCTAAATGCTTGCGCTTCAATTTCAATATGTAAACGAATTCGTACTTTTATAATTGAAAAGTCAGATTTGAAAAAAGAAAATTTTATTAATTTTAAATTTTTTATATTCAAATGGATAAAAAACAAAGCATAAAAATAAAAAAAAATTGGAAAGTTATATTATTTTCCAAAATTTCCAAAAAATGAATAAGAGAATACCAATTATTTACAAGGGGCGTTCATGCAACATGTAGGTAATATGTATAAATTTATGAGTTGTGTAGATTTATCCAGTTGAATAAAAACCCTTGATATTTAAAAATTCTCAAAAATTTGAATTATTTTTGTAATTTTTTTTTTTTTTTTGTTTTTAATAAAAAATTCTTTGAATATAAAACAAAATTTATTTTTAATTCAATAACCATATTTACTAAATATATTTCTTAAATCAGTATATTAAAATAACAATTTTATATATGAAAAATTAATGATTATTTATGTACTAATTACCAAGGAGTGCGATCGAAGAAATCTTAACATATATAAAATTCAATAATTTGGAAACGGTTGATCTTAGAGTTTTTATTGTTTTTTTGTTTAATTGATATTACACTACAGATCACAGAAAAATATAACTTTTATACTTCCAACAATTACTTATGAACTCGTGAACCTTTTTTGGTAACCCTTCCATTAGAGATTTGATAGTTGTTTCAGTCACTCTTTTGAAATTTTTGGACACCTCCTTTGTCTTCTTTGATTCTCTTTTCACAAAAGCCCAATATCTCTTCACTGGTCTTAGCTCCGGACAATTTTGAGGATTGACCTATATTGATACAAAAACTATGTTATTGTTTTGGTACCATTCCAGAGCTTTATTACGTAGTGACATGATGGCAAATCAGGCCAAAAATATGTGGACACATTGTGCTCTCTTATGAAAGAAAGAAGATTTTTTTGCAAACATTCTTTGATGTATTTTTCGGTATTTATAGTGCCCAATGTAACAAATGACTTCTTTCTTTTGCCGCAACTGCATAAACCTTGCTAAACCAAGAATTTTTAGGAAATTTCGTCAGCTTATTGAACTTATGTTCAATATTTCCTAGAACATCAGCAACATAAAAATTTTAGACCCGAAAGCTGCGAAAAATCTGCCAGTACATACTTTTCTTCATTCTTTATACAACATGAGTATTTTTGTATGAAATTTGATTTTAATTTCCGTGGCCTATTATTTTAATAATTTGTACCATGTACTTCTTTTTCTTTAGTAATTTCGATCAAATTCACAACAAATCAACATGGTTGTCATTAAAATTAATAACTGATATATTTGTCAAAGATAACTAAATCAAAAAAATTGAAATATTGCTTCGGAAAAAAGTTATGAGGCAAAACGTGTCTTAAGATTTTTTCGACTGCACTCCTTATATGTGTTTTTCATCCTCAGGATTACTTTGTTTATTTTTAGCAGTGAAATATTTGATGTCCTATATATCTGATGGGTAACAAAAATTTGTCCGCAAAATGAGGGCCATGTTCTTAACTGAAGAAAAAAGCATTAATTGCTTTTGCATTACATTTTATTTCGATTTACATTGTAACGGTGCACAGTGAGGTCAAACGCAAATTTTTTGGTAATAAGTCTGTATCTCCAAAACTATTGCTCGGATTAAATTGAAATGTATGGAGGAGGACTTAAGTTTTCAGAAAAGTCATATTGTAGTCAACCATAGTTGACAGATAAATTTGGTGAAAAATCGTCAAATTTGGAGAAAAAAATCGTCAAAATCGTCAAAACAACTATTTGAAATCGTCAAAAAATCGTCAATATAAAAAATTACGTTTTTTATATGATTTTTCTGATAAAAAATTAAATTTGAAATTGAAAAAAAAAAAAAAAAAAAATTAATAAAAATTACGTTAATTTTATATTGGTGGCATATTATGAAAATCAAGTACATAGTACCTATTATGCATACTTATTTAAATATACATGTATTTTTATTAAAGTTTTGGAATCTTGTTACATATTTTGCCGTTTTCACCTTTTTTAATCTTACAATTTTTTTTTTAGCAATCATGCAACACAGCTTATAAATTACATTTTTTTTTATTTTGTAGCATTATTTCATTAAATAATAATTTTTTTTCAATAAATTCTTTCCAATACAGTACTGCAATTCGCGCAATTCAAAGTTTGTAAAGAGAACCGGTTCAAAACTGGTCACGTGACAGGTTCTCAGGGGTAGTGACCGGTCCAATTTCCGGAACTTTTACATGGGGTTGTCATTGGAGGTGGCTAATTAGTCCCTTAGGACAAGTCACAGGATAGATCACAGGACTGGTCCAAGAGGACAGGTTCAGCGTCGATTAATAATAATAAAAATTTGATAAAAATTCGATAATTGTTTAATTTTTAAACATTTTTTATTATTATTTTTATTAAATTATGTTTATTTTTATTTTAGAATTTTTCGTTAATATCGAGGGCGGCACCCCGAATCGAACCCATGTTCATCTAACGTATGTTATGTTTTATAGTCTTCAATGCTAACCACTCAGCCACTGATTGTTATTGCGCGCGAGTTGCTAATTGCGCACTTAACAAGCATGTTATAAATTAACTCTAAACTGGTAAATAGTGAGTGTGTTTGTGTCAACTGGTTCTCAATTGGAACTTTCGTGGGCGTTATACCAAGTTCGCGCTAAATGAAAACTCGTATTTCAAAAAATGGTCAATAATTGAATCGCGTTATGAAGAAATTGCGTAAATGAAGTATGATACCTGTATGTAATTGGGTATGACTTTCAAACAAAAATAAGTTATTTATCTTGCCTTGTTATAAAAAACACATAGGCTTCTTTGTAAGCCCATCTACGATAAACGAAATTTAATTTTGAATGAATTCATCAAAAATGTCTTTGGATTCTTAGTTCGGCTATTTAAGTATTTTGGCCATTTGTAGGGTTTATTCGCCATTTCGTAATAAAAGCATACGTAACCATTAACATTAGCAAATTTAAGAAGATTTTTATTTAAATTGTTAGTATTTTTTTACCAACTAATTAACCTTTAAAGAATAATATATAAAAAATTATAAAAATAGTTCTGAATTTTCTTTAAGAAAAAAATCGTTAAATTAGGGGTAAAAATCGTTAAATCGTCAACAGGCCATTTTTAAAAAAAATCATCAAAATGACGATAAATCGTCAAATCTGGCAACAGTGTAGTCAACATGTGATAACACAAGATAAGCTACGGGGTGTCAAAATTGACTACCTCGATTATGTAAAAGTTTAAAAAAATCGTAACTTCTACAAATGAAGTCCAATTTAAAGATTTATCTTGCCAAGTACTTTACATAAATATAAAAATCTTTAAAATCGGACTTCATTTGTAGAAGTTACGATTTTTTTAAACTTTAAACGAATTTGGTACCATTTCCTCTTGGTGACATATACTTCGTTGGTGAGTTTTCGAAGAAGTCGGTTTTGATGATGTTGCCCAGGTTGGTAAAAATTTTCACCGACGAAATGTTCATAATCACCATTTTCACCAACCTGGTAAACATCATCAAAACCGACTTCTTCGAAAACTCACCAACGAAGTATATGTCACCAAGAGGAAATGGTACCAAATTCGTTTGGAATCCATCCAATTGCTCATTTATGGAGTCATTAATGCACGTCGAAACTGCTTCGAATGCTCCAGTGTAGAATTATTGGAGAGTATTGTAGGGCCCCACAACACAAAATTTAATTTAATTTCTTGCTAAAATCCATCAATAAACGATTTATGTTTATCTTGATAAATAAAATATTTTAATTTAGCTTGTCAAAACAAAATATTATTTTTTTTTGCTGGTTGACAAATTATTTCAAACCAATAAAATAAAATTTTAAAATCAAATATATTTTCAATTAATTAAAAATTTAAATTCAAGAAACAATTTATTAAAAAAAATTATGTTCATAATTTTTTCTGTATACCGAATATTATTAAATTCGGAAGGTCGAAATTTTTAATTTTTCGTGTCAGTTTTAAATGGAATAATATGAACGAAAAAAGGACATTTTATATAAAATTTTTTAGCAAAATTTTATATTTTATTTCTAAATTAGCGGGAGAGAATCAGATCACCATTGTCATTTGATAGAATCTCGATAAAGCTTCTTGTAAGTATAATTGGACGTGTATTAAGACGAAGAAGAATCCTTACAGTATCGTATATGAGCCTGTCCCACTCTAAAGGAGCGTATATTGAGATTTTTCGGTAGATAACTCCTTTATGATCTGAATTGTCTAAAAAATATGCCACCTATAAACCTGGTAAGACTTGGTTTAAACATGAATCAAGGGACTTGTACTTTCACTCATAGCATATGTTTTTTGCATTATTATTACTTTTTTTTTTTTTTTTGGGACTCACCAAATATTGTTGGAACTCCTCTCTAAATCTTTACATGGTTCTTTTTATGGTATCACAATAGTACTAAGGGACTGTAAAAATCGCTCACAATGAGATTATATATTGGATTTTAACAAGGTAAGTGTTCTACTGTTTTATTGTCTTCCGCACATGCTTTATATTTGGTCTTCCTTATAGTGTGACAGTCACTCTCCAACCAGTGAGTCATATCTTCAATACAAAATCTTTACATCAAGAACTTTCTGCAAATTCCAGTACACATACATATCGTCATCTCATCTTATCAAAATGTATAATTTTTTCTCACAGTGTAAATTCCTTAGTAATACAAGTATTAATCAAAATAGACATTTTCACATACAGTATGTCAAGAAAATGTTTTTACATTGAAGAAAAAATTATTATTTCAACTTTATTTTACAATATTTGCAAATGTTTATAACATTGAAAAATTTTTTTTGTTACATTTTGTTTTAGGTATATTTCTTTAACGGGTTTTACCAGAAAAAAATTCATTATGAATGTAATTACGAAAATACAACAACAAAAACTACATATACCCTTTAATCTACCTGTCAAGAAAATGTTTGTACATTTGCGTTTTTTTCGCTATGTGAAACAATTTTTGAACTTTGGGATGTATTATTGCCAATAAATTGTCAGTGTGATAATTATAATCACATAGTACAAGAATATGTGTTCAAATCCATGATATATACTACGAGTAATCCATAAATTATATATTAAGTAAGTCAAGAGAAAAAACTCCAGATCATAAACCCATTTGGGGTTTTTATAACCTCCAATTCGGGAAAATTGTTAAAGATATTGTAAAATTGTATTCCTTATTAAGATATATACTTAATAGAATATTAAATCGATCCAAAATTCCCGTAATATTGTAGTTGATATCTCTTAATATCCCTCTTCTTCAAATATTTGGCAGAGTTAAACCTATAAAAATTAAGAAAAACTTGAATATATCCACTAGGGCTTATAATAAAGTGCTGTGGAAAGGGTATATCAATTTTATCTTCCAAGAAACAATTACAGATGGAAAACTACACGTAAAGAAACTCTCTTATGAGGACAAAGTATTCAGAAATTATAATCATTCCCAATGATTTAAGTTGATAAGCTTAAAAAGTTATGGAACGAATTGTATGTTATACAGGAATGTTTATGCTATATAATAATACAACTTAATATGATCAGAATACGCCGAAAACCTTCAAAATCCTTTACAAAGCATTTTGAAAATTAAATAATAAATATTCATACTTTCGTATTTAAAAAATACTGTTAAATACAGATAAATTTTATTCAAAATAGTTGGAAAATCGGTTTTTTTTTATGAAATAAAACAGGTGTACAGTAATATTTCTAGACTTTTAAAGCTCATTTAATAAAAAGTGTTAATAAATATGAGTTTATGAAGGATGAAAACTAAAATTCAAGTCAGGAGAAAAATAATGACTCCAAGCATATATGAGCAAATAATGATAATGCAGCAAAATTTATTTACAAAAAGCTTTAAATATACCGGCAGAAAGTAACTTTCATCCCACATCATTTTTTCTCCTTATTTGAAGAGCAAAGTGACAAAAAGTGACAGGACCATATTGAACTAAAAAAAACGCACTAATGTTGGAATATACAAAATTCCAATTGACTGTAACATTCATTAATAATTTTATTTGATGAAAAAGGTTCCACAAGCAGTTATATATACCAGCTGTTACCATTTTAAATTAAAAATTCCGGAAATTTTTGATTTTGTTAAGTAGTTTTATAAATGTAAAAAGAATTTCTTTACACTAAGATTTTTGTGTTTGTTTAGTTTTTGCTCTATTTTTAATAGTTTAAATCATTAAATATTAAGTTTTTTTGAGTTATATAATAAATATATTAATTAACAAATTCGTATTAAAAATTTTTACTTTAGCAAAAAATTATATAGTTTTTTAAAGCCAAACTTCAACAAATTCATGTTTTCTTTTAATGTAAAAACATTTTCTTGACATACTGTACATTTTTTATTTAGTTAGTTCTGTTTATCATTTGCTGAATTTCTGAAAGTTAGATAGGGCCAGCTGTATTTTCGGTAACGTTACAAACTGTATTTGCATACTAAATTTCATAGCCATATTAGCTAAATTTCAGTAAAGGACATCACAAAATATTTCATACAGTTTCACACTTATACATACATATAAGCACACTGATACGTAAAAATATTTACTAAAATGTGCGAACAACAGCAGCAGGGTAACGCGATCATCAAGTATGCAACATGTTACATCGAGAATTTTATGCATTTGTTATTCCACTAATAGTGTTGTTCAGAAAAATCAACAACAAAAATTTACAAAAATTCTTGTACTCCTACACCAAAAGCATCCTTTTTTTAGTTTTTGTTATTTTTGTGCCAAGACACTCTTGCAACTAACTTAACATATACACTCACAGCTGACAAACTAAAAAAAGTCCGAGAAAAAATTCCAGTCATGCATCCATAAAAAAAATCTAAAAAAAAAACTAAAAATAAAATGAAATAAAAAAAGGTTTTTGAAGTTGTTCATTATTCATGAATGAGATAAGATGACTTTGTATCTGTGTATGGGTGAGTAGTTGGGTTGTTTTTGTTTATGAATGGGTGTATATGAATATTTTGCAACTGTTGTTACTGTTGTTCTTTTTGTTGTTTATTGTAGTTGCAGTAAATATTATAAAGTATGCACGAGTAAGTGTAGTTGTGCATATTGTATGTTTTAAAATGCAAATACTAAAAACTTGTTGTTTTTATTTTTCCTTTCAAAACACTGTTCACTGAAAATTGGTATATATTAAAAATATTAATTCAAAATATAATACGGCAATCTAACAACATAAAATTATTGCGTTAAAGTAATTAAAAACCTTTTCTAATGATAGTGATGTAATAGTATTCAGCTGTTATATATTACTAAAGCAGTTTTTGCTTTTAAACATAACATGTATCTCTTTCTATATTTTTATATACTCTCCTTTAAAATTGAAATTGGTATAGGAAGATCGAGTCCATATACCAATTCTGCTTGTACTTATTGAAAGCTGTCCTACGCAAATATGTACATAAAGAGTGCGTTCGAGTAAAATACAACACAAAATGTTCGTAACAACTTTTGTTGTCGTTAATTTTAAATAATTTTTTGATAGAAATATTTTCTAGAAACATATACGATTTAACAGCAGATCAATACTTGAAATCCATTCGTATGCAGATGGCAGTCAAAGAAAAACGTTCAAAATAATATTTGATATTTTACTTTCTATACTCTACATTACCATAGGTGGGGAGGGTATTATGCGTTTGTGCTGATGTTTGTAACACCCAAAAATATTGATTTAAGACCCACCTTAATTTATACCAATCAGCTTAGAATCACTTTCAATTTATGAATTCATATAAATGTTAGTATCGACATAATATTTTGCTTTCATATGTGTTATTTTACACTTAATACAAGTATCGGTCCACAATTGACCATAGCCCTCCCTGAATTTTGATGCACACAATGGTGTAGGGTATCATATGGTCTGGCTTTCGCGTTTTAACTAGAAAAATTAACAAGGATCTAAAGAATGAGATAAAACTTGGTTCAGAAAAGAAAAATTCGCAATAATGAATTTCAAGCCTAAAAGGTAAAGAAGATCCTAAGAGCTATGCCAAACATGTTCTTCATATTGAAACATTGTGTTGATTTCTTCAGAAACAAATATGAGCCAAACTAAAGCTTTGCCTAAGCTTTAGTCTATCAAAGCTAAAAAATAAATAACAAAGCTGGCAAAGAATGATCATGCTCCTCAATAATAAAAAATAAAAATATTTTCAATATTTTGTATTAGCTTGGAAACCTGAAAAGAATATTTTTGAAAAAATTTAAATTAAATTACACGCTGCTACAAAATGGCACTTTTTATTTTCTCTCGGAAAACGGAAAAATTTCGAAACAAAAAAAATACTTTTCAAGGTAGTTCCTGGACTATAGACCTCGTAGCTCTATACATTTTACGACATTTAATTAAACTACGTAACAGTATTTTAAAAACACTCAAATTGAGTCACTATATTTTGTTTTTAATAAAATGAGATTTACATATACATATATATATATATATATATATATATATATATATATATATATATATATATATATATATATATATATATATATATATATATATATATATATATATATATATATATATATATATATATATATATATATATATATATATATATATATATATATAAAACCGCTTAGAAAATAAACAAGTTATTTAGAACAAAATTGTGTTGACTGCATTACCTGTTTAATTGTACAAAATTTTTTCCATTTATGTATATGTTTAGCTGCGTAATTAATGTACATTATGAAAAGGAATTATTATTTTTTTTTTTTTCTTAAGTTTATTTAAATATAATTGTAACTATGAAAGGTCATACTATTAGTAATATCTTGGTCAAATTTAATTTTGCTAAGATGATTGGAACGTGCTGCTAAACGGTAATTTGTTAATGATGCCAGAAAAAAGTTTGCAACAAAAAAAAAAAAAAAATATATTAAAATATTATGAAAAAACGAATTTGAAAAAGTAGGTTTATACGCCCTTATACGCGTGCTTCATTTTATTAACAGTTGCTATATTTCATTGCCTATTTTATGGCGTTTATATAAAAAACTATAAGAAAAATGGATAAATCTCTTCTTTAAGAACTCATGATGAATGTTTAACCTTTACAGACCCCAGTAAAATTTGACGGACTAGAATTGAATCCTTATAAAAAGAGATTAATGAATTTAACGTTCTAATGAAATACACCCCGTTACTATATTTATATCATTTATTATTATTATGCAGTAAAAAAAAGTAAAATATACTCACTTAAAAACAGAGATTTTGTATAATATTCTAACAAAATTATGTTTTTCATTGAAATAAAGGGTTTTATTAATATTTCAACGTTATAAAATAAGGCAAAACTTAAATTTATCAACCGCGTCGAAATTTGATTCCCCATTTTTTACTGTATCTTATAAAAACGTTATTGCTCTACTATTTTCTTACCCATCTAATTCTAGACACTATTATTAGTTCAGAAATTATCAAAATTATCATATCGATCTCTGACCGCCAAAATATCGTAACCGACAATGTTTTCGAAATTCGTGTTTTGATGAAAATCTATAATTTACAATAATTAATATCATTTGTCAAAATTTCATCGACGTACCAAGAGTCATTTCAGATTTATAGCTAAAGTAATTTTATCGTAAGTGACATTTTTCATACTTATAACAATGTGTAAACAATAACAAAGATGCTTCTCTTGTAAAGTTTTGTTTTCTGCACTTACGACATTTTCGCGGTTAGGGCTCGATGTGCTTTCATAAAAAACTACTCGTATTGTTTTTACAACATAAACTTCAATTATAATATACAATCTTTTTGCTACAAGACAAGCTTCTCAACGATAAAATTGTATTCATTAAAGTTCATTTTTATTTTATTTTTTTGTTTTCTAATTTTTTTTATAAAATCAAATTTGAAAAGCATTTCATGAGGTATTAAAAAATTATACCTAAAATGTCAAAATATGCTCTAATAGGATTAAATATGACCTAAAAATAACAAGATGTGCAATAAATATGCACTCAAAATCGCCAAATGCAAAAATATGCCGTTAAGAGTAAAATATGCAAAAATATGCACTAACAAATCGATGCCAAAATGATTTATTTAATCGATGGTTTCATTCAACGTCCAGGAAAAAACATGCAATTGCATATTTGTGGTTTCCCTGGATATAAGTATGCAATTTTAAATTACCTACCGTGTAAATATATCAGCAATTCGTATAAAAATTATTTGGTATATTTTTGAAGCCGATATATTTACTGATTATCCCGGATTTAACCAGCCATTCAAACGGAAGGACAATTCAGAAAGTGATTCTGAGTCGATTAGTATACTTTAAGGTGGGTGTTGGAATATTTTTTCTGTGCGTTATAAACATCAGCACAAAGGGTATAAAAAACTACATATTTTAAATAGTTAAATATGTTAAATTCAATAATGAATTTTAATATAGGAAATATGGAAAAAAGCATGGTTAAATAAGAGTGAGAAATTTAGATATAATTCAAACGTTGAAGCCGCACAGAAGAAAATTTTCCCGGACTTTTCGATTTCCCGGTATTTCTCTTAAGAATGTGAGTTCAAATAGTATAAAATTGTTTATAGCTTCAATAGGGTGGTCCATCAACGTTATTAAAAATAAAGTGCATCGTATATTTAGATGTACCTAAATTATGAAATAATGTTTTCGAGAAATTTCAACTTCCTGCTATATGGTCTGACGTGACTATCTTAATATTTTTCCGAATTTCTAGAGACTAATTCCGGATGTTGTCCATTCCAATGACAAATTCAAATCGTATTTAGATGCTTACAAGATCCTTTCAATGAGTTTAAGTTTTTTTTTACTTGCTGCTTATTAGTGATGACATGATATTTATTTGAATTCATACCTTAGATTCATCCTATACAAGTAATTTAAAGAATAATGAAATTATATAAATAGTTCTTAGCTGGATTTAGCATATTATATTATTTTCGTTAAAAAAATCAGTAATATATAATCGTTTGTTAAAATTCATGCAATTTTCTTTCATTTAAGTGTTTTTAAAATTCCCGTGAATCACGGTCAAAATTCCCAGAAAGCATATCGTAAGTTGAAATGCCCATATCTTTTTTGTGTTCGCAGTAAGACTTTTTATCAAAGTGAAGTCGCACTAGATTTAAGGGATTTAAACATCTTTAAAAATAACCAAGAAACAAACAATAAAAGTCCCTCTTAAAATAAATTTCTATAATTATTACATTAAATAAACTCTTATTATTAAAAATTATTTTATCTTTCTTATTTTCTCAAATAAATTATATGAGAAATTATACTTATAATATCATATGTTGAAAAAATATATTTTTAAAATACCGAAACTATATTACCGGTATATACCGGTATCAGTTACGGTAACTAACTTTAAACGGTATTTTATCGGTATCGGTATTTATAACGGTATCGGTTTCCAACCTTGGAAAAAAGTGAATTTTGAACCGCGCACAGTGGTTCCAAAACGCTTTATTTATGATTTGGAGGAGTACAGACACCTAGCGGGTTAGGGGGAAGTGGGTAGCCCTCCAAAGTTGCCCATCTCGGGTATGTCATTTCTTTAAAAAAATCGTCAAAAATTCTTTTAGTTTAAGAGATATTCGAGTCGAAATAAATTTTTACCTCATTTTTAGCATATCTAAAATCATAAAAAACAATTTATTAATTAATTTTTATATAAAATGATAAACAGAAAGATTTTTGTTTTTAACCGATTTTGCCCATTTTCAAAAAAAATTTTATAAGATAGTGAAACAGTTTTCATGTTTTTAGAAATTCATGCTCGTTCACAGAAAAAATTTATTTTTTATTTTTTTAATAAAATTATTAACTGACTTTATGTTGTAAATTAATTACATATATTATTTATTAATATAATCAACTTTTTAATTGGTTTACAATATTTTTTTTAATAAATTGACAGCTTTTAAAAATATATAAAGAGAAATCAAAAATTTGTATATAAATATAGAATTAAAATAAATTTAAGTAAATTTCCAACGATATTCAGCTCATTATAAATATTAAAAAAAAAAAAAAATAAAAAAATAAACAATTGTTTGATTTTGCTAGAATGGCAATATTTATTAACTAGAATAATAAATATTTCCATTTTAGAAAAATCGAACAAACATGAATTAATATAAGCAATTTCGTAATGAAGTCCATTTTAAATTTTTTCTGTGTTCCAAATTTATTTCCATTTTCGAACCTCCTCAGTTGTTCCCTTTAAATTCATATATATATATATATATATATATATATATATATTATTTTTTTCAGTTAAAAGAATTTAAAGGGAACGACTGAGGAGGTATATATATATATATATATATATATATATATATATATATATATATATATATATATATATATATATATATATATATATATATATATATATATATATATATATATATATATATATATATATATATATATATATATATATATATATATATATATATATATATATATATATATTAATATTTAATAATATTAATTGTTTCATATAAAAATTACATTTTTCTGGTATTATGAGTAGCTTTACATATTTTTTTTTTTTTACAAATTCGTTAAAAATATTAAAGCTTTATGTACTAGACTAATTATTGTTTCAAGTTATAATAAAGAAAGCATTTTTAAATACACTTTTAGAAAAATTAAAATTTAATAAAATCGCAATTAACAAAAATGCATCTATAAACTGCATTTATATTTTTAAAATATTTTGGAACGAAAAGGAGATTTTGAAAATGCTGACTGAATTGCACAAAAATAATACAATGGCCTTTTGAATACTTTTTAAATTACGGAAATCCATCAATATCTTCAAGGGATATGAACATTTAAAATTGCATACTTTTTATGTTTTGTTATCTTTTACACAAATTTAAAAAAAAAAATTCAAAAAACAAGAAAAAAATTTATTTTTATATGAAAAATTGGGAACATACTTTTATAAAAATTTGATTATGTATATAAGATTTTCGCGTCCCAAAAATTTTACACTTTTATTTTAATGTAAAGATTCCAAACTTTTCAATCAGTTAAAAAATTAAAAATTTTAAATAGCATATTTGAAGAAAAATGCATTTAAAAAACGCAATTGCATTAAAATGCAATTTTAAAAGATCTTTCTTATTTTTAAAATGTTCTTCTTAAAGCCGCCAAATGTGAAATTCATAAAAATTCACAAAGTCTTCCCAGAGATATTGCTATTCAAAGTTACACACTTTTGAAATTTGTTTTTTTGTTTTTGAGAAAATGAAAAAGCGAAATAAAATCGCGAGTTTTTGCAAATTCACAAAACTAAAAACTGAAATTGATAAAAGGCTTAATGGAGTTTGTGTATATAAATTACTGTAGAAATTGAAAGCCATCAAGTAAAAAAATACCCTTTTTCGGACGTTCTTTCATGGAATGGACGATATAACGATATTTTATAAACATACACATATTGGTACCAGAAATTAAATAGACATCCTTGAATTTTAGTCATTTGTAATTTGCATTTATTTTTATTCGAATTTATGTATGCCTTTGTATTAAGTTTTAGCAATATTATATAATTTATGCTTTTTAAAATACGTTTAAAAAATATTTAATCTAACGAAATAAACATACACTACAAATTTAAATTTAAAAAGTAGTACTGAGGTATTTATTTAACAAAACATTATTCTTCCATTAAATTAAAAAGAAAAAAAAATTGCTGAAATGATCACAAAAAATTTAAAGAACAAAAATAAAAAACGTTAGTGAAATTTATATTCATTTTGATTTCTTTCAGACTTTTTTGTTTTTCAATCCTAAATAACCAAAAGTAGAGTATTTGTGAAAATTGCTTTATCAGCATTTAAAATTTAACTTGTCCATTATATAATAAAATAATTTATTATCGAAAAATATTTTTGACATATTAATATTACAAAACAGTTTATTATGAATAACAGTCATACTAAACTTTAGCTATAATAATAATTTTTTCTTAATTATAAATTTTATTAATCTACATAAGTATACTTATGTATGTTTTGACTTTTCCGATACATACATACATACATACATACATACATACATACATACATACATATATACATATATGTATTAAGGACACTGGCAAATTATAAAAAAATTAGTGAAATGTAACTTGATTGCAAAGTTTCTCGAAGTACTTAAAATTTACCATTTTTTGTTTTTTTTTAACATAAAGTTAATATTTAAACTTTAATAAAATTTAAACGAATAGTGATATTTTATCGAAATTTCAGTATAATATACTGAATATATATAGTATAATATATACTTATCTTATAATAAGATAATTAAAAAAATTCCCCCTTTTTTACATGAAAATACCCCAAAATCCCAATCTATATAAAACGTGTTAAAAAAGAAAAAATTACTTTTTTAATATAAATGGTCACCCTGTTGTTATAAGGGGCCTCCGTCAGAAAATATTATTGGGGTATATACCTTACATATAGAGCTAATAAATAGAAATAGTATGAAGTCGATCCCAGCTTTGCAATTTGATAACATAACAAAAACAGAAAAAAAATCACAAATTTACAAAATTTGAATAGGTCTTGTGGGCAGACCTTTGTACCAAACTCCTCCGGATTTACTTTACACGGATTCATATATTTATGATTACGGGAAATATTAAGCACGCCAAGTTAAAAAAACTAAAAAAACGAGGCTAAAAATGAGGCAAAATTTATTTCGACCCGAATATCTCTTAAACTAAAAGAGATAACCTATACATTTAAGCGTATTTTTTGTAGAGATAGAGTACTATCTATATATACAATTTCTTTTCTGTCATATCATATCATAATTTAATTTTTGTGGATTTTTCAAAAAAATTACATACCCGAGACGGCGAACTTTGGTGGGCCACCCGCTAGGAAACTGTACTCCTCCAAATTAACTCGAAGACAGCTCAGCTCTGACCATGTGATATTTTATAGAGATATATCTAACGGTGCAATAGTTACTGAATTATTTCCAAAAAAAAAAGCGCTTTGGAACCACTGTGCAGCGCAAAACTTGTATTATACTCTGTAGTTTTTTGGGCTTTGAAATTAAATGGCTAGCTATTATGATATATCACACAATAGAATCCTTCTTCGAAAACTGCTGCCGATCTATACCCTCGTATAGAAGGTAAGGATTCCCGAATTCAGCTAGTGAGTTTTATGGTCTTCACAAATATCAATCCTTAATTTTATAAGGTACACCACTAGGTTTCAAATGTAAAAGTTTGGTTAAATCCGAATGCATGTTACAAATGATAAGGGACTACAATTGTCACATTAATCAATATTACCAATTTCGTAATTGAAGTCAATTTTTACTTTTTCTGTGTAACTTTTAAATGAAACAATGTATTGTACAATTTCATTTAAGATATATTGGAATAAAGCTATGCGACAAAAAATAGCCATTGTATACTTTTTTACATTTGAAAAAACTTTTGACAACTTTTCTTTAAATAGTGTAAATAAATGTATATTGTAGCCGGGTGGTCTAAAAATATTTAATTGAACATAAAATATGCTACAACATCAAAACCTATTACATCCACAAATATATTTTTAAGCGTTTCTTTTTAAAAAATATATTTAAATTTTAAAAAAATTACGTTTAATTTTTTAAAAAATTATGTTTTTAAAGGACATATTCGACATCTGTAAGTAATTTGTATCATTATTAAAGAAAATAAAAATAAGATATTCAATTTGCTCCAAAGGATGCCGAATATTAACAAAACCCAAAGAAATTAGCAACATTTTTGAGCGATATTTTATGGAATGAGTGATATATATTCTGGGTCCTCTTTAAAAAATAAGACGATGCAGCCATGTCTGTTCATGTGACTGTTGAAAGAAGTATAGAGCTAAGCATTTTCAAAGTAGTCATTTGAAAAATTTTATTAATATGATGCTATATATTCTATATTATTTATATTATTACTAACAAAATGCTTACTACATTTTTTGTAATCAGACCACTTAGATACCTCCTACATAAGGTGAAATTTATTAAATTCCTAAATAACATGTCAAATTATATATATGTTTAGTACGAGACTATTTAAATGTAAATTTGAAAACGGAAAGGGAAGTGATTCACACGTATTGTAAAGAAAAACAAAATAAAAATTACAAAGCCAAGTTTTTCAATAATTTTCCCAAATTTTAATTTTGTGGGCTGTTAATAGTTAACACAATTATTTGTGTTTTAAAACTTAATATAAAGTTAGTTATTTAAAAATAAACAAATATTTCAACATCAGCATAAAACAATATGTGTTGTAAAACATCCCAATATGTGTTGTAAAACATCTATGGTGACTGTCCGAAACCAGTTACTTGACTGACTACATTAGGGCACCTGACTAGTCACTTTAACATGGGGATGTTCTAGGAGGAAGTGTATTGGCCTCCAAGGACCAAAGGTGGCGTTATAGTGACTAGTACGAACAAGTCAATTAATCGGAATCCTTTTACTGGTTACATTATGTCAGTCACCTGAAAACCGTTTTAACTGTCACTTTACTAACTATGTGACTAGTCACTTTAACATCGGGATGTCCTAGGAAGAAGTCTATTGGCACACTAGGACCAAAAAGTGGCTATACAGTGGGTAGTTCGAAAAAGTCAATCTTTAAATTAGTTAATTTGTGGCCATTTTCAGAATGTAAAAAAAATTAAAAAGATTTTTTTGCGTATATTTTTATACCCTTCACCACAGGTGTAAAGGGTATATATAAGTTTATCATTCCGTTTGTAATTTCTACAATATTAATCTAAGACGCCAAAAACTATATTCTGGATCCTTATTGATTGGGGAGTCGATATAAAGATGTCCGTCTGACTGTCTATCCGTCTGTCTGTTTAAATCAGTTTTTAGAAAGCCCCAGTTATCGGATATATATGTTTTATACATAAAATTGTAGGAAATATTCCTTAGAAAAAAACTAATAAAAATGAGCAAAATAGGTTGATAAACAACTGAGATAGCGGTAAAATTCCGAAAATACTCTCAAATAATCGTATTTGTTGTCGGATTTTCTAGGCTCCAATACAAGCTAGCGATTTCGTTTTTGCACGTAAAATTCAAAATCTTTCTTTAAATTTTTCTCCTGAAAGAAAAATTGGTCCATTAGTATCCGAAATATTGGCCAAAACCCATTTTTAGACTTTTTGAAGTTCCTATATAAGCTACGGGTTTCACTATTGAACAGATCGAAAATACTCCCAAAAAATCGTATTTGTTGTCGGATTTTCTAGGCTCCTATACAAGCTAGCGACTTCCTTCTTGCACGTAAAATTCAAAATCTTTCTTTAAATTTTTCTCCTGAAAAAAAATTAGTATCCGAAATATCGGCCAAAATGCATTTTTAGACTTTTCGAAGTTCCTATATAAGCTACGGGTTGGTCATAAATATTTTTATAAAATTTCGGTTTTTTTAATCAACCAAATTCGTTCATAAACAACAGAGTTATGGGCCAAAAACTAAAAAAAATTGTTAATGATATAAATACACACAAAAATATTTATATTAAGCATTGTTGTTGTTTTTTGTATGGGCAAGTAGTTTAGTTAGCAACAGTAGTAATATAATGATCAGTGTTGCCAGGACTTGAGAAAAAAAGAAGCTAAATTGGGCTTAAAAAAATGTCAGAAAAGGCTAAATGCCCAAAAAAATAAAGCCAGAAAAAAGCTAACATATTTTTTTATTTAAAAAAGCATTAATTTTTTTGTTCTCATTAGATTTTGGTATTTGTTAAATATATTTTAATGAATTTGTAAATATAAAGTAATTAGTTGATATGGGTAATAAAGTTTGTCAAAAATAATTGTAATATTTTTGTAGAATGAAGCGCCGCAGGCGAAAATTTTCATTAAATATAAATAATTTCGATATTTTTGTAAGAATTAATATAAACAAATGCTTAAATTGATGATTTTGTAAAAATAAAATTTGTAAACTTTTAGCCTTTTTAAGGCTATATTAAAAATAAAAAAGGCTAACAAAAAAGCTAGAAGCTAAAACGAAAATTTTGAGGCTAAAATCAAAATAAAAAGGCTAGATCTAGCCTTAAAAAGGCTAAACTGGCAACACTGATAATGATTAACATTGTTGTTCTTGTTGTTGTTTGTATATGCAGTCAGATTGTATATGCAATCAGTTTGTATATATGTACATACATACATACATACATACACACATACATACATACATACATACATACATACATACATACATACATACATGCATACATACATACATACATACATACATACATACATACATACATACATACATACATACATACATACATACATACATACATACATACATACATACATACATACATACATACATACATACATACATACATACATACATACATACATACATACATACATACATACATACATACATACATACATACATACATACATACATACATACATACATACATACATACATACATACATACATACATACATACATACATACATACATACATACATACATACATACATACATACATACATACAATAATACATACATACATACATACATACATACATACATACATACATACATACATACATACATACATACATACATACATACATACATACATACATACATACATACATACATACATACATACATACATACATACATACATACGTACATACATACATACAAACATACATACATACATACATACATACACACACACATACATACATACATACATACATACATACATACATACATACATACATACATACATACATACATACATACATACATACATACATACATACATACATACATACATACATACATACATACTAAATTGAGTCCTTCTACAGAAAGCCTTCTACAGGTCAACACTATTTAATAAAATATTTTTCTATTTATATAAAATATATATTTTTTTTTTATTTTAAATTATTGTAAAATGTTTAAAACTTAAAAAAAAACAAATTTCAATACTAAAAAAACATTTCTGTTAACTTTTGACAAAAAATCTTAAGTCGATATAAGACAAATTATTTGAAAATGTCATTTGTATAGAAATTGTTGATTTTTTATTTAATATTCCTGAAAAAACTTAAAATTTTTTTTTAATTATTTTGTCAAAAATATAAAGATATAATATAAACGATTAAGTTTTTAAAAAAATACTTATAATAAAAACCATAAATAAAAAATATAATTAACTTAGAAAATCACATCCTATTCAAACAAAGAATTGGAGACAACTAAATGATTTATCATTCTTTTTTTTGGAATTTCTGCTTTGAATTTTGATATTGTTTTTGTAACGGTTTCTGCACGGTCTTGTTTTTTCAAATACTGTAGTCTTTCTTTCCTTCTAAGAGAAGGGAATTAAAACAATGTACTTTTTATAAATAGATTTGTTGTTTCTTAAAAGAAGATATATTTAAAAAAAATACAACTTCTTACGGTCCTTCCAAGAGAAGCGAAGTCGGAAGGTCTGTCGGATCTTTTAGAAGGCAGGGATGAGACATTCATGAAGGCCTTATTAGAGAAGGCATGTTAGCATGAGCAACTGCATCTGAAAAAAGGCCTTCTAAGAGGCCTGCGCGGTAGAGGCCTCGCAAATTTTACCGCTGGGTAAACATGCAATTGTTGTTGTTTATTTTTTCAAAGCAACCCTGCAGTCAAAGGTGACTGTCCGAAACCGGTTACTTGACTGACAACATTGGATCGACTAGTGGTGATCCTTATCTATCACCTGACTAGTCACTTTAACATTGGGATGTCCTAGGAAGGAGTGTATCGCCACCAAAGGAACAAAAGATGGCGATATAGTGACTAGTGCGAAAAAAGTCAATTCATACTAGTTCTTTTACTGGTGAAATTCAGTCAGTCACCTAACAATCTTTTTAACTGATCACTTTACTAACTACCTGACTAGTCACTTTAACATGGGGGTGTCCTAGGAAGGAGTGTATTGCCACAAAAGGACCAAAAGGTGGCGACATAGTGACTAGTACGAAAAAGTCAATCTTAAAATTAGTAATTTTCAGAATGTAAAAAAATTAAAAGATTTTTTTGTGTATATTTTTTTATTTCTATTCTTTTTTTTAATTTTGTAATTTTTTTTTTGTTTTTTTTTATTTATATTTTATTATTTATTAAAATCTTTTCATTTTCTTTTCATATTATTTTATATTAATCAATTTAATTCAATTCAATTAATTCAATAAATTTTTGTTTATGGCGCACCCCCGCACAGTGTCACATTTGTCCAAATTAGAACGACAAAAATACAAAAATAAAAGCTTATTAATTAAAGTAATTTTCCTCGCATTTAATAGAAAACATATCATATATTATGGAAAAAATACTAAAAGTATTTGTAAGTGTCTATAACGCGAATTATGGAATTTCAAAGTTGCAATTTCTAAAAATATTTTAATTTTATTTACTACTTTTGTAACTTTAATTTCATATATCTCAGTAAATACTGCAGATATTGATAAGATTTTTTTTGGTATGTAATAATAAATGTATCGAAATTATTCTGTTATAATTTGCTAGGTTAAAAAATAAATACTGAACATACTGCTTTTTATTTAAAAGAAATCATATTATTAAAAAAATATATTTTTTGGGAAATTCCATTTTTAATGGACTGGAACAAAAAATACGACTGTTATATAAAATAATATCTACAAAATTATATTTGAGAATTTTGGCTGCGACTTTTTGCGATCTTTTAAAATATTAGAAAAAAATATGGGGTACCTCATTTTTCCATTTTTTATGAATTATTTAAACATCTTAGGATAATGAATAAAAATTTGTTATATAAGTATTACACTATGATTGATGTGATTATATCTTGCCACGCCTACTTTTAAAATACCCCTTATTTTTAATATAATTTACAAAAATATGCAGGAAATTCATACAAATAAATTAATTTTTTTCAGTATGGGAGTGGCAGTGATTATACCCAACCATTTTTAGTGGGAATGTATACGGCCTTATCTTCTAACAGAATATACAGACCAATATCTCCAAAATTGGATTTTTGTCATTCTAAAACATCCAAATGTGACACTGTGCCCCGGCTCGAACTCACATCGTTATGTTTTATAGTCATTCGCGCTAACCACTCAGCCACAGAGCAATTTTACATACATTGCACTATTTGTTGTTTTAATGAGCATGTTGATTTATTGACCATTTGTGAGCGTGAGGTGGCTGTTGCTTCCACTTTATTTACCCTTTGGAAGTCGATCCTTTTACTGGTGAAATTGAGTCAGTCACCTGACAATCTTTTTAACTGGTCACTTTACTAATCACCTGACTAGTCACTTTAACATGGGGATGTCCTAAGAAGAGGTGTATTGCCACCAAAGGACCAAAAAGTGGCGATATTGTGACTAGTACGAAAAAGTCAATTAAAAAAAAAAAACACAAATTCAGAATAATTGATTTCTTTATTAATTTGAAAATCCTAATTAGCAAGACTAGTACCGCATTTCCATAACTTTTTTCATTTACTACCGATATCGTTAATTAACGAAATTTTTCGGTTGTTTTTGATTTTGCTATTCTTTACTATAAGTTAGCGATTTTTTCGCAAGTATATTTTAACGACAAATATCGATAGAAATGATAGAACGTCATTATTTGAAAAAAAAAAAAAAAATTTAATTGGATTTTTATTTAAAAACAAAACAATTGTCTTGAAAAAAAAGTGAAAAAAGTGTAAATATTATATAAATGTGTGCAGATTGTCTTCCAACAATTAACCAATAGTATATGTATGGTATGTTGTTGGAAATATTTTTAAAATTAATTTAATGTTAAATGTTTCTTATATTAGGCACGTTCATTAAAAATTTACTTTAAATTTTAAAATAACATAACTATGGAAACTTATGTTTTAAAACTCCTTAATATTTTTCGTTTAAAGAAATTATTCAAATATTTTATTTCCTCTAAAAATACCAATTCTCAAAAAAGTTCTAATTTTTTAAAAATTAAATTTTTTTGCAAATAAATTAAGATTGTCTAAAAAGGAGACATTTTTAATAAGAATCAAAATTTTTAAAAAATTCTGAAATTTTTCTTAAAATTTAATTTTTTATTCAAATTTAAAAATTTTTACCAAAATTCTGTATTTTCAGTAAAATAATTTTTTTCACTAAAAAAAAAAAAAAAAAAAACTCACTAAGAACTGAATGTAATTAAAACTTAATAATAACAAATCAGTTTCAAAATTCTAAAAACTCAGTTATAAACGCTCATTTTAATCTCTACATTTTTGCTAAAATTCAGTAAAAACATTTAATAAACGAAAACTTTTACGAAAAAAGAAAGCACTTATTATTCATTATATTTTTTCTAATTACATTATTTATAAAACAATGTTATCAAAATCAAAAAAAAATATATATTTAATATCCAAAATCAGCTTCTTTATCGTTATGGTTTTACGACAGCTATTTTTTTGCAGTTAGCTTACCGAAGTTTTCGTTAACTACCAATGTTAACGAAAAAATCGGTAAAATTTTACTACAGAATAACACTTAACGACAAAATTTGCTAACTAACGAATTTTCGATACTTAACGACAAATTTTTGTCGTTAACATATAAAAAAAAAAAACTTTTTTCTTATAAAGTAAAATACTAAAGACCCTGTTAAGCACCATGGAGTCAATAAATTGATATTTGACACTACACACGTCTAAAAAATATGCATCCGAGCCAAATTTCCTACCATATATTTATTGCCGTTAGTCAAGTAACCCAACCTGTACTGCCAATGGATGAACTATTTACTTTTTTGACGTTTTTGTGAGTCAGGTGGTTAGTCACAAATGGACTTTACTGTGCTAAAGCGGGTGAATTGACACCGAAAAAACAGCTGTTTTTTTCGTATTCAAATGTTCGTAGTTTGGAAAAAAAAATGTAGATTTATAAATGTGAAAATATATGAAAGCATACGTTAAGGCGAAAATTTTATTATTTGCCGGTAAGATGGTGAAGGGTATTTCATTTTATTTTACTTATTTTTTTTTTTTTTTTTGTATTTTTATTTTATTTTCTTTTTTTTTGTTATTTAATAATTATTTTTATTTATATTTTCATATTAATTTATATTAATCACTTTAATTAATTTTTACATTTTTACGTTTTTGTTTATGGCGGCACCCCGAATCGAACACATCCTTATGTTTTATAGTCATACGCGCTAACCTCTCAGCCACAGAGCATTCTTACATAAATTACACTATTTGTTGTTTTAATGAGCATGTTGATTTAATGACCCTTTGTACACGTGAGGTGGCTATTGCTTCCACTTAATTAGTTAGTAATTGCTTAATTAGTCACTTTACTAGCTACGTGACTTGTCACTTTTACATGAACATGTCCTAGGAGGAAGTCTATTGACACCCCAGGACCAAAAAGTGGCGATGTAGTGACTAGTACGAACAATTCAATTTATGAAAATCCATTTAGTGGTTACATAGAGTCAGTCATGTAGCACTATTAATACAACAAATAGTGCTACGTGACTAGTCACTTTAACATGGAGATGTCGTAAGAGGAAGTCTATTGGTTCCCCAGGACCAAAAAGTGGTGATGTAGTGACTAGTACGAACAAGTCAAATTATGAATATCCTTTTAGTGGTTACATAGAGTCAGTCACCTGACAAACTTTTTAGTGGGTAGTTCGAAAAAGTGAATTAATGGAAATCTTTTTAGTGACAACATTGAGTCAGTCATTCATTATATAAAATTATATAAAATTCAATCATTCTGGTAACATTGGTTTATGATAGTTATATGAGTTTATTCATTTCTACTGTATGTATTCCACATGTTTAAATAAAAAACATATTTATAGCCTGTTTCTCTATGTCGAACGAAAATCAAAGCGAACGAAAGCAAGTCGAACGAATTGGAATAATTTTGGGTTTCTGTATTTCCTACGCTTTCGTTCGCATGGAGTTACGTCTTTTCGTATTGTTTTTGTTTTATTTTGCTTTCAGAGTAACTTTATTTCGTAAAAATATTAAAAGTACTACTAAATTGTTTAAACGTATATACAACCAAGTAAATAAACAAACAAAATTAAAATAATTAAAAAATAAATTTTTTTTTGATTTTTTTTAGAAATGGTTTTTAAGACACAAAATCGTCATTTATGGATACGAAATACATCAAAATGAACAATAAACATGATTAAGGAACATTTGCAATGTCCTTATTTTTCTTTAAAAAATTCAACCAGTCAAAAGCAAAATAGCATGTGACTGATTTTGACATTTTTGTTCTTATCGTTCGAAGTACAGAAACCCAATTTTATATGAAAACACTTACGTTTTCTTTCGACTTGTTTTCGTTCGTTTAGAAAGCGAAAGAAAGCTTTCGTTCGACATAGAGAAACAGGCCATTAATTAATGTAGTCGCTTAACATAAAAATATAAAAAAAACATAAATAACTTTTTTTCTTACAAAGTAAAATACTATAGAAACTGATAAGCACCAGGGAGTCAATAAATTGATATTTGACCCTACACACGTCTAAAAAAGATTCATAGGAACCAAATATCCTACCATGTTTTTATTGCCGTTAGTCAAGTAACCCAACCTGTAGTGACAATGGAAAAACCATTTACATTTTTGACTTTTTTTGACCTCCAGAAAAAACAATCGCAAAAAGTCAGTAAAGTATTAATCGCCACCTCCACGCTTACCAAAGGGTCAGTAAAGTATAAATCGCCACCTCCACGCTTTCTAAAGAGACAATAAAGTGTGCTGTAGCCACCTCAACGCTTACCAAATAGTCAGTGAAATACATTTTTGCTTAACTATCGCTCACAAAGTATGCGAAGTTGGGGTAAAGAAAAAAATGTACACATTTGAATGGGTTAGGTAGGTAGACACAAACGAACTTTACTGTCTAAAAAGGGGTAAATTGATACTGAGAAAACTGCTGGGATTTTACTGATTCAAATATTTATATGTATTAGTGCATACAAATTCATGTCACTCTATATAAATAAGTATACTGTTAACATGTCACGTCTATGATTATAATTTACATGTGGTTTTGGTCATCAAAATTATATATAAAATTAGTTTTACTTAAATACACAAACATGCATAAAGTTACAACAAATTGTAATTATATGCATATATATTAAAGTAAATTTGAAATTTTTGAATTTAGAAAATAATACTTTATTTTTAATGTTTTTATTTCATTAAAATAATGGTGATTTTGAACATCATTTTCCGTAAAACGAAAAGTGTTTGTTATATTGAAAATCTGATTTTACCAAACGAGACTACAGAAAATTTTATTAAACATGAGTAGCAACCAATGCTTTTGATTGCACCAAGTAGAGATAAGGTTGTGCCAAAAATGCATTTTTTTCAAATTTTAAAAAAATCTTATTTTCTTAGAAAAACTGTGAAAAATATATTTTCTATCACTTTCCATTTTTATGCTATAAGACATTAAATTTGTCATATGTATATAGATTTAAGAAAAACTTGCAAATTTTTTCTCTAAAATGAATTTTCGTGAAACAACAGCATTCCATTTTATAGTAATAGTAAGTAAAAATGTATCCAATTATTTCGATTTGCAAAGATATTTATAGTATTTAAGTTATAGTAAGTTGTTATTATTACTATAAGATAAAAGAACAATGCTGCAATTTATAATTTCTAATTATGTACTTGTATTACATTTGTTGTGGTCCAACGTAATGTCGAAATGCTGTTAAAGATTATTTTTGGAAAGGTGTTACGATTTATTTTAATGAATGATATAGCAAAATGTTTACTCACATATACATAGACACACATTTAAATATGAAATGTTGTATATCGAGGGCTTATATTCAAATTGGCCCAATTTGAATAAAATCATGCAGATTTACAAAAGTTTTTTTTTTTTTGCGTCCTTCAGTTTTCTATTTTTTATATATGGTGTTTTGAAGTCAAAAGTTAATTCTAACACTATGTTTTTCACTTTTTGTTTTTGGGCTATCTACAAACAGTATATTTTTTAAGGAAAAACCGGCTATCTGCAAGTTTATGTTTGATTTTCAAAGAAATGTAAAAATAAAAATTGATAAATAGTGAGAATTTTCTTTTCGATTTTAACTTTTTTTAAACGTTTTGAATTAGAGTCTTAATATATCTCACAAACATTTTGTTATCTCAATGCCGTCTAAAGAAAAAAGCCATTGAAGTTAGATTTTTAACCTTTTTTAGATGCTAATAGATCATACGCTGGTACACCTATCAACATTTTATGATGCTAAGTGTGAGCACTATACTATAGATTTGAAGACAGGAAGAAACAAAATTTAATAAAATTGGTGATTATAAGCAAAATAACTTAGATATCAAAAGCAGTTTCTTAAAAAAATGATAATTAAATAAAAAGTGCAATAAACATCGTTTTTAAAGGTTTTAATAATTTTTGAGTTGTTGATATGCAATTTAATACAATTTTAATTGGTTCAAAAATTTTTTTTTGCAATTTTTTTTCGCATGCAATTTTTTTTTTTTTTCAAAATTTAATTTATAATTTTAATTTTGAGCACATTTTCGTCCTTTTAGTAAACATTTCTGTTATTTAAAATTTCTAACGAATAAAAATGGTCCAGAAAACCACAAAATTTCACTTTTTTTTATATCCTGATTTTTATAATATCATAAATTTAACATATTGTCAATTTTTTTTTTTTTTAATATTATGTTTTACTTCTTTAATTTCCAATAAACAAAACGGGCTATATGAACATTTTATAACATACATTAAAAATTATTAAGACAAAACGGGCTATCTACCATAACTTCGCGAATAATGGAGTTAAAAGATTTATTTTTCAGTGTGAGGTTTAGTAGATGTAATATTAATAACTCGTAGAAGAAAGGATTGCAAAATGTTGAAAAATGAGGGAAATAAACAGTTTTTATGTTCTCCTGAACAATGGTGCTTTGCATGAGGCCCGTTTTGAATATAAGCCCTCGATATATTCATTTGTGCATAAATAATAGGGTGATCGACGCGGTTTTCCAACCGGTTTTAAAACCGGGTTTTTTCACTCAATGTGCTGTCGGTTTTTTCAAAATGTTCATTTTTCGAATGTCGAATAGACCGGTTTTTTTAAACACAAAAAACCGGGTTTAAAAATAGAATTTTATTTCAGAAAACATGTACTAAATAGTGATATTTGAATCGAAATTTAATAATAATTTTTTAAATATTCATAAAGACTGATTTCTTATGCTTTAAAAATACAGTTAAGTCTAAATTGGAATTTATTCTGTAATATTAAACAAATAAATAATTAATAATTATCCTGTATAGTGTTTATAAACCGGTTAACCGGTTAACCGAAAAACCGGATTTTTCTTCAAATTTCGGTTATTTGCGAACCGGTTAATTTGAAATATTCAATTTCGGTTAACCGGTTTACCCGGTTTTTCTGTGTCGGTTAACCGGTTTCAAAAATTTGCTAAAAATATCACAAAATTTCGTCCTTTAGTTGTTTTTTTTCTGAATTTAAAATATAAGAACATATTTTTAAACTATTAAAAATGTTTGCTGTTTGAGTTAAGAAGTAGCCAGGTGATATATATTTAGTTGTTTGAAGTTAAACATATTTTAAAACTGTATGTATAAATAACTCAGATAGATAATTAAGCATTCCATTTACAAAAACTTTAATTTCATGCGAATGAAATTTTCCAAAAGAACAAAATACTTATGTAACATTACACCTACTAATGTAATGCTTAAGATAAAAATAAGATTTTATATAGGATAACAAGAATAAAGACTTCAAAAGTAGAACTAAATAAGTGCAGAAAATGTACTTGATTAATAATCTTCTAAATGATTAATAATCATCTAAAAATTAAAAACATATCTCTTTTTAGCAAAAAAAAAAAAAAGTGCTATTTATTTTTCCAATTTTATGCAGATATATTTATAATTTTTTTTTTTTATAAAAATTATATAAACTTTTCCTTGAGAGAAAAACTTAAAATGCGGTGAATATAAATCATAATATAAAGCACATTATCCTAGGTCTAAAGCTTCCTTTTTGTAAAATTTGGATAATTTAATTTTAATTTTCAGCTAGAAAAATGAAAAATAAAACTAAAAAAATACTTTATAGAATAATTTTAAATCATTATTAAGCTTCAAAAGCTGTGCTAAAAGATGCCATAAAAGTTATAAATTATATTAAATCTAGCCTAAAGGCTAAAAAAAAGGATTATAAAATTTCGATGTAAATCAATCGCAATTTATAAAGAACACTGCAGTGCACTGTTTATTATTTGGTGCATGGTTAAACCAATAAGTTGAAAAACACTTTTTTTAGCCAAAAATATTTTTATTAAGCTTCAAATTAGAGCAATTATTTAAATGTCGGTTAACCGGTTTAACCGGTTTTTTAGTAGACGGTTAACCGAAAAACCGGTTTTTTAATTTTACCCAATTTTAGGTTAACCGTCAAACCGGTTTTTTGAAAAGTCGGTTTTTTATAAACACTAATCCTGTATGACCCAATTAAATTTTTTTTTTTTTTTTGATCCAATATTTCCTTTTTTTTAAAGGTGTTGTGTTAAAAAAGTTTCATCTACAGAATCGTTTCAATTGAGACAGGCTTCCATATTAAGCCATGGTTTATGTTTATGCTAACTAAAATTTAGATGATTTTTTCTACAATTTTAAAACATAATTATCTTCTAGTCATCTAGATATATAATTTGCTTAGCTCCCAGAAGACATAGAAAATTAAAATTCGGCTTACTTATAACCCTATTCGTCCTACAAATCCTAACGGAGCCAGATTTTGAAATCTCTATCAGGGAGCTAAAATACGTGGATCAATATATATGGATTTATATATATCTTTCCTAAGCATTGTTTCCTCTCCAGAGCTTTCTGAAGCTCCCAAACGACGTAAGAAACTATAAATCGGCTAACGTATAAACTATTCGTTCAACAAAAAAGTCTGTTTTGGTATTAAGAACTTCTGAGTTGCTATACTTATTGTTTGCTATCCAAATCCTATCAAAAACTAATTCTGTATTTCGGCCAGGGAGCGCATTTACGACGATATTTTTATTTTGGAAGGTTTACGAATTTAAAACTTTAATCAATATTATACCAATAAATTCTAACGGCTTCAAATAATTGACTTCGATTAGGGAGAGGAAGCTGTCTAAATGTTGTTCATATTATTTTCTTTTAATTTTCGGATTTGTTTGTGCATATTTTCATTATTATATTATTTTTCCTGACATTGTCAGGCTTTTACGCTTGTGTTTAATAAATTTAAACTTAATTATAAAAATTATTGATTTTTTTAAAGAAATGTAGTCTTTTGATATAAATATTAACTTCTGCAAAAAACCGGTTTTTTCTGAATTTCGAAAAATGCAACCGATTTTTTTAAAATACCAACTATTCGAACTATTCGAAAACCGGTTTCTTAAAAAAGTCGAATAATCCATCACCCTAAAAAATAAGCAACTATAGATTTGTACGAATATAATTTAAATGTACCTATTTATGTATATGTTTTTCAATTTCCTTTTATATTCCATTCAATATTTCATATCATTATTTCTTTTTAGTAATATGACCACATTCCCCTAACCTACAATTACCATCAACACCATAAGTGGGGTATAATCTGTATTCCTTGCGTTTGTTTTAATGTCGATTTAAACATGTCCGTCGCACAATGGTGCCAAACACAAAATTTTTGATAATAAATCTCTACCTTCTAAACTACTTGAAATGTGTGGAACTTTTACATACTCGAGGAAGTAAATTTTTACACCCTGTAGCTTATTTCGTGTTATCACAGGGTGACTGTAACATAGTTTTTTTGAAAGCTAAGGTCCGTTTCTACAACTCCTCCATTCGTTTGCATTTGATCTGACTATTAGTTGAGGAGATTTAATTATGACCATGCGCAAAATTTTGATAATTTAATAAAATTTGGCAAGTTAGATTTTTTATATAAAATAAATTCAGTTATATAAATAACAAATAATTATTGTAATAATGTGATTATTATTATTATTCTTACAATCTATAAAGAGAGGTTAATTATAATTACTCATAAATAGAGTAATTACAATTGTGGGAAATGAAAGAAAGAAATAGGAATTAGTATTTCTTTCAATTAGAGTTATTGAGATATATTTATTCTCACCTTTATATTCCAGGTATGAGTTAGAATGTTATATATTGTTTTCTTTTATTTCAAAGAATTTCAATATAAACTCAAATTGAATTTTCGAATTGAGGTAAATATCAAAGGTAAGTATTTGAGATTGAATTATACAACGTATTTTCAGATTGTAATAGATTAACATTGGCACTTCAATAATATAGTTAACAAACTGGATCAATTATAATATACCTATATTAATAGATTCAAATATTTATATACATATAATAATTACAAATTTTTAATTAATACCCAATTTACACTTACGTTCAAAATTTCGTTTGAACTAGATTTCCAAAACACAAAATCTACTCTGTTTACATTACATAATTACAACAGTTTTGCAGATTTTGTTTGACAATTGCTTTTTGTTAAAATTAAACACACGCACTAAACACTTTTAAATAACAAAAATGCTTTGAAAAACTTTTTTAAATTAATTTAAGTTTATTTATGAACATTTTCAAATACAAATTTATTTATTTTTATTTTTTAAAATATTTGTTTAAACACAAATGTCATTTTTATTTAGAACATTTTTGTATTTTACTAACACACTGAAAGAAAAACAGTGTTTAAAAACGATATTTTTCAAAATCTAATTAAATTTTAGTAGATTTCGGTAAAATCTTGTTAGTTTGGATAATTTATTTTTCAAAAATGAAAAACATACCCTCGATTCATTATTATAAATATAAATTGAGGTCATAGTTAAATGAAAATTAGCACAAATAGATTACTCAAGTAAATTTCATAGGGATCGGTTCATAAAGCTTATCTGATTTGAAAAAAGTTTCGAGATTTCAGCTATATAAATATATATAACAATATGTGATTTTTTTCAAAATTATTATTTAATTTTAATAGTCAATTAATTTATTATCAAAAACGACATCTTTTAGAGTTTTATAAAAATGAAAGCGTATACGTAATTACAATTAATTATATTATGTATATGCCAGTACACAGTAGGGCAGAATCGATAATTTTTGGAAATAAATCTGAAAATTCTAATCAGCTGGTTGGATTTGCGTCATATTTGGAATAGGCGTAGCAGTTGAGTGCATACTGTTAAGTTTGGAAGGAGATTCAATATACCTCTGAGGGTGCTAAGGGGGGGGCTCAAATAATATAAATTTTTAATCGCTTCGACATAAAAATTTTTAATCGCTTGCCAAATTTTTGTTTCTCGTCCGATTTCAAATATTTTTATACATTATTGTAGGTCTTGATAAGATGTTAAAAAGAGAAGTGTATTCAAAAACCGAAATCGGAAACCGGTTAACCGTTTTTTGAATTTTAAAAAACCGACCGGTTTTGAATAATTTCTACTTTTGAATTATTCGACATGAAAGGTACTTTTTAGGTTTTTCACAAAACATCTAGAGTTTTTCACTTATTATATGTATTTTCAGAGTCTATATTATTTAATTATATGTAAATATTCACATTCACATAGATACAATTTATACCAAAAAGCAAATTAGCGAAGAAAATAAAGATATTGAAGATTCATCGGAAGATGAACATGATTACGACGATATCCAAAATACAGAAGCAGTATATTATGAAAAATAAAAAATAATAAAGTTATGCTATAAATTTATAATTATTTAACAAAAACCGATTAACCGGTTTTTTTACATAAAACCGTATTTGAAACCGTTTTTTTTTATTTTTTGAAAATGCAATTTTTCGAATAACTCGAAAACCGGTTTTTTGAAAATGTAGTTTTTTTTTTTAATACACTAATGCATATCTCATATAGTTTTCGTGTTATTTGAGTTTGAAATTTTAAGTACCTCAATTTTGCAAGTTCTTGGTCCAGCTTTTTCATATATTTTCTAGTATTTCCAACCGTTTCCCAATCCCAAATTTTTTGGATTTTGATTGAAAACTTTTCAAAAAATACTACAGATTCCTAAACTGCATTCGGTTTGTAGATTCATGCTTTGGGATTTTAAAAAATATAGACTAAAATGAAAACTCATAAAAATGGGTCAAATAAGGGAGGGTGTGTATCTTGACCGCTTGGGTTATTGTAATTGTTTTCTATTTTAAAGTCATTTCTGTAAAGATACCTTTCAGAAAAGTGTAAAATTATTATATGTTGTTAAAGAAACATTTATTTTTAAGAAAAAAGTGTGTAGAGACTTTTTCGGCAAAAAAAAAAAAACGTTGTAATTTTTAAATTCAAAATCGTTTATTTTTGGACTCGGTAGAGATATAGACTTCAAATTTTCTTTATTCAATACATAATTTTTTGCTTTAACTAGCTAAAGAAAAAAAAAAAACGATTGGAAATACTGTAATATATAAGAAAAAACTAGACCAAGGACTTGCAAAATTAAGGTACTTAAAATTTCAAATGCAAATAACTCGAAACTTTTTAAAACTTTTAAATTATTATTTCGTATTTATGCTACTAAGAAAGTCAGAAGATCAAATGCATTGTGAGAGATTTATAACACATTGAAGATAAAAAAAAACTATTCTTGCTCCGATTTGAATAAAAATATATTTTCTATATATAATATAATTTGCAAAGCATTTTTTTCTCTTTCCAGAGTTTTCTGAAGCTCTCAGACGAAGTTGAAGTTGGCTTACTAACAACTTTTCATCCTACAAATCCTAACGGAGCCAAATTGTGAAATTTCTATCAGAGAGCGGAGATACATGGAAGATCTCAGATGTGGTAAACAACTAAAGATCGGCTCACTTATAAATCTGTTCATCCTACAAATATTTTGATTTTAAGAAATTTTTTTAAAGCTTTTCGGATTTGTTTGTGCGTATTTTTATTATTATAATACTCGTATTATATTTCATGGCATTGGCAAGATTATACGCTCGTTTAGGATAAAATCATAACAAAATTTGTGAAACTATGACTAGGTTCTTTTTAACTTTCCAACCTTAACCAGAATAATATTTAGAGTATATTGGTTTATATTGGTAGTGTTTGAATATGTAAATAGATTCCGGTCTTGCTTTCAATGGACATTGAAATAGTTGTGAAAACCCAGGAAAACAGTTGGTATATGGCTTTTATTTAGCTCTCTAATATCTTGCGAACAAAATTATATTAATTATGTAATTATATTATGTTACCGAGTTACAAGTCCAATTCAATTTTAAATTTTATTTTATTAAATTATGAATATAAAACCTTTCTTGGAATATTGATTTATGTTATTCGATTTAAAATAAATACTTTCATTGTATATAATTGTTCAATTTAAAATAAGTTTAAGCAATTAATACTCTTTTAATTTATTTCTGGGTTCCTCTTTTGGAGGCTATGGGCAGTGTTAAACATTCACCTTATCATTATTTTTATTCAAAGTAATAGTTTTATATTAAATTTATATACACTGTATTTGCAAAGTAACTTTTCAAATTAATAATCGCACATAAAATTCGGCGTAACTTTTACAGGATATGGTAAATATTGCTTTATTTTTATTTTGTTTGATATGGAGATTTGGGAAATATTTTTTATTTCGCTATTATTTGTTAAAAATAATTTATAATCATAATATTCTCTTATAAATGTAAATATGCACAAAAACAATTTATAATTATAAACATTAAATATGTACACAAGTATCTATGTATAGTACGAACTATTCATGTGTATGTATGGTACGTTTGTATGGGTATATAAATATATGTGTTTCTGATTCTGTTTTATGTTTATTTTTAATGTTTATGTTTGAGCTTGTTAAAGTACATATGTATATGTACGTATATGTGTATATTGGAATATGTTAACATGTGAGTGTGGATAGTGTGAACATATATTTTGTTAAAAGTTATGCTCTAAATACGTTTACTAAGTAACGGATATTCTTTAAAATGCTTTTAAAATTGAACATTCAACGGAAGTTAACCATAATATAAAACTTACTTAAAACTCGTGTCTATATCTTTCCAACTAAACCAAAATGCACAAAGACAAATACACACACAAACTCAGCACAGTGTTACGCTTGTTGACGTTTTTGAGAAGTTTTAAGCAGAATTTAAAAAAAAGCTATTCACTTAAAAAATTTAACAAAATGAGCTACTGCTCCCCTTCAACTTATCTACCTATTCAAAATTATTTATAATATTGTCCTATTTTCATTTCATCAATGCAATATGATTAGGAAATACTTAAGTAGTTCCCACAAAATTTGAGAGATTTCACTATAATAGTATATTAGATACGCCACTAAGATTTTTTTCTTTGTTTGATGGATGCTTTCACTAGCCAAAGATATGTACTTAACTTTTATTATGCAAATTTTAATATCGTTACATGTTGAAGTTAAGTGAGAGGACTGTCACTATAAATTTTAATCTTACAAGCACTTCAGGCACATATTCTGGTAAGTGAGAGGACTGTCCCTATAAATTTTAATTTTACAGAACACACAGAAAAAGGAATAGTTGGAAATCGATTACAATTAAACAATTTTGACGTTTGCATTGTGATTCTTAAAATTTTATAATTGGAAGAGATTTTCTAGAATAGTAAATACATAAATCTAGTTATGTCAGATAAAAGGTTCCTGTTAACATTAAATTGATTTATACAACTAATTTGTATGGTTCCAAAAATGTGTTCCACAATTTAGCAATGACAATCATATTCAAATCATATATATTAAAATATATTACTAATACTTTTATTATCGCTACAAACTATATGTTTATTAAAATTTATTTTAAACTAATAAACATATTTTTAGTTACAATATTTAATATTTTATTATAAACAATTAAAGAATTCAGTTGCAATAAAAGTATTTATCTATATGAATTCAGTTGGGTGTAACGAAAAAATGGTTAAGTATTTTTTTTTTTGACGTTTCAAAAAAATTATTTCAAAAATAAATTCAACAGAATATATAAACAAATTATACGAGGGCGGGTCAATATTTCCGAAAAAGCTCGATAAATACTATGGAGACTCTACACCATCGATTTCAATGGTAAAAAAGTGGTTTACTGACTTTCGTTGTGGTCGCACAAGTACAAATGACGCTGAACGTTCTGGATGGCCAATTGATCTCAGTACACTCGAAAATGTCGAAAAAATACACGATATGGTGTTGGCCAACCCAAGAGTAGAAGTGCGTGAGATTTTTGATCCTATAGGCATTTCATATGGCAGTGTGGTTTCGATTTTAAATGATCAGCTGGGTTTAAGAATGTTGTCTGTAAGATGGATACCGCATTTGCTCTCAATTGACTATAAACGTAAACGTGTGACAACTTCAAAGGATTGTTTGGAGTTGTTTAACCGCAATCCGAATGAGTTTTTGCGGCGTTTTGTAACCGTGGATGAAACATGGATCCATTAGATATTTCGAAAAAAGTGTCGGAAAAAAAATTGTTCAAGATTTCTTTTTTTTTACTAACTTTTTTTAAAAGTGAAAACATCAAAAATATTTAAGTTTATCACCTTTGTCTCAAAGCTGGCAAATCTGCGAGTAAATAAAGCCACGTATTATAAAAATTGATGCACAAATCTTGATCGGATTCACAGTTAAGTTTGGATTCCCATGCATACCTATTGCAAGTGGAAATACACTAGTGGGCAAAAAAAAAATAAAATTTTTTTTCGTCTTAAATAAAAAAAAATAGGTGGATTAGATGGTATTCAATGTGCTTAATAAGAATCATCTTTTACTTTTTTCTATCACATATTGATTTTGTTTTTATGGGCATAACTACTATGACCCCGCCTTTAGCCAGTCACACTTGTATAACTCGAGAACAGTTTTTCCTATTGAGATAAATTGAACTTTAATATATAGCGGCCTAAATTGTCTGAGCTGAATTTATATAATTTTTTGTCCAGTTAATATTTCCGTAGTTATTCGGCAATTAGTACCGAAAATTTTAAAATTTATTTTTTTGAAAAGTGGTGAAAATTTTGATCCATAACTCTGAAGTTCTTGAGCGAATGAAAAATATTGTTAACGTATATTTCGTATGCATCTTTTGATGTATCACTTATCAAAATCGTGTAAAGGGTTCTTGAGTTATAGCCTAAGATTGACAAACCATTCTCGAATTTTATAGTGTGACCGCTGAATAAGGTGATGATATTAGTCATGCACATAAAAAAAAAATCAGTACCCGATAGAAAAAAAGTGAATGCAGATTCTTGTTTAACTCGTCAGAATCCACCTAGTCCACATATTTTTGTTTCAAGAAAAAATAAAAAAAAAAAAAAATTTTTTTTGGCCACCACTGTATTTCCACTCAATTGTATGTAGTATAGGTATTTTTACTTAATTGTGAATAAAATCAAGATTTATACATCAATTTTGAAGATGCATGCCTTATTTTATTCGCAGCATTACCAGCTTTAAGATGATAAACTGTAACATTTTAGATGTTTTCATTTATTAAAAGAAATTTTAGTAACAAACAAATCTAAAATTTTGCATGAAAATTATTTTTTTCGGACACTTATTTCAAAATAACTCCAAAACTATTGAGCACATAAAAAAATTTAGTTTGAATGATTTGAAGAAATTTTTAGTCCGCTTCTTTTGTGTATCACTTTGATCAATCGTACACACCGTTCTTGAGTTATGAGGAAATATACTAGAGTAATGGCCTTACTATGGGCGAAATATTAAACACGCCCATAAAAAAAATCCAGACCTGATGGAAAAAAACTGATTCGTATTTAGCATATCAAAATATATCAAGTCCAACTGTTCGTCTATGGGGGAGGATTTTTTTGTTGACCAGTGTAATTTGTTAATTTGACCAATATGTGTCTTTATAAAATAAGATCTACAAATTCGGTAAGGAAGAGCGAATTGAAAAAGCTTTTATAATAAATAATAAGTTGTTGCAAGAGAAAATTTATTTGTAATATCAGCTTTTTAAATTACAAGTATGTTTTCCATCACAGCAGTCAATATTTAATTATATAGAAATATAATTCGGAGCTGCTAGCTGAAAAATCGAATTATTTGTGTTTTATTATTTTGACATTTTGTATAAAAAATATTGAAACAGATTTTTTAAATACAATTAATTAAAAACAAATACGTCAAATTAAAAATTTACAAAACTTAACAAAAAAAAAAAAAGGATATAAAACATGTTACGCTAAGGTAATATTAATTCTTGATAACTAGATGTAATAAAAGCTTCATGTTATATTTCTAGATATTCACAAATCATTCCTAATGAACCCAGATATGTTGGTATAGCTTCGCTGAAGTCATAGTGATATGTATGTATTTATATTTTTACTGTTACAGATACTGTTATTTGCATCAGAATTTGAAACAAGAAATCTGTGGCTTAATAAATAAAACAGTTTATAGAAACCAACGCAGAAACAAAAGTTCAGACGTTCTTGGGTGGAATATAGTTGCATATGGTCCCGTACAAGTTCATACAATCATTAAAACAACATGTGTGTTAAAGTTAACTCTTTATATAAAATAAAAAAATATATTAAGAAATTATTTTTTTTTAGTATTTATTAGGCACGAAAATTTGGTTATAGCTACCGTTATGGTATGTGGAATTTAATTCATTTGTTTTCCACAAATTCGGTTATTATAAATAAAGTTTTTCTTCGGCGTAACTATAATTTTATACTGGCAAACGAAATATTCAGCGATTGCAGCCGATTCACACAATGGTTGTTGAAACCGACCGGATTCGATTGGCAAAAAATTCAGTTGCCACAACGAATCTCTATTCTCTGTGTAACACTACCTTTAATTTGGTATTTAGAAATAAAAATATGGATTTAGTAACAGATTTATGTGATAGTTAGGGACCTCCTAAATTCGAATGGCAACAAATTCGATTGTGACAACGAAACTGTATTCTATGTGTGGAGTAATTTAAAAGGTATTATCAAACAAAAATCAATAATTTCTTTTTTAAAAACTAACATAATGCACTGTGCAACATCAGTTTACAATATCTGCATTATGAAAAACTAAAAAACTGCAAAAGACGAAAAAATAATATATAAGAATAATAATAACACAACGACAATAGCAACAACAACATCAACATGTATTGCTGCAAATTGAAAAGAATACACGAAAAACGAATTAAAAAGAAACAGATATTGAAATCCAAATAATGTAAAAGGATGTTTTGTTAAAATTTACTATAAATTCACATAACTGAAATTTTTGTTAGAAACCGTTTAAATAACCCAAAACAACACTTACCACATCCGTTTTTATAATACAACTATGAACATTTTTGCTTTTAGCAAGCAACATTCTACTTTTGCATCTTGTTCATCTTCACTACGGACTACAAGAATAACAGCAGCAACACTCTTATGTTATCAACTTTTACAAGAACATTTATATATGAACACATAACAGTATGCATGCTTTTATGTATATGTATATTACAGTGCCTTGATTTGTATGGGGACAAAAAACGTTGCAAATGTACCCCCCTAAAATTAAAGTTTGATATGTTTTAAGCTAATTCCCAAAACACTTCGGTTCAATTATTTGATTTACGTGAGCTGGACCATTTTTAAAATACCTCCAAAAATATGGTTTTCGATCGACAGTATACATAGTTTTTAACTTTTTGTCAAAAAAGTTACAAAATATGATAGAAAAACTATGTCTACTAGATATCGAACAGAAAATAATTTAAAATTTGTTTTCATTCTCGCGAAATTAAAATTTTAGTAACATTTTCAATGATTTTATTTCAAATAGCATTTTATTAAAGCTTGAATATTTTGGACATTTTTCATCGTAAATTATATTTTATCATCATTGGAAAGCTCTCATTAAATACTATTGATATGTGCATTCATTTAACCCTTTAGTTGCACAAGTAATATTTTTTGATTTTCGATCCATAATTGGTTAAGTTAATTTTTATATCAAATAAATGGTTATTTAAGGACATACATGTCCTCAAAACCATAAATTTATCAAAAAAGCGGCGAATTGGTGTAAAATGGCGGTTAAACTAAAAAAATCTTTTTTATTTGATTATTATCGTGGTTTTAAACGAACTTATTATGTTTTCAATAAATTTATCAATATTTAAGTGTAATAAGTACTTCCATGCGATTTATTTGCAAAAATTGCAAATTTAAGCTTTTGGGGACTAAATGCATAAAATTGAACCTCTGGCTCATAATGGGTTAATTACGTATTATCTTCAATAGTAAGAGGACATTAAAACCTAATATATTTTGAAAAATGTCAGAAATATATAAAATTACATGATTAAAAAATGAAAATTTTGGTAATAATATTGAAATAAATACGTAATTTCAGAGGTGTTTTAAAAATGGTCCAGCTCACGTAAATCTTAACATTTAGATGTAATATTTTGGGAATCGCATAAGAACATACTAATCTTCATTTCTAGAGGGGTACACTTGCAACTTTTCTTCGTGATGCACTTTAATGTATATATAAAACACGCGAGAGGAAGGAAACTTAATAAAAAAGAAACTATATGATATTTTTTTCTTTGTAATTCAAAATGTTTTTTAAATATGTATAAGAGGAGGAATAGTAGAATCATGCTGTTATTTGTACATATGTATATTTAGTGCAATTGTATTTAGTATTTATAATTGTATGTACGTATACGAGGTTTGTTTTATTAATATAGATATAATTTAATATCCCGTTTACATCAAACAGTAACTAGTAGTTTTTGGTTTCATTTGGTTTTTGATAGTGTTTACCGTGCTCAAATACCTTAAATATGGCAATATTTCAATAAAATTTAAAAATTTTAATGTAGTGCAGATAAGTTTGACTCAAAAAAAAATCAGTGTATCAAATTTCATGAAAATCGTTCCGTAGCTCTTACATCTTCACACCTCTTCAGAAAATCAATTTTAAAGGCATACAAATAACAGTATCAAGTAGGTATTTGAAACAAATCAGTTTTATATAAATTGACCCATAATTAAAATAAGGCATATAATTGTTATAATTCATATAATTGTTGGTATCAACGTAATTTCTGCACACAGAAAAAAGATTGATTGGAAAATGGTTAAAATAATAAAAATTCAGTTCAATAAGTACAAAATTTAATGTAAATATTAAAATATTACTACTTCAATATATATCGTTCATTATAGAAAAATAATCATGATTATAGTTGTATTAAAGTTCTTGCAATTATAAAATTAGTTGTATGAAGTAATATTTTAAGATGAAATGAATTGGTCTAGATAATGGAATTGAATTCATACTTTAAAACGAATTATTGATGATTGCTACTTTATTTCTAAGAAACTAATTAAATGCTTAGTTGCAATACCTATTAATTTTATAAAAATTCGGTCATATTTAATAATTCATATTTAATTACATTATCGCAACAAACGGAAAGTTGCATTAGTTAAATAAAATAATAAATTATTTGTTTTAACATTTTCTTTTAATAAAATATGGAAATAAATAAAATTTTGTTTTTATTAAAAATATAAATTAAATTATTAATCTTTTGCTGTTTTCTAAATGGGTAAGTAAGTACTGTATTACTTGTGAATGCATGAATGAATATTGCTATATATTGCATTTATTAAAGATATTTGCTATAAATTAACGGCTAAAGAAAGCTATTGAATCCTTTCTAACATTAAAGGTATGTATTTATTAAAGAATTAGTTGTTTGATGACTAACTATAAATTTCCTATTTATCCAGGTAAAAAAAGTAAAATCATTATATACGGCTCTGCCGAATCTTATATACCCTTCACCATCATTGAGATGAAATTAGATTTGGTTTTATCTATATTTATAAAAAAGTAATGACTGAGTGATTGAGTGACTGATTTAGTTGGTGATTCATCATCGCACAGCCCAAACGGTTAAGGCTAGAAAGATGAAATATGGACTGTGGATTGGTCTTCTACCGAATAGATCCACTAAGACGGGATTTTTGGAAATTCTAATGTTTAGGGGGTAAAAAAGGGTAGAAACGGGTAAAATCGGTAACCTCATATCTCCTAAACTAATCTAACTAAGAGATACAATAAATAATAAATTAAATAGTTTGAATGTTTAATAATAATTCTAAGACAATATTAAATTAAAAAAAGGGTATCGTGAAAATTTATGGACCGATTTGACTGATATAAAAAACCGAAACCCGAAAAAAATATTTATGATCGATCTGTGCAAAAAACGAAATCCATAGCTCAAAAATCGTGATAAAGCGATTTGGCCTATAACTAGTTAAATACTGGACCGACTTATTTCACCTTTTTAACCCAAATTAAAAAAAAAAAAATAAATAAATGAATAAATAAACTAAAATTTGCCAATAACTCGGTTGTTTATTAACCGATTTGGTTGATTCAAAAACCCGAAATTCAAGAAAAATATTTGTGATCGACCTATATAAGAAGTAGTCCGTAACTTATATAAGATTGAAAATCGGTAAAAAATATATTTTGGCTTTTTTTTTGTAAATATCTCGATCATCTTTGAAAAAGAAAAGCTTTAAAATAAATTTCTGAACTTTTGATACATATATCATGTATCCATGTCACCGGAAGGCTTTATAAACGCCATTTACAGCATTTTTAAGCCAATAAAAAAAAAAAAAAAAACATATCTCCTCCATTTATGAACCGATCTTGATGAATTTCAATAGCAAAATTTTCGAAAGACTTTCCGATCGTTTGATATATATTATATACGGCAGTTGTCGGTGGGCTTCATAAACGCCATTTCAACCAACGGACACATGGACGGACGGACATCGCCCTATCGACATCATTTCTTATAAGGATCAAGAAAATGTAAAAAATTTTTCTCTCCGACGAAAATAGTGGAAATTACAAATGGAATGACAAACTTATATATACCCTTTACACCTGTTGTGATTTGAACTCTCCTTCTGCTCGCCTATTTAAGGTTGTCCATACTTATGCAAAGCTCTCGTGTAACCTTTTTTCTAGTCCTAAGATATCATATAGCTTTCCCTAGTTGATAATACATTTCCTAATCCTTTTTTAAATTTTCTTCTGTTTGCATCCATTGCATCCCTTAAAGATTATCCTAGAATAACTTTCATTCAATGCTGCTGTCCGTAATCATTGGTCAATCAATATATAATACTAAAAGGTATACTATGTAGCTATTTAGTGTGTATTCATGTCATTATTTTCATTAAAATTTTAATAAAAATTATAAAAAAAACTAACATTAAAATATTTTTTAATTTGATAATCCTAAGGTATGCAAACATGGTTTTGAAATATTTTAGACGAATTGATTATTTAATCTATTATGTCAATCATAAAATATAGGAGTCCCAATAGTATACACAACCGCCCGAATTCACTTCGCCAAAAATTCGGTTGCTACAATGAAACTGTTTTCTGTGTGTGTATTCATATGATTTATTTTACATACCATACATGTATCGGATCACAATTGATCACAAATCTAATACATATAAGACCCCTCTCTGAATTTTGATATAGGGTGTCATATGGTCGGGCTTGACCGAGTATATTTTTATACCCTACACCACCATAGGTGGGGAGGGTATTATGGATTTGTGCTGATGTTTGTAACACCCAAAAATATTGGTCGAAGTCCCACCTTAAATTATACCAATCGGCTTAGAATCAATTCATGAGTCGATTTAACGATGCCCGTCAGTCTTTCCGTCTGACCGTCTGTCCGTCTGTCCGTCCATGTAAACCTTGTAATCAAATTAAAGGCGCAGTTTTGAACCTCTCGGAAAAGGTCTTTAACGATAATAAATCCCTTAAATATAGCAATATAAGTTCCTCATAAGTATAAATCTGTGGACCAAATTTCAAGAAGATCGGTACATAATTGATCAAAGCTCCCATATAAAGCGCTTTTCGGCAATCACCTAAATATGAATAAATTCATATTAATGTTAGTATTGACGTAATATTCCGTATTCGTATATTTTATTTTACACTTATTATGAGTATCGGTCCACAATCGGCCCCAAGTCTAATAAAAGACCCCTCCCCGAATTTTTATGTACACAATGGTGTAGACTATATATTTTAATCACTAATGAGTAGCAAATAAAGTTGTTTTATTAACTGAAAAAGTCTGGTGTATTAACATTTCGGATTATAAGCAGAGCCGCGAAAAAATCATGTTGTTCTAATTACTTTACCCATTGCGTATTACTTGAAGTAATATATTATTTAAGTTATGCTTCAGCTTTTGTATAATCATCATCACTAAGATATCTAGAAAAACTACCTAATTGACAATAATATTATTCTCATTTAAGAGTTAAAAAAAATTACATAACTTTTAATAACTAAAACTGCGCCTCCTGAAAAATTAGATTCTTGGAGTTATGAGTAACAAATGAGCGATATGCATTACATAACATATAAGATTTCAAGAAAACACTCTTCAAACTTTCTGAAATAAATGACTTCTTAAATGACTTGAAAATATAGTTCATAAATAAAGACTTAATTAGACTTTCATTCAGAAATTTTAAAATTAACCAAAATTTAAGAAAATGAAATAAATCCTTAAAAACTGAAATAATTTCTTGCTTCTTTGAATAATGAAACAAATCCCAAAATAAATTTTTGAAGGGACTTAATTCATTATTCGTATTTTTAAAAAATGAAATAATTTTATAAAAAAATGAAGTTACTCCATAAAAAAGTGCAATAATTTCAAAAAAATTTAGGAATTATTTCATATGAAAGAACTTCCAAAATGTATGGAATTTTTTGGGACTTATTTCATTTTCGTTTTTTTGAAGTTATTTCATTGGGAGCTATTTCACAGAGCCGAAAAATTCAATTTATACCCATTTTATAAAATAGTAGATATACAAGATAGATTTTCAATGCTTTGATTTTTTTATTTCATTAATAAAATTTCCGACTATTAGGTCATGACATGCCGAATATTGGGATATATATGCCGACTACAGGCAAATTCGATGTGTTGTATAAATCATATTATCATATTAATTTGGCAAATACATTTTGGCAAAAGTCTTGGTAAATCTAAAATAATATCCTTTACTCCCAAATGTTGAGGGATATCATTAATTCATAAGTTCATAAGAATTTTTTTTAAAAATTTTTAAAAATATTGGAATGAAAAGTTTATATATTAACAGTGATATTGGGTAAAAATTGCAGTGTTTCAAGATTAAACATAAATTTTAAAAATTTAGCGATTGGTGTGGAAACTTTTTTAATGATCGCGACAATGTAAGATAGCTTTTCATAATATTTCATCCTAAAGAATAATGTTAAAAATTGTTAATATATACTTAGTCGGTGAGCTGACGAAAAGTTCTATGTGTTTTTAAACAACTTTTCAGGAGAGTTAAAAAAAAAACTATTTATTATACCCTACACCATAAAAGGTGGTTGGGGTATTATCAGGATCAATTTTCAGGACTTCCACTAACAAATTTTTTGAAAAATTGCACATAGATATTTCCGTCAGCTCATCAACGATATCATTTATTAATTCATTACAGTAATCACTTTGTTTATGAACATTAAGTCACTCTGAAAAGACCCTATGACACTTTTTGGCACTTAAGTTTATTGACGATTCGAAAAAGATCTTGCTTTTATAGCATTAAATTATATTAAAACTGGGATCTGTAGTCAAACGATGAATATTTCTACGAATTTCTAATATAATTTTTTAATCACTTATATTGCACAACCTTCGTTTATTTAAGCTTTTAAATGTGCAACATTTACAGCCCAAATAAATGAAATCCAAAAGACAAACACACACGCACAATAATGATCATCATGTTTAAGAATGCAATGAAAATATTTTCACATAAAATTTATTACCAACTCCTGAAAGCCATAAAAAGGAAATTGTATACAATATCCTTTACTTATTTTTTATTTTCTTATATTATTTTCCAAAAATCGTTCATTCGTTTGGGTTTCTCTATTATAAATGTAGGCTATCACTATTTCAAATAGTGGTGTGCATGTTTAATAGGTCCATATTTTTGTAGTTTTGGTTTAAATGGGTTTAAATATACAGTATGTACATAAATATGTGCAGTTTTGTTTTATGATGATGCTGTCTTTTTCATAATACCCTACACTACCATTTGCGTTTGTGCTGAAGTTTGTAATGGACAGAAAAATATTCCAACATCCATCTTAAAATTTACCAATTGACTGAGAAGCATTTTCTCCGTGTTCAGGGTGACATATGTTCGGGTTTGATCGACTACAGCTTTCTTACTTGATTATATTATTGTATTTATTGTATTGAAAATTACGTATGGTTCGGTATTAGTAGGAATAAATATTAGCAATATTTTGATACAATGAATTTAAGAATTTAGTTTTTTAATTTAATTTCTTTGTTTCTTTCATTTGTCATTTCGTGTTCCATGTATTGCGTTAATTTCTTGGTATGATGTGTTAATTTACATACATATGTATATGTATATATAACATTGGTACACAGGCAAAAACTCTTCTGTATTTTTTTTTTTTTATAATTATATAGAGAAGAAAAACTATTAATTTTTACGTTAAAGAAGTTTATGTTAATAATTCCAGAATAAGTCTTAAATTACGCATCCCACATTATTTATTATATATGAGGAATTTCAAAAAATTTTAAATTTCTTGAATTATACTTTAAGTCTCTTATATTGTCAAAGTTTGCTTTAAAATTCAGAACAGCGTTAATGGCTTTTTGTCGATTTTACAAAATAACTAAGAAATCCTTAATTTTAAATCATTCGCGTAAAATCTCATGGTAACACAGACAGCTAAAACTAAAAAATATAAAAAAACTGAGTTGAAACCTTCGAGGACTTTTGGATTCGTTTTAGTTTTGCACTGACAATTTGAATCTACTAACCAGTCAAAAGACAAGACCTATGGAATTAATTTGCTGTATAACAAACATTTCTCATTTTAAGTAATTTCGAAAATGTTCATCAAATTTTAAAATTTTGTTCCGAATTTTCCTCATAAGTACTTATGTATATTAAACAATAGCTATAGAAAAAACATTACACCGCACAGTGGTCCCAAAACGAAATTTTTTGGAAATAGTTCTGTAACTTTAGAACTGCTGGATGTATTTAAATTAAATTTCACAAGGACAATCCTGAGGTGTATGCCAATTGGAGGAGGACAGGTTCTTAGCGAGTCTGGGGGACGGGGGTGGACCTCCAAAGTTGGTCACCTGGAATATGTAATTTTTTAAAAAATCACCAAAATTTGATTTATGATTTGACTGAAAAACATTTTAGCACATAGATAGTCCTTATAATTCTCTACAAAAAATACGCTGTGTGGGTTATCTCTTTTATTTTAAGAGATATTTGGACCAAAGTAAAATTTTAACCCATTTTTGGACATGTTTTTTTAAAGTTTTTTGAACTTGGCGGGCTCAGTGCAGTGGGGTAACAGTGCAATTTCAACGTGTTACTGACTGACTGACTGATTCATCATCCCACAGCCCAAACAACTGAAGCTAGAGAGACGAAATTTGGAACGTAGGTAGGTCTCCCACCATATAGATCCACTAAGACGGGATTTTTGGAAATTCGAATGTTTAGGGGGTAAAAAAGGGTAAAAACGGGTAAAATCGGTAACCTTATAACTTGCAAACTAATAATGATACAAAAAAAGTTGAATAGTTGTCGTTATTCAATTAAAAAATTTTGAAAATCGGCCGTTTTAGGGAGAAAACGGATAAAAACTGTATTTTGGTACTTTTTTGGCACCATAAGTATCTTTGAAGCCAATCAACATACAAAGAAAATTTATGTCGTATTCATAACTTATCAAAAAAATGAGAAATACAAATTTGGTACTTTTTAGAAATTCAAACGTTTAAGGGGTAAAAATCGTACCTATTTTTGGTACTTTTTTCATAAAACATTTTTTTATATATATTGAAATATTCATATGAGTATTTTAATATGGGATACCACTACAATTTAGAAATTTATTGGAATAAAATTTTTGGTACTTCGATGGGTGAAAAAAAATACTAAAAAAGGGGGTACAGACGGGAAATTACATTTTATTCAAACTTAATAATGAATTTTCAATTACATTAAACATAGAAACATGAAATTAAGAAAATGTAGATAAGAATTCACAAGAGTGGAATTTGTGGTACTTAAAGATACATGGGTCCGTGGATAAGAATTCAAGAGAATGGACTCTGTGGTACTTTTTTCTTCTTCTATTGGTACTTTTTTGCATTTTCTGTAATATTTAACCTAGAAACATGAAATTAAAGATATGTGGAATTAAATGAATAAGAATCCATAAGAGAAGTTTTTGTGGTACTTTTTTGTTCTTCTAATGGTACTTTTTGAATTTTCTATAATTATGAACCTAGAAACATGAAATTAGGGATATGTGGTCCTAAATGAATGAGAATTCATTATAGGGGACTTTTTGGTACTTTTTTGTTCTTCTAATGGTACTTTTTGAATTTCGTTTTCAGTTAAATGGTCCTATGTGAGAAGGAATTCACAAGAGGGGTCTTTGTGGTACTTTTTTGTTCTTCCAATGGCACTTTTTTAATCTTCGGTAATATTTAACATAGAAACATGAAATAAGGATATGTGGTTCTAAATGAATGGGAATCCATAAGAAGGGACTTTGTGGTATCTTTTTTCATTCTTCTAATAATACATCTTGAATCTTGTGCAATTTTCATCCTTAGAAACATAAAATTGAAGATGTAAGGTCCTAATTGAATCAGAAACCTTAAATTAGATTTTGTGGTCCTTTTACTTTATTCTATTTTTCATTATTCTAAGATTAAAAATCTGAAATTAATGAGATATTGTTATTTATGGATGACATAACACCATTATTAAAAATGTTGCCAAGGGAGTTAAGAATCTTAGTTTAAATTTATTAGCGGGTTTACAGCTCGTAAAATATAAAATTCTTACATGTTTTGACCCTCTAGGGACAGGCAATCATGTTTTTAATAAAAAAAACTTTTTAACGTCAAGAATTTGTTTTTTTGCACCTCGAATATCGAATAAAAATTAGCTTAAATTTTCCACAATACTCGTATAATATGGCAATTTTAATTTATTAAGTTAGTATCAAACATTTATTAATTTGTGAATTTACGATCATAAAACATAACAATTTTAATAATTTACAATTTATAAGCACGTCTCATAACTAAATCAAAATAAGCATCATTATCAATGGAAGCACTTATTGCTGCATAGTAATCGATAAATTCTTCTCTTGTTACTTTGGTCTCCTTCTTCTTGCCATCCTGGTCACCACTAAAATTATTTAAAAATTCTTGAAGTATTTCGTTTTCAGTTAAATCACCGCTTAAGTATTTGGGATGATCTCGAACACAATAGACATTTTTCAAATCATCCACAGTAATGACACCATCGCAATTTATGTCAATCTTGTCAAATGCCTTGTTTATGACACTTAAGCGAGATCGTGACATGGAGGGCTGAAGTTAAATTCATCAATTAATTTGTATGGAGAAATTTAATGAATTGAAAACTTACCCTTAATTTTGTTAAAAATTCTGTAGAGCTTATGAAACCATCATTGTTTACATCAACAGTTTGAAACAAAGTTTTAATTTCATCTTCATTGCAATCCAAGCCAGATTGTTTTATAGCCTGCATAAATTCATCCAAACTTAGAAAATTATTGGAATTTTTATCCATTTGGCGAAATGATCTGAAATTGAGTTATAAGATATTATTATTTTTTTTTTTTTTTTAATTTAACATCTTACTTGGCTAGACCTAATATTCCGGTAGCTCCTCTAGCTAAACACATTAGTCTTAGTTTGTAGATTGGATCCTTCTCCAATCCATTGGCCAATTCACGTTTGGAATTATTAATAAGTGTGGCTTCTTTGGAGTAAAAATCATCACGATAATTCATCTGTAAGTATAAAAATTTTTATGGAAATTTTATCTTAATTTAAAATATAGAAAAATTACAATTTCGATATTTAGATTGTTAATAAAAAATGGTGAAACTTTTTTTAAATTCTAAAATATAAAATGAAAAAAAATTTCAAATTGTCCCAAAAGTCAAAATATTAAATTTTAATTTAATATTCAAAAGCCATGTATTTATGGGAAGTATGAGAGGTTTTATTTTGCTGAAACTAATCAAAATTATGTTTATATCAGAGTTTACAATTTTTAAATCTATGAAGCTTCTGAAAAATTATGAAACTAGAGCTTTTAAATAATGATTAATAGACGAAAAATAAGTAAAACAAAAAATTTAACAAACTAACGCATACATTTTTGAGATAAAAGTTGAAAACTGTGTAATATATTTTCATGCAGACGTTTTAGTCGAACAGTTCCCTTTACACTTTCTGATATATTTATCGCTCGGCTGGCGACAAGTAGACCAATATTCCCCTGAACATTTCTATCGCGGATTAGTGCACATGCCTCTCTAAACAGTAGTTCAGATGGACATTTCCATTTGAAATACTCTTGCCTCCAGAGGCAGTAAAACAAGTAAAAGATAAAACTTTGAAACCCGTTGACATAATGGAAATCATTTTGGTGAGTGACTAATAATGATATAAAATGTGATAATAAATAAATATTCTTCATCTCACCGATGATATAAATGTTCTTTATCTCATCACAGTGTTAACAAAAAATTCAAAACTACACCCGGAAAAAAACACATACGTATTGATAACGATAGCATTTGGTGTCTAGTGAATCTGTCCCGTATGTGTTCAAATTCAACACATTGTGTTCAAATCATTAACTAAAATTGATACCAATTTGTATCAAGTTGACACCACTTCAGTATCGAATTATTAAATTTCATTATGTTTATTTAAAATTTGTAAACTAATGGTATCAAAAAGCCGATTGTAAATGTTCCAAAGTCCGCGTAATAGGAGATTATTAGACTGAGAAAGATTTTCTTGAAATCTAAGGGTCATATATCCATTACTTTTCTATAATCTCGATCGTTTATGTGAGCTTGTTTCGTTGAAATCAATTTTTTTAAGTTAAAAAGTATGCATTCATATTAAAATAAACTCTTGTTTTATTTCAATATTCATTAAATTATTGTCCCTCACCCGTTCCATTGTTTTCTACAGCAATAATGGGTATAAATTGCTTTTATTTTTGTATGAAAAAGAACGATAATCAAGTGGTTGCAGGACACGACACTTTTTTAATTAATAACCTCTTTGCTAAATCCACTTAACAATTTAATCAATATTTTTCTTAATCGTTTGCAGACGACAATACCTTTTGCATGTTATCCTTGTTGACTTATTTATTATTATTTTTTAATAATTATTTTTTATTTAAAAAAAAATTTTGCTTAAAAACCAACATAAAATTATTTATTTAAATAAATATTCAAGTTAAGCGCCTTTGTTACACGTGGCAATTGTGTTTCGATACTGTGAAAAAACATATTGTTTGTAACAATATTAAAGAAAACTTGCAACAAACAGCGAAAAAAAACCAACCAATTTTTCTTATTTTCATTGAAACTCAGCATGTAGTCTTAATGCTAAAAAAGGCATTAAATAATAAAGAGTAAACAGAAATAGTCAAGAAAATCTAAGGCGGAAACTACTAAATATAAATATATCAAACCACCCCATAGAGAATATAAATTGTCTATTCATATTTTGTTTAGTTGTCGTTATAAACGTTTATTTTAACAAATATTGGATATTAAAAAAAAAATTGGAATTCATAAAACTATATTGTAAAGTTTGTTGTAACAAACATATGAAACATATAAATGAACATTTAGCTGAAATGGGTGAGGTTTTAATAATTTTAATATTAACACTATGACAACCAGAATTTGTATGACAACAAATGGAAATTAAGAGCGTGTGCCAAACGGTAGCAAAGTATGTAGAAAAGTAAAATTTTGAAGTATATGAGGTGAATAAAATTTCACTAGCTCATAGGGCTACATACATTTTTGACAATAGAATAGAAAAATTTGAAAGTTGAAAAATAAATAATAAATTTAAATAATTTGAAATCGTTTGAGATTTTTAATATTTATTTTATAAAATTGTTATTTTTCTCTTCAATAAAAATAATTGTTAAAAATATATTCATTTTATATAAAGTTTTGTGAAATTTTGTTAACGATGCTGTCAAAATTTATCACGGGAAAAAGTTATCATTTGGCACAGCAAAATTATAAAATTTTTTCACCATAGGAAAATTTAAAATTTCCACAGAACTTTGCTACCGTTTGGCACACGTTCTAACTTAAAAAGTATTTTGAACAATTTTAACAACTTGTCTAAGACATTGATCGGAGATTGAGCTAAAGTCATTATTCGTTTATCATAGGATCTAAATTAAATAAAGCAGAAGTAAAAGAGCAGTTCATCAATTCCTAGTTCCTACCAAACATATAAATCCAAATGTAAGCCGCAGAATTTTTTATTTTTCGATCGGACCGTGGAATGGTACCTCTTAAAAATTAAATAAAATCGAAAATCACTCCAAATATCAAAAAAGTGTTATGAAAACAAATTATAACCAAAAATTACGAAAAATCACCGTGAATACAAATGTGAAATTTGTATGTATATTTTTTTTTTTTTTTGCGATTTATATAATTTATAGGATATATCTGATTTCGATTGGACATTTTATGCCTACTTTTCATTACCCAAAATTTAAATATATTTTATTTTTCGAACGGAGCAGAGGGAGTGGAATCCCATATGTAGTATATGAGAAATTATTATAGTGGGAGCCCTCAAACTTCTTAGTATCCACTATTATATCCTATCAAATCGCATAGATGAAATTAAAATAGGACTTTTTGATCCAGGAATTTTCGCATATCTAATTGAGTATTACAGTGAAAGTCTAAAAAACTTGTAGAACAATTTTCATATCAAATTTCGAATAGGACGGATAGGTCCAGGGAAAGTAGTATACCCCATGTAAAGTAAATATTAGTGCTAGCGAAGTGCACTGGGAAAAACTAAATATCTTTATAATTTCGCAATGTCGCGACATTTCATCGGGAAATAAAGCGAGGAATAAAAAAAATTAAATTGAGTTTGAAATTATAACTCCAAAACTGATAATGGCACATACAAATTTATTTCAGCAAAATTGTAGGAAATTTTTAATCTATAAATGCTATAATAGCATCTAAATTTCCTCACCTAATAAGTCATATTTATTTGTACATGTTCAATGTAACTTTTATTAATTGATATTAAGTGCAAATTACTAGTGCAAATTAATAGTAGGAGCTGTGTTTTTTTGTTAAAAATATATATATTTCCTTAATTTTTTCCTTTAATTTTAAAACGAAGATGTAAAAATTTATAAAACATGAAATTCAAATAAATATTTTCACTTTTGCTTCTTACAGTTGTTTTTTGAACTATGCTATTGAGCAATAAATAGTGTTAAATTGTCTAAGAAAAGTTTATGAAGTGTAACATTTACATACTTGAGGTTAATTTAAAATCATTTCATTAATGTTATTAATCCAATCAAGCGGAAACTTCAAACGTATGTTTTTTATAAAATTATCAACGTTCACCTTTTTTAATTAAAACCAATATGGAAAACACAATACACACAGAAATAATTATTTATGTATTGACTTCAACAAATACACATATAGAAAAAACAACCACATGCATGTTAAAAGCGATACCATTAAAAAATCATCGGATCCCCAACTTAAAATATACCGTTTATACTATAGCTACCATATAAACCCATTTCCGGGAATCACCCTAAAGTGTATAGATGTTAGTACCAACGCATTATTCTGTATTTGTATATTTTATTTTACACCTAGTAAAATTACACTGGTCGACAAAAAAAATTTTTTCGTGCTCCTTAAAAAAATATGTAGACTAGATGGAATTCCGCATGCAAAACTCGAATATGCTTTCAGTTTTTTTCCATCAGGTCGAGATTTTTTTATGAGTGTGTCTAATATTGTGCCCTAAATAAGCCGATTACTCGAGTATATTTCACCGTAACTCGAGAACGGTATGCACGATTTATATAAATGATACTATGACCAAACTATACGGAATAAAACTAGCTTTAAATCGCTTTACTATCAAATTTTTATCCGCTCCATAGTTAAGGAGATAAGGATCCGAAAAAATTTTGTTCATGCTAAATTCAAGATTTTTTTTTTACTAAAACTTCTTTCTCAAAAATATTGACAAACCAAGGAGACAATTTTCGTGTGCATCTTTTGGTGTATAATTTATCAAAATGATCCACTCAGTTCACCTATTTTTGTTTCAAGAAAAAATAAAACATTTTTTTTTTTTTTTTTTTTGTTTTTGCCCACCACTGTATTTCTACTGAATGTATGTAACATGGGTATTTTTACTTAACTGTGAAAAAAATAAAAAAAAAAAATTGTTCATCAAATTTGAGGATACATGCCTTATTCTATTCGCAACATTATCAGCTTTAAGATAAAGATGACAAACTGAAACATTTTTGATGCTTTCACTTTTAAAAAGAAATTTTAGTAACAAAAAAATCTAAAATTTTACATAAAAAAGTTTTTTTTTTCGGACATTTATTTCAAATATATTTTTAGTCCGCATCTTTTGGTGTATCACTTTGATCAATCGTACACACCGTTCTTGAGTTATGAAGAAATATACTAGAGTAATGGCCATACTATGGGCGAAATATTAGACACGCCCATACAAAAATTCAGACCAGATGGAAAAAAATTTAAAGCAGATTCGTGTTTAGTACATCAATATGCATCAAGTTCAACTATTCGTCTTTGGGGATTTATTTTTTGTCGACCAGTGTTATTGGTCCACATAAGTTCCCTTCCTGAATTTGTATGTCATACTCAACTCGTTCTTGACCGTCTATATCTTTCTAACTTGTTTTTAATTTAAAATTTTTCTGTCAATCAGTGTAATTTTAATTCTTTTGCATATGTTCTACACTGAGGCAAAAAATCGATTTAAAATCCACAACGGTTGTGGTCATAATCGTAATTTACGGTATCGGCTTTGAATATATTGCAATTTAATAATTTGAAACCAAAATGTTTTTCACTTGATGCCAATTAGGTATTGATTTTGGTTAAGATTTCAACACCAAGCGTGAATTTGAATATATACAGAGCAGATTTACAATGGTATAGTTTAGTATGGTAATAAGAAAAACTTGTTTAAATCTTGAAAGCATATTTACTTCATATTATTATTAACTTAACTTGAGATCAATCCCTGCTTGTTTACTGAGTAAAATTTAGTGTTGACATTATCACTAATTGATATCTGATCATAATTACTTGTTTATTCGTTGTGTTTTTCTAAAACCTTGTTATAATTATAGATTGTTTACACAACAACTTTATGCGAGTATGTATGTAGTTTTTAATTATGGATAAAATATTGGTAATTTCAAAGCAATTTTTTCATATTATTTCTGTTTGCTTCATATTTTGCTATAACATTATTCTACTGTAAAATTTTAGAAAAAAAGTAAAAACTTAAAAGAACTCGTCTAAGGGATAGTCTAATTTAATTAGTTAATGAAATATACGAAAAGTATCTTTATAGATAAAATAACAATAATTTATTTTTATACCCTTCACCACAGGTGAAGGGTATAAACGTTTGAATTTGAATTGAATTTCTAAAAAGTACCAAATTTGTATTTCTCATTTTTTGATAAGTTATGAATACGATATAAATTTTATCTGTATGTTGATTGGTTTCAAAGATACTTATGGTGCCAAAAAAGTACCAAAATACAGTTTTTACCCGTTTTCTCCCTAAAACAGCCGATTTTCAAAAAAGTACCAGACACCTGTCCAATTATTTTTTAAATGAATAACGTTAACTATTCAACTTTTTTTGTATCTTTATTAGTTTGGGAGATATAAAGTTACCGATTTTACCCGTTTTTACCCCCTAAACGGTCGAATTTCCAAAAATCCCGTCTTAGTGGATCTATATGGTGGGAGACCTACCTACGTTCCAAATTTCGTCTCTCTAGCTTCAGCCGTTTGGGCTGTGGGATGATGAATCAGTCAGTCAGTCAGTCACGTTACTCTTTTATATATATAGATTAGTTAAAATATGGAGAAATATGCATTTTCAACAAAATATACAAAAATATGCACTAACAAATCGATGCCATTTTTAGTAAAATGTCTAATTCGGATAGATAACAACATAAGATCATTTTTAAATGCTCCAAAAAAACATACATTTACATATAAATCCACCCCCTAATCATTACGGATTAAAATTGCAGTACCACCACATGCCCTACCACTTGGATTTTTTGTGTCGTAGGTGTAGTGGCCATTTACTCTGAAACAATTCTTTTGTATAAAGTGAGTTTCGGATATTAATAGCACATCAATATCTTGCATCTGTAGAAATTGTTGTACTTCATTTCTATGTTGGCTTAAGCCGTAAGCGTTCCAGTAACATATTCTTAGTGAATTCATTTTTTTCTTAGCAGAATCTGTATAAGCATGCTTTGATTTTGCATTAATTGTTGCAACATATTTTGCATGTTCGTCATGAAATTATTCATGGTTTGAATTAAATTCTCAATAGAGATTTGAGAATTCGTATTGGGAATTGCTGAACCCTCTTTTAATGAGTGTGTATATGAAAATAATGGAACAAATAATGGAACATTATTTTCATTACTGAATTTTGTTTGGGTAACTGAACCCATTCTTTGTGTTTGCTTGGGAATTGCTGAACCCTTGTTAGTTTTTTGAAATGATAGAACATCACTTTGATTTCTTTTGGCTAGTTTGGATAATTGTTGATAGTTTTTATTCACATCACCTCTATATTGTGCACTAGAAGTGGGCAAGCTTGGGAAATTAGAATCCTGATATTGAGCATATACTTTTGATGTGTCCTTAATTTGTATTTATATAGGACAACCACGGTAGTTTGCAGTTTGATTTTGGCCACAATTACTGCACTTTCTGGCAGTGATGTCTGATTTTGAATATTGACATTCCAGACTTTTGTGGATATCTCCACATCTAACACACACCGGTGGTAACTTGCAAAAGGACTTCGGATGTCCAAATTCCTGACAGTTTAAGCACTGTGGAGGACCTTTGCGTTTGATAGGTTCTTCCACTGTATATATAAGTTTGTCATTCCGTTTGTCATTTCTACAATATTCATTTAAGAGCCCAAAAAGTATATATATTCTAGATCCTTATTTATAGGGAAGTCGATATAAAGATGTCCGTCTGTCTGTTGAAATCAATTTTTAGAAAGCCCAAGATATCGGATATATATGTTTTAACATCAAATTATAGGGAATATTTTTTAGAAGAATATTAATAAAAATGAGCAAAATCGGTTAATAAATAACGGAGATATCGAAGATAACAGAAGATACCTCCAAAAATCGCTTTTGTTGTCGGCTTTTCTAAGCTCCTATACAAGCTAGCGACTCCGATCTTGCACGAAAAATTTGGAATCTTTTTTCAAAAATTTTGGCTTAAAAAAACTCGGTCGGTGAAGGGTATAAAGAATATAGAACTCACTCTCGTTTTTCCTCAAATACACCGGGACTTATTTCCGAAAAACGAAATAAAATCATGGCAAAAAACTATATATAAAATTCTAAATATCTTTTTAGCTGTAAGAGATAATTTTGGTAAACTAATTTTACCAAGTATAGCAAAGCGATTTACAAAAGTATAAAAATCTTTGAAATAGGACTTGACTTGTAGAAATAAAGAATTTTTTTAACTTTTACATACTCGAGGTAGTTAAATTTGAGACCCTGTAGCTTATATCGTGTTATCACAGGGTGGCCACAAATATGAGCTTTCTGAAATATTATTTCCTCCTCTACTACTCTTCCATACATTTCAATTCGATCCGACCAATAATTTGGACCCACTGTTGCTTAGTAATATCGAAATCTAAATATTTAATGCATGAAAATAAAATTTAAATTAAGATAACATTTGTATAGTTTTTGTGAGGCAGTCTAATATATATACACACATACAAAGAAAATGTGTTACATGACGCCGACAATACTACACAGAAAAAATTATTGCCGTATTTTTATACCCTTCACCAAAGGTGTAAAGGGTATATATAAGTTTGTCATTCCGTTTGTAATTCCCACAATTTTCGTCGGAGAGCAAAAAAGTTTACATTTTCGGGATCCTTGTAAGAAATGATGACGATAGGACCATGTACGTCCGTCCGTGTGTCGGTTGAAATGGCGTTTATGAAGCCCACCGATAACTGACATATATAATATATATATCTAACGATCGGAAATGCTTTCGAAAATTTTGCTATTGGAATTCAGCAAGATCGGTTCATACAATGCGGAGATATGTTAAAAAAACCGGTTTTTAGAACCGGTTTTCCAGTTTCTGAAGCCTCTGTATATACTAGGGACTTTGTTTTTACAAAGAAGGCTCGGACATTTTTTTCTGAATTTTTGTTCTGAAAAAATGAAATAAATCGGTTCAATAATAACTGAGATATCGGACAAAACGCATTTTTTATTTTTTGAAGCCCTGCTTTAAGCTATAGATTTTTATTTTTATACAGATCGGTCACAAATATTTCACAAAAATTTCGGTTTTTTGAATCAGCAGGATCGGTTTATAAATGGCGGAGATATGCTTTAAAAACCGGTTTTTGGAACCGGTTTTTCAGTTTCTGAAGCCTCTGCATATACCAGGGACTTCGAATTTTTAAAGGGAGCTCGGGAATTATTTTCTGAATTTTTGTTCTGAAAAAATGAAATAAATCGGTTCAGTAATAACTGAGATATCGGTTTTTGAAGCCCTTGTTCAAGCTACAGATTTTATTTTTATATAGATCAGTCATAAATGTTTTTATAAAATTTCGTTTTTTTAATAAACCAAATTCGTTCATAATCAACAGAGTTATGGCCCAAAAACAAATCTGCTAAAAACATAAATACACACTCAAACATGTATATTTTTTGTATAGACAAGTAGTTTAGTTAGAAACAGCAGTAATATAATGAATAACAGTGTTGTTCTTTGTATATGCAGTCTGTACAAAAATAAATAGATATGGAATTGTTGTTATTTATTTTTTAAAACTAAAACATATCTGTTAACCCTTAAATGCACATGAACACCGATTTTGCTGAAAAAAATATATTACATATAAAATTACTCGGATTTTTGAAAAAATGTTTTTTTGAAAAGATATTTACAAAAAACTGGTTGTATCTTATAAGATACACTGAGCACTCCCTAGAGTTTATGTTATACATACAATTTTTGTTTGCAAAGAAAAGTGTTTTTATAAAAATAAATGTTTTACATTTTGAATGTTTTAGTTTATTTTTTTAACAAAGTTGTCAGAAACAATACAATTTAAAATTTTCATTATTTAATTTAAGGAAAATAATGCAAAAAATATGAATTAAACTAAAAATAATACATAAGAATATAATATTAGACACAATCATGTAAGAATGTTATATTCAGTTTTGCCCAATCTATACATCCGCCAACTGGAACTTTTTAAAATACTACCACATATGGGAAGTGGGTCGTAAAGTGGGCGGACTACGCCCATTTTTGGTTTTCGAGCTTATTTTGGTCCTTAAACTTATTTTGGTCCTTAAACTATAACATTTTTTTTACATTTTACATTTAACCTCTTTATGGATGGTGGGCGGTATAGTGGTCGGACCATGCCCATTTTTGGTTTCTAAGTTTATGTTGAACCTTACACTAATTGTGCAAAATTTCGTGGACATACATGCTTTTTTGTAAAAATATCGTCCAAAAAGTATAAACTGGATTTACAATGGACACCCTGTGTTTTTAGTTTTCGATCCGGAACGTTGTTGTTTATGTACCGATTTTATCCATTTTTAGTGCCTGACAAACCTTATATAAGAAAAATATTTAGGCCAAATTTCGTTCCTCTAGGTGGTCCGCCTCGAGTCCTATACTGGTTTCAACAGCCAGAAAGACAGACGGACGGACATAGGTAGATATAATCAGAATATTACCAGGACCCAAAATATATATTCTTCATATGATCTTAAAAAAGTTTTTCGACATGTTACAAATAGAATGACAAACTCAGTATGACCCCTTCTGATGATGGTAGGTATGAAAACACCATCATAAAAAAAGAAAATATTTGATTTGACTTGAGATTTAAATTAGGACAACAGAACTTAGATGCAAATGAAGACCAAATATTTGGACAGAATTGCACTGATGTGCTCTGACTACATCTTGGAAAAATCAAATTCAGATCATTATAATAATTAATTTTGACGAGAAAATTATTTTTATATATGTTTTCATCGATTAACTGCATTTTGGCTTCTTACAGGGTGGATGTCAGTTCTTAGTGTCCCATTTCTCTCCGCTTTTGTAGCAAAGTCTTCATAATTGTGCAATAAACTCAAGCATTGACTGTTAGGTATATTTGGAACCGGAAACATTTCTTATGAATGATATTTCCGGTTAATTAAAGTAGTTTTCTTAGTTTTCACCTTATATTCCAAAAACGTTCACCAAAATAAATATATATCTCTTTTTCAATCGCGATTAATTAAAGATACCACGGTTAATTAATTAAAATAAAACATGCTTTTTTTTTTATAATCCTGTACATTTCCGGCTAAGTAATTTCTTATTATAGTTTGCAAACTTTCTAATTCATCGAATTTTATCTGTTAACTCCTTTAAAACCATGTATAAACTTAAAAAAAGATCTTAAATTAATCTCAAATAAATAAAATATTAATCCATGTATAATAAAAATATTTTTTTAAATTTTCCCGGGAAAAACGGGAAATTTAATATTCATGTAGTTTTTTAATCCTATAGGAAAAAATGTTACTGTTTGTATCGCCTAAGTGAAAATTGTACATTTACTAAAGGAATTTTTAGATGCTAATACGAAATATAAATAAAATTAAATACAAGTGATATTTTAGATTATTGAAAAACATTTCATCGGTGCGCTTATGAAAAATCCTATTTGACTACTTTTCACTAGGAAAGAAACGTTTTATTTTGTCCAAACACATTCCGAATACACGAGTTTTACACTTTATACTTCTACAATATTTTAAACATTTAATGATGATGTACCATTTTAATATTTCATTTAAATACTAATTTTTCACTCCATAACACCATTCACAAAAGTGAATGGCTGAAAAGAGTAGCCATTTTTCAAAAATGCATCCTAAAATTGCATTTGCATTATGAATGCATTTTTAAATTGTAATATTATTTCTTAACTACTATATTAAAAGAGGACATATTCATCTTCTACATGCAGTTTAAATCATTAAAATCCGTTAACAACTTTTAGAGTTATTGATGTTTAAAGTTACACACTTTTCCGATTATTTTGACTTTTCGAAAAATTAAAATCGTGAATAAATACGCGAATTTTTTGAAATTCAAAAAAATAAAAATAAGGATATTTAAATGGCTCCATAGGAAATATGCGTGCCATATATGAACAATATCGGATGACCCTCCGTCAAAAAATTGGCATTTTTTATAAATCTTTCATGAAATGGACGATATATACATATATATTTTTTTTAGTTTTCAATAAGTTTGTGCCCGTACTTTTTGGGTAAAATGAGAAAAGGCTGATATTTCTCTAAAAAATGTACAAAAATACGGGAACACGAAAAACAATTTATTTAGACGGTAAACATCAAAATTCATGTGTGAATGTTATTTTATTTTTTAGCATATATCAACGTTCTTAATTTTTTTTAATTGAAACTTTCTTCTTAGTACCAAAAACTAAATATTTATTATTTATTTTCATTCAAAATTTTTATTTGTATATTTTTATTTTTTGTTTATTTGACTATTTACTAAATCTATCCAAGGATATAGTCTGGGCTGTTTCGTGCAAGATGTAGAACATTATTCTCTTAAAATCTCTATCATTTCCCAATTTTGGAGTACGGGAACACTTTTCGGTAAAATAGGGATCCCGCGTGGTCCAATTTAGGTACGGGAACAAGGCTAATATTTTACAAAATGAACCAAAAAATATTTTCTAAATCTAATTCGTAATAGATTTGAATAGAAGAAAATTTGAATGATTCAAAATATTTTTTAAGCTTGAATTGTAATATTGGTAGTGGATTCTTCAAGCAATTAATTCTTGTGAAGTTAAAGAATTTAAGTCTATGAATTAAATATGAAAGCTTTAAAGAAATTACTGGGAAAATAAATTTAATTCGATTTTCAAAAGTGAATTAAACAATTAAACCTTTGGAGGGAGCACTATTTTTTTGTGAAATATTTAAGATTGTTTAAATTTTTAATTGGTTTTACACTATAATACTTTGTATTAATACCAAAAATATTTTCAAATGTATGATGGTGTAAATACCTTCAATACTTTGTATGTTGAAGTCTTTAAATTTTTTAAATGTAATTGCATCTCTTAAAGCAAATTTCGGCACATTTTTTTATTTGTAGTCAACTCTGTTCAATTTTTCGTTTTTAATGGTATTAATACAAAGTATTATAGTGTAAAACCACCTTAACTAATCATAAATTTGATTTATAATGTTGTTTTATAGTTTTGAATAGAAAAAATTGCATTCATAGCTTTTTTCTTAAAATTTAAATTTCCCGGGAATTCCCGGGAAATCGAATTTTTTATTCCCGTTTCCCGGGAAACAAAATATCAGGGGAAACCCCAAACCCTAGATACAACCAAACAATAAGACTTTTTGGCTCGGTTTCGCAAGAGTTTTTTCCAGATAATTTTTTATGGCTTCTAGACTTATTTCCACACAACATCATATTTTTTTCAGTCTCAATTACAACTCTGGTCTTAGATTTTACATTGCAAAATATGTAGTTTATTTAATTTTAACAAAATCATATTTTTCGAGTTTGATCGTTAACTACACAGACAAATCAAAATTCTTTTTAAAGAAATGAATTCCAAACAAACAGCTAATGTCTTCTAAAAGAGTTAACGTCGTTTTAACCGTTATTGAACCTAAAATAAAACTTTGGGAGCATTTTTAATGGTTGTATCTTTAAAGATACAGTGTGCATTTAAGGGTTAAGAATATACATAAATACATACACAAACATGTATATTAAGCATTGTAATGACTATTAGTGACGTTTTTGCCTATAAGACAAGTAGTTTAGTTAGAAACAGCAGACATATAATGAATAACAGTGTTGTTGTTGTTCTTTGTATATGCAGTCAGTTTGTATATACACACATAAAAAAATAAATAAATATGGAATTGTTGCTGTTTATTTTTTAAAAGCAAAGCCTGCTATGATTGTTTTTTTTTTTTCATATTAAAATTTTCGTAGTTTGAAAAAAATTTAGATTTATTTATGTGAAAATATGAAAGCATACGTTAAGGCGAAAATTTTATTATTTGTCGGTAATATGGTAATATGATGTCGATAAGATAGTAAGATGGTAATATGGTGAAGGGTATCAAAGATTCGGCACAGCCGAATCTTTTTTCAATTTCATTTACAATTAACTCAGTTGTTTAATTTTGCATCAAAATTTAATAAATATGTTCAAGAAAAAATAAAATAAATTTTGATATGATTTTTTTCCTTTACACATTTTTAATTCATTCAATCATCTACTTGATTGATTTAATTAATTTATTAATCGGGATTTTTTTTCTGTTTCGTATTTTTTATAGTTTTTAGTAATTGATATAATCATTTTGGTGAGAGGTGCAAATTTAAACAAGTTTATAATTGAATGAATTATTTTCATATATATTTGTTAATTGGTGACTTTTTTCTGTGTATATCAGCTTTGATGTCCATGTCAGCTGATCAAACGCAATTTAAACGAGAGAACTATAGGCGGTCAAGACCGACTATATGATACCCTACACCATTGCGTATGAGCATAAAAATTCGGGAAGTGGATTTATATTAGACCTGTAGACCAACACTTTTACTAAATCTAAAATAAAGCATGCAAGTACAGAGTAATCATGATGATTTTATGCATTATAGGGCGATTTCCGGAAGTGGGTTTATATGGGAGCTATGATAAATTATGAACTGATTCTCATAAATTTTGGCAATGTTGTTTCTACTTATGCAAAACTTATTTGTGTCGAATATTAACTTGATACTATCTTTCGTATGGGATTTATGCACGTTAAAGTGATTTTCGGAAGGGGGTTAATATGGGAGCTATGGTCAATCGTAGACCGATCTTCATAAAATTTGGTACAAAGATTGATACTTGTACAAACCTTCTTTGCACCGAATTTCATTAAAATATTCTTAATATTAAGAAATTTTTAAGTGTGGAAGCTCTATTCCGGGGGGACATTTGTATGGTGGGTATCATAAAAGTCCCACCTGCCAAATTTCATTCAATTTTCTTCAAAATGTACTTTGTGCACAAGGTTTACGTGGACAGCCAGCCGTCCAGCCAGCCAACCAGCCAGACGGACGGACGGACATCGTTAGATCGATTTAAAAAGTGATTCTGAGTCGATTGGTATACTTTAAGGTGGGTGTTGGATAACTCATTCTATGCGTTACAAACATCAGCACAAACACATAATACCCCAACCACCTATGGTGGTGTAGGGTATAAAAATTAGACGGGGTTTACTCACAGCAATTTTTCTAGTCGCAATTCGGAGGTAAAGAGAATGCACAAATTTCTGGAAATAAATCTCTAACTTCTGATAGGCTGCTTGGAAGGGGCCAAACAGACCTCTCAGGGGCGGACCTTAGGGGGCTCAAAGTTGGGTACTTCTGACATAAACACATATATATCCTTATTTTTCCAATCGATTTTATTATTATTTTTTTAAAATAGTTAAATAACAGGATTTATTGAAGATTTATTGAATAAAAAAATCTGAAGTCGATATTTTTACCGAGTCCAAAAATAAATGATTTTGAATTTGAAAATTGTAAAAATTACTTTTTGTGTTTTTTTTTTTTTTTTTTTTGTTGCCCGAAAAATATCTACACTCTTTTTTCTCTAAAATATTTTTTTGTTTTTAACAACATATAATAACTTTATACTTTTCTGAAAGGTATCTTCACAGAGATGACTTTAGAATAAAAAAGAAGACCAATAACTCAACTAGTCAAGGTACACACCCTCCTGAATTTGACCCAATTTATATGAAATTTTTAATTTTGGACTATATTTTCTAAAATTTCAAAGCAGGAATCGGCAAACGAAATACAGTTTAAGAATCTATAATATGTTGTTAAAAGTTTTCAATCTAAATCTACAGGCCTTCGGAAAAATGTGGATTTTATAGCCGAAAATGTGAAAAAACTCAATTTTTTTTTTTTTTTGGGAATAGTGGGATTTCTTTTATAAAAATCTTAAAGTTTTTTCACTTTCTCATTTTATACGATAAAGTCTACATTCATTCGTTAAGATAACTTTACTAACAAAGATTTTATTACAGATAGAATATTTATAAATTCTCAAAAAAAAAAAAAAAAATTTACAAAAATTTTACTTTAATTTCAAAAATCAGAAAAATTATAAAATGTATATGACATAATTCTTCGTTCCAAACTTAATTTTATTATTCACTCCTCTGCTACGCCTATACTAAATTTCACGCAAATCCAACCAGCCGATCAGATGTTACAGATTTATTTTCAAAAATGTTTGATTCTACCCGCTGTGGAATGTTTAGTATTCTCTTCTATTTTTCCTATAAACTCAGAATTGACTCAAATAAAATTGCTGTGTGTGAGCCCCGACTTAACGAACATTTTATAAACGGAGGTTAAATAAAAAGTTATTTTATTAAATAAAATATCCTAAAATATTAATAACCAGTGCATTTTTTATGAAAATCTTTGCCGAGTAAAATTTGATAAGAATATTACATTAAATTATATGGATAAAATGCCGAAAGTAAAAAATCTAAAAACTTCAATTTTACATAAATACATGTTGGAATTTAAAGAAATTATTAAAACTGACGTTAAAATACTTTTTTCTGCAAATGACAATAAAGCAGTCAATCATGAAAATAAGTTTCTTGTTTATCAGCACGTAAATAAGTAGTAAAAATCTAACAGCAATCAGAATGCTTCGCTATTATTATTGACGGTAAATTCGCAAACAAATAATTTCAACTTGGATTTATGTGAAGCCTTTATATCTGCAAAAAACTATTTAATCCAATTTTATAGAATTTCTTTAAGACGTTTTCATTTGTATTCCATCTGAATCAACGCTTAGAAAAATTTATGTGGAAAAATTTTACGATATTCAGCTGGAAGAAATAAAATCTTTTTTTTAACAAATTTCTATGGATAAGTATGGACGAAACAACTGGCATTACCGGCCGGTATATTGTTAATGTAATTGTAGGAATTTTGGATCATGACGTTGAGTTGACCAAACGAAAGTTTTTGATTACCCGTATCATGGTACAACAATTTAACAAGGTATATGCATAAAGGCAACAAATACAACAATGCAATAATAGCAGCCATTTTTTTTCGCCATTAATAAGACTGAAACGTCAAACAAAAGGGAACAAGAAAAAAGAAAATAATGTGCAAAGCGTAAACAATAATTGTTGAAATCGAAAAATAATAAAAAGAAATTTATTTTTAATGCTTTTCTAAATATAAATAAATTAAATATTTCCATATAGCTCTTTTTTCTTTACTAAAAATACAAATTTCGCCACTAAAAGTATTTACCTTTGTTTGTAAACATACCAATACATGCAAATTTGACATTTCAGTCTTACACCAAAAAAAAAAAAAAAAAGCAAAAAATAATCAGCTGAGCTTACAATAACACCTTGTTACTCGTTTCACCGTATACTTCATGAATCAGTTAAATTGTTGGGAGAGGATTTAAATTAAATTAATAATTTTGATCATATTGATTCGCTGATTTCTTATGGAAAAATAGATATATTGATGTTTTAAAAAATGCTGTGGATGAGTTGAATGATAACAAGTCTTAAGCTATAAAAAAATTTAAACGAGTACTAACATCAAAAAGTATTAAAAATAAACTTTCATTTGTTTCTTCCTATTATTACTAAATTTGATGGTTACGATTCATTAAGGACTCAAATCAGTTTAATTGATAGTGCTATTGCGAAAATCATAGCTGCAGAAGGTCCTGTTGCTAAAAAAATAATTAAAGTTGCAAGCTGTTCTTAAAAAAAAATAAAGGATTTGAGAAAATGAAAAAAATTTCAGATTCAATTACCTTATGTTCAGAAGATATATCGTGTTTAAAATAATATCCCAGCAAAAACTTTGCTTGCCAGGTAATGAGTTAAGAAGCTAATATAATGACTTTACACTACTTACACATTAGCTGAATAACCCATTATTTTAACACGGTGATGACATTAGAGGCAACTACTTACCCATCTCATTACTTGGGTGTCATTACAAGAACTAATTATTTTTAAGCTGTTCAACAACTCATTGATTTTAGAGTATTACTAAAATCCTTATAAGTTAAAAAACAGGAGGAATTACTTGTGTCTTTTGAATTTTATTAAAAATAATAACAACAAGTCATACAATAAATAATATTAGAAATAAATACATAAAGATATAATTTATGCTTCTGTTCATACATTCATACATACCATAACATCCCAACAGAGCTCTTCTCCTTACTTTTGGTACGTGCCGTTGTTGAATTAAAATGCAGACTATGGTTGTGCTCTGTTTGCCGGAATCGACTCCTCATGTATTTTGGTGCCACTTTGCTTGAGGTAGTTTCATCTCAGAATCTGCTACGGACTCCGGACCTCCGTACGAAAGTTTCAGACTGAAAATGTTAAAGAAAATAAAATATAGTATAATAAAATATAAATATTGTCCAAATGTAGTGATTGAAATTGTTTTACCTTTATTTAAAACAAATCTGGGAAATTGTTTTTATTGACTTTTATCCTTTAACAAATTTGTGTCTAATATAAAGAGAACAATAAAAATCACAATATATTTTGCAATAATATTTTGATACTTACCATAATTTAACACGGACAATCAACAAATTATTCAGAAGAGTTAAATTTTTTTTTGTTTATTTTTATTTTTTTAATGTCAAAAATATTTATTTTGAATAATTTGTCAAACATTTTTTTTATAAATGTTATTATTATTTTTTTTTTTTTGTAAATGTGTAAATAAAAAACACGTTTTATCAAAGACACAAATTTATTCAGTATTCAAACCTTTTATACGAAATATAGTAAAAATAAAAAAATTGGTTAATATTTTTTATATATGGAACATACATGTATGTTCGTATATATAATTCCATTTATAGTACTCTATTTTATATATGTTTTTATATATGAATCCATATATTGAAACTATTTCCATATATTAAACCATATCGTACTCATGTATCTTCTTAACTCACATTTAATCGTTAATATTTCCTATAATATTTATCCGATTACAAAGATTAAAGTATTAATTGAAATCTCTTAATGGTGCATTTTTAAAAATAATATAAAAAAAATTTAAGTTTCATTAACGAAACTTTTTTAAATATTTTGTAATTTCCAGCGCAAAAATGTTTTTGTGGAATTTCATTTTTATCCAGTCATTCCTTCTTTAAATATAATAATTGGTAAACTGAACAAACAATAAAAAGTTGTTTTGAAAAACATTGAACACAAACAAGTAATTACATACCGAGTTATAAAGAACTAGTTACCAAACTACTTCTATGTAATGTAGAAGGTATGTTGTTGTCATTGAAAAGTAACTACATCCGTAACTACATGCCATTACCAAGTTTTTGCTGGGATATTTTAGGCAGCGCAGTTCTTACATCTCGTAATATCTTCTGAAAATTCAGCACATACTGGTTTACGGCATTTCCTACATGCATTTCGTGTTGGTCTTCTTTTAGAACACAAATTACTTTCATTCTTCCACTAATTTCTCCAACTTCTTGGCTTTGGATAAAAAAATGTTCATCCCTTATTGGGTCTCCCAACATGCATTCGATTCCACTTCTAGAAAAAAAATGTAGCATAATTTGTACATATTGCGATTTTTTTTTTCCGCTATAGTTAGTTATTCGCTCAGTTGCAGCAGTAATAATCTTCTGCGATTTGTGGAAGTTTTTAATTTTGAATTGTTTTCCATATATATCATTTGTAGCAAAAGCAGCCACACCCAAAATATTGTAAAAAAAAGCTAAAAGCCATCGCTTTGTTCCTTTGCTTCTATTGTAATCTAATATCATTTGTTGTTTTCTTTCATGGACCTTCAGTTTCAACTTCATAATGTGATATAAAAAGCAGTACAACCGACTTGTATTTTTGGAACGTATGTGAAGCCAAAGATTGATCTTCCAATTGGATTAGAAAACTGAGGTGGCATAAATGTTCTCCTTTTGTTGACGGTTCCCAAAATTGGCATGTTGTAGTCCAGCATCAAATTAGGTGCCAAATTATTGCTTGTGAATAAGATATCACATACTACGTTACGCCCTCTTCCGCGAAATAGATTACAACATAAATCTTTAATCAAGCGCTCACCTTGATTTCTTTCTTGTTCTCCAGAAAATGCCATCTCTTCCAGTATAAGTGTTCATTGAGACTTCAAGTGCATCTACATCTGAATCAGAATTATATGTAGAATAATATTCAGGTAAAAATAAATGCATATATTTTTTTTTTTAATTTTTATTAGATTTCATACAAAAAACTGCTTAAGTGCAGACATTTTCTTTGCTTTATCAAACACTAAACAGTGGGAAAGAGTCGAAATAAATCTGTAACTTCTAATCGGCTGGATGGATTTGCATTTCACATAGGCATAGCAGTGCTTCGAAGCAGGATCCAATATAAGCATCGAGAGCGGAACTATGGGAGTTCAAAATAGGGAACTAGTGTCATGGAAATGTTTAATATCTAGTGAATTTTTTTTTCCTTACCCGATTTCCAAGATTTTAATATCATCCTAAAGTCCTTAATAAATCCTTTAGAAAACATGATTTCATATACTACTTATCTTATATATTTTTCGAGTTATATACATTTGAAATTTCAAAAATCTCAATTTAACTAGATCTTGGCTAAGATTTTTCCATATATAGCCAAATATCTTTCAAACAAAGAAAATTTTGAGTCGTTATCTTTATTGAGTCAACAGTTAAACGATTTTGAATTGGAAAGTTTGCCAAAATTAACAAACATACGGACAGATGGACGGACATTATAATTCTTTCAAAAAAATGTTAAAATTCGAAAAATATTTTATTTCTACTTCTTGATTAATATGAAAATCAAATGAAGGTATTTACATTTTGATATCTCCTTTTCTTGAATTAAGTGGCATTTTCGACCCATTTAACCCAAATGTATAGATGGACGAACGGACGGACATTGCCATGCTGCCAAAAAAAAAATTTAGAATTATAAAAATGCATTTTTTTTACTAACTAATACACAGTAAAAATTGATAAATCAAAATTTATATATCACCTTTTCCTGAATTAAGCGACATTTTCATCCCATTTAACCGAAATGTATAGACGGACGGACCTTACCATTCAGCCAAAAACATCTTATAATTCTAAAAATGCATTTTTTTACTTACTAATAAATAGAAAAATTAAATGTGATCACTAAAGTGTTGATATCACCTTTTCCTGAATTATGCATAATTTTCGACCCATTTAACTCTAATGTATAGACGGATGGACAGACATTACCGTTCTGCTAAAAAAATCTTAAAATTCTAAAATTGAATTTTTTAACTAATAATCAATAAAAACGAGAGAAAAAGATATAGTCGGTCAAAACCGACCATATGATACCCTATACCACTATGTATGACCATCAAATTTCGGGAAGGGGACTTATATTAGACCAACACTTTTACTAAATATAAATGAAATATACAAATACAAAATAATGCGTTGATACTAACATCTACTTGATTTTATGCACTTTAAGCCGATTCTCGGAAGTGTTTTTATATGGGAGCTATGGTAAAGTATGGACCGATTCTAATAAAATTTGGCAATGTTGTTTCTACTTATATAAAACTTATTTGTGTCGAATATTAACTTTATACTAACATTAGTATGGGATTTATGCACGTTAAATCGATTTTCGGAACAGGGGTTTATATGGGAGCTATGGTTAATCGTGGACTGATCTTCATAAAATTTGGTACAAAGTTTGATACTTATACAAAACTTCTTTGTACCAAATTTCATTAAAATATTATTATTTTTAAGGCATTTTTGAGTGTTGAAACTCAATTCCGGGGGGACATTTGTATGGGGGCTAGGTGAAATAATGAACCAATCACAACCAATTTCAATAGGCTTCGTCCCTGTATTATAAAAGTCCCACCTACCAAATTTCATTGAATTATCTTCAAAATTGCGACCTGTATTTTGTGCACATGGTTTTACATGGACAGCCAGCCGTCCAGCTAAACGGACGTACGGACGGACATCGTTAGATCGATTTAAAAAGTGATTCTGAGTCGATGGTATAGTTTAAGGTGGGTGTTGGATAACGTTTTCTATGCGTTACAAACATCAGCACAAACGCATAATACCCCAACCACCTATGGTGGTGTAGGGTATAATAATACCCCAACCACCTATGGTGTTGTAGGGTATACAAATAAAACGTAATCATTAAAATATTGATATCACTTTTCCCTGAATTAAGTGCCATTTTAGACCCCTTTTACCCCAATGTGCGACCTCCAAGATCGTGTGTTAAAATTCTTTAAGTTATCTTAGAAATAGTACTGTTTCACATAGATAGATATTAGGGTGATCGATTATTCGACTTTTTGGAGAAACCGGTTTTCGAATAGTTCAAATAGTTGGTATTTTCAAAAAACCGGTTGCACTTTTTATAATTCAGAAAAAAACGGTTAACCGGTTTTTTTCAGAAGTTTATATTTCTATCAAAAGAAGTTTATATTTCTTAAAGAAAAATCAATAAATCTTATAATGTTCAAGTTAAAATTTATTAAACATAATAATTTTTGGAAATAACTATTAACCCAAAATAAACTAAACCATTCGGGGAGGAGTCTTTTTGGAATTGTAGACCAATACTATGGTCAATTATGGACCGATCTTCACGAAATTCGGCACACAGATTTAAAATTATGTGGAACTTACATGTTCAACAATTTTTGCTACATTTAAGGGATTTATGATCGTTAAACCCCTTTTCCGGGAGGTTATTTGTACAAGGGTTAGATGAAATAATGAACCGATCATAACCAATTCAACACGCTTCGTCATTGGACTATAAGAAACCTGTGTGCTTTAATTAATTTATGTTCAAAATTGCGACCTGTATTAAGATGGGTCTTAGACCAATATTTTTGGGTGTTACAAACATCAGCACAAATGCATAATAGCCTCGCTACCTATGGTGGTGTAGGGTATAAAAAATATAAGAAAATAATCGTAAAAATTTTTTTTTACTTAGCATAAACAGAAACCATGGATTAATATGTAAAAAGTCAGAATCAATTTTATTGAAACGATTCTGCGGGTGAAACTTTTTTAAACAAAATCTTTGAAAAATTAAGAAAAGAAAAAAAAAGACTAAAACATTTAAATTTAACCTTAAACTATATTTTTAAAACATTAGAAATATTACATACTTTATGAATATTTAAAAAAATATTCATAAATTTATATTCAAATATCAGTATTTAGTGCATGTTTTGTGAAATAGAAAGCTAATTTTAAAACCGGTTTTTTGTGTTTAAAAAAACCGGTCTATTCGACATTCGAAAAATGAACATTTTCAAAAAACCGAAGGCACATTGACTGAAAAAACCGGTTTAAAAACCGGTTGGAAAACCGTGTCGATCACCCTAATAGATATACGTAAGACATGTGTACTTTGAGGTTGTATCTGCACCATGTAGCTTACGGTGGTATCAGGAAATACTAATAACAAATTCTGAACTTTCTTCTTTCTGCTAAAAGTGCAAAATTGTATGTATAATTTTTTACGTATGTATTTATACCAGTATACCACTGTAATTCATATACAAGTTTGCATTTCTATTTTTATGAAATTTACCTGATTGTGATGAATACATTAAACTTAAATCTTTAAAAATATAATAATATTTTTTCTCTTCTAGCGAATTAATAAATTTAATTTAATAAACCACAAATATAACATTAATTGTGTCAACCTGTGTAATTGATTTTATTGTTTGATATTAACCAAACATTCAGCCAACCAATCAACCATACAACCATCGGAATATTAAATGAAACCAAATATTTCCATTAAAAAGTTAGCAAAATACAAAAATGCCACAAAATGGTTAGCTTGATTATAAAAGTACTTGTTACAAATAAAAAATAAACTGAAGAAAAAAAATAGATTCATTTAAATGCCCGCATTATTATGGTTAGATAACATTCATTGGATTTTTTTAATCCACAAAACTAAAACGAACAAACTAACAAATACTTATACATTCATGTAAATTCAAATACACATACATATATACCTACAATCAGTGTTGCCAGTTTAGCCTTTTTAAGGCTAAATCTAGCCTTTTTATTTTGCTTTTAGCCTCAAAATTTTCGTTTTAGCTTCTAGCTTTTTTGTTAGCCTTTTTTATTCTTAACATTGCCTTAAAAGGCTAAGAATTTTAAAATTTTATTTGTACAGAATCATAAATTTAAGCACTTTTGTGTATTAATTCACGGAAAAATATGGAAATTATTTACATTTAATGAAAATTTTCGCCTGCGGCGCTTCATTTTACAAAAATATTATAATTTTATTTACAAATTTACTAAAATATCTTTAAAAAATACCGAAATCTAATGAGGAAAAAAATTATTGCTTTTTTAAATAAAATAATATGTTAGCTTTTTTTCTGGCTTTATTTTTTGGGGCATTTAGCCTTTTCTGACCTTTTTTAAACTCCAATTTAGCTTCTTTTTTTCTCCTGTCCTGGCAACACTACCTACAATATACATATGTAAATTTATACTTCAAATGTGTGTATTTGTTAAGCTTGACCAGCTTTTTGACTTTTCTAACCAAATTCAACCTTTAACCAAAAACTAAAAGGGACAATCGGCCATTTACATCTGCCAGCAGTTAACACGTAAACATCATTATATCATTAGTTTGTAAATGAACAGACTACAGACGACAACAAACTAAAAGTGTCTAGAGTCAGAATGTCATTCGAGTTGTGATGAAGTGAAATAGTTAAATTATTATCAACATTAAGCTGAATAAAATTGCCACAATGTTAGACATTATTAAATAAATATGATTTCACTAACATTCCTTTAGAGTGATTATTAAAATGAGATTATGATGTTTGGTTGTCTGCATTGACAATAATGTGTATGTGAGTTACTTGTAAAATTTTCCAAGGATTTCCTCAAACTATTATCTCTGTGTATTAATGTAATTGTTTAGTCTGGCTACAAAAGTAAATTCAATAGACAAATTGCATTGCTTAATAAATAACATTTACGATGAATTATGTAGTTTAAGGAAGGAAAATGCGATATCGAATATTCATGTTTATGTAATAATTGGAAATTATTTAAAATATTCTTTAATTATTTGTATAATATTAAGTGGTTATGCCTAAAGTTAATTAAGGACAAATTTTCTGAGATTTGATAATATGCACACAGAAAACACTGTTGTTGTGACAACCGAATTTCTTGCCAATCGAATTTTGTCGGTTACAAGTACTATCATAAATTCGATTACAAGTACTTTTCGATTGCTGAATTAATGGTTACGCACAACTGATTCAAAAAAAGCAATTCGATGACAGGTTGAAACGATTATTTTATTTTTAATTTAATATTGTTAAAGAATTTATCTTTCGTTTTATTAATTTTATTTAAAATATTAAATTTTAAAAGAAAATTAATAGATAATCATATGATTTAAAACCCGCAAATCTCACCACATTGTATAGGATAAAGTAGGTGGCAAAGACATTGTGGCTTCCATTTTTCTTAAGTCGGAAACTTAATATTGACCTCCTTAACCCATTTCTTACCACAACCCAATCCCGTTAAGATAAATTAATAAAAATCTGTATGGGGTCTATTTTAGTGATTTTGATCATAAAATCGAAAGATTTGTGATCCTAGCTATTTTAGTTTCCGAGATATTGGGTGTTGCGCATCAATGGTCAATTAGGGGTATGTTGTTTCGCTCATATAAGAAGTAGACGTTTAAAAAAATTGTGTGGCAAAATGAGTTTTATTTATTTAAATTTAGTTTTGTGATTATTTTACAAATTGTATGTTAAATATGTTAAGTGTGAATAAAAAATTGGAGGTGGACCATTCAAATTGAAATTTAAGGCAACAAAATAATGACGTAAAAACGTTAAATAACTTACTAAATAATTTCATATATTGTATAAAATAGATTATATATTAAATAAAATATGTTACACGTTAAAGTATTTGGAACGTAATATACATTGCATTCTATTATCAGTTTGCGCATCATCTCGATTAGAATTTCAATACGGTGGTCAGGAAAGCATTTTGGTCCTTCGTACAGGCTGCCTAACCACGTTGTGCTTCAAACACAAATGTTACGTAAATCGTTTCAGTTATTCTTGCAGAATATTCCCGAATTTGTATAATCGTAACTATTGGTAATGTACCAAATGTAGTGGCTCATAATATGATGCATTCCAATTAAAACAGGTTTGAAAATTGGGGTAATGTACCAACTTTCAAATGACTAAGAAACAAATTTGTTTGCTTTCATTTATCCGTGCACATATATTCACAGATTTTTCCTTTATTATACCTTGAATATCCTTGGATATTTTATTTTGTTTATATTTTGATATCCTCTTGATCTCATTTAATTGAATTCGCAAAATTAACTATTATTTTGAGTAGAGAGTATAGCTTTTTATAGAAAAGGCTGTTTCGAAAATTATGAAATTTTACCTATTCACTTTGGTTTTAAAAATTGTAAATATTATGTTTTTTTTATCAAATTTTATGACCTTTGAAGAAAAAATTTATTATCCCTTTTTTAAGACAATTGAACAAATTTAGCATCAAATTACATAATTTTGTTGATTTCATTAATCAGTTTTCAACATTTTTCAGGTAACTCCTTGATTTTTTGTGATCATATTCAATATAATAGCATCCTTCACGAAATACACTTTATATTCAGGTAGCGTCGATTATTTGGAAATTCTTTTTCTTACATTTGTTCTCATTGATTGTAAAAAATATAACCACTTTTAATTTGCTGATAACTGCTTATCTTTTACTACATAAGTCATAAATAATGTAGAATACAACTTGTACAATGCTAGAGTAAAAAAATTATATTGCACTGAAAATTTATACGATCTTCCAATACAATTATTTAAAACTTCAAATTTTTCAATGTCAGTTTCCAAAATTTTCTTAGTTTTTATACCCTACACCATAGGTGGTTGGGGTATTATGTGTTTGTGCTAATGTTTGTAACGCATAGAATGTGTTATCCAACACCCACCTTAAAGTATACCAATCGGCTCAGAATCACATTTTAAATCGATCTAACGATGTCCGTCCGTCCGTCTGGCTGGACGGCTGGCTGTCCATGTAAATCTTGTGCACAAAGTACAGGTCGCAATTTTCAAGATAATTGAATGAAATTTGGCAGGTGGTACTTTTATGATACAGGGACGAAGCCTATTGAAATTGGTTATGATCGGACCATTATTTCACTTACCCCACAAATGTCCCCCGGAATAGAGTTTTCACACTTAAAAATGCCTTAATATTAAGAATATTTTAATGAAGTTTTGTGTAAGTACCAATCTTTGTACCAAATTTTATGAAAATCGGTCCACGATTGACCATAGCTCCCATATAAACCCCCTTCCGAAAATCACTTTAACGTACATAAATCACATACGAAAGATAGTATCAAGTTAATATTCGACTCAAATAAGTTTTATATAAGTAGAAACAACATTGCTAAAATTTATGAGAATCGGTCCATAATTTACCATATCTCCCATATAAACCCACTTTCGGAAATCGCCCTATAATGCATAAAATCATCAATATATTATTATTAACCCATTATTCTGTACTTGTATACTTTATTTTAGATTTAATAAAAGTGTTGGTCTACAGCTCTAATATAAATCCACTTCCCGAATGGTGTAGGGTATCATATAGTCGGTCTTGACCGATATCTTCTTCTCTCGTTTTTTTAAGTTTTAATAAGATTTATGTTTATTCATCCAAATAACTGCATTTTAGACTGGTTTCTATTACGGGTCGCTTTGTTATATTAGCACAAAAATGATGTCACTTTTACTTAGAATAGGTACTTCCAAAACTCCTATATTTGAGCATTTTGCTGGCAATAAATGCATATATATTTATAATTACTTCTTTCTTTATAACCTTAGATGATGAAACTCATTCTTTATTGGCGAGAATATTGATATCGTTACGATTTTACTTCGTAATCTTAGGTTTTCTGCTCTCTCATTTTCATACTATTCTGATTCTAAATTGTAATTTTGTATAATGAAATGTTTTTTTTTAGCGTCAGGTTTTAAAATGTTGCACTTTAAAGACAATTTCATTAATTTTAATTAGTTTTCTCTATCTGGAATCAAGAAATCTTACTGGATTGTCGTCGAAGACTTACCGATAATATCATTTTGTATAAAACAATTTAAAACATTTTAGGAAATAATGTAAAGTGTCACTTTATTATGTCGCACAAAATGCATGACCAACGCCATACTTTTGGCCCAAACTCGAAATACACATATTTCAAAAACTTCTATTGCATTTTAATTTAAAGAATATAATACGACAAATACCATTATGAACCCATAAGACAATAATTATGAACTAAATAGCAAGAGTAAAAAAACGCACTTTATTTTGTCCGATAGTGTATATAAAGAAAACAAAACGCATTTAAATACAATACAAAGTATAAAACAATTCCAAATTCAGTATTACACACACATTTTAAAAAAATTGTATCCTTGTAAATTGAAAACAAAAATAAAAGCTTATGATTTAAGTCTTATTACAAAAACAACGAATTGTGCACACTTATGTTTTTTTGTCGTTCTTTGTTTATTGCTGCTCCTAAAACTACTTTTTGTGCTACCTATTGACTACCTCAGTGTTGCCATTTTAGCACTTTCAGTGCTAAATTTAGCATTTGAAGAAGTTAAAATATACTGACAATTTATACAATTATGCTAAAAGCTTTTTAGCACTTTCTTACAGCAATTTTTAATTAAATATTTTGGAATTTTTAAAGGAATTTCTTAGTAAATTTGACGTTATTAATTATCAGTTTTAAAATATAAGGAATCATTCCAATTGCAATTGATAGCTCTTGATATGTGTAATAAACTCTACAAAGAATTTTTCGCTGGTAGGCAAAATTTTTGTTTTATGACCACTTAAGTTTTTCTATTTTTGCACAAAAGAAGTTTCAGATAAATAGAAAAAAATAATATTAATATAGTTCGAAGTTAAAATATTAACACATAAATGTTTACAACATTTAAATGTCAATATTTCATTAGAACCTTCTATTCATCTATCTGTGATTATATGGGAATATTTCTAGTCCGTTTAAACAAAATTAAACAAAAGTCCATTAAAACTTGAATTTAATGGGTTAAAATATTCTTCAGAAATTTCACTAGGGGTCACCGAAGGTCCAAAGAAATTTTGTTCACGATTTGTACAAAACTTTTAATTTTATGTTATATTTCATTGCCTAGTTTAAGGAGTTTATATAAGAAATGTGGGAAAATTTCATAATTTTCTTTTTTAACAACATGTGTTAAGTGGATGAATTTTTTATCTTTGGGGACTCCCAGTAAAATTTTAAGAAGAAAATATCTGTAGAACATATTAACCCATTAAACTCAAGTTCACATCGACTTTCATGTCATTTCCTTAAAACGGACTAGAACGGGGAATAAAATATTCCCCGTTAAATGCTCTAAACATTAATGGAAAATTATTTTAGCTTCGAACTATAATGATATTATTTTTTTTCGATTTATCTGTATTATTTTTTTTTTTTTCGATTTATCTGTAAAGGTGAAAACAAATCCTTATTTAGCATGTTATATTCCATCTAACCATTTTTTTTTTTTTTTTTTTGTTTTAAAGAAGAATTAAAATTTTATTTATGTTTTTTGTTTTTTTGCCCACCAGATGTGTTTTTATTTAATTGTAGGTATACTTGAATATTTTCACTTAATAGTCATATTTTTATAAATTTTTTATAAATTTTGACGATATATGATTTATTTTATGATATATGATTTTATTTTCACGAAAAAACTTAAATTTAGCATGAAAAATTGTTATATTATACAGTAATTTCTGAATAACTCCGAAACTTTTAGGCAAATAAAAAATGATGTTAACGTTACTTAAAGATAATTTTTGTATTGTCTAAATCGGACAACTTGTTCTCGTGTTATTGTACCCTTATTAAGCGAGAGTTATTAGATATACCCATAAAAAATCATGACCTGATGGAAGGAATACGAAAAAATATGTTTTTGCAGATTAGTGTAATCGATAAATGATTTTCATAATACAATCCAAGCTCAAGTTATAGTTAGTAAAGTATCACGGGATGTAAAGGTTTAAAAAAATTCACTTATGTGGGTTAGGTGTCGATACAGAGAAGGGATCTATGTAAAATAAATACGAATTAATTTTTAAAATTATCTTTAAAAACATAATTACTATATTAGATTGTTTATACATATAAAGAAAAATTAACTTAAATGAGCATTTGGACATAATACGTTTTATATTAATTACATATATTCCAAAACTTAATTTATTTAAAATATTTTTCGACATTTTGTCTTATAATTATTTTGTTCAAAACAACAAATTTTGGTCATATAAATATTTCAGGGGGTGTATCATGGAAAATACTCCCATTATTATTGGAGCAATGTTTTCGATATTTTTTACAAAAGATAAAAAAATTACTGACTTATGAACGCTCAATTAAAAACACTTCACACTTTACAGTGGGGACAAAGACAAATTTTTTGGTAATAAATCTGTATCTTTTAAACTGCGGAACCCTTTCATGAATTTCAATTCGATTCGAACATTAGTTTAGGAGATACAGATTTATTACCAAAAAGTTTTTTTTAGCCCCACTGTAAAGTGGGTAGTGTTTTTAATTGTGTGTTCATAAGGGCATAAATAAATGGTCTTAAATTTTCTCGATGACTCAGAATATAAATATGCACTCAATTATGGTGCTTCGTTTTGTTTCCTTCTCCAATTTTGATTGTCTGCTTAGAGGATTTAAGCAATATAATTTTATTTTCCAAAATTTATACATACATATAAAAACAATTTATTTAAAATGGCCTAGAATCGGATTTTATTGTTTGACAACAAAAGTTAAGCAAATTGACGAAAACATAAATATTATTATTGTTTTCCCCTTTCCCAAAAAGTAATTTTAGAAAACAGCAAATGAACAGCACAAATATTTAATTGAATTTCTTTCATGGCCACATAAACAAAAGTTTTATTGAAATTTCTTGGACAATCATTTACAAAATTCGATTATTTTCTCAAGCAGCATCTTCAAGCAGTTAAAGTAAAGCCAAACCAACCGAACCCCCTATAAATTGAATACAATGAAACTAAAGTTTATTTAAATGTTTGAATACGAAGAAATAATATGTAATCGTACAGTGTTGTTTGTTACACAACTTGAAGAAACCATCATCAACAACTAACTAACCAACCAAACAACATCTTTTAGTCGTAACAAAAATAATGTTTTCAATAAAATGAGAGATGTGAAAATAAAAACAGAATCTTCAATTATTGAACACTGAATTCCGGAGGAAGTTGTAAAATCAAATGTCTTCCTTAATGTGTGAAATTGAACTCGGAAATAATTTTGCACATTGTTATGGGTCCACAGACATGCATACATTTTCCTTTTACTCTTCTCTCAATTGTAGCATTTTCATGAATGTTCTATTACCAAAAAAAAAAAAAAAGCACAAAAATATAATATAAATTTTAACGTGTTTTTACATACTGATAGACAGACAGACGGACGAATATACATATTTATTCATACAGAGTTAGAGTACATAAGTAAGTAGTACTGATGTTACATTTTACGATCAGATTCAATAATGAATGAAGTATTAAATGTATACAAGGAGCTGAAATGTATTGAAGTTGAATTCTTTTTAAAGTGTTTTTATTGCTGTATATAGTTGGTTGAATGCAAAGCACGAATTGGTATCATATCATTAAACACACAGATACTTGCATAAACACTTACAACCGCTTTGAGGTAGTAGGTAGATTTGCAAACAGGTGTGCGAAATTATTCGATTGAGTTGTAAAATATATATTTAATATTAAATTACCAAAAATTTTAATATTACCAAATGTAAAAATAAGGGAGCAAAATGGCAAAGCTTTTTTTTTTCATAATAAAAATATTTTAAAATGTAAAAGATGCATTTAAAGTGCCAATTTAGTTTGAATATTATTTTACATATAACAGCATAAAACGTTGGTTTGAAAGAAATTTTTTATTTTTTATTAAATAAATACTTCAATTGAAAATATTATTGTTTTATATTTATATTAACTAAGCACACCGGATTCACAAAGAAAAAGTTAAACGAAAAATAAAGATATAGTTGGTCAAGACCGACTATATGATACCCTACACTATTGTATATGTGCATCAAAATATACGAAAACGTAATATTATGTTGATGATAACATTTATATGATTTTATGCGCTTTTGAGCGATTTCCGAAGTGGTCTGGGAGCTATGTTAAATTATGGACCTATCTTCATAAAATTTGGCACAATGATTTGTACTTATATATAACTTATTCATGTCGAATATTAACTTTATACTAACACGATAAAGTGATTCTGAGTCAATTGGTATACTTAAGCTGGGTGTTGAATAACTTTTTCTATGCATTACAAACATCAGCACAAACGCATAATACCCCAACCATCTATGGTGGTGCAGGGTATAAAATTAATTGTTTTGCATTACAAAACATGTAAGTAAATCTGATAATATGATACTTATTCTAAACTACACAGTGGGGCCAAACGCAAATTTTTTGGTAATAAATCTGTATCTCCGGAACTACTGGTCGTATCGAATTGAAATGTGTAGAAGAGCTGTAGAGGATCTAAGCTTTCAGAAAAATAATCTTGTAGTCATCCTGTGATATGGTGTCAAAATTGAATATCTCTACTAAAAGTTAAAAAAAAAATCGTAACTTCTACAAACTAAGTCCGTTTTCAAAACTGTACACACGATGTTCATTAGCAAAATGTGTTTTGACAAGTGTACTGATTTTAACTATCGAAGAGAATCGACTTTAATTTTTGGTCCCAAACAATTATATTTATCGCCATTCTTTTATATATGTATTATATATGCGTGATTTTTTTTAATAAAACATTATTTTGAAATTTTTGTTAAGATTTTTTCTTTTATTATTTCATTTGTATGTATGCTTGTATTTATGTTTAAACAAATTAGAAGTATTTTTAACATTCTTACAAAAAAAAAAAAAAAAATACTCTGAAAGAAAAATATAACAAAAACAATGTGAACGAGAATAAAAGATATAGTCGGTCAAGCTCGACCATATAATACCCTACACCATTGTGTACACCAAAATTCGGGGAGGGGTCTTCTACTAGATACTCATAACAGGTGTAAAATAAAACAAGAATACAGAATATTACGTCGATACTAACATTTATATCAATTTATTCACTTTTGGGTGATTGCCGAAAAGGGCTTTATATGGGAGCTATGGTCAATTATGGATCTTCTTGAAATTTGGTGCTCAAATTAACTAATACAAAGAAGACTAATATGGAACTTATATGTGCCAAATTTCATTAAAATATTGCTATATTTAAGGTATTTATGACCGTTAAAGCCATTTTATGGGAGGACATTTGTATGGGGTCTAGGTGAAATAATGAACCGATCATAACCAATAGGCTTTGTCCTTGAATTATAAGAAAACTGTGTGCCAAATTTCATCAATTTGTGTTCAAAATTAAGACCTGTAGTTTGATTACAAGGTTTCCATGGACGGACAGACGGATGGACGGATCTCGTTAAATTGACTCAGCAATTGATTCTAAGCCGATTTTTATAAATTAAGGTGGTTATTAGACTAATATTTTTGGGTGTTACAAACATCAACACAAACGCATAATTCCCTCCCCACCTATAGTGATGTATGTTAACGTAACTCCATTCGAACGAAAGATTAAGAAATAGAGAAACCCAAAATGATTCATATTCGTTCGCTTTGCTTTCGTTAGCCTATATTTTCGTTCGACATAGAGAAATAAGCCATTAGTTCTTATCAAAACAAAAAATCGGGTACCCATATGGAATATGTTTATGTAAAACTTTATATCATATTGACTTTCTGATAAATGAAAATTGCAAAAATATTAAAAAAAAAATTAATTGGACACTTATATCTAATATCGCATAAAAATTTTAAAATTAGAATTTTCATTAAAGATAATAAAATTATTTAGAAAAGAACGTTAAGAAAGGAATATTTTGTGGAGTATGCTTCATTAGACTACACCAAAATTTACCAGCTTTTAAATTTTGACGATAACTCCCCGTAACGTACTGTGTGAAATACTACTGAAATCGGATAATTTAACCCGTGCCGCAGCGGACCTGTAGAAGTTGGCCTTATTAAATACATTGCTTTGCAACAAAATGTTAAAAAATCTACATTTATCTATCAAATAAGATATAAGAAGAGAAAATCGTTTAAAATTAGTATGTTAAAGTTATTACGAATTACCCATAGTATTAATGTGTCTTAAAACACTTATATAGAGTGATTCCATGGCAAAACTGATAGCAATCGGATTTCTAAAACGTTAAATTTCAGACCTATGTTTTTTTCCGGTTCGGAAATATGACGGTTTAAAAAACGAAAAAATATTTAAAACTTTACATATGAATAATTATTTAACTTCTAATAACTTCTTATATATACATGGTTATATTCACAGTTGTTCCTTATATTAAATACAAAGATATTAATTTCATAACGATATATACAAAGTTTTTTACATCGAGAGTTCAAAGGTCAAAGTTGAAGATACAAAAATTCAAACTATTATATCTCAAAAACCGGTATTTTTAAAATTCTTAAAAAATTATATATTGCTGATATAACCTTTCTCTACATGGATACAAAATTTTAATTTGGAGCCTTATTTGGTTTAGGAGTTATGGACCAAAATAAAATCCAATTATTAATAACTCCTAAGCTATAGAAAATAAAATTTTAATTTTCGTGTAATTTTAAAAACAAGTACAAGACATTAAAAATGATATATAGTGAGCTTCTTTAGATCGAAAGTTCAAAGGTAAAAATAAGACTTACAAAAAATAAACCATTATATCTCCAAAAACGATATTTTTAAAATGCTAAAAAAATTATATAATAATAATACAACTCCACTTTACACTTTTGCAAAATTTCATGTTGGAATCTCATTTAGTTCAGAAGTTATGCAACAAAATATAAACTGTAGTCAAATTTTGTATACAAAATTTTGTTTTTTTAAATAAGTGCTCTTAAAAAATATAATTTCAAAATAATTTTTTGTAAATATTTTAAATTTTACATACAAAAAATTAGTTTTTTTCTGTATTTTGCTTCATAACTCCTAAACAAATAGAGGCTCCAACTTGAAATTTGCACAAATATAAAGAAGGGTTTCATTACCAACATATGTATTTTTAAAGAATTTTAAAATACCGTTTTCTGAGATGTAAATCTTTGATCTTTATATTATCGATTTTGACCTTTTTAAAGTCAATGTGTTGTTCTATTAAATGAAATAAAAATAACAATTGTACAACGTACTTTTGTGATTACTTTTGGAAAAAATTCAACCCCTTTTTGATTTTTGAAACGTCATATTTTTGGACCGGGAGGATTTTTTACTTAGAAAAATTGTGATTTGAGCAACATTTGCAATACTTAATATCTGTAGCGAATTTCATTGAAATCGGAGATATCAAATCCTAAAATGTCTGTTTTTTGTCCGTTTTGATATGGAATCACTCTATAAGGAGTGTACAACGAAATTTTTACGTATATCACAAATACATTCAAAAGTTCTAAAAAAAAAAATTGGACATAGATAACCTTTTAAATACGGAGGTCAAAAGACAAAGTTAGAGTAGGATTAAGCAAAACACAACGAAAAATAATTTATTTTTATCTGGAAAATTGCTCGCAAAATAATTGCATCGTTGCATAAACTTTTATAGAAAAAATTTTAGTAATTTGCAGTTAAACTCGAAAAATTATGAAAAAAAATTATAAATATTTTTTTTTTTTTTTTAATATTTGTTTAAATATATTTTAATACTTAACCAAGACATAAGACATTCGGTTAAAAATCCTGTTTCATGTACTTTCCAAAGAAGTTTAAAAAGGAAAAATAAACAAAAGAATAGCAAAATTATCGTAGAAATAAATTTATACAAAAACCTATCCAAAATATTTTTTTTGTGAAAAATTTTAGAGGGTGTATTAAAAATTTTTAAAACTGATTTATAATGTCCTTAAGTAGGTCATTAGGTTTCAGTCAATGCAAGTGAATTCCTAATTGAGTGAATAACTCTAATGCTGAGCAGTAGGGTTATCAACACGAGTATGGGGGATACTTGTATGAGGAATCTTATGACGAGGGGCACACCGCAAGGAGGGGTCCTTTCTCCATTACTATGGCTCTTATCCGTGAGCGTCATTCTGAGACAGTTCGATGCAAGGGGACGGAAAATTTTAGCCTACGCAGATGACGTAGTTATACTGGTCTCGGGCAAATTTCTACCTACGATCAGTGATGTCATGCAATCAGGTCTACGGGAATTGTCTCTTTGGGCTGATAGTAAAGGAGTAGGGGTAAATCCAGGGAAGACTGAGTTGGTCTTGTTTACCAAGAGATATAAGGTCGAGCCTTTTAGCTTACTCACTTGATTTGTCAAGTGAGGCCAAATACCTGGGTGCAGCGTTACCGTTGAGAATTTTTAAAAAGTGTGCAAAAAAGAGGATTTCAAAATAAAAAGTCGCCAAAAAAATTGATTTTTTGAAAAAAAGGGCCCAACTGCTTAAAAGACTAAAATTTTAGCAACAAAGAAATTTATTTATAAATATTTTACAACAAATTTTATTATTAAAAATTAAAGATTAATTCACAAAAATAGCTGACATACAATTCTTTTCTTATTAATTACACTTCTGTACTTTTGTACAAGGTTTTTACTCGTACTCAAATCTTTCAAATCCTCGTCGAACCAATCTAGGACTGAACGTATGGATATAAAAATATTAGTTTAAGTCTGTTGGACAAACTATTTTTTATTATTGATAACTTAATAAAAAAAAACACGTTACCTCTGGGAATTGCTATGAATAATGTAAAAATATAAATTAGGATAAAAGTATTCATCGTATCTGTTTTTTATTTTCTCAAACTAGTCCAAAAAGATTCGACATATGATGATTTAAATAAAATTTATTATTTTTAGTTACTAACAGTTTCAGTCCATATATAAATATTCCGCGGTTCTTTATATTACTATACTGTGAAACAATATTAAAATAGTTTATTTATTTGTTTAAATTAATTAATTTTCGTCATTTAGCTTATGGAGTCTTAAAAAGTCTCCATTTAGTCGCCATTTAAAAAAGGGGCCAACAAAATGTCCAGGTGGTTGAAAAAGGGGCATTTGGCGACTAAAGTCGCCAAACGGTAACGCTGCCTGGGTGTTTACTTAGACAGCAAATTGTCTTGGAGGAGGAATACTCAGGAAAGGGTCAAAAGGGGACTTAATGCCTATTACGCCTGCAGGAACTCTATAGGTAAGAATATGGGACTTAGACCGCTAGTGGTATCTTGGATCTACACTTCGGTTGTAAGATCGATTCTAACTTATGGCTGTTCAGTATGGTGGAAGGTTTAAAGTTCAAAGGTGTGCTTCAACTGGCATCTCTAGAGCTATAAGAAGTACACTTCAGGCGTCACTGGACATCATTCTCCACTTGCTTCCAATTGAGGAGTTTGTGAAGGGAGTGGCTGTTCGTAGTCTATTTAGATTGAAGGAGCTAGGATTATTAGGGAACTTCAGAGCGGGGCATGCTAGCATACTCGATATGGTTCAATTTAATGGTCGGACACTATCCGTGGGTGAACCTACGCAATATGTCGGAGCCATAATTGACTTCGGGGCTACTCCTGCTATTGAAATGCCTGACAGGGACCTCTGAGTTGGAGTAGAAAAGCTCCATGGAGGTTGTGCTGTCTTTACAGACGGCTCGAAGATGGAGGTAGGCACCGGAGCGGGGGTCTACTTTCTGAGAACTGATATCAGATGATCATATAAATTGTCTGACAGAAATTCTGGGTATATATAAAGCCCTGGAGTTGCTGGAGAATGTTGAACAGAATTCTGAGATCACTATATATGTTGACAGTCAGGCAGCATTATTGGCCCTGAAAAGTCACTATGTTAGCTCCAGATTGGTATTTAAGTGCAGGAGGGAATTGAAAAGACTAATGAATGTCTATAAAATAAGACTCTGTTGGGTTCCATGACACATCGACATTCTCGGCAATGAAATAGCTGATGAGCTGGCTCGCAATGGCTCGGAGCTGGATAGGTTTTTTGAGAAGACATCTGTTAGAATTCCAATTGGGCCCTATTTTAGGGCCATAAGGGATTGGATTCTGGACAAAACGATTCGAGCCTGGAGGAACTGAATGGACTGCAGGATATCTAGAGCATTATGGCCTAGTCTTAAACTGTCAGATTCGAGACACCTTCTAAATATGAGTCGCAGCAGTATGATATTCATGGTAGGGATGATTACTGGTCATTTCTCATTAGGGAACATGATGTGTAAATGGGACATTGGCACGACAAATTTTTGGAGGTCGTGCAATGATGTAGAGGAGCTAGAGACAGTGCGTAGGGCTTCAGCGATGAAGGCTGAAGTGGTTTGGAAGCCACACACTGCATGAATTTAATAGGATGGCTTAGGGGCAATCAGAACTGATTGATAGGGTTTAGGTTCCATTCTTTATCTATGTTCTATTCTGTTTTTCTTGTTCTATTTCTTAAAGGGATCACAATGGGCCGTTTTGGTCTCTGGGTGTAGGCGTGAATACGCCACCCTTTTCAACTTAACCTAAATGTCTTTACTTGTAATCGATAAAACCTTTTAAGTGTCTTTCGTTTACAAACAAGATTTTAACTACAAACATCAGCAACTTATCATCAAATTATGTCTAATTGAACGTAATACATGCAATAGGTGGTAAACCACATAAATAACACAATAACAAGATTGCGACACTTCCAAAGAAATATGGCTCAAATTTATCATAATTTCCAAAATTGAAGCACTGCATGCAATAAAATCACTTCTATATCTATGTTTAAGTAGTTTTTATTATAAGAAAATAATAAATTTATGCTTGAAATATTTTCTTTAGAAAAATAAGAAAACAAGTCATAAAATAGATTAAATCATATTTTTGTTTTCTTTGAATCCAAAGGAAATTTATATTTGTCTACCTTGAAAAATTAGTGTGAATTAGGGTATTCAGTAATTATGGGTTTTGTATTAATCGGTTAATTCGATAGATTATTATTCCATGTTCGCGTTTCAAGCTATATCGATTATTATATATTAAATGCATATTATTCGATTAACCGGATCATTTATATAAATAACAATTATACAGGTTCAAGATAAGTTTAGATGATTAAAGAAATTTTGAAAAGCAAAGTTTTAAATTCGATTATTCGCTATAGGAGAATTATTTTTATTTTTTGTAATTAGGTATCTGAACAAAATTACTTAATTGAATAATCGGCTGATGGTTTACCAATTGATTACCCTACTATGAACTGTTGGTAGTACAAATATATTTCCTTCCTGGTTTTGTATTCATATAAAGATTATTGATGTACATAATTACCAAAAGGCTCTGCTTCTTTATGAGTAACTTTTAAAAAGTTTTTGTTAAAATAAAAGAAAAAAAAAAAAAAACAAAATGTAGAAATGAAAATAAAGCACATTCCATAAAAATGTTTTGCTAAAATATATAATTTGTCATTTGGCAACGCACATAAACATATACACGTGTACATATTTTGATAAAAATAAATGAACGTATACATATATATGTATTCATTCTACATATACATATGTAGAATGAATACTGTTACAGATAGTAAAATTCATTATGTTTTATTAGCTTTTGGATTTTTATTTTCCCCTTTGGTAAGACAAACCAACAATAATAACAACAAAACAAATCCCAAATAAAAATAAAGTACAAAAAAATAAAAAAAAACATATATTTTTTATTATGAATATTAAGAGTTGCCAGCATGAAATATACAAATTTGGAAAGACACAGAACCAGAAGAAGTTTTTAAAATGACTTAGAAGTGTCAGTTGACATAGTGACAAACAATATTCGGCAAAAATGGAAGGAATTGTTCTATATATTTATGTACATATATGAAGTTTGGACACATTTTTATATTAAACAAACGATTTCTGGGGATGCCAATTGTGATTCTGTAATAAAAATTCAAAACTCAAAATGGATACCAATCATTTTCTTATTATTTCACGAAATTTTAAATAATCACATTCGGCAAATTTTTGGTCCTTGGACACGAATTTGTTTTTGGCTTTTTCGAATTCGGAAAGTCGGATCTAATTTGACTACGATCCCAAAATTTAGGCCATAATTCCAACATTTTCTAGTGACTGAATACGAAACTGTTTTTTTTTATTTTTTTATTTTTCCAATTCGAGAAGCCGGAAGCAATACATAGATTAATAGCGGGAATTGAAGCTAGAACATCCAGATTAACTTCATAATAGTTTAAAACACATTTATTCAACAATTTTCATTAAAATCTCTTCATTGAAACTTATTAAAGAAAATACTGTTACTTTATAGTTCAATTTCAAGACTATTATTATATTTAATTTAACCCTTCGTCATACAGATGTTTCAATTGTCACATTCGTAACAAATATGGTCTGTCCAGACCAGCTCTGTAATGCTATATATTTTAATGGACATTTTGGTGATTTTTTTATATTACTACATTTGTATAACTATATTCTAGCATCACTACTACACAGTTTTGCAAGATATTACATTTTCCCATCGATAAACTTCACGTTCTTCTCCTTGTTTTGAGTCTACAAACGCATACAATTTTTCTTCTCAAACATTTGAGGTTTTATAGGTAATTCTCTCATAACACAAAATGTGAACGATTAGCTGGAAAATCATAAAATAACATATGTAAACTGATGAGAGCTCAGTTTAAAAGTTTTAATAAAATAAAATACAATAAAAAAGAACGAATAACATTGTCAAATCACATAATTTTCCACACAAAATTTTCCAGCCAGACCATATTGGTACGAATGTGACATGTACACTAATTTATCCTCATAGCAATTCTAGTATTAGGTTTATCGTTCTGGTTTTTTCACAGATCGTTAGAAAACAAAATTGTGGGAGGGTACCTGAAATTTCAAGTCTCTAGCAAAATTATAAATATATGAAAATAAAATTTTAGTCTGCAATTGGTCTGGCCAGACCAGTTTGTAAGACAAAGGGTTAAATTGATTTCTAAAAATACTGAAAATAAATCTATCGAAAACAACTAAGATAAAATAATAAAACAACTAAGATAAAATAATAATGGAGATAAATCTCATCTTCTAATCTACTGAACGAATCGAATTGAAATGTATGAAAGAGTTGTGAAGGAGGACCGTGATAACACGAGATAAGCTACAGGGTGTTAAAGTTGACTATCTCACTTCTATAAATTAAGTCCGATTTCAAAAATTTTTATTTTTCCGTAAATAGCTTGACAAGATAAAGAAATACTCAGCTAAGTTATCTCTTACAGTTAAAAAGATATTTATGCTTGAATTTTGAATTTTTGATTTTTTGCTTCGACTTTTTTCGTTTTTCGGAAATAAGTCCTGAGGTATATAATGAAAAAAATTTTTAAAAATAGTGTATAATTTGGATCTTTGAAATCGGACTTAATTTGTAGAAGATAGTCAAATTTAACACCTTTTAGATTATCTCGTATTATGACAGGGTGACTAAAAGATAATATTTCTAAAAGCTTGGGTCCTCCTTTACAACTCTTCCATACATTTCAATTCGATTCGAGCAGTAGTTTAGAAGATACAGATTTATTACCAAAAAATTTGCGTTTGGCACCACTGTGCGGCATATCGGAACTTTGCTTTTTTACGGTAAAAAATCGACAAATCTGGCAGCCCTGCTTGTGGCCCAGAGTGATATTTTTTTTTGCTGGTCATCGTAGCATCAGTAATCGTTCTTATTTTGGGTTTAGTAAATCAAAAATCATAAAGATATAAACTTTTTTCATTGAGAATGAACAAAGTACATAATATGGTCGTATACTTATTACAATTTATTGTTACTCATACGTTTACAGTATAAGATAAATATCTAATTAGATTTACCTTCATCCAAAGTCGATAAATTTTTTAAAATCGGCCATTTTTAAAAATTTCTTCGGTTGAGTTGGACTCCTTCATATGTTGAAACCAGTAATGGAAGCAATTTATCCAGATTATTCGTTGCTTTCTTAATAAGCTTGGGACTGAAAACCAGCAAAAAAAATATATAAAAATATCTGGATTAGCCTTTACAACTAAATTAAAACTGACAACAGTTGTTTTTGGTACAATAAAGACAAGTATATTTATGTTACTTTATAGTTAATTTTCTTATAAACTTCTTTGTAAAAACAAAACTGTAACGAGCTTAATTATATAAGAACATTTGTTGGTGCGTTTTACTTCATTTAAATTAACATCATTAAAAAGCTTTAAAAATTTTTTGCGTTATCTCAAAGATTTGTATTTAGGATAGTCTTTAAGTAAAATTTTGCTCCACTGTGCAGAATAATATAATTTACAGTAAATGCTTAATTTATAATCGGTCGAATCGACTGATATAATAGTAAATTACACAGAGGACAACTTTTTACTTGTTCTTATGGAATATGAGGCATGGACTTTTTTGGAACTTTTACTTTTTACACCTTATTCGCAAAAAAAAAAAAAAATAAAATAAAAAATAAATAAAAAAATTCTTTATAATATCTTAAATATACAAGACAAAATCTTCATTAGTAGCAAGCTTAATTTAATCGCAATACTGAAACTAAAGTATTAGAAGAGAATTTAAAAAATAAGGTGAAGCTAGAGTTATACCACATTGATGTCAGAAAACCAGGCACATATCCTTGCACTAGTTAAAAATAGAGCTTAACTCTCACTTTACTTATTTTCCTTGCCATGAATAGGATATCATTTGCAGCAAGTTTCCTCATAAACATAATAGATATACTGAAGACAATACTGGTTTAATTGTTTTAACTTTAGGCAACATCTTTTATGGCATAGTTTTGATAAGCCTCTCTTGAAATGTAATTTCAGACAAGACAATTGTTGTAATAATAACATTTTGGAACACAAATAGTTGTACCAAATTTACTTGGCAACCATAACACTAGTACAATGTATGTATCTTAGTATATTTGTTTTGAATGTCTAACAACCAACCAACTGCACAAGAGTAGTGGTGGTAGTGAAATTATGTAGTAACATAAATGAATGTTCATTTCTTATTGTGTCCATGTTAAAAAGTTACACATTTACATTCTTGATTTCATGTTTTTCTTCTTGTAAATAAACCTTTTTTTTACATTAAAAAAAAAAAAAAAAAAAAAAAAAACACACACACATGCACAAATGTATGCATGTTTTTCTAAATGTTTGTTTATATTATGAGAAATTTTTGTTGTATTTTTTTTATATGTTTTTACCAAAATGTAATTTAAGATTTGAAAGAGTGAGTGCAAAAAAATAAAGAATAAGTTTTTGTTTGATTATATGTTTATGTATGGTTGTTATGTTTTATTTTCAGTTTTTTTTTATGATATAAATAGTAAATAAAAACAAAGTAAGAAAGATGAAATCGATCTAGCCCGACCATATAATAGTCTACATATTTTACATCACTACAGATTTAAATAAAACTATAGACTAATGATTTTAAAAAAAATTTGTATGCCCAATTGTAAATATCAAATTTTATATCTAAAATTTAAAGCTTTTTTTCTCTCATTAACTAGCTGAAATTAAAATACCAATAACATTGTATATCGGCTATGTTGAACCATTCATGTGGATTACATCTATTTCTTCAGATGAAATATTAATTTTCACATATCTGTTGTTCGGATTTCCCTTATCATGGGTCATATGATTTATACCGTTCTGTATTATTGCTTTTAAAACTCGTCCATACTCTCCGAAGTGTAAACTTAATTAATCGTATTCATAACTTATCAAAAAATGGGAAATACAAATTTGGTACTTTTTAGAAATTCAAACGTATAAGGGGTAAAAATCGTACCTATTTTATATTGGTACTTTTTTCATAAAACCTTTTTTTATATTTATTGAAATATTCATATGAGTATTTTAATATGAGATACCACTACAATTAAGAAACTCATTGGAATACAATTTTTTATACTTCGATGGGTGAAAAAAAGTACCAAAAAAAGGGGTAAAGGTGGGAAATTACATTTTATTCAAACTTAATAATGAATTTTCAATTATATTAAACATAGAAACATGAAATTAAGAAAATGTAGATAAGAATTCACAATAGTGGAATTTGTGGTACGTTTTTCTTCTCTTCTATTGGTACTTTTTTGCATTTTTTGTAATATTTGACCTAGAAACATGAAATTAAATTCGTATGGTCTGATGTTGAAAAGAATTCACAAGGGGAACTTTGTGGTACTTTTTCGGTCTTCTAATGGTACTTTTTGAATTTTCTATAATTATGAACTTAGAAACATGAAATTAGGAATATGTGGTCCTTAGTTAATGAGAATCCATAAGAGAGAACTTTGTAATACTTTTTTGTTCTTCAAATGGTACTTTTTTAATTTTCGGAATTATTTTATCTAGAAACAAGAAATAAGGATATGTGGTCCTAAATGAATGGAAATCCATAAGAAGGGACTTTGTACCACAAAGTCCCTTCTTGTTTGTTCTTCCTATGGTAGCTTTTTTAATTTTCGATAATATTTAAAGTAGAAACCTAAAATTAAATATGCATGGTCATATGTGAGAAAGAATTCACAAGAGAGGTCTTTGTGGTACTTTTTTGTTCTTACAATGGTACTTTTTGAAATTTCTATAATTATGAACCTAGAAACATGAAATTAAGGATATGTGGTCCTAAATGAATGGGAATCAATATGAAGGGTCTTTGTGGTACTTTTTTGTTCTTCCTGTGGTACTTTTTTAATTTTCTATAATTATGAACCTGACAATATGAAATTAAGGACATGTGGAGCTAAGTGAATGAGAATCCATAAGAGGGGACTTCGTGGTACTTTTTTGTTCTTCCAATGGTACTTATTTAATTTTCGGTAATATTTAACCTAGAAACATAAAATAAGGATATGCGGTCCTAAATGAATGGAAATCCTTATGAAGGGACTTTGTGGTACTTTTTTGTTCTTCCTATGGTACTTTTTTGTATTTTCTGTAATATTTAACCTAGAAACATTAAATTAAATACGCATGGTCCGATGTTGGAAAGAATTCACAAGGGGGACTTTGTGGTACTTTTTCGTTCTTCTAATGGTACTTTTTGAATTTTCTATGATTATGAACCTAGAAACATGAAATTAGGGATATGTGGTCCTTAGTTAATGAGAATCCATAAGAGGGGATGTTGTGGTACTTTTTTACTATTTTAATGGTACTTTTTGAATTTTCTATAATATTTAACCTAGAAATATGAAATTAAGGACATGAAGTGCTAATTGAATGAGAATCCATAAGAGAGAACTTTGTGGTACTTTTTCGTTCTTCTAATGGTACTTTTTGAGTTTTCTATAATATTTAACACAGAAACATTAAATTAATGATATGAGGTCTTAAATGAGTAAAAATCCATAAGAGAGCATTTGTTGTACTTTTTTGTTCTTCTAATGGTACTTTTTGAATTTTCTATAATTATGAACCTAGAAACATGAAATTAAGGATATGTGGTCCTAAATGAATTAGAATTCATTAGAGGGGACTTTGTGGTACTTTTTTGATCTTCGAATAGTACTTCTTGAATGTTCTGCAATTTCCATCCTTAGAAACATAAAATTGAAGATGTAAAGTCCTAAGTGAATCAGAAACCTTAAAATCGATTTTGTGGTCCTTTTTCTTTATTCTAATATACTTCTTCGTAATTCTGATATTTATTTTTCATTATTCTAAGATTATAAACCTGAAATTAAAGAGATATTGTTATTTATGGATGGCATAACACGATTATTAAAATTGTTCCCAAAAGAGTTAAGAAGTTAAGATTATTCGATTTTTTCCGAAACCGGTTTTCGAATAGTTCGAATAGTTGGTATTTTAGAAAAACTGGTTGCACTTTTTGAAATTCAGAAAAAACCGGTTAACCGGTTTTTCGCAGAAGTTAATATTTATATCAAAAAACTACATTTCTTTAAAAAATTAAATTCTTATAATTAAGTTAAAATTTATTAAATACAAGCGTAAAAGCCTAACAATGTCTGGAAAAATAATATAATAATGAAAATATGCACAAACAAATCCGAAAATTAAAAAAAAAAAAAAAAAAAAATATTAACAACATTTAGACACCTTCCTCTCCCTAATCGAAGTCAATTATTTGAAGCCGTTCAAATTTATTGGAATTATATTGATTAAAGTTTTAAATTCGTAAACCTTTCAAAATAAAAAAATCGTCGTAAATGCGCTCCCTGGACGAAATACAGAATCAGTTTTTTATAGGATTTGGAGAGCAAACAATAAGTATAGCAACTCAAAAGTTCTTAATACCAAAACAGACTTTTTGGTCCCCGATAGAAGCATCTGGCACTGTTAGAATTTGTTGAACGAATAGTTTTATAAGTATGCCGATTTTTAGTTTCTTACGTCGTCTGGGAGCTTCTGAAAGCTCTGGAAAGGAAACATTGCTTAGGAAAGATATATTTAAATCCTTATATATAGATCCACGTATTTTCGCTCCCTGATAGAGATTTCAAAATCTGGCTCCGTTAGGATTTGTAGGACGAATAGGGTTATAATTAAGCTGAATTTTAATTTTCTATGTCTTCTGGGAGCTTTAGAAAGCTCTGGATATATCCGCTCCCTGATAAAAATTTCAAAATATGGCTCCATTAGGATTGTTGGACAAAAAGTTTTATAATTAAGCCAAATTATAATTTTCTACGTCGTTTGGTAGCTTCAGAAAGCTCTGAAGAGAGAAAAAATGCTAAGCAAATTATATATCTAGATGACTAGAAGATAATGAAGTTTCAAAATTGTGGAAAAAATCATTTAAATTTTAGTTAGCATAAACAGAAATCTTTGCTTAATATGGAAGCCTGTGTCAATTGAAACGATTCTGCAGGTGAAACTTTTTTAACACAACACCTTTAAAAAATAAAGGAATATTGGATCAAAAAAATTAAATTGGGTCATACAGGATAATTATTAATTATTTATTTGTTTAATATTACAGAATAAATTCCAATTTAGACTTAAACTATATTTTAAAACATAAGAAATCAGTCTTTATGAATATTTAAAAAATTATTCCTAGATTTTCAAATATTACTATCACTATTTAGTACATGTTTTCTGAAATAAAATGCTATTTTTAAAACCGGTTTTTTGTGTTTAAAAAAACCGGTCTATTCGACATTCGAAAAATGAACATTTTGAAAAAACCGACAGCACATTGACTGAAAAAACCGGTTTTAAAACCGGTTGGAAAACCGCGTCGATCACCCTATTATATAGTAATATTTTTATAAAAAATTGCCGCTAACGAAGTGGCGGGTTTACAGCTCGTATTTAATATTTACGTATCTTATTCTAGAGAAATCGGAAACCTATTTAGTAAATGTAGATTTATTACATAATGAACGTAAGTAATTTTATTTTTTTTTTTTTTGTACTCTATACCAACACATTCGTCTCGGAATTGATTTAACTATATCCCTCCTCATACATAGCCGTTCGTGTAGCGGTCAATTTAAATTGTATGTATATATAAATGAGCATGTTTTTGATTATTTAATAGAACTATGTATGTATAATTACTTTGGTGCACCTAACTAAATTCAATTTGCTAAAAGTCCTTCAGTGCTTATAATTGTTCATACCATACATTAACGGTTCTCAAATGAGAGTCCTCGGTCTCTTTGTTTACCGTAACGATATTTTAGAGTATTCGCAAAGAATTTTGTTTTATTAGAGATTTTTAAAATGCTACATCAATGTTAGAAATTATATAATTGTTTTATGGATTGAGTATATAAGGTAAAGGACTGTTCCCGACTTTCTAAGGTATTTTTAGCTTTTACATTGTTCATTTAAAGGGGGACTAATTTTAATTATTTTATTTTAAATATAAATAATTTTAAATATATTTATTTTAATTTTATTTACATCTCTATACACCGATAAAAATGTGTCAAAGGGTCCCTCAAGTATAATTCTGTGTAAACTCCTGCCCTACACCACCATATGTGGTTGGGGTATTGTGTCTTATAGTATACCGTAACTATATCTTTCCATCTAATCGGATGGTTCGCAATCCTAAAGATATTTTCGTGATATTTGCATGAAACTTGTTATAGTCTCCATACATATATTCACTTGGAATAGAATTTAAACGTTTTATATATAAATAAAACTGTTTATAACAAATCACTTAAAACCGGTATAATTGACCATACCTCCCATATAATGCCCACATACCGGTGTCACATTTTAGTTAATTAATTCCATAAAATTTTAATATCAGTATTATTTATTTATTCGTACTTACAGATATAAGTTTGGTAGAGTCGGGTTTCAAAGCTATAGGATTCACGAATCAGTCATATTTTCATTTACAGTAAGTTATATTCATAAGAGCTATTTAACGATACATTCTTTTAGATCAATTAGGTCACTGGTGTATAGAGAAAGACGGCTCAAAGGAATAATGTTTTATTTATTTAACATGTAATTAACTCTTAAAATACAGTATTATGTTTATGAATGTATCTGTAATTCTTTTACAATATTTTTAAAACTATTTTAGTAGCAAAAATTTCAAATTTTCAAACATTCAAATTTATAAATAGTAAAAACATTTTAATAAGAAAAAATATAAATTTTTCAGTAAAAAATATAATTGGTTTTATAAATTTAGTAATAGAATACGAAATTTATTTTTTTCTGTGTATATTAATTTGAATTTGAACTTTGAAAAAATGTTTTGCTATTATTTGCTAAAAGGTGGTAATATAAATTTTTTTTTAGTTCCGGACCCCCAATATGTTTAGAATCCTTAAATCTCTGCCTGTCACACAATCATATTCCGCTGAACGGGAAGAGAGTAACGGTAGGGTTCGTTCCTAAAATCGGAAAGAGAAGTGACGAGACAGCAAAAGACTTCCGCCCGATAAGCCTATTAGCTTTCTTTGCTTAAAACACTTGAAAGAATTATTGATCTACATATAAGTCAGTGACTTGAAAGTACTTCGGGACTTTCAGGAAGTCAACACACCTATCTGAAGAGTCGCTCTATAAATACAGCTCATCGCGAAGTTGTAAGAGTTATAGAACGATCACTTGAATTTAAACAGTACATTATGGCAGCTTTGTTAGACATAAAAGCTGCTTTTAACAATGTCACCACTACGGCGATTCAGAGGGCTCTAAACGGGCAAGCAGTTGAAGAATATATATTATAAATTGGCTAGTTTCGATGTTAGGGATTACGCAAGAGCGTGAAGCTAAAACAGGTAAGACGGGGAACACCTGTTTTAGATGACAAGGGAATTAAAGTCGTTGCTTACACGGACGATGTAATTGGGCCACAGAAAGTGGACTAGGAGCGAACCTAGTAAGACTGAACTGGTACTTTTCACCATGAAGACCAATATAATAAGCTTCAGACTGCCATGGTAAGGTAACTTTGAACTTACATTGGCAAACAATGCAAAGTACATGCGCATTATTCTGGACTCCCAGATATCATGGAAACTGAACGTTGCTCAAAGAGTAAGTAAGGCTATGGTTGCACACTACTCGTGTCGTAAGATGTTTAGTGTGAAATGGGGCTTAAGTGCAAAACTCATAAAGTGGTTGTACACGGCAATATTACGGCCTATTCTCATATAGGGATTATATTATATGATGAACTTCTACAAGTAAGAAATACATTGTAGATCAGCTGTACAGAATTCAAATATGTGCTTCCAATGGTATTGTGGGTGCTCTAAGAACTAGTCCTTCAGAGACTCTGAACACTATTGTGCACCTCCTACCCATAGTCTTATATATAATGGCTTTATCAGCTAATAGTGCAGTAAAATTATCTGCGACTGAATGCTAGAAAGCACGAACATATGAACACGCTAAGATATTGTATGTAATACCATCGTCGCTGAATCAATACTCCGACTACATACAAAATATACACCGAGCGTTCCAAAATGAATGGTGGTGTTGGCTCAGTTGTCTTTTCCAAAGATCTCGGACTAAGACTTTCATATCGTCTTCCTGATGAGACAAGTGTGTTTCATGCAGAAATACTGGCAAACAGAGAATATTCAGGAGAATAATAGTATATTCCCCTGAATATAAAATAGCATACAACAAACTCTATTTTAGTCAAACAGTGTAAGAAGGAACTGTTCGATTTAAGTCAGGTGCTTAACGTTGGGAATATATTAATTCGTTTAAGTTTTATTTAAGTCCAAATATTAACATACTGAAAAATTTAAGTTTTTTAGGTCATGTTCTGGAAAAATGTCAATGCATTCACATCAAATCGAAACCATCTCAGCTCTGATCACGTAAAATTTTATTTAGAAATCTCTTTCACAAGAACTATAAAAAAATTTATAAAAATAAAATGTTTTATGTGGACGGACAGACAGGCGAGAGCATCTAATTAGTATAGGTATTTATGTTTGTAACTGCAAACAAATATTTGCAGTTACAAACATAAGCATAAAAGCATAACAATCTTTTCTTATTCAGTGATGTAGGGTATATAAATGACTCTGAATATACAAAATACATACATATATGTATAGTTTATTTACAATATATGTTTATATGTATACATATGACATAAAAAGGACTGTAAATGAAAAGGTCAGTAAGTAAATATCTTTTCAAGAATATTTGCTCGTATTCTTCGTTCATTCATTTAACAATTTTATTATTTATATTTTTTCATACTCGAACATACGATGGTATGTCGAAAAGTACATTCAAATCCAAAACAAATATACATATATTATTTGATATATTTTAAGTGTTTCTATGAAATGTTTATACCTTACAAATATCAAGAATTATTAAACAAAGCATTTAAAAAAAGCCTCCACACACATAGTTACTCCTATACAAGCAAAAAACTGTGCAGGAAAAGTGTTGTATTTAATATTTTACACTAATCTATTGTGAATCTGGAATTTCTTTAAATTTATATGTTTTAATAAAGCGCTTTACATTGATTTAAAATTTGGCGCACTCTTATGATTAACCTCGCTTAAGAAATATATATTACATAAAACGTATGTGTGACTGAGTGATTGACTGAACGAATGAAATAAAGTAGTTTATGACAAAGAAAATATTATGTATGAAAACCCGTTAATAAAGAGATGTTAATAAAAAAAAAAAAAAAGGACGAAGGAAAAAACTTTCTTATTATATCTTCAATGTCAAAATGATTTGTATTCATGGTTGCGATACCTTTAATTTTGAAATGAAAAATTGGGTTCGAATATTACAAAACTGAAACTATTTATGTTTTTCATCATTTTATTTCATACACAAATAAAAGAAAATAATAAAATAAACTTATTGTACAAGTTTATATAATGTATTATAACAAACAAAAATAAAAAAGGTTTTATTTCTATTCATTCTTTCTTGGACATAGGGTTTCATAAATGTACAGAGAGGTTTTGTAAACATAAAACATATACTTTTGCTTGACTTATTTTAGTTTAAAACTTATGAATTAACATATTTTTTACAGAACATATAATAATATTTTTCTTTCTTTTTTCATCCCTTGTACTGCCTCAGAATTATTTAAAACTTTGTAAATTTAACAAAGTTATATCATTTGAAACCGATGCAATAATATTAAAAAGAATAAAACTTGTTTTATAGATCCTAAAATTTTTTCGAATATTGCAGTTTAATTTGTTCTTCACTAATTTTTCTCAACATAAAAATGGTCCATAAATCGCGATTTTTAGTTCGCGGATAAATATCTCGAAAAATGGTCTTTTTAAAAATTGAGAGTCCCAGCACAATACTTACAGAGAACATACAGAATGGCTTCATCTTTTACATATATTTTTTTTTTCACGAATTTAAAAATAACATTTTTGGAAATATGCGACCGAGAATTTAATTCGCGAATTATCCACCAATAAAATTCACCATAAAAAAATGTTTCAGGTATCATTTTAAAGGTAATTTCATTACCTTTAACTATTCGCCTCAATCAACGTTGTTACGTAAATAATTTGGATGCTATCGTATTTTGAAAATGACAGTTTATTTTATTTTTGAGATACTATAAATCGCTAACCATCGCGGAAATCAAGCTAAAACTCACATTCAGATGATTTTTGGAAGCAATTGGCGATTTTTCTGTTTTATTATAAACAAAGCAATACAAATTTAAATAAATATTTCGTATTTATTATGATATTTGTTGTAATAATTCATAAAATATTGTGAGTCCCATAATGCCACTTACCACGGTTATGTGTTAATGGTGAAGATCACCATTAACTAAAAATCGCAAGCAATTTTAAAAGCAATTTTCGTCGGCATCTTTTGGTACATCATTTATTAAAATCGTGTTTACTGAAGCTAATTTCAAAATAACTCAGCAACTATTGAGCGAACAAAAAAATGAAGTTAGGATGGCTTAGATATTTTTTGGTGTATCACTTATGTCAATCGCACACACCATTCTTGAGTTATGGTGAAATATACTAGAGTATTGGCCTTATTATATGCGAAATATTAGACACGCCCATAAAAAAATCCAGACCTGATGGAAAAAAACTGAAAGCAGATTCGTGTTTAGCACATCAAAATCCCTTAAGTCCAAATACTCGTCTTTGGGCGAGGATTTTTTTTTTGTCGGTGTTATCCTATAACTTAAATACAGCAAAAGTTTCAATATTTTGTAAAAATATCTTTCTGATCAATATCCATAATTAATAATCAAGATGAAATGTGTTGAGTAGGATAATGCTCTCATATAACGAAAATATTAAATATAAGTAGTATATCTTAAGAACATTCACAGCAAAGATCTTAGCATTTTGCAAAAATAAATTTCTCAAGAACCACCATAATTTAGAATGAAAATGGGACGGGTAGAACCAGAGAAAATGCTAACCCCATACAAAGCAAAAATTCTTAATGTCATATCCATGGGTGGAAAAAGAAAATATTTTTGGGTATTAAAATAAATTTTAAATAGTACTTTATTTCACCATCAGGGTGCTAAAATTAAATTTTTTATAGTTATTAATTTTTTTTTAGTACAAAACTCAAAGAATGTAATTTGTGTACTGAAAACGAGGAATCAAATACGGTATCCAATCACTAAATAATTTTATTCATATTAAATATTATAGTTATTAAAATATACTTAAGGAGCAAAAAAGACCATGATCAATTCCTTAAAATCGAGCACTTCAGCTTTATTTTTGATAAAATATTATTTATTACCTGATATCTTTAAAATTGGGAACATTTTCAGTTCAATTTGATTTACAGAGCATAGAGACTTGTAGTTTTCAGTAATGATTGTATACTTAAGAGTTTACAACTTTATAAATTAAACTTACAGCTCAAATGTTTCCATAATATACTTCGTTTGCCCTATAAAGTTATTTGAATTGTCCTATTTGCGTGTCCAATTTTTTAGGAACTCGAAGCATAAGCATTTAGTCGAAGATAGTGCTTACTAAAATTGCATTATTAAAAATATGTATAAATAAAAATAGAAACATAAATTTCTACTTTTTTTATTATTTTTAATTCGAATTGTGGAATATTCAGCGAAACGATTGACAGTAACAAATGACTCGAGGGAGTACTTCGATACTCTTGAATGTTAAATAGTATCAAAAAAATTACTATAGTATAAATTTTTCCATCCCGGATAGGGCCCCCATACAAAGCAAATATTAATTTTGGCATATCTAAAGGAGTAATTCAGTGAATGTCTTAAAAAATTGCAGAAATAATTTTCATATCAATCTGGAAGAGTGCGGATAGGTCCAGGAGGAGTAATAGCAAACAAACTAAATAATAAATATCGCATCAGAAAGGGCGAACCGCACTGGGAAAATAAAGTTTGTTAAAAAACACAAAAATCATTAAAAATGTTAATTTTGTATGAAAAAATGTGTAGCAATATTTGGACCAACTTGTGCTGTAACCATTTAAATTGTAATTTTTAGTAAAAATTATAATTTTTAAAGAGGAAGACAAAAATAAAAGGAGTAGAAATTTTTCGAAAATGCATCCTAAAATTAATGCAAACGCTATTTTGGAATTTTAGTTTTTAAGTAGTAATATCATTTTTAAATAATTATGTTTAAAGAGGACATATTTATCTCCTATAGTAAGGAATTTAAATCATTAAAATCCTTACTATAGGAGATTAAAATTTAACACACATATGTTTTATGGTCTGGGAATGAAGTCTATTGCAATTGGTTAAAATCAATTCATTTTTTCACCTAGCCCCCATACAAATGTCCTCCCGGAATATGTATTTCAAAATATCTTAAATGTAGAAATATTTTGTGTATTTCTGTTGCCAAAATAAAGAAAAATACATTTTAGAAAAAAAAAAAAAAAATATATATATATATATATATATATATATATATACATATATATATATATATATATATATATATATATATATATATATATATATATATATATATATATATATATATATTAGCTTTGTTCTCGTATAAACAATATACTTACATATCGGTTTCAAAAATATATTAAATATTTTTTATACAAATTGAGGATATAATTACACCAAATATTAATCAAAATTGTATACCTATGACCATTATTTTAAGTTTTAAATCCAAAAACGGTCTCCTGAAGTGTAGAAACACAACACCGCAGGAAACGGGACGGTTTGCCTTTAACCAGGCGCGATCCAGCCAAAGCATTTGGGGGGGAAAATTTTTTTATCATCACTGGAAAAATTATGTTTTTATATATAATTTTAGATTTTTTTTTTTTTGCCAGAAAACTGGTTATTTATAATTATTATTATTTTTAATTACAAACAAAAATGCAAAATTACAAATATGTATTTAAATAAACATTTCTCAGAGAATATTGAAAGGATTTTAATTATGAAAGCCGTGTTTTTACTTTTGTAATACTACTGAATCGTTCAAAATAAAATAATTTAAACAAAGAATGCATCATTAGAAAAACACAAAATGCTAAGCTATTTAGATCTGGATAGGAGGTCAAGCACATTTGGGAATGGTAAATCGATTTCGATTTTAGTCGATTTTCATAGGAAAAAAGTCGGTTGTTTGCAATCGATTTTATTATTATACAATTTTATACTGAAATCGATTATTTATTTTCAAAAATCGAATTTGTTTTAAAAAGTTAAAAAAAAATATGTAGAACTATAAAAATCTTATAAATTAAAATTTTTTGGTTGGTAATAATAAAGTTATGTCCGCTTTTTTTAATATATTTTGGCGGTGAATATTTAAGGAGTAAAAGTAAAATTTAAAAATGCACCCAAGTGGAGTTTGCCAATAGAAAATAAAAAAAAATCCCAATATTTAATTCGAAAAAATCTTATTATTTTTACATCATTCCTAGCTGGACAGTTGGCAAAACAATAGTCTAAACCCTCTGAAGGAAAAAAAATAATAAAACAATTTATCCTAATATTAATAAAATTGCTCGAGAATATCAATACCGTGTGAACTTCTATTCTTGAAGGATGTCCTTATAATAACCCAGCAAAGAAACAGGCTTAGTAGTGAACATAGCCTTTTTTATAAAGCTTTACTGAAGAATATTGGTTTGATGGATAAATAAAATATTCACAGATTTCTTATATATTATATACATAACTTTTATATATGTGTGACCTGAATATTTGAAATTATTTTATAGGTTTATTTTTTAATTTTTAGATGTTTTTGATACACTTTTGACTTTATCAATAAAAAATCGACTTCAAAATAAAATCGATTTTGGGGACCGATAAATCGAAATGAAAAAAGTTGATCGTAAAATCGAAAATCGAGTTTTGGCATTGTTTACCATTCCCTAAAGAAAAAAGAAAAAAGAAAATTCGAAAAAAAAAAACAATTTTGAGATTAGTTGCTGAACTAAAAATCTCGGAACTCCCTAAATTTTAGATAAATTTTAGATTTTTTATTAGGAAAAACATACCTTTTAACTATATTAAAATACTTTTCTATTTTACGTATTTCTTTCTTAAGTCTTAATGATATTTTGTTTACAATAAAATGAGATGTCAATATTTAAAATCGTTTAAAAACACAAAAATTTTATCAAAAAATTTTTCATTTATTTTAAACAAATTATTTCATTTTAAGCTTTATTTGTAGCATACCTTCTGGGGAATTTCACATAAAATCTAATAAGTTCTTCAGTTTTTATCTAACTAAAATAACCAAATCTTGCTATATTTACAACAAAAATGTTTTTAAATTTGTTGACTTTTACAGAAAAATTCTAATACATTGAATCGCCAAAAATTTCAAACAAAAGAAATAAATACGACAATAAACTTTCAAAATATCTTAATAGAAAAAATACAGGAACCTAAAAAATTTAAGCATAACTTCAAAATTTGATAGGCTTTGGACATTTATGTTATTTCCCGAGTAATTTTTCAACGCTATAGAGTGTATTTAAAAATTAATTTTTAAATATGAAAAATTTTCACACAGGTGTGCGAAAAAATTACAACAACTCTTCAGGAAAGCAAGAGAAATTTTCAGAAGGTTTAATAAAATATTAAGCGAAAAGTAATATTTTTGTTATCGTCCTCTAGGAAAATGGTAGACATTTTCTTGGGAAAATGTTAAATTAATGGTTTTATTTAAACAGTTTTTTTCTTAACACAAAATTGTGAATATTTTCAATAAAAATAAATTAAAGTTTTTTCTTGAAAAATTACAATTTTTAGACTTTTATTATTTTATTTATAAATTAAATCTGTGTAGTGAACCAAAATTTCTATCATATGTAAAATTTATTAAATCTAAAAAAATATTATATTTTGTATAAAAGAACTGGGAAAATTTTGTGTTATTTATTAATAAATGGTTGACTTTTATTAAATTTTTTCTGTGAAAATGCTTTTGTTCATTTTTGATGTTAAAAAATTATTTCGTATAAAATTTTGAAAAGATTCGGATTTATAAAAAGTAATATTAAAACATTAGTTGGTGTAATTTCAATATGACATGAAACTAGCACTTATACAATATTTTTTTTTTTTTGTTTTTTTTTTTTTTTTTGCTTTTGACATATAAGTTTTTAATTGTATGTAAGCTTGAATTTAATGAAAAAAAAAAAAAAAATATATAGGAATTGCATTTCCAATATTTTTTCTATTTTTAAAAACCCATTTATTTGCTTTAAATTTTTCGAAGAAAAAATACGATAAATACTTTTTTCTAAACATAGTTTGGCCATTCCTAGACTATATTTAAGATAAATTCATTCTGCCTTCTTTTATTTTCACTAAAGAAAATTTTTCTTAAAGAATTTTTAATTTTTTCTTTTCCTAGTGTAAATTTTTAATTTTTCTAAGGTCGAAAATCCATTTTGGGGGGGGGGGAATTTCCGATTCCCCCCCCCCCCCCCGTGGATCCGCGCCTGCCTTTAACTGAGAGAAAATAAATAAAATTTTGTGTAAAATATGAATTTTTTATTATTTGTTTAAACTATAATTTCTAATATATAAATATTAATATATTTCAGTTGTTTAAGGAGTGTGTTCGAAAAATCTTAACATATATAATATTCAGTAACTTAGAAACGGTTGATCTTAAAGTTTTCATTGCTTTTTTATTTAATTCATAATTTATTACAGATCACAGAAAAATATAACTTTTATAGTTCTAACCACTACTTATGAACTTCTGGACCATTTTTGGTAACCCTTCCGTTAGAGATTTGATAGTTGGTTCACTCCCTTTTTAGGACCGGTGTGCATATCTTCTTTTAAAATCTTCGGTGTTTCACTTTTCACAAGAGCTCAATATCTCTTCACTGGTCTAAGCTATGGACAATTTGGAAAATTGATCTCTCTTGGTACAAAAACTATGTTATTGTTTTGGCACCACTCCAGAGCTTTCTTACCGTAGTGATATGATACCAAATCGGGCCAAAAATGTGTGGACACGTTGTGCTCTGTTATGAAAGGAAGAAGTCTTTTTTGTAAATATTCCTTGATGTATATTTTGGTATTTATAGATCTGAATGTATCAAATGACTTTTCTGTTTTACCGCAACTGCAAAAGGCTTGTTATACCAGGAATTTCATCGAGCATTTACAGTATAAAAGTTTTGACACAGAAGCTGCGAAATTTCTGTCAGCACATACGTTTCTACGTCAATTATACAACTTAAGTATTTTTGTATGAAATTTGGTTTTAATTTCCGTGTCCTTTTCTTGGTTTCTAAATTTTTTGCGGCATTCCTGTTTGGAACTTTTTGGACTTTATATGTTATCAACTCTGTATTAGCTTTAAATTTTCGCACCAAATAGTCAAATCACTGAGATAACTCGTCTGCTTTTCTACCAGATGTGTTTGGAGTTCCTTTCAATATGCTTTCAAATTTCTGGCCTTCCCAATATCAGGTGGACCTTTTTTTCTATCCGAACCAGATTTCCTATCAATGGTCAAATTGTCCTGATAAGGTTTAATAACATTAGGAACAGTTTGACAGAAATTTAATTCTATGGCCAATTATTTGTTGGACCTGTTTGGATTTTTTTTAAATTTTGTAATAATTTGTAGCACGTACATCTTTTTCGTAACTCATTTTGATGAAAATCACGACAAATCAACATGGTTATTATTAAAAATAATAACTGAAGTATTTTTCCATGATAACTAGATCAAAAAAAATTTAAATATTGATTCCGAAAAAAGTTATGAGGCAAACGTGTGTTAAGATTTTTTCGATCGCACTCCTTAATTTAATTTCCTCAAAGAATTTCCATTGTCTCTCTGTATTTAGTTTTTTTTTTTTTTTTTTTTCTTTTTTATATCCTACACCAAAGGTGGTTGGTGTATTTTGCGTTAGTACTGATATTTGTAACGCACAGAAAAAATATCCCAACCTTAAAGTATACCGATCGACTCAGAATCACTTTCTGAGTTAATTTAACGATGTCCGTCCGTCTGGCAGGTACAGGTCGCAATTTTGAAGATAATTTGACGAAATTTGCCACATATGTTTATTTTGGCATAGCGCCGAACGCTATTGAAATTGGTCATGATCTGTCCATTATTACACCTCGGAATAGGGTTCTTACGCTAAAAATGCCTTATTTACGTCACTGTTATAAAGATAAATCGGAGTGCATAACCTCAGGAAGTTCGGTACACAACTAGGCATAGCTTCCACATAAAGCCCACTTTCAAGTATCAATTTATCTTGCAAAAATCGCACTTAAATAACAGAATCGTGGTAATAACGACTGCGCACGAAAAAATTCGTTTATGCTCTTGAGCTTATAACTTTTGATGTAGTGAAAACTAAATAATTCTGTTAACTGGTTTATATTTTTCATTATGCTTACTAGCCATGTCCGAGGTTTCATGGTTATAGCAAAACCAGTCTTTCTTAAAATGGAAATTGAACAATAAACCTAAACACATAATTAAAATTTTTCATGAAATCTTTCATCGGTCATGTAGAACAATTGCTAAGAAGGCAGTTGTGTCAAAAAATAAAGTTTCTTGGGTCAAATTATTATATAAAGAAGTCATGGTCACTGAATGGAATCCTGGTAGTGGAGGAAAAATAGTATCTTCAGGCTGTAGGACTCAGACAAGATATAAAGCATAAAAGTGTAACAAAAAGTTAATTGTTTTGAATTTTTATCAGAAAAGTTGAAAGGAAATCTAGCCTGAAGACGTATAAAGTACAAACAAATCATAATAGAAACGCAAAACAAAAAATTGGATTTAAAGAAATATCGAGAAAGTTCTTCAGACGAATTTTTTCATAATTATGATTAGTGTATAATAGACGATGACGTTCGTTTAGTCTGAATTTTTTCAACTTCCTGCCCAGGAATTCTATGTTGCAGATGCTAGTGGGAATATGGCAGAAAAAAGAAATCAAAATTCCCAAAAGTTTTTGTTTTGGGGAGCCATATGCATATGAAAAAAAGAAGCAATTCATTCATAAAAAATGGTTCCATTAAAACAGAAATATACTTGTATGAGTGACTTTGGAAAAGACTTCTCCTTTTTCTCTCTTCTTCTCATTACAGCAATAAAATAAAGGAGTGGTAATAAAGAAATTATTGGTGTTTGTACCGAAAGATCCTAATCCATCAAATTGTCCGGAACTCCAAGCAGTTGAAAGATATTGGGCTCTAGTAAAAAATAGTTTAAAAAACATTAAAGCTCAGCTTAAAATGAAGAGGAGTTTAAAAATAAGTGGACTTATTCAAGCATTCAAGTGACCGAAACACAATAAAACCTTTAATTGGAAGAATTCTGGAAAATATCTGATATTTCCTTAAAAACTAACAGAAAATAATTTATTCTTTTATGTTTAGAACTTGAACATAACAGTTATTAGTAAAAATATAATTTAAAAAAAATTTGCCCATTGATTTTTCGTGCGCAGTTCTTATTTGACACAAATAAGGATCGGTCTTTAAATCTCCATAGGTCTTTCTTGTTTTTTCTTAAATAAAATATAAATATCGACAAGAAAATAAAATAAATTGTATTCAAATTTGTGCGGAACTGCCGTTGCCGTCATTAGTTGTGTTTCCATACAAAAAGTAATAGAAATGAATTACATATGTAGTTTTTGACAAATTTATTTTTATTACTTTTTTATTTGTATAAATATAAATCTATGTACTGAATTTCGGTCCATAATTGCTAGTTCCCATATTAACCCCTTTTTAGAAAATCAGCTTATCGGGCATAAATCACATACAAATGTAAATGTTATATAAATAGAAACCGCAGTGCCAAGCTTTGCGAGGATCGGCCCATAATCGAACATATTATACCCATTTTCGGGAATTCCCTTTAAATGCATAAATAATATAATGCATACGTATATTTCAAAGAAATATTCACTACGCTTAAAACAAGCACAGAATCTCAATTGGTCACAGTTCTAATATAAGATCCCTTCCCTAATTTTGTGACATATACCCAATGGTGTATGGGTATTCTAACTTTTTTTTGTTAGTAATACTAATATTGTTGGCCTTTTTACGTGTGGTAACAGTTCTTCATAATATTTAAAAATGTGTGCAATTATAAGGTAAATGATTGAAATTTTTAGATTTTTTTTTTTTTAATTTTCAACTTTAAAACTCAATAACTTTAAATCCCCTTTGCGAGAGTAGTTCATGCCAACAAATTTTAAATATATATCGTCAATTCCACGAAAGATTTATAAAAAGTACCAAATTTTTTAAGGAGGGTCATTCGATTTTGTTCATATTTGTCATACGCATACCCTATGGAGCCATTTAAATATCTCCATTTTTATTTTTTTGAAATTTGAAAAATTCGCGGATTTATTCGCGATTTTAATTTTTCAAAAAGTGAAAAAAATGACAAAAGTGTCTAATTTTAAACACCAATATCTCAAAAAGTTGTTAACGGATTTTAATGATTTAAATTGCATATTTAAGAAAAATAAGTCCACTGTAAATGTAGTAATTTAAAAATAATATTTTCATTTAAAAATGCATTCATAATGCAAATGCAATTTTAGGATGCATTTTTGAAAAATTTTATCTTTACTATAAAATGCAAAAATAACTATTCTGGGACAATAAAGTCTACTATTTTTAATATTTTTTTCAAAAAATTTCAATCATATTTTTCATACGAAAATTTAAATTTTTTAAAAAATTTTGATTTTTAATTTTTTTGGTTATACTTTTTTAGTAATATGTAACTTTAAATATTTATAACTCCTTAAGTATACGTGGGATTTTATTGATTTAAGAACTAGTGTAAAGCTTATTACAACAAATATTGTAAATTATATTGTATAAATCAAAAATAATTTGTTTGCTATAGATGCACTCAAGAAAATAATGCAATTTTCGGATGCATTTTTAAGAAATTTCTACCCTTTTGATTTTAAATATTTTTGCTTAATATTGAAGACAAATATGTTTATTATATAAAACATTAGCACTTAATTTGGGACAAATAGGTTTTCTATCACAAATAACAAATTATGAAATATTATGATTAAAATTAATTTAAAAAAAAGCTCACAAAAATTAAAAAATACAAAAATTTAAAAAAAAAAAAAAAAATTGTGTATGAAAAAATTTGAAGAAATATTTAAAAAAAAATATTTTAAAATAGTGAACCTATTTGTCCCAGAACAATTTATATTGCAATTTGTAGCAAATATAATAATGTTTTTTATATCAGAAGAAGAAAATAATTTAAAGGTAGAAATTTTTAAAAATTGCATTTGCATTATGAATGCATTTTTAAATGATAATATTATTTTTAAACTACTAAATTTATAGTGGACTTATTCTACTTAAATATGCAATTTAAATCATTAAAATCCGTTAAAAACTTTTAGAGATATTAGTGTTTAAAGTTAGACACTTTTGTAATTTTTTTCACTTTTTGAAAAATTAAAATCGCGAATAAATCCGCGAATTTTTCAAAATTCAAAAATATAAAAATGAAGATATTTAAATGGCTCCATAGGGTATGCGTATGCCAAATATTATTAAAATCGGAAGACATACAAAATATTCTTGGGCGTTCTTTCGTGGAATGGACGATATATTTTTTTTCAATGTGCCATAGAAAAACAATTCCGAAAAAAATTTAGTTAATTTTAAAAGTTTTTTGGGCAAAAACATGTATAATTTACTACTGCCGAAATTTATTTTTGTATAACAAAAATTTTAATGTGTTATAATACAGTCCTACATTATTCAACAATCACCAACACTAAACAATTGTATAACACTTTTTAAATATTCCTAACTGTAGAAAAATTTAAGAGAAAACTGTTATAATATAAAAATGTTAAACATTCGGTTAACACTGGTTATAACATTTTTATTAACATCTTTTCAAATGGGTATATAAAATATGTTGTGTGTCTGTGCTCTCTGTTATATCTGCAAATTGGGGTGTAAACTGTTTAAACCTAAAAGTCTGCAAAAAAGAAAATGTTATTTATTTAAGAGAGTTAAATGGACGACAAGGATGCTGTGTTATCCTTTCGTGGAATTGTCGTACTCCAGAGACCAAAATAACATATTTAGTGTATGCAGACATAGGGAGAAATTATAATAAAAAAAACTAAGAAAATAGCACAAAATCAGGACATGAAACAGCAAATAGATTTATTTGAGAATTTAGTCAGTGCGTTAACTTTCGGTCGAACACAACATTTATATGAAAATTAAAACAGAAAAATATTTTTCTTTCTCAAAAATAAAAAAATTTAGGAAAGAAAAGAAGTTAAAAAAAAAAATAAATTAGTTATTTATTTGAAAGTTAAATAAATCAAAAAAGTTAATAAGTGTTATGAAATTTAAAAGAAAAAAACTTGAAAGGTCAATTATATATATAAAAAAAACTAAGAAGTTAAATTGACAAAATAGTTACAATTTAAGCTTGAAGTTTGGTGGGTGTGTAATTTGATTATAAACTATTTCAATTCTTTTATATTTCACTTTACAAAGGACTTATGAAATAAAAGCAAACAATAAAAGGTCTATACAATTTAATAGCAAACAAGAAAATCTTAAACTGAAAAGCGTTATAGTATAGTATTCACTCTTTTCTTTCTTTTCATAATAAAATCAACAAACATCCTTAGCATCCTTAATGTAAATTGTTAACTTCTCCCCATTGAATGTTCGTGACTAAAAGGATATAAAATATATATAAAAAAAGGTGCCATTTATGCTGCACTGCATACAAAACATGCTGTATGTAAGTGTATGTATATGAATACGAACAAATGTGTTAGTTTGTATGACGGTGAATTGGTGAGAAAAAAAAGGAGCTAAAATAAAAAAATGAAATGATTACGACAAGTAAAAGAGTTACTACTGCTAGTAGCTACTACAAACATTACTAACTTAATACACAAATATACATACATATAAAACATTTACTAAATACTACCAGTGACATTAATACTACTGCTGTTTCCTCCAACAGCACTGCTATTAAGGCTAAAACCGATTTTGAGCAACAAGCCACTTAAGCCACCACCAACAGCAGCAGCATTACCAACACTTATTTAAGCCAAGATAATCATCGTATAAAATAAATATTAAAAAAAAACAAAAGTTTTTCCTCTCATTTTCATTTAAATGTAAAAAAGCTTGACTTTTTTCCCTTCTACTTGTTTTGTGTGAACTTTATTTTTTATAACGTACTTCTTGTCGCTTAATAAAATGAAATAAAAGGCATAATTATGTTAAAAGGGTTCCCTATATTCATAAAAGTCAAAAACAATTATAGCTAAGGATTTATGCATATAAATGTATATACAAGTTTATGTATGTGTACACATATACATTGCTAAACAAAAGCATAAAAAATACAAAAAGTGAAAACATTATTCTTTTCAACACAAACTGAAAATACTGAAATCTAGAACATTGTTTGTGCTTAAACAACCATGTATTTACCTTTAATGTGCCATATAAATATTAAAAAAAAAAAAAAAAAACAAATATTAAACAAGAATAAATAAAACATAAATTCAGGAAAAAAAGTCCTTGCAAAGTAAACAAAAACAGCAACAACAAAATCAACAAATAATAACGTGTATTAAAAATATTTGAAATATTTTAAATAAATATTTATATACTCATTAAATTATGTATGCTTAATTTGTAATAACAAAAATAACAAAAAATATACACATACAAAAAAAAAAACATAACAATAAAAATTAATTAAATTTAAACAAAAAAATTACAAAAATAATTGTCAACCATACAAAACTCCTGGCAGCTATTTAATAGAAAAAGCATTAACACTTGTGTAAAAAATAACTATTTATTTTTTGTAATTAAAGCAATTAACAAAATATAAATTTAAAATTAATAAAATTTGTTTAAGTTATTTAAATAATAAAATGGCTTAAAAATTCTTTAAAATTTAATCAAATATCCTGTGCTGTAGTGAAAATATAAATAATTATATTGATTTTTTTTTAATAATTTTAAATATTTAACTACCTCGAATTAACAAATATAATTATAATAACAAACAAAAGAAACTAATTTCTAACAAAATGGATTATTGGCTGTTTTTAATATTTTCAATATTTTTTATTGGTAAGTGAGAATAAATTATATATGTATTGCAAAAGACTTTATTAAGCTTAACTCAACAGTTAAAGGGAAGATTTTGGAAAATTTTTATGGTATAATTTTTTAATATTTTAACTTTTTTCCACATATGCAAAGATTTAACCCATATCTATTTCTATAAAAAAATAAAATATTGATGTTAAGATAGTTTTGCCAATTTAGCCTCTTTAGGGTTAAATCTAGCCTTTTTATTTAGCTTTTAGCCTCAAAATTTTCGTTTTAGCTTCTAACCTTTTTTATAGCCTTTTTTGATTATTGAAAAGTCTAAAATTTTAGTATTTCAACAAAATAGAAAATAATTTTTATTTGCTTTTACCAATTTTAAATTAAATATAACTTATTTATTTCATGAACTTACTTAAAAAATTATTATAATTAATTTTTTAAAACTATTAACCAGAGAAACTATTTTGAATATGATTTAAAAATGTAAAAAATCAGCCAAAAATTAGAAAAAATTATTCAAAAATTAATTATAATTCAAGAATAACGAAAAATCGCTTCAAAACTTTAGGAAATTTTTCATATGAATTATAACCCATATTTATATGGGAATTTTGAAGGCAAATTTTCATTGAATCGTTTTGTTGGAAGCCATTCTATGTTTTATTTAAAAATATTTTACTATAGAGTGATTCCATATCAAAACGGACAAAAAACAGACATTTTCGGATATCTCCGTTTTCAATGAAATTCGCTACAGATATTACGTATTGCAAATGCTGCTCAAATCACAAACTTTCTGAGTAAAGGCTCTTCCCGGTCCATAAATATGACGTTTCAAAAATTAAAAAGCAGTTGAATTTTTTCCGAAAGTAATAACTAGGGGGCGGATTTATATGCAAATGCGTTTTTTTTTTTTTTTGGAGTATTTAAAAATTATCTTATATTGTTATCTATCCGAATCGGACATTTTACTAAAAAATGGCATCGATTTGTTGGTGCATATTTTTGCATATTTTACCTAATAATGCATATTTTTATTGTATATTTTTAATTTTTTTGTTTTTTAAACATTTTTTTGTTGCAATCTTATTTTCATATTATATTTCTCATTTTGAGGTAAAATGCAAGCACCCGAAATGTTTTTATTTTTCAATCATCATTTGTTGAAAAAAATATGTGAAGGAATTTTTTTTTTTAATATAAATATCCATCATGATAAAATAATAAATATCTTTATCGATAAATATCTTTAAAAATAGATATCAGTATAAAAAACATTTCTAATTATTGTATTTTATTCATACTTTTGTTTTGTTTCAAAAGTATTTTTTTATTCAATGAAATTGTTGTTGTGTAAAAAAGTTGAAAATAACTTTATACTTTTTTAATAAATATCACAAAAGATATTTATATTTCTTTATTTCGATCATGATAAAAAAAATTAAACTATTAATAAAAAAAATATTATGGATTTTTATTATTTTTTGAACATTGAAGATTGTTTTTCGATTGAAATAAAAAAAAAAAAAAATATTTTTTTTAGTATTAAAATCCGGTCTCTGGTAAAATGTGCATAACAGTTGTTCTAGCGATTTTTAACACTTATTTTCCGGTTATTCCCAAACAAGTTATTAACACTGTCGTCATTTTAATGTTTCCCTCTGAAACTGTTACTAGATTAGAGGGTTTCGATTCATTAAGTACTCAAATTAGTTTAATATTGCAAAATTCGAAGCTGCAGATGGCACGTTGCTGAAAAAATAAAGTTAAAGTTGCAAGTTGTTATTAAAAAAAAATAAATAAATGATTTAAGAAAATGAAAAAAATTCAGAATCAATTACTTTACGTTCAGATGATGTTTCGTGTTTAGAAGGATACTCTTCTTCTAAACTACAATTATTCAAATACGCTCTTATCAGTTCTGTTGACATTGAAAGATCATTTTCTATGTATGTACGCCAAAATAGACAACCATTTACATTTGACAACTTAGTAAAAAATATGTTTGTGTATATAAATAAAAACCTATCTAACTAAGGTTGTATTAAACTCAATGACACTAATAAAAAGGTGATCTTAAGGAGTACAAATTCAAAAAAGAACAAATAATTAGTATTGATCTTTTAAAACTTTTAAAAATACAAAATGTAGTGAATTTCTTAGCTTAAGATAGACTTGTTTTTGTTTTTTCTTATAGAATAACTTATTATTATTTTCTTTTTCTTTTTATTTAATAAATATTAAAAAAATAAATGCATAGTTTTTAATTATTTATGGTATATTTTTAATTTTTATGTGCATTTTATAGGCGCATATTTTCCAAAAAAATCCACCCCCTAGTAATAACACTTTATTGCTCATAACTTCTAAAATATAAATTGCACAAATTTATTTTTTATTTCATTTAATAGAAAAACACATTGACTTTAAAATGTTAAGTAAAATATTCATATACTTCGAAAGTTTAAAGGTCAAAATCGATAATATAAATTTCCAAGCTTAATATCTCAAAAAACGGTATTTTAAAATTCTTTAAAAAAACACTTTACTTTATATTTGTGTTAAATTTATATATTGAAATTATTTTTTTCTACGAGCACCTATTAAAAAAAAAAAAAAAAATAAATTTATTTATACAAAATTTGACTTCAGTTTATATTTTGTTACATAACTTCTAAATTAAAGAAGTGTACAACACGAAATTTTGCACAAGTATAAATAAGAGTTTTATTAATACTATGTAATTTTTTTAGCATTTTAAAGATATCGTTTGTCGGAGATATAATGGTTTATTTTTTATAAGTCTTATATTGACCTTTGAACTTTCGATATATAGTAAAGCACTATATATCATTTTAAAGGTAATGTTTTTTGTTTTTAAAAGTACACTAAAATTAACATTTTATTTTCCACAGCTTAGGAGTTATTAATAATTGGATTTTATTTTTGTCCATAATAACTAGAGATCTATCATGTATATTTAAGAAGTTATTAGAAGTTAAACAAATATTCTTTTGTAAAGTCATATTTCCGGACCGGAAAGAAAAATGGATCTGAAATTTTATGTTTTCGGAATCAATTTTATGTTTTCGGAATGATCAATGCTTGTAGTGAATTTCATTGAAATCGGAGATGTTAAATCCGATTGCTGTCCGTTTTGACATGGAATCACTCTATAGCTATATAAAATACTAATGAGAAAAAAAAAATTTGCTTTTCTCTGGCTTTATTTTTTGAGGCATTTAGCCTTTTCTGACCTTTTTTAAAGTTCAATTTAGCCTCTTTTTTTCTCACCAGCTGGCAACACTGGTTATAAATCGAAATTTTGTTTCAAAAATAAATATACATTTAATTTAAATTTATTTCCTGTTTTCAATTCTTTGTTTTATAAAAGAAATTCTTAGAGCGTGTGCCAAACAGTAGCAATGTTCTAAGGAAATTTAAAATTTTCCTATAGTGAATAAATTTTACAAATTTGCTGTGCCAAATAAAATCTTTTTTCAATTGTAAATTTTGATAGTTTTTAAAACAAAAATGCACACAATTTCATAGAATTTTTTAACATATATTTTTTAATACAATTTATTTTTATTATAAAATAAGAATTTAATTTAAAAACATTAAAACACACAAAAAATGATAAATATTTTATTATTGTTCTTTTTTATTTTAAAATTTATGTCAATATTTTGTATACATTTGTCAAAAATTTATGTAGCCCTATGAGCTAGTGAAATTTTATTCACCTCATATACTTCAAAATTTTACTTTTCTACATACTTTGCTACCGCTTGGTACACACTCTTAATTGATGTTCCTGAAATTGATGGGAAGCCAAATTTTCGAATGTTAGTAGGTATATATAAGTATTTAGAATTACTTGATTTCAACATATTCCGATGAGCTTAAACATGCATACATAAATGGTTTGTATATCATGAATTCCTCCAAAGAACACAAATCATATACATTAATTATGTCATCTTAAAAGCTAATTAAATTTAATAAACTTTTGTTAAAAAAATAAATAAAAAACCTTGTTTTTTCGCGGTTTTAAATTATTAAAAAATTATGTTACTTTAAAATATCATATTTTCCTTCTATCTATTTCTACATTTGCCCTCATTTGTTATAAATAAATCTATTAAACAAAAAAAAAAAAAAAAAAAATCATATGTTTTTAGTGCTAAACAAATAACTATTTCAATAAACGAATTTTTGTATGGGGAAATTTGTTGCTGTTTTTTCTTTATAAATATAATAAAAATACTATAGCTTCTACAGAGAAACACTGATTCTTCGGAACGGGGTTTCTAATTCAATTCGAGTACAAGGTATTAAGCTTATAATCCATTTTTTTAATTAACTCTAGTTCTAGCGATAAATCACGATTTGTAAAATTAAGGAGGTTGCACCATATCTCCAACATGACTTGTCTGATTTTATTCCAAAAAATATCAAAAACTTTTAACTAAATTGTCTTCAAGTCATTCTGACACTACAGTCAACAGAAAAGGATATATTAATCCTATTAAAAAAATGAAGTTAAAACAAGACATATTTCATTCACATAAATGCATACATTTTTATTTTCTTCTTTATTAGTGAAAATACTCAATTTACAAATTACATAGAAATATTTAAAAAAAATCCCAAAATCATTTTTCATATTTGTTATATTTCTATGTAATTTGTAAATGAGTATCTTCATTAATTTGTGAATAAAACATTTATGCATTGATTTGAATGAAATGCGTATTATTTTATTTGAAATATATTTATCTTTGAGTGTGTGTCAAACGGTGATAAAGTACACTGCTTTTCAATTGAATAGGTTCAAGATTTTCGTTACATTTTTATCTTGATTTCTAAAGTCTTGAATTCTAAGATGTTTAATAGCAAAAAATAATTAATAAACAACTAAGTACGATTTTTAACGGATTTTCTTCCCACAAATGTATTTTTTAAGGAAATTTTTTATTTCATCTGAATAGACTCATTAAGAATAAAATCAAATTGCGTATTTGTTAAATTCGCCCATAATTGTGTGTTTTCCTTACATTTTCAACTGTTTTCTATAAGAATCTTTAAAAACTGGTCGCGTATGAACAATTCAGATTTAATCTATGAAATATGGCAAAGAAAAATTGAGCGAAGTTAAAATATTGTCAACAACTTTTTAGGAAATCACTTCCGCTATGAAAAAAATATGAAAAGAGGTAATTACGAACGCAGACAAAAGATTTACCATTCGAGATGCCTCGAATTCGAAAACAAAAATCAGGTATTTAAGCAAGTGTTTTACCGTAAACATGTTATTCGAAATGCATACATCCCAGCTCGACAGTGTCCCTATTCACACCGCAGGAGCGGGAAAATAATGAATTTGAAGTCAAAATTTTACCACTTGGAAGTGGTCATCATACTCTCTCGACCTTAATATAATAGGAAATGTATGGAAATTGCTGTCTATGTAATGTCTATGAGTCATACAAACAATACGAGCACAAAAATTCATTATCTGAAGAGATAAGAAAAAAATGGAGCAAACTTTCTTTGTTACAAATTGAAAAACTTTATAAGTCCCTTCCAAATATAATTTTTTAGGCTAAATTGTATAATAAAAGCTATTCTTATTAATAATAATTTCCGAATAATATAACAAAATAAAAAAGAGCCATATTAATGAATACATCTTGTTGTTTTATTGAATAAATAATGTTGAACCTATTCAGATGAAACAAAAAAATTCCCAAAAAAAATCTCTTGTTGGAAAAGAAAATCATTAAAATTAGTAATTAGCAAGGTTGGAAACCGAAACGAATAACGGTATCGGTATTCAATTTATTTTTATTTCGGTAATGGTATCGATAACGGTATTTTAAATTATATCGGTATCGGTATACCGTTACCGAAACAAAAATACCGGTAAATACCGTTATTATTAAAAAAAAACTGGAAAATTCTTAAAAAAAGTTAAATTTTTAATTAAATTTCGCGAAAAAATGATTAAATTACATATTTGTATACTTAATTTAATAAATTTGTACATTCAATTTAATAATTTTCTCTTGAAATGTTTAAAAAATTGCTTGTTTTATGGCAACAAAGCGTTTAGGAATATTAAACTCGACTTTAAAGACAAATTTATATAATTTTTTGCAGTACAGTAAAATTAAAAATTTGGACAAATTTTGTATTTACCACAGATTTTGATAAAGACAAAAATCTTTCAATTATTTTGCAAACATTTTTTCAAAAAAGGCTAATTTTATTATAAAATTGCAAAATGTTAAATTGTGCAAAGATCTGTGGAGTAGCACAAAAAAACAGAATACCATGAAAAGGAATTTTGGAGGAGAGATTTTTTAGAGGAGAAATTGTGCTCTAGCAAGAAGGTACTAATTATTTACTCACTAGAAGTTTTTAAAGTTGCAGGATTAAAACGACGCGCCAAAACCATGATTGAATGAAAGTAAGAAATTCAAATGTAATTCAAAATCTGAAAACGCTCAGGAGAAAATTTTCTGGACTTTTTGATCTCCCCGGTATCGCGATGAAAAAAATAAATTTAAAAAATTGTTATTGCACTGATATTTCAAATTAAATGAATTCTGACTTATATATTATGAAACACGTTTTTGGATATTCGCAGAATCGTTATTCATACATACATATATCAGACATGTATCAAAAAATTTCGTATTTGAGCCAGAAAATTAAAGACATTATACAAATTTAAACATTTTTACACAAGCTTCGAAACACGATATTAATGAATTTATTAAAAATTCACTTAAAAATGTAGAGTTTAATAATTTTTAAAGTAGTGGCTGATGAACGTCTTAACCGAAACCGTTTGAAGTAATTTAAATGTTAGTTCAAATGGTATAAAATTGTTTGTAGATTTAATAGGCTGTTCCATATTGAAACGTACTTACTTAAATAGTGAAAGCGATCGAATAAAATATTTGCGAAAAATGTCAACTTCTTATAATAATTGGAACATAATGCTATAAAACTATCTTTTTTTCTTAACATTCTAAATGTTTTTTCAAAATTTCTAGAGATTAATTCCGGATGTTGTCCATACCAATATCGTATATTTAAGATGCCTACAAGATCCTTTCAATAAGTTTAAGTTTATTTCTTGCTGCTTCTTAGTAATGACACGATGTTTGTTTGAATCCATACCTAAGATTCATTCTATACAAGAAATTCAAAGAATAATGAAATTATATGAATACATAGTTCCCAGTTGGATTTAGCATATTATATTACAATCGTTAAACAAATTTCGCAAATATATTACCTATTGTTGAAATTCGTGCAGTTTTCTTTCACTTAACTGCTTTCAAAATTCCCGGAAATCACGGACAAAAGTTACCTCAGAGAAAAACATGAAAAATTACAAATTTCCCGAGAAATCTTGGTATTTATTCTTCAAAGATTGAAGAACATTTGTCGGTCTTTTGGAGACTACAAAATTAAGGAAAGAATCTTCATAAAAGGAAATATCAAGAACCTATCAATACTTTCAACAATATGTTCAAATGATAAATAATTGAGATCATATTAATAAATAATAAATCAAATAGAATTCGCATTAAGTTTAAGACATTGAAACCTCTTTAAAAATATATTTATCGCAACCTATATAACAAAAAAGTGAACAATAAATGTCCTCTTTAAAAAAATATTCTATAAATATTACATTATTATTAAGAATAATATTATGTTGAAAATTTGTATTTTTAAAATACCGAAACTAAAATACCGGTATATACCGGTACAGAGGGAAACGGTATTTGAGTACCGGTATTTTTAACAAAATAATAATTTCGGTATCGGTATTAGTTACGGTAACCAACTTTAAACGGTATTTAATCGGTATCGGTTTCCAACCTTGGTAATTAGTTATTACTTAAATTTATTTTGCGTGTAAATATCTTAGAATTGAGGACTTTAAAATTTCTTATGAAAAAAAAAAAAAAAAAATATTAATTTCATTATTATTTTAATTCTGTTGAAAAGCTGTGTATGTAGAAAAGTACAATTTTGAAGTATGTATATTAAAGAGCTTCACAAAAAAAAAGTTGCAAATATACCCCTCTAGAAATGAAGATTAGTATGTTCTTATATGCTTTCCAAAATATTACATCTCAATGTTAAAATTTACGTGAGCTGGACCATTTTCAAAACACAAAAAAAAATAAAAATTTGAAAATAAGTTGCGTGGAAGTACTTTCTACACTTAAGTATTGACAAATTTATGAAAAACAGATCTAGCCTTTTTATTTTGATTTTGGCCTCAAAATTTTCGTTTTAGCTTCTAGCTTTTTCGTTAGCCTTTTTTATTTTTAACATAGCCTTAAAAAGGCTAAAATTTTACAAATTTTATTTTTACAAAATCATCAATTTAAGCATTTGTGCATATTAATTCTTACAAAAATATCGAAATTATTTATATTTAATGAAAATTTTCGCCTGCGGCGCTTCATTCTACAAAAATATTACAATTTTTTTTTTTTTTGACAAACTTTATTACCCATATAAACTAATTACTTTATATTTACAAATTCACTAAAATATATTTAACAAATACCAAAATCTAATGAGAACAAAAAAATTAATGCTTTTTTAAATAAAAAAATATGTTAGCTTTTTTCTGGCTTTATTTTTTGGGGCTTTAGCCTTTTCTGACCTTTTTTTAAGTCCAATTTAGCTTCTTTTTTTCTCAAGTCCTGGCAACACTGACAATTATATAAAAACTGTATACACTGTTGATCGAAAACCACATTTTTGAAGGTATTTTAAAAATGGTCCAGCTCACGTAAATGAAATAATTGAACCGAAATATTTTGGGAATTTGTTTAAAACATATCAATCTTTAATTTTAGGGGGGTACATTTGTAACTTTTTTGGTCCCCATACAAATCAAGATACTTTAATGCATATGAGGTGAATAGAATTTCACTAGCCCATAGGGTTACATAAATTTTTAACAAATGTATAGAAAATATTGACAATTATTAATTTTATAATAAACAGAACATTTCTAATCGTTTGTGTATGTTAATGTTTTTTAATTAAATCCTGATTTTATAATGTACAAATTGTGTTAAGAAATATAATAAAAAATTTTATAAAATTGTGTGTATTTTTGTTTTAAATATTGCCAAAGTTTATTGTTGAACAAAGTCATCATTAGGCATAGCATAGTGGCAAAATTTGCACTCTATAGGAAAATTTTAAATTTCCTTAAAACATTGCTACCGTTTGGCACACGCTCTTTATTGTTAAAGAATATAAATTTGAATTTTTGACATTTTCGAATTTTTATGATTTTTTTAACAAAATTTTTTTTTTTTTTTTAAATTTGATACACCCAGAGAAATATCAATCACATACGTGTTGAAAACGATACCATCCTGTGTCAATAGTGAATCTACACCGTATGTGTTTAAATTAAACACTGCATGTTCAATTCTTATTGAAAATAGATACCTAATTGATACCAAGTTGAAACCATTTCGGTATCAAATTGTTAAATTACATATGTTTTCTATTAAATTTGTTAACGAAAGGTATTAAAAAGATGTTACCGTAAATTACCAATGTGAGCACAATCGTTGTTGATTTTGAATCGAATTTTTTCCCTTAGTGTATAAAATTTCACTTTTTTCAGAAAATAGACTTAAAGCTAGTTTTTTATTAATTAATTAAACTGGTTTAACTTGTTGTTAAGTAAATCCACAAACAAATTTATACGAGATTTAATCTAGCACTTTTTTTTTTCAGATAAAATAGATTTCTTTTTTTTATATTTTTATATTTATTTTTCTATTCATTTCTGTATTTCTATAACAGTACCAACTTGGGTTTAAATGCGAATGTAGTTGTATTAAACCTAGATTATATTCCAAATAATTTATTATTGAAAAACATTACAAATAACTTAAGATATTTATGTTTAACCGATAAATGTATACAATTGACATCCTAAAAACTGGCCCCTAATATATCCATTTCTATTGATCGTATTAAAAAAGAATGACTTGAAAATAATTTTTATTCAAATTTTTTGATATTTTTTTAAATAAAATCAGTAGATAAACTTCAATGTATGGTGCAAATTTCTTAATTTTACAAATCACCATTTATCACGAGAAATAAAGTCAATAAAAAAAAAATGGATTAGAGGCTTAGCACTTATTAATACCGTGAACTCGAATTAACTGAAAAATTTGGAATTTGTTTTATTTTTTTAGTTTTTACTAAAAGCAAAATTTTTAAATTAATTTTTTTTTTTTTGGGGTCTGTGATTTTTTCAAAACATAAGTTTTTCCCGAGACACATTTACAGTTTCATAATGAATAGAATTCATTGATTTCTGCTTGAACTTCATATTTTTTAATTTTCATAATAAAATTAAGGGAGCATTAATAACAGAATTTTTTGGACTTATTAATTATGAAAAAACTGCAATTTTTTTTTATATAGCAAATTACAATTTGTACAAATTGCATTTATTATTCAGCGTTCACACTATAAAACTCGAGAATGGTCTGTCTAATTTAGACTCAAGAACCGTTTGCCCGATTTTGATAAATGGTACACCAAAATGCAGACAAAAATTGCCTTCAAGGTATATTAATATCGTTGTTTATTTGCTCAATAGTTTCAGAGTTATGGACCAAAATTTTCCCGATTTTCCAAAAACTTGTTTTATTTTTTTTTTTTTTTTTGCTACTAATTTCCGAATAACTACGGAATTATTAAATCAAAAAATATTATATGAATATAGCTCAAAGATAATTTGAATCGCTATCTTCCTGAGTTTAATTTATTCAAATTTTACAAATCGTTCTCGAATTATACAAGTGTGACTGCCTAAAGGCGGTCATGTCAATAAAAGAAAGTCAATACGTGATAGAAAAAACTGAAAGCAAATTCTTATCTATCACGTTTTATTCCATTTAATCCAAAATTTTTTTAATTAAGATGAATTTTATTTTTTTATTTTTTTGCTCACCAGTGTATCTCTACTTAATTGTAGATATAAATGGGTATTTTCACTTAACTATAAATGAAATCAAGGTTTGTTCAATAATTTTAAAGATACGTAGCTTATTTTAATCGTAGACTTACCAGCTTTGTGAAAAATATGAAAACTGAATTATTTTTGAGTATAAACTTTTTATGCAACTATTTGTTATCTAAGAAAACTTATGAATATGGAGATTGCAGAATGTAACCTGATTGCATTTTGCATTTTTGGGTTATCGTGATATTTTATTGAACTTTTAGTACAATATGTATAAACTTGTCCCAAAATCAGAGAATTAAAAAAATTCCCACTTCTTTACATGAAAATACCCTAAATCCCAATCCGTATAAATCGTGTCCAATAAATTGATTTTTTTCATTGACTGTCGTTATAAAGGTCCTCCGTCAGAAAATACTTTTCGGATGTTTACCTTACATACGGAGCTTTGCAATTTGAGAACTTAACAAAAAAAGAAAAACAAATTTTTGAAATTTGACAAAATTTGGATTTACTTTACACGCATTTGCATTAAAATTTCTTTTGAAAGCATTAACAAATGATAAAGCCCAGAACAAACAACATATTTTATCAGTGAATAAATATTGCCACCTTTTTGGAAAAAAACCAAAAAAAAATAATAATTTTTTTAAAGTTCCAACTTCAGATTAATATAACTTTTTTACGAATTCATATATTTGTATGATTCTTGCAGCAATATTATTTAGAATTTTGTAAGGAATCTGGCGAATATTTTAAAAAGTTAAGTTAAAAACCAAAAAAAAAAATCCAAGTTAAGAAAAACTAAAAAAAACTAGTCTTCAAATAAGGTTAACATTTATTTCGACCCGAATATCTCTTAAACTAAAACAGATAACCTAAACATATATAAGAGATTTTTTTGCAGAGATTTACAAGGACTATCTGCCATCTAATGAATTTTTGACGATTGACGATGATGCCCTTAAATATAAATTAGGATGAAAAATGTTCAAAATAGTCAAAATTCAATAAAAATAAAATCAACATTTTAATTTCGCGAGAATGAAAATTATAATTAAATTAATAATTAAATGGAAGGAAATAATTAAACTGAAATATTTTGGGTAGTAGTTGAAAACATATCAGTCTTTAATATTGCAATATTTTTTTCTCCATACAAATCAAGGCACTTTAATAGATATAGGCCGTTAGTTCTTTTTAAGTTAAAGGTTTTATGACATTTTATCGTCACAGATAAAATTATTATTTTATGGTTTATGTAATATTTAAATAAATAATTTCTTATAATAAGTGTTCGACATTTTTTCATAAAATTTTTCAGGAAATTTTCAACCATTATCTTTAAATGTTTAAATAATTTCTAAAAAAATTGGTAATATGAGACAACATTTGTTTTTCTAATATTTTAAAAGATCGCAAAAAGTCGCAGCCAATATTATCAAACATTATTTTATATAATAATCGTATTTTTATATTGGAACTCGTTGGAACTTTTTAGTTCCAGTCCATTAAAAATATGTTTTTCAATATTATGATTCCTTTTAACTTTCAGTATTGATTTTTTAACCTAACAAATTGTAACAGAATAATTTAAATATATTTATTATTGCATACCAAAAAATCATATCAATATCTGCAGTTTTTACTGAGATATATGAAGTTAAAGTTGACATATTTCTTCACAAAGTTGTAAATAAAATTAAAATATTTTTAAAAGTTTGAACTTTGAAAATCCACAATTTGTATTTAAGTATTTTTTCCATAATATATGATATGTTTACTAACAAATGCGAAAATAATTACTTCAATTAATATGCTTTTATTTTCGTATTTTTGTCGTTCTAATTTATATAAATGTGACACTGTGCATTGACGACCAAAAAATATGCATCTCTGAGAAAATTTAAGGTTGTATTATTTTTTTATAATTTTATAGCACGGTCTTGAAGGGCGTGGAAAGGAATAAAGGAGTACTATAATAATTTTTCGCGATCGTTACAAAAGTTTACGCACCATTCGCGGTGAAGATCTTTTATAGATAATATTGGTCTAGTATCAAAAAATTTATATTTTTCCAAAATGACTTAAGCTCAAGGTCACATTTTAGTGCTTTATTCAATATAAAATACTTTTACAAGATGTTTCAGTAAAATTTTTGTTAAATCGCTATGTTTATATAAGACTTGTTTTACTTTTATTTATTGTGTTTTATTGAATATTTAAATTTCGCGAAAATTTCTGATATAAATTTAACTGCAAAATCATTTCCTAGCTTTTTTACACTTAATATGTGCAAAAATACGTTAGTTAGTACTTAGTTTCTAATCAGATTTAAATTTTTTATACGATAACAAAAAATTCTTAAGTTTTTTTTCTGAATACTTAATCATATCATAATAATTTTTTATTTAGGTGAAAAAGGAAAAAAATTTCAATAAACATATTAAAAAAATATGAATTTTAGAAATCCCGTTCGGTTGGAGAATTTTTTGTCAAAATCGACTTAATAATTCGGTTTTTTGTATCAGGACAATATTGGCGATAAGATAAGGTAGATAGATAAGGTATTTTGAGGTCCAAAAAATAATATAACTAACACATTATCGCATTTCTTAAAAATGGTATTAAATAATGTTCGTTATGGAAATTGATGACGACAGAACGTATTTAATTTATCTAAATTGAAATATGAGCACTACTGATACTCATTTTTTTCACATTACCACTTTCAAACATTAAGACAATTCTTTGCTCTTAAAAATATGCGGACTAAAAATTGGAAATTTCCTGAAAATTCTAAAAAGTGCTTAAAATATTTGCATTTAAAATTTTTGACTAGGCATTTTATAGGCAGCGAAAAACTTATATTTTTTAAATATGATATAATTTTACAGTTTATAATTCTTCACATACGTTTGATGTCTTTTTTCTTGTATTTGTTTGTAAACTTACTATTAAACATATTTCCTGTTCTCAATGATTTTAAATATATATTTTATATTTTAAGTATTATTTTATTATTTAATTTTAATAATTTTACAGTGCACATAAGGGCAAAGGTGTACCAAGCCTGGCATGAAATAAACCACGGTATTTTAACATAAGTGATTGGTATCGTTGAAAAGATAATTTTCTCTAGATTTTAAATATATTTTAATGTAATAGCCCACCGAACAATATTAATGAAAAATTAATTAAAATATACATAAAGATTTTTTCTTATTTTCCTAATTTTGTTCTCTGGTGAATATAAAATTTTTAAATACTTTTTTATTATTCAATAATTTAAAAACATGTAACTACAAACCAAAAATTGTACCATTCTGAAGTATATTCAACATAAAATGAAATTATAAATTTGGGAAAAAATTATTTTTTCCATGAATACCACTGTGTTGCCTATCGTTTCTGATGCCCCCAAAATTGTGAAATCTTATAAATAAAACATAGTTATACCAAATTTGAACCTAACGTTAAAATTATTATGTGGTTTATGCACTTTAAGTGATTTTCGGGAAATACTTAATACGGACACTGTGGTCTAGTGTGAACCAATTCCTTTGAAATTTGGTAGAGTAATATTTAAATATGTCATATATAATCATTTAACTTATATTCTGGGAATATCTTTGTATGGGAGGTGGATATGGACCGATCATAAAAAAACTTTAGTAATAAATTTTCTTTTGTCAAAAAAAGCATTCGTACCAAATTTCATTTCATTATTTTCAAAGTTGCGAGCTACAGGTCTAAAAAATTTAATGATCCATCAAACAATTCAAAAAGGTTTAAAATCGAAATTCGCAAAATGTTAAAACAAAACATATAAATGAACATGTTGATCTTTAATTCTGTATATTTATGTTACTTTTTTGCTTCAAAAATATTGAAACCTAAAAAAAATAATAGTTATTATACTATTTTTATAAATTGTCAATTTGACCACTTGGTGACTGCATTTTTTATGTAAAATTTTTTACACAACATAATAAATAAAAAATCGTTATTTCTATTATAATTTCAGATGATACTTTTTGACTCTAATGTGTACCATAGGAAAATAAAAAAATTATTTATTAAAAAGTATTAAATTTTTCTTTCACTTTGGACTTCAGTCACGACCACGCATTAGCGTTGACGAAAATTGTTATGAACAAGCATTGTATAGAAAAATGTTCTCTTTAAAGTTATATAAAAATTTTATCATTTAACGCATTTTTGAATTTTTATTTATTGCCAAAGGTTTCTATATAGTTGCCCTTATGTGCAGTGTTGTAATTCTAATGGATATGTAAAACAAATAAGTGCTGTATTCGGCTGAACAAAATATTGTATATATACATATGTAGACATGTGTGTTGTATTTAAAAGTACTATAATGTATAATGTATACAGATAAAATTTTATATTTTTCATTGAATGGAATTGATGTTAATGTCAAAACTAGATAAAAAAAGCCTACATAAAATATATACATATAAAGTGAATTTAATATTTACTTTGAAAACTATTATTGTATTTATCTGAATTATTTATATAATTTAAAATGTTCCATATCAATATATCACGTAGGGAAATTAAGAAAAAAAAACATAGAAAACTAATATTTTACAATTCTATAAAAAAATTATATTTATTTTTAAATTTACAAATATACTTATGTTCACAAATATTATAGTGAAGAAAGTTTTTTATAAAATTTGAAAAAGTTTTTTCCCTCAACTTTAAATTTTATTCCGGATTTTGTAATAATAACTTTTTCCAAAAATTTGAACAAATTATGTAACAAATCTAATGAATTATTTTTATTATAATGAAATATGTTAACATTTTAACTGTAATTAAAAACTGAAAACAAAATTTGAAACCGAATGAAATCCATTATACAAAAACTCCACGGAAATGTATGTAAAATACATGTTTCAATAACCAATTTTATTATTTTTTTCCTTGAAATAAAATAAAACAAACAGTTCTTAGGGTACGAAAAATGGCTCAGTATTTATTACACACGCATACATATATAAGCTTACTACGTTATGTGATAGTTTGAATGAACTAAAAATCGCTTATCTTCACACAAACTCTTAATTAAAATTTTTAATCAACAATTATTTCAAAACCGAATGAAATGAAAACAAAATGTTTCGAGATAAATTAGTTTGTAGTTTGAAAGAATTTAAGTTTCACTCAAGCACTTAATTCCCGGACAAAAACATTTTATGAAATTAGTTCCAACGAATTAACAAAATACGATGAAACGAATAATTGAATTTGGTTGCAAAATATAAAATATCTATAGTATTTAAGGTTTTTGGAAATAAAATATTTTTAAATATATTGTTAGCGTATACATAAGTACATGTAAAATATATTTTACATGTACTCATACGCACATTACCCAAATGTAAATTATATGTGATATTTACTTTATATTTCAAGCATAACAAACAATAAAAATTATAATTAATTACAAACATTTTTTGTTACCTCCATTTCTTTAAAACTAGATACCATACGTGGTAAAACTACGTAATCAGTTTTTCTCTAGGACGTAAAATTTCTTCTTAAAAGAACATCAAAGTTTCGAAAAAAAATTCTAAAATATTTACGAATATTATAAGAACTCAATATGGGTGTCAAATTTCCTCTCGAAAGGATATCAAATTTTGAAAATATGCGCAACTTTTAAGAATTCACTAATTCTTATAGACAAGAAAATCTGCAACAAAAATATAGTATACAACTTTTGATATCTTCACGTCTTTTGTTAGTATGATTTAAAAAATTTTACAATTTTTGAGATCTACGATTATGTGTAAGTTATAAAAAAATGCAATTTTAACATATACACCTACTTCCTACATTTCATTTTTTGCTTTTATAAGAGCAAATTGAAAAAATTTTTATTTTTACAACCTTAAAAACTTCTAGGAGCTATGTTGGACAAGGTTGGAATTTGACTTGTAAGGTGTGCGTTCGAATATATATTTATATATATATATATACTATATATATATATATGAATATATATATATATATATATATATATATATATATATATATATATATATATATATATATATATATATATATATATATATATATATATATATATATATATATATATATATATATATATATATATATATATAATATTCAATAACTTGGAAACAGCTAATCTTAGAGTTTTCATTATTTTCTTATTTAATTGATAATTTATAACAGATCGCAGAAAAATATAACTTTTATAGTTTAAACCTCTACTTATGAACTTGTGGACTATTTTTGGTAACCTTCCGATAGAGATTTGATAGTTGCTTCAGTCACTTTTTTGGAACAGTGTGCACATTTTTTTTTTTTAATTTTTTGGTATTTTGGGACACCTTTTTTGTGCTTTTCACAAGAACTCTCCACTGCTCTAAGCTATAGATAATTTGTAAAATTGATCTCTCTTGGTACAAAAACTATGTTATTGTTTGGGTACCACTCCAGAGCATTCTTACCATAGTGACATGATATCAAATCGGGCCAAAAATGTGTGGACACGTTGTGCTCTGTTATGAAAGGAAAAAGTCTTTTTGCAAATATTCCTTGATGTATATTTTGGTATTTATAGATCCGAATGTATCAAATGACTTTCCTGTTTTGCGGCAATTGCAAAAAGCTTGTTATACCAGGAATTTTGTAAAAAATTTTTTCTGCTTTTGGGTCCTAAACTTATCTTTAACATTGCCTCGAGTATTAACTATATTAAAGTTTTGACACAGAAGCTGTGAAAATTCTGCCAGCACATACGTTTCTTCGTCAATTATACAACTTAAGTATTTTTGTATGAAATTTGGTTTTAATTTCCATGTCCTATTCTTGGTTTCTAAATTTTTTGCAGCATTTCTGTTTGGAACTTTTTGGACTTTATATGGTATCAACTCTGCATTACCTTTAAATTTTCGCTAACTGGGCTGCTTTCTACCAGATGTGTTTGGAGTTCCTTTCAATACGCTTTAAGTTTTCTGGCCTTCCCAATACTCGTATAATGTGGACCGAACCAGGCTTCCTATCAATGATTAAGTTCTCCTGATACTGTTTAATAACATTAGAAACAGTTTGACGGAAGAAATTTAATTCTGTGGACAATTATTTGTAGGTCTTATTTGGATTTTTTTGAAATATTTTAATAATTTGTAGCACATACATTTTTTTCGTTACTTGTTTTGATGAAAATCACGACAAAACAACATGGTTGGTTTTAAAAACAATAACTGAAATATTTTTCCATGATAACTAAATCAGAAAAAAAAAAAAAAAATTTTAATATTGATTCCGAAAAAAGTTATGAGGCAAAACGTGTGTTGAGATTTTTTCGATCGCACATGTTTTTGTTTAAGAAACTTTTTTAAAGTTTGAAATTGTAGTTTTGAAACAGTCTTAAAAAAATCTATTTTTTTTCAACTTTAAATGCTTGTAACTTTTGACTCCGTAAATATTTTTTTCAAAATTCTTTTTTTGTACAATTTTAAATGGGTCTAAAATCGCCGCTTCATTCAGAGAAAGGTGATATCAGTATTTTAATGCTCTTGATTTAGTTTTTTATTAATTAGTTAGTAAAAAAAATATTTTTAGAATTTTTGATTTTTTTTTTTTGTAGAATGATAATGTCCGTCCGTCTGTCTATACATTGTGGTAAAGTGGGTAAAAATAGCCGCATAATACAAGGAAAGGCGATATCAATATTTTAATAATCACAACTTGTTTTGATTCTTACTAGTTAGTAAAAAAAATGCATTGTGGCTGAATGGTAATGTCCGTCCGTCTGTCAATATATTGGGGTTAAATGTGTCAAAAACTGAGCATACTTTAGGAAAAAGTGATATCAGTACTCTAGTAAACACGTTTGATGTTTTTATTTATTAATAAGTAAACAAATGCATTTTTAGAATTCTAAGGCCTTTTATGCAGAATGGTAATGTCCGTCCATCTGTTGTTTTAATTTTAATAATTTAATAATGAAACTTGGTGTATGCGATAAATTTTACCTAGGAATATAGTTTACAAAAATAACCAAAACATTTCATTATTTTATTAAGTTTTCATACAAATAGACAACCTAAATTCAACAACAATTCTGAAAACCCCTTTACGAAATGTTGGTACTTCCTTTAAAAACGAAACAATAAAAAATTAGTTTTTTTAAATTAGTTTTAATATACAATAAAATCAATATTAGAAATGTTTATCCACTATAACTTTCTTCACTGCTATCGTCAAAATCTGAGCCACCAATATTACTGTTATTGTGTTCTGAAATATTATATTCGTCTTCAGTGAGAATAAGCAGATCAATTGCGGTAGGTCTATATGTTTTTTTTTTTCATATTTATTCCCCATACTATATACGATTGGATTGGAACTTATCAAAAGTCTATTAAATGTATCTTCGCTGGATTTTTATCTACTACGTTTTCGTGAAAAATGTTCCCGGTAATTTTTGAAATATTTATTTCTTGCTTCTTGGGCTTCCTCAGAAAGTTGGCCAATTGGTTTAAGATCATGTTTTATAATTTCCGGGCCGTGAATAAAAAAAATTGGAGGCTAGGATACATACAATACCAGGGATATTTATTAACGTAGTATCAGGCTATATTGTTTGCATAATTCCTGAATTCTTGAAGATTAATTTTTTTGCTACAAGAGATAACAATCAGTATTGTATGCATTCTTTTTATAAGTTCTAGATCAGCATTTGTCATTTCAGAGGAAAGTTCTGCATTTTTGAACTGTATTAAGAAGTAAAATTGTTTTGTTTATTTAAAATAATTGTACAAAACAATAACAAAAAACAATAATAAAACACTTAAGCTGTTTTTTGTTTGGAGTTTTTTCACAAACATTTTTTTCAGAATATTAAAGTAGACAATATGTAATATTTTTCAGTTAATTTTCAGAACAAACATCCTGTAACATTTTTAGTTGCACTCCATGAAAACTGAAAATTAGTGTATTTTTGGACAATTTTCAAAAAAATAACAAAATAACCAGGACAAAAAATAATTTACAAAATCTTGAATAAAAATAAACTTAAGTATCTGAAGTTGATGGTTTTATTTTAAATTTTTGCTTTAAATCACTTTTTATTAAAAAAAAAAAAATCACCAAAAAATAATTAAAATTTAATTTTTTTCTCTTTTTCCAAAATATAAAAAAATGTTGAACTTTGACAGCTCAGTACACAAAAACAATGCAACCTAGGCTAATGATTTTTATTGCTGTTGGTACATAATTTTGTGTATTTTTATTCAGTATCCAATATTATTACAAAAAGTTAGTTTTCAAAATTCAGTTAAGCGCCATTTTCGACCCCTTTTACCCCAACATGCGCTGTAGCGAAAAAACTTCACCAAGATAGGCTAAAGAGTAAAAATTTTAATCTTTGAAGCTTAATATCTCTTAAAGTAAAAGAGATAATATATGCATGCGATGATATTTTCTACATCTTGACTAGCAGAATCTTCCTATATAAAAATCTTTCAAATCGGTTCAGACATAAGGAATCAGGATCGTTTTTAAAAAACACCCGACACCCGAGGTGACCAACTTTGGGACCCTGTGGACTCGCCCCCTGTAGGTCTATATGATCCAAGCTCAAAACTTAAATTCCCCTACACCTCTGCTATCACCATGTGAAATTCCATGGCAATCGGAACAGCTGTTCCGAAGTTCCATAATTATTTCCATTTCATTTTTTGAATCGCACACTGTGAGATGTAGAATTTATCCACAAAGTCCAATTAGTTTATATAAGATCAAATGAAAAAAAGTATAAATGCGCGAACAGAACGTATTGAAGAATGGGAAAAAGTTATATAATTTTAAGCCCTTTTTCGCAGTTTTCATGAATATAAAATGAAACCTGTGTTACTTAATTTCTGGTGTTCTATTAGTTTCAGATCTTATGAGTTCGGATCTGTAACCCGTTTGTTTAAAATACGAGTAAGTAGTATACTTATTATTTTGTTCCAAATTAATACGCATACGAATAGTTATTAAAATTTATTTCTTTTTTAAGGTGTCAGTTTAGGAGAGCAAAAAAAAAAAAAAAGTAACATCTAAAAAATCAACGGATTTTTTTTTTTTTTTTTTAATTTTTATAAAAATAATTATTGAAAATGCTGAAATCTATAATTTGGTAGTTTTACCACCAATTACTACTAATACATATAAATTTGAGGTAATTTTAACTACAAAGGATATTAATAATATTAAAAACACACTCTTTTCTCTATACTTTTTGAATAAAATTCTGATAATGGCACTGAAATAATATTAATGTCTAGTTCTAATATGAAGATTCTTAAAAATTATCTTAAAGAAATAATATATGATCACTTTAATATTGCCTGTAACAATTGATGTGTCATGTAACAGTAGATATTTGATATTATCCGAATGAACACATTTTGCCAGTAATGGTTGATTTAATAATATAAATATGGTAACTAGATACTAGGGTATCCAATTATTCGGGTGTTTATATTAATCGGTTTATTCGACAAATAATTATTCGAGGTTTAATGTTGATCGGTTAATAACCGATTATTGACAAATTATTCGATTAGCCTAATAACATTAGTTATACATGTAAAACATATAAATTACACAAATTAGTATTAATTCTATTGAAATACTTAGTTATTTAGAAACATAAAATAAGATCAAATTCTTTTAAAAGGGGATCATTTCATAATTATTTTCTCCTATTTGTATGACAAATTTTCATTTTTTAGCTAATACTATAAACTATTCTCCTAATTCCGCTTTTTTGGGTAAATTTAGGAGACGATAAATAAAAGTACTATGACTTGTGTAACTTTGAATTTTTTTACTCAAAGTAATGTTTTAAGAATTTCTATTGATACAAGTTTAATTAATTATGAAGACATAATATTACTACCTTTTCATGTCGCTTTTTATAAAATATTCTATCCCAACAAAAAATGAATCCAAAGAAGTCAGTAAGATACTGAACTTGTGATCCAGAAATAGTGCAAATTCTTATACTTATCAATGAATTGAATACATGTCATGTCATGTTCACGATTTTGTGCAAAATTGCAATGAACATCCAAATTTTTTTAACTGCTCAAGGAAATTAGTTTTAATTTTTATTATTATTTTAATAAGGATATTTATGGATAACACTGTTTTTCATTTGTTTCAGTTATTTTTTATTTTTTTCTGTATATATATGTATATTGAATCCTCTTTTATTACTTCTAAAGCAGAAGAAAAAGTACCACACTAAAAATTATTTTTATTTATTTTTGCTGGAAAAGGTCTATTACACTCTTAAAAAGATGTAGTTTATATAAATTTATCACAAAAATAAAATATTTTCTAATTTATAGCTCAAGAAAACTACATTTCGGTTAACCGGTTATTTGACACAAATTATTCGGTTTATTCGTTATTCGAAAATAGACAGTTTTAAATTATTCGGACAGTTAATCGACAAAAATTAACCGGATAACCGAATGACGGTTAATCGATTGGACACTCTACTAGATACCCTTCTAACATAACACATATTATTCACTAAAATCAAAGTACCACCTTTACTTTTAGAAGCAAGTCCCTTATTATTATTACGAGTACTGTATAATTGAAATGAGAGCCTATTAAGATAACTTGAACTAATTGGACTCTAAACGTATATATTTCTAGATAGACACCCTTACTTAAATATTAATTACCAATAGTAAACAATTGCAATAGTCCAATATTTTTTTTTTTTTTTTTGTCGCTCAAATTTATATCTGTTTTTACTAAACGTTAAATAAGTTTCATTACGTACAAAAATATTCGACAAAATTACATACAACGGTTGTCTATGACCACAAGTAATAAAACCACAATAGAACTGTTACATTAGGTATGCGAACAAAGATCACATCACATAGCATTGCATTTTTAATGCTCGATACTGAACATAATTTGTATTTCATATTCAAGCTTTAAAAAAAATGCTGTATATTACTAATGGTTTCCAAAGTAACCTTCTTATAATATTAAAAAAATTAAGCGATTTAAAATTATATTTCAACACAATGAAATAAAAATTTATATTTATGTATATCTACTTATTGAGATATATGAATATTTTACAAATATTAAATATTTACAAATATAAATATTTAATATGTAATACGTACTATTGTACAAATAAAGCCAAATACATACAGGCTATTAAAAAAGAATAAATGTTAAAATGTAAAAAAATACATATCGTCCATTCCATGAGAGAACGCCTAAAAATATTTTTTATGTCTTTCGATTTTAACAATATTAGGCATACGCATACTCTAAGAGCCATTTAAATATCTCCATTTTTATTTATTAATTTTTTTAATTTTGAAAAATTCGCGAACTTATTCACGATTTTGATTTTTCGAAAAGTCAATAAAATCGCAAAAGTGTCTAATTTTAAACATCAATATCTCTAAAAGTTATTAACGGATTTTAATGATTTAAATTGCGTATTTAGGAAGCATATGTCCGCTATAAACGTAGTAATCTGAAAATAATAATATCATTTAAAAATGCATTCATAATGCAAATGCAATTTTAAGATACATTTTTGAAAAATGTTCACCCTTTAAATTTTTTTCTTCTTCTGATATAAAAAACACTATTATGTTTGCTAAAAATTGCAATATAAATTGTTCTGGGACAAAATGGTTCACTATTTTTAATTTTTTATTTTTTTTTTTTTTAATATTTCTTAAAATTTTTTTATACAAAATTTTTTTTTTTTTAATTTTTGTGGGCTTTTTTTGAAATTAATTTTAGCATATAATATTTCATAATTTGTTATACCTATTTGTCCCAGACTAAGTGCTGATGTTTTATATAATAAACATATTTGTCTTCAATATTAAGCAAAAATATTTAAAATCAATAGGGTAAAAATTCTTAAAAATGCATTCGAAAATTGCATTCTTTTCGTGAGTGCATCTTTCGCAAAAAACAAATATTTTTGATTTATACAATATAATTTACAATCTTTATTGTAATAAACATTATACTGGTTTTTAAATCAATAAAATCCGACATATAGTTAAGGAGTTATAAACATTTAAAGTTACATATTACAAAAAGAGTATAACCAAAAAAAAAAATTAAAAATCAAAATCTTTTAAAAAATTGATGGAAATTTAAAAAAAAAAATATATATATATTAAAAATAGTAGATCTTATTGCCCCAGAAAAGTTATTTTTGCATTTTATAATAAAGGTATTGCTTTTTAACAAATTAAAAGAAAATTAAAATCGAAAGGGCAGAAATTTTTCAAAAATGCATCCTAAAACTGCATTTGCATTATGAATGCATTTTTAAATTATAATATTATCTTTAAATTTCTACATTAAAAGAGCACATATTCATTTTCTATGTGCAGTTTCAATCATTAAAATCCGTTGACAACTTTTTGAGATATTGATGTGTAAAGTTACACACTTTTTAAATTTTTTTTGACTTTTCGAAAAATCAAAATAGTGAATAAATTCGCGAATTTTTTTAAATTCAAAAAATAAAAATGGATATATGTAACCTTTATGTTTACAACCAAAAATTTATACGTATCCTTTCAACCAACATACCTGGGTATGTCACACATTTTGTATGCAATATTTGACACATTAATGTTTTCAAGTGTTTTTACGATAGAAAGAAAAACACGTGGTATTTGATAATAATAATTTCTTGTAAGTAATTATGTAATTTAAAATTTTTATTATCGTTTGCTAAAAATATAACCGTTTTTACCTACTATCGACTGAGTAAAGCTAAAAATATAAGGTTTTTTTAAGAACATTTGAATTTTTCCCACTTAAATAAAATCAGGCTTTCCCATCATTCGAAGGCTTAACGGTTTTATTTTTTCCTCTTGCATTCAAATTTCAGATTGCGTTTCCCATTCATTTATTGATCTTTGAAAAGAACCTGTAAATTTTGCTCATGGTAATTATTCCTATATGATTTGTTTGCACTTTTTTTAAGTGTTTTCTTATGATAGAATTTCGATATTTTTAAATTTTTATGATTATCTCTTAATTATTATACAACCGTTTTTACCTAATTTTGACTGAGTGTTACTAAAAATACAAAAAGAAAGATCTAAAAGGTTTTATAGTACCCTTGAGTTTTTTCCCATTCAAGAATAATCCGGTTGTCTCTTTATTCGAAAGTATAACGGTTTCATTTGTTCCATGTGCATTTAAAAACCTCTGCAATTCATTTATTGATTCGCTAAGTACCTGAAGAATTCACTCATTCAAATTATTTTTTTATGAAATTTTTTGAGATTTTTACATTTTTATGAAAATTTGCTAATTATTATAAAACCGTTTTCACCTAATCTTGAATGAATAATAATAAAACTAATTTTAAGTTTTTCCAATTCAAATGAAATGGTACTTTTGAGATGCACATGTTGTTGGTTTTCCTATCATTTGAAGCTACATTGCTTTAGCTTCAAATGAAGACAAAGAAGAGTACATAAGTCGAATGCTGGAGTAAGTTAGAAATACATAGTGAAGATAAGCAGGAACATTTATAGATAGATGAAGATGCTGAAGATTGCGTGAGAAATGTAGATGATTCAGATGCAAAGGAAATACAGTAACCAGAATATGATCCTTCATATGACACTGATTCGGATAAAGAAATGGATGCAGATGCACTTGAAGCCTCAATGAACGCATTTATTGGAAGAGATGTCATTTTCTGGAGAACGAAAACGTTGTATGTGTTAATTTCTTCACAAGATACAATTTGGGCTCTAATTTGATGCTGGACTACAATTTGTCAATTTTGGGAATCGTCAACAAAAGGAAAACATTCGGATGTGGCTACTTTTGCTACGATTTTATATACATATATGGAAAACAATCCTCAATTAAAAACTTCAGTAAATCGTAGAAGATAATTACTGCTGCAGTTGAGCGAATTAATAACTATAGAGGAAATTAAAAAAAAGAAATTTACAAATTATGCTACATTTTTGCTCTAGAAGTGGAATCGAAAGCATGTTGGAATGCCCAGTAAGATTAAGAGATGAATATTTTTTTATCCGAAGCCAAGAAGTTCGAGACATTAGTGGAAGAATGAAGATTAAAGTGAAGTGTTTTATGTGTTCTAGAAGAAGAACAACGCGAAAGGCATGTAGGAAATGCCATAAACTAGTTTTGCTGAATATTCAGAAGATATTACGGAATGTAAGGACTGCGCAGCCTAAAATACAATTTTTTAAATTTATTATAATCTACTGTAGCTACTAATATAAAAAATTAAACATAATAAATATTTTACTTGTATTCGATAAAATATTTCCATAAATTGTTCTGTACCTACCCGGGTATGCTGGTTGTAAACGTAAGGGGTATCGTCACTAAAACGCTTATAACTTTGGCTATAAAAACTTTTTTTAATCTAAATTTTCAATTTAATATGACAACCAGAACTCCAATTATGCTAATTTAAAAATGAAAAACATACACGGGTATGCGGTTGTCAACATAAGGGTTAAATGGCTCCATAGCTAGATGCGTAACAAATATGAACAAAATCGGATGACCCTCCGTAAAAGAACTGGAATTTTTTTATAAATCTCTCATGGAATGGACGATATACTTATTTATATTATTAAAATGTCTACTACAGTAAATAATATTTTTATATAGTATTTCTCCCCATTTTTAATGCATTTAATAAAATTCATTTCGATACATAAGTTTTTTTTTTTTTTTTTTTAAATAATTTGTTTTAATTTATTTTTATTTCTTTTTCATTATAGATTTACAAAGAGTATGCTGTTTATTTGTGACTGATTTAAATGTTCCGGAAATTGTTGATTTTCGTGATAATGTCACATTATCATGTAGTTATGCCATGAGTGGACACACATTGAATTCTGTTAAATGGTATAAAGATAAAATGGAATTTTTCAGGTAACTTTTTATATTATCTATCACAGAATATTTAAATATTTATGTTTGCATTTTTTTACATTTTTTCAATGGTATGTAAGATATGTGTGTATATGGCTTAAAAGAATTCCATAAATTTAATTTTGAATAATTTGAATATTAGTTAACCAATAAGCATTTTTGCTGGAATCCAGTAACAAGCATTGAATTAAAATAGTATACACTTTAATTTAATAGCATTGAAAAGAATATTTAAATTCCAGTCAAATTTATTTTACTTGAAAAAAATTTATTTATTTTATTTATCAATAAATATTTCATGTTTAAAATATTTTAATATTTGAATACACGTGGGGCTCCAGCAAAATTTTCCAAGGCTTGAATTTTCTAAATTTGTGAGCTTATGGATACCTTCGTTCATCCGACACGTTTTTATATAAGTGTGTTAGTGTAAAATTATATAGAGGTGCATATGAGTTTTTTCATTCCTTAAATTTGTATGCGCTGCAGCACCATATTTGACGAATGTTTATAACGCACGGAATGAATTATCCAGACACCTACCTTCAAGTATACCAATTGACTCAGAATCATATTTTAAATCGATCTAACGATGTCCGTGTAACTGGCATAAAGACATAAAGACAAAGTCTATTGAAGTTGGTTATGGCCGATCCACTATTTCACCTAGCCCCCATAAAAATGTCTTCCCGAAATAAGGATTTACAGATCATAGATGACTTAAATATAGTATTTTAATGAAATTCGGAATGAATAAATTTTACAAAATATAGTTTTATGAGCCAAAATTCATGAAAGTCGGTCCATAATCAACCATAGCTCTCAAATAAATTACTCTTAGGAAAATCAATTTATTGTACATAAATCATAAAATAAAATTGGTATAAAGTTAATATATGATACAAATATGTTTTATATAAGTAAGTTAAAATTACAGTTCCAAATTTTATGGTGATGGGACCCTAATTTCGGGAATCACCAAAACATGCAAAAATAACAAAATAGAATGCATACATATGTTTTATAGAACTATACACTATGCTTATTACAAGTATCATTCTAAAATAGGTGATAGGTCACATATAAGGCCGCTCCCCGAATTTTAATGAATATTCACAATAGTATAGGTTATCATGTGGTCGGGCTTAACCGACTATATCTTTCTAACTTGTTTAACATTAATTTAAATTATTTGTATAAATTATGTCGCTCATTACAATATATACTTATATTTTTTGAATTGATTACTATATAATATGTATTTCTCTTATTCAAATCACACTCAAATACTTCGGATTTAAGACGATTTTTTTGTAACAAACTTAAAAATTAAAAAATGTTGCTTTAAATTATTCAAATACTATATAAATCTGTTGCCGCAAAAGTGTGAAATAAATTATATATGAAGTATACTTAATACATACATATGTATACGTATGTATGTATGTAACAATAAAATTAAAAAACAATATAAATAAAACCAAAAACCAACATAATTTTGTTACATTATAGATACTCACCTATGATGCATCCGGTTTATATAAAATTTCCGGTGGTTGGTGTACATTTGCCAGATGGCAAATACTATTGCAATGAATCATCATGTAGAGTAGAATTGAGTATGTTAAGTGCTAAATCATCGGGTGTTTACAAATGTGAAGTGTCTGGAGATGCACCACATTTTCAGTTAGCAGCCAAAGAGGACAACATGACAGTAGCTGGTTAGTAACATAAATAAAATTAACGCATTATTATTATTATTATATGTACAAAAATTTAATTTTTTTTTTGCACTATTTTTTTTTATTAATTTTAGCTCTACCTCAAAGTGATCCATTAATTGAAAGCTTTAATCCCATGTATCGTATGGAAGATTATCTAAGTGCCATTTGTACCTCGGATTATTCCAGTTTACCCACAAGACTAACGTGGTTTATCAATGGAGAACAGGTAAAAAATAAACATAATTATCAATACAATTTTTTTTATACAATAAACTATATTTAAAGTTATTAAAGTCTAATAAGAAATCATATTATGTTTAAATTAAAAATGTTAAAATGTAAAAACTTCTTTTTAATCTTAAATATGTATTTTCCCATTTTATTTCATTTTATATTTCAGGCTGCTTTAGGTGAATTACAACCAAATGTTGACACCAGCATCTCTGCCCATGGTTATATTTTAAGACGACAAAAGCTTCAAGTACATTTTTATTTGAGTGGGCCACGCTTCTATCAGGCGGGTAAAATTTTACAATTAAAATGCATAGCAGAAATAGAAAATTTTCCTGAATTAACACGTGAAACATCATTAAATGCAGCTCTGATTCCTTATGATAATTTAAACAATCAAATGTTAATACATGCCGGTACAAATGGTAAGTTCCAAAATAATTACATACGTTTTTTTCTTAATAATATATATGTATGTATATGAATTTATTTAAAAGTACAATAGGTGCCATAAGAAAAGAATTTCTAAAGAAAATCTTATACTAAATAAAGAAAGTTTAAGGTTGATGTAAAGAAATAAGTATATGTACTTATGTATATATATAAAGACACGTCTCAAAAAAAAAAAAAAAAAAAAAATTATCTTAAGTCATTTCTGACCACTACCCGACTCCGTTGACATAACTTTACGAAATTTGTCACAGAGTTTATTTTTGTGAATGCGATAACAAATTAAGAAGATTTGGACTCCTAGATACTTTTGATTCCGAAATGCAGTGCCTGGATAATTTCAGAAATCGTACCATTTTTGCACCCGGAAAATTTTCTGAACAACATTTTGAAATTTCTTTTAGCTCAAATTTAAAGCTATTATATTTGCTTTTAGAATATACTCATAGCATAAAAATACTTTTTCGGAAAGCACATTTAAAAATATCGCCGAAATGGCCATTGATGCGTTATCGCAACACCAACCTTTTAGATGATTCATGTGTCCTTAACACCCAATTTTGAACAGACTATTTATAAAAAATTAGATTTTTTTTCATTAAATTAAAGACAACATATTAATCTAATAATAACTGTGAAAAAATTACCATTAAATGCATAATTAATTAATTGGGCGATGTTAAAGTTACTTATGCGAAAACAAAAAATAATGGAAATAATTATGGAACTTCGGAACGGCTGTTCCGATTTCCATTAAATTTCACATGGTGATAGTAGAGGTGTAGGTATAGAGGTGTAAGTTTTGAACTTGGACCATATATACAATTTTTTAAAAATGATCCTGATTCCTTATATTTATCATATAGGAGGATTCTGCTAGTCGATGAATATATTATCTCTTTTAGTTTAAGAGATATTAAGCTTCAAAGATTTAAAAGTTTTTTCGCTACAGAGGGTCCAACTTTCACCCGATTTTTTCTTAATTTCTTCTATTTCATTAACAACAAATAGAAAAAATTGTGCAAAGAAGGAATTTTGAAAAAATATTTACGGAGTCAAAAGTTACGTTCCACCTTATATGGGAGGTGGGCGGTAAAGGGGCCGGACCATGCCCATTTTTGGTTTCCAAGTTTATATCGACTCTCGAACTATTTGTAAAAAATTTCGTTGTCGTACATGCTTTTGTTTAAGAAATATCAGCAGAAAAGTATGAAATGAAGCTACAACGGACACCCTGTGTTTCAAGTGTTCAGTCCATAACTTTTTTATTTATTAACTGATGTTGCCCAAAACTTATATAAGATAAATATTTGAGCCAAATTTCGTTCCCCTAGGTTGTCCCGTTCGAGCCCTATCCTGCTTTCAACAGACAGACATAGTTAGATCGAATCAGAATCTAACCAGGACCCGGAAAATATATACTTTATGGGGTCATAAATGATTTTTTTGACATGTTACACATGGAATGACAAAAGCAATATACCCCAATCTTTTTGATGGTGGGTATAAAAAAAAATGTGGTAAAAATTTATTTCGACCTGAATATCTCTTAAACTGAAAGAAATAAACTACACATGTAAAATAATTTTTTGTAGAGATTTATAAAGACTACCTATACATAAAATTTCTTTTCTGTCATATCATAAATGAATTTTTGGCGATTTTTCAAAAAATTGCATACGCGATATGGTTAACTTTGGAGGGTCACCCACTATCCTTTGACGCGCTAGGGACAACTCAAAAAAACACCTCACCTCTGACCATATGAAATTTTATTGAGATATCTCCAATGGTTCAAAAGTAACAGAATTATTTCCAAAAAAAAAAGCGTTTTGGAACCACTGTGTATTGCTAAGTATAAATATATAATATTAAAATTCAAAATCTTTTAAGATCTTATAATTGTATGGACCAAAAAATATGTTCCTAACCTCAAAAATCCGCATTATAGTTCAAATTTTTATATAACAAAATCAAATTTCGGTGTTAATGTCATCATCAGACAAAAATCAAGTTAAAAATTTTGCTAAAATTTACTTTTAAAAGAAATAAAATATCGCTTTTTGTTAGGGATATTATTATGAATTGTAATGTTTAAACGACTGTATATTCCAGACTAAAACCGATATTTACTTAATTTTTTTAAGCAAACGATCCCAAGATATGTCTTTTATTACATATAATTTTGCGAATTTATGAACCATTTTTTTGTTTTGCTATTTAAGAAATCGTCCAAAAAATAAATTTTAATTTATTTCTTGTCAGTGTATTTCGATAGATATTTAAGATTCTGTTATGTGCTGATAGTACCTTAGAATTTCTATAAAATCGCGTTGTTTTGAATTTGATAATGTCAAAGCTCTATTTTTATTTTTTTGTTTGTTTGAAAATTTCAAATTCCAACCTCCTCAACTTTTTTCCGCATAGATAAAAATTAATAACACGAAAATATTTTGTATACATAAATACCCAGTAAAAAATTAGAACACGTTAATTCTGGAACTATTTGAGTAGAACCTTATTATGATTCTACATTTGTTTTAGAGAATGATTTTGAGAACTACTTAGTGCTTAAGAACTAAATCTGTATATATTTTGCATCACTTCTCTTAACAAATTACTGGTTCTAAAATAACTGCTCTATACAAAATTTAAAAAATTTCAAAAAATTAATACAAAAAGCCAAAAGTTTAACAAAATTATATTGATTAAAAAGTGACATCCAGTAAATGGATTACTATGGTAAAAAATTTTAAAATCAGGTTCTGAAATCATTCCCTAACGTTTCTATGGAATAAGTTCTGAGTGTGACAATTTCGAATAAAAATCATTGATTAAAAACTAGTTCTAGAACCGTTCCATAGAAAGGGTACTGGCTAGACAACGCTTCTACAGAACTAGTTCTGGATAATTCCAAACAAAAATCATTGGTCGTAGCTTTGGAATTGGTTTTACAACTAATAAAGTTTTTCCTGGATAGTCATAAATTAAACCACAAATCGACGTTAGTGTCAGAAGAAAACAAATTTTGAAAATATTTGTACTTAAAATTTTCAAAAATTTTGGTTTTCCCCATATGTATATTTACGTGAGTGACATTTAATTTAGTTTTACGATTTTTGTGTTCTTAGAACGTTTTTAAAAAAGAACTGCTATCATTAGTTATTTACAAAAATCTATAAGATTTTGCTTTTATTACTTTACTTTAAAATAATTGTAATTTTAATTAGATTTTTAAAAATATGTAAAGACGTATATAACTTTTCTTTTTCTTTTATCTTTTTGCCTAACGCCCTTTTTTAAATTCTTTTTGCATTTATAGGAGGAAGTTCATCAAGTAAATTTGCCACAATTATTAACAACACAATCATCTTCAATGTTGTCTTGGTGATATTTTCAACAATTTTAAGTTTAAACACTTTATGATCTACTCAAAATATGATGTCATTTATAAAAATAACAAATTATTACTAAGTTAAAACAAAAATGACAAATGTGTTGTAGTATTAGTTGAAAGGATGAAAAAAGGCGAAATAGGATTCTAGTTTAAGCACGAGCAGCAATAGCAAGAGAAGCTGTTATACGAAGCGGAAACGGAAGTAAAAAAGGCTGAGTATAAGATGTTATAAAAGAAAGTATAAAGATTATAAAGAAAACAACAAAACAATTTATAAGGAAGAAGTTACTATATCATATTAGTTAGTCTATAAATAAAGAAAAGCAAAGCAAGTAAATAAACTAAAAAATAATAAGGAAATAAATAAATAATTAAAAAAGAAACTCAAGTAAATTAAAGTTACATACTTAAATACCTACATATAAAGTACCAAGTATTAAGTACTATATAAAATACATAAAGAAAGGAGAAAAATATTTTTTTTTTTTTTTTCATTTAAATTTTGTTGAGTTTTTCATTATTATTATGATTTTATATTTTTTATGTAAATATCAACATCATTGTAACAGGTAATTAAATACAAATAAAAAATAAATATTTAACAAAAAATAAACAAACATACCAACTAATATGTGTAGTTGTAATTTAAAAAGAATTTAAGAAAAAAATCGTATAATTTATAGTAAATAAGATTTTAAAAATTTAAGTTAAACGTAAAGAAAAAGCAGAAAATTCAAACAAGAATTTAATTCTTATTTTGCCAGTAAAATATAGGAAAAAAGTAATTTAAATAAAGCAAAAAATATTTTTAATAATAGTTAAACATAACGAATATTGTGTTTTAAACACTTGACTAGATATTATTTTATAAAAAAAAAAAAAAAGAAAAAGAAAACAAAAATCATAAAAACTCATAAAGCAAACAAATAAATTTATACACAACAAACAATATTAGTTATTAAACTGCCATTTTTTAAATAAATAAATATTTAATTTAAATCAAAATTTTATTTTCTTTAAAAGAACTTTACCAAATATGGATTTGAACTCACAACTGCCACAGATTTCTGTTTTTTTTTTTTACCTACAATACAAATTTAAAAATGTTTATTTTGAAATCATTTTTAACATATTTTTTTTTTTTTTTTATATGTAAAACCCAAAAACTAAAAACAATATCTCACAGACATACAGACTATATACTAGTTAAAACTTGTTAAATAAGTATGAACTTAAAATTATACAACAAATACTAAATTTAATTAAAAAAAGAGAAAAAAAAAACAGAAAACACTTTTATTGTAAATGCTCTAAGTAATGACTTTTCACAACAAATTTGATGAAATTTAATATTTAAGTGTTAAAACAAAGATTACAATGCTGACTCTTATAAGCTGGAAGCAATTTACAAAACATTTTTGACTTTTTTGGTTTCTAATTTCAGCCTGAAGAATGAATTTGCTGAGACATAATTTGATAAAATATAAGTAAAAGGTAATTATATCAAATTAAGTCGTTTAGATGACTTTTGTAATTTTCGTATTTCCCAGCAAATATTAAGTGATAAGTATCAAAATGCCTTTATTAAAAATTGTTTAGCATTTTTAAAATAATTCAGAGACTAAAGAAGTATTATCGCCTTTAAATGAAACACAGTACAAGGTTAGCGGAAATCATTCAGTTCTTCTTTGAAATACATATATCCTACACCACCATAGGTGGTTGGGGTATTATGTGTTTGTGCAGAAATTGCAACGCAGAGAAAAAATCTTCGGACTACCACGTTAAAGTATACCGTTCGACTCAGAATCACTTTCTGAGTCGATTTAACGATGTCCGTCCGTCTGGTCGGCTGGCTAGCTGGCTGTCCATGTAAAGCTTGTGCGCAAAGTACAGGTCGCAATTTTGAAGATAATTTGATGAAATTTGATAGAGTTTTAACACTTTGGTCCTCCCGAAATAGAGTTTTAACACTTATAGATGCCTTAAAAATAGGAATATTTTAATGAAATTTAGCACAAATAAGTTTTATATAAGCACAAATCTGTTTGTCAAATTTCATAAATAAGATAGCTCCCATATAAACCCCTCTCACAAAAATCTCTTTAACCTGCATAAATCTTATACAAATGCTAATATTATGTTAATATTTAACACAAGTAAGTTGTATATAAGTAAAAACAAAATTATGTGGTTCGAAATGGTGTAGGGTATCATATGGTCGGGCTTGACCGACTATATTTTCTTCTCTCGTTTATATAAGAATAGAGACCAGCGGCGATACTGACACATCTAAATTGAATTTAGTATGTCTTAAGATAATTCCCAACTGGGTTTACACTAACTGAGTTCTTATTTGATTTGAATAATATTCGAAATATGAAGTTTGAAGTTTTTTGAATGTCCGAAAATTAACTTACATTTTTTAAAGTATTGATACGATCCAGTTCTATAAAAAAATTTCATATAGATAATGCACAGTGGGACAGAATTAAACATTTTTGCAAAGTAATATGTAACTTCTAATCGAATAGTTGGATTTTAATAAAATTTCACACAGGCGTAGTGTGAAGTGTAGAATGATTTGGAATTTTTTGAAAAGAATTCAACTATTTCCAAAAAAAAAAAAAAAAAATATGGAAATCCCCAAAATGGGATTTTGCGGGTGCAGGTCTAAAAAAATCCATTGGAAAACTCTTTACAATAAATCAGAGCTGTAAAACTGCATACAGTTTGTAAATACGTGCTTAGGGATTTTTGAATATATAGGATAAAGTAAAAATTTAGAAACAAAAAAGATCTAAATCGGAAAGATCTGTACATAGCCCTATTGCTCGATTTGACTTATATTAAAATTCTAAATCATTTCAGAAAAGTATAAAAATCATTATATCGTCACCTAAAATGCAAAAGGCCGTAACCACAATTTAAATTTTTTGCTTTAAAATTAAGCAATTAAGGAAATGTATATATTTTTTTTTTTTTTTTTAATTTAAAATCATTTATTTTTGGACATGGTAAAAACTTTTAAATTTCTTTAACTAAACGAACTAAATCGCTCAGAAATGTTGGGCCATATATGAACAAAATTATACCAAGATTTTGTAAAATTTATATAATTGAAAATTCAAATACAAATTACTTGAAGACTATAAGAAAAATTAGCATCAATAAGACTATTTTTAAAATAGGATAAGAAAAAATTTGGAAGACGATGAAATATTTTCTATCGATGTCGATGACTGGTTTTTGGAGCTCACCTTCCAAAATTAAAATTGTTGAATACTCTGCTACGCCTATGTTATTTTATTTAAACATCCAACTGTTTAGAAGTTATAGATTTATTTCCAAAAATATTCGATTCTGTCCCACTATGCAATGTAACTTTTTGCCATTATATATTTTTTGAATCGATTACAGATTTTATTGATCATATGGTTTTGAATATGTATAAATTTTTAAAATAGACTTTTTGTTTTTTGAGGTAGTGGGTCTCGAAAATCCATCAGTAGAGTCACCTAATATGTAATTTCTCTTTTCTTGTTATTTAAAGAACTACATTTATTCCTAACATCAAAAAGTTTTATAAAATGAATTATTCTTTGAAAAAGCTAGATGTGAATGTTTTCACAAGCGAACATTTTGTATAGCCCAGGAATTTACATACCAAGCCTTATGCACGACTGAACAAATAGTCCTAATTGGTCAGAGACTTAAACGGCCCTTGGTGATATTTCGAATTTCCAAAGTATGACTCCAAGGCAAAATGTATTTTAGCAGCAACCACTATTTTCGCAATGTTTAAATCCAAATTTGTTCCCCTTTAATAAGCAGATGTAATGGTACATGTTAATTAAAGAAATTTAGTCCTATCCCTGTAGAGTTCATGGGATATTTAAAATTTTCTCGTGGTCTATTGCTTTTACTATAGCATCACCTTTTTTATCTGTCTTATTAGATTTTCTTAAATATTTTCATATTATTGGTGATTAAAGCAATGATTTACTACATTTTCATCAAAATTGCAAAAGTATTGATGGTAAATTTGTTAAACTATACATCCCATTTTACTTCAATATACTTTCATAATTTTTATGTCAAGTTGATATTTGAAAAATCATTATGGTTTTGGAATGAAACTTTGTTGTAGTTGAAATATGTGCAAAATAAACTCATGTAGTAACTGATTTACATGATTTTTAAAGCTCCGTCTATATCAACATTCCGTCTGCATAACTCAGAAGTAGTTTTTGGGAAACTTTCATCTACATTACCTGAAACTTGTCATGTTACAACCAGTTTTACCGTTTGACGGTAAATTGCGGAGTATTTATAAATGAACAGAAACTGTTAGTAACTAAAAATAATAATAAATTTTATGAACAGCTATTTATATCATCATATGCCGAATCTTTTTGGACTGGATTGAAAAAATAAAAAAAAGATTCGATGAATACTTATATCCTAATTTATATTTTTATATTCCTCTTAACAATCCCTCGGGGGAACGTGTTTTTTTTTTTTTTTTTTTACTAAATTATAAATTGAAAAAAATAAATTAATTGAATTTTATTCAGGCTCGAGTTCATATTAATGTTATACTCGTAATTAATGAAGAATGCAGTAAAAAAGATATATTAGACACTAGCAGAATGGAATGCATTTTCTGGCCCGCTACGAACCGTCATCCACATTCTTCGTGCCTTTAATGTCAATTGTAAATATCATCCTTTTAACTTACAAGTTTTTAGAATTAGAATACATAACTTCAATTATTATTGTAGTTACAATATTCTTAATTCTTAACTTATTAAGTGGAACGAAATTTACAACATCTTTCTATATGTTTGTATATATTCTTCTTATTACATTATTGTTTCTCTGCTCTAACTAACGGGTAGTCTTCACTAGAAATGAGATGATGTTAAAACATCATGTTAAAATTATATTCTCCAATTTCAATGTTTTCAATATGGTGTACATGTATTCATGTTAATTTCTTGTTTTCTCATTGTTTTGTTGTTGAATTCTCGCACATGCAGTAATTTCTTTGTGTGTGTTAGTAAAAAACATTGTGTGTGGATGCTTGGTGTTTAAACATGGTTCTTTTAACATTTGCTTTAACAACCGTGTTTAAACATCAAAAAAATTAACATTAACATCAAGTTGAACGGTCTACATTTACCATTAACATAATGTTAGTGTTAATGTTAAATATTTTATGTTAGGTGAGGACCACGGATAATCATCGGTTAGTGGTTAATAATTTTAGTAATTTTTTTTTTTTTAATTTTATTCGAACTTTATTTGATTATGAATTAATTTAATTTTATTCAGGCTCGAGTTCATATTAATGTAGTTATTAATGAAGAATACAGTGAAAAAGATATATTAGACACTAGCAGAATGGAATGCATTTTCTGACACGCTACGAACCTTCATCAGCATTCTTCGTGTCTTTAACCGATAAGAGCGTCAGGCGTTTGGTAAATAAGAGAGAGGTTTAACCAAGCCTTATAAACGCCATTATATAAGTTGTTACAATAGTGTCGTAATTCGATATCCAGTTTGAAGAACCATAAAAAAGATTGCAATCGAAAATTACCGTGTGGTCTATGTTTATTTCTACTGGTTTGACACCTGCAAAATGGAATACGCATTTTTGTACTGCTACCCATCACATTGAATTTACCTCGCTGATAGGCAAATTAATTCTCTATTATATTAAATTGTACACAATTTTACTATATAATAATCCTTCAGGCTGTATATAGAAAATAAGAAAAAAAAGCTAAGGAAAATACTTTAACATTCCCTAGCACATTGGGTCAGTTTGTAACACTTTGTAGCCCTAAATACAAATAATTTGCACATTATTTTATTAATTGCACATATGTAAAATAAATTTAAATAAAATTCGTGTTTTTTGTAATATATTTTTATTTGTTAATAAATTGTTTATTTTTGAAATATGTATACTTTCTGCATACATTTGTTGTAAAATATTTTCTCAACAATTTTAAATTTATATAACAAAAAAATTAATAAAACTATTAAAACACTTTAAGCACACATTTTTATAAAGTTGTTTCAGATAAAAAAAAAAAAAAAAAAAAACGAATAAAAACAGCACTTAAAACGGGAATAAAAAATAATAAAATAAATTGTAAAAAACTAAATTATAAATTGCTTAAATAAGTATATGGGTATAAATAAAATAAGAAAAAAAAAAACAAGTAGAAACAACTTTAAAATTATAAATAGTATTAAGCTCTTTAATAGTTGGTAAAATAAAGCAAATAAAATAAAATTTAAAATGAAAATAACATGTGATGTCATTTTATTTTATTTCTAATTTATATTAAGTAAATAATATATTTTTTCAAACAATATTCATGTAGTTCGAGAACAAGGTTCGAATTGATGGTCAAAGGACACAAAAACGGACATTCAGAGTAACCTACAGAAAGTTACACGGATATCACTAAATAGACTCAGGTAGTTATTTTGAAACGATAAATACATAAATATATGTATTTAAAGGTGGTTGTAGGATTATTATTATTATAGCCACCATCAAAAAGATGGAGGGTATATTGATTTTGTCATTCCGTATGCAACATGTCGAAGGAATCATTTAAGACCATAATCATTTAAGAAAATAATCATATTTTCTGGGTTCTGGTTCGATTCTGAGTCAATCTAGCTATGTCCGTCCGTCTGTCTGTCTGTTGAAAGCAGGATAGGGCAACGAACGGACTCAAATATTTATCTTATATAAGGTTTGTTTGTAAAATGCAAAATCGGTTAATAAACAAAAAAGTTATGGGCTAAAACACAGGGTGTCCGTTGTAGCTTAATTTCATACTTTTCTGCTGATATCTCTTAAACAAAAGCATGTAAGACAACGAAATTTTGTACAGATAATTCGGGGGCCGACATGTAAACCAAAAATGGGCGTGGTCCGCCCTCTTTACCGCCCACCTCCCATATAAGGTGAAACGTCAACGAAATTTTATATAAATAGTTTAGGGACTATTGTAAACTCGGAAACAAAAAATGGGCGTGGTCCGCCCATCTCCAATATAATGAAATATATGAAGAAGTTAATGGTGGCTATATAGATTGCGCCGAGCCGAATATAACACTCGCGCTTATTATTATTTTATTTTTTTTTAAGCGTTGAAAGCAGAAGTCTTTATATTTTGAAACATTGCTCGATTAACTATATAGTTAATAGCAATTATCGTTTAATATAGTTAAATTCTCCCGCAATTCGTCCAGGGCGAATTCGGACTTAGCAAAAGCCTAAAGTTTGTTAACCTATGCATGACTATGATGGGCACTGAGAGTTCGAGGATCTGAAATAGTATCAAAATCTTGCAATGTAAGTATTTATTTTAAAATAACATATTTAATTAATAGGTTTTTTACGGAAAGCTAATAACTAAAAGAGTAATAAGATTGCGGTTCTTATTTGCATTGAATTAAATATGTTGTGTATTCAATGTATGTCAAGGCTCTATACATATATTTATACATATACTCATACAACAATGACACTCCCTGTTATATCAACAGTTCAGAAATACATGAATAACTAATACCTTCAATTTATTTTTCTTTATCACCTGTATGGGTATTAAATAAACAACAAAAATACCAACGAAAAAAGACAAAGTACAAACCCAAACAATTGTAAAAAAAATTGATTTAAAAAAAAAAAAAAATTCAAGTCAATATCCATCACTCATTTAAAGTCAACAAAATTTTATTGTTATAAATCCCCCACAAAAGAAAATTTTTAAATCAGTTATAAATGTTAAAAAAATATTTGTTATAAATAAGTAAAAAGGTAGAGTAAAATAAATATTAATAAAAACACAATGAATTTAAAATAAATAAAAAATACTAGCTACTACTGGATTAAAAATAAAGTAAATATTTCTTTTCTTTTTTTCACATTTCCAGTTTGTAATTAAATTTCTTTTAATGAAAATCATAATAAAAATAAAGCTCTTTCGGGCATTGAAACCACAAAATATGAGAAAACTTCTTATACTACTATATTAAAAGTGTAAAAATTTATGTAATTTAAAGAATTATAAATCAAGTAAATAAAGCATGGGCGCTTATAAGGGCGAACAAACCTACTATTTAAAAATCTATTTTTTGCATAATATTGCTTTAGTAACCAATTTACACAAAGATAAGTAAAAGGGCGTATATCCACCATTTTAATAATAAGTATAATAAGATTATCTTTTGATGTGATTTTGATAATAGTTTGGCATATTTATGTGAAAATAAAAAAAGTAAACAACGCATAGTGGGGTCAAATGCAATTTTTTTTTTTTTTTGGTAATAAATCTTCTAAACTACTGATTGAAGAGTTGCAGAGGAGGGCCTGTGATAACACAAGATAAGCTACAGGGTGTCAAAGTTGACTATCTCGAGTATGTAAAAGTTTCAAAAAATCGTAACTTCTACAAATTAATTCCGATTTTAAAGGTTTTTATATTTCTGTAAAGTGCTTGGTAAGATAAAGATAAAGAATAAGTTTACTCACCTAAGTTATCTCTTGCAGTTAAAAAAATATTTACACATGAATTTTGAATTTTTGATTTTTTGCCTCGACTTTCTTTCGTTTTTCGGGAATAAGTCCTGAGGTATATAAGGTAACATTTTCTTAAAAATACTCCCTAATTTTTACGGAAAAATCAGTGCATGCTCTTGGGCTTATAACTTTTGATGTGAAGAAAAATTAATAATTTTGTTAACTGGTTTGTATTTGCCATTATGCTCACTTGCCATGTGCTAAGTTTCATGGTAATAGCAAAATTGGTTTGTCTTAGAATGGAAGTTTAACAAAAAACACATAAACACATAAATAAAAATTTTTCATGAAATCTTGGTCATATAAAATAATTGCAGGGAAGTTTCTTGGTTCATAATATTATACAAAGAAGTAATGATCACTGAATAGTAACCTGGTAATGGAAGACAAATGGTATCTTCAGGCTGTAGGACTCAGGCAAAATAGAAAGGATTTTGAGAGAAAATCACCTCATCTCTGGAAGAAAAGTGTCAGAAAAAGTTAACTGCTTTGAATCTTTATCAGAAAATTTGAAAGGAAGTCTAACCAGAAGACGTATAAAGTAAGAAAAAAATCATATTAGAATCGCAAGCAAGAGTTTGGAGGTAAAAAATAACATGAAAGTACTTCGGAAGAATATGATTGAGGGATTATGGCAGAAAAATTTCGTGTATCGGAAAAATCAAAATTCTCAAGAAAGTTTTTGATTTGGGAAGTCATATGCAAACGCAGGAATGAAGCACATCATTCCTAAAAAATGGTTGCATTAACACAGAAATATACGTGTATGAGTGCCTTTGGAAAATAATTCTCCCTTTCCTAATAAAATTCAGTGTATCCGCTATTTTCTGGTATGTTTCCGCTTCTTCTCATTACAACAACAAAATAATGGAGTTGCAACAAAGAAATTGTAAGAGTTTGTACTGAAAGAAACTCTAGACTCTAGTAAAAACTAATTTAAAGGACATAAAAAGCTCAGCATAAAATGAAACGAAGTTTAAAAATAAGTGGACTTATTCGAGCAAAAAAGTGACTGAAACACAATAAAACCTTTAATTAGAATAATTCCGGAAAATATCAGATATTTCCTTAAAAACCAACAGGAACTAATTTATTCTTTTATGTTTAAAACTTGAACATAATATTCATTAATAAAAATATCACTTTAAAAAAATTCGCTCATTGGTTTAGTTTCTATAAGCACATTTGCATGCACGGATTTTTTCGTGTGCAGTCCTTATATTCCAAAATAATATGCTGAATTTTTTATTAATCGATAAAAATTAAACTTTTTTCTAAAATTTACCATTTTCGACCAATGCTGGTGCAAGCCTAAATCAGTTCAAAATTTCTTTATTAGTCGTTTATGAAGTCTTATCTTTTGAAATATATAAAGACAAATTTTTTTATTAACAGAACTTTGAGAAAAGTTCTTGAACTCTATTTTTGTTAAAAAATAGCTATTTTTCATATTAATTTCAGAGTGCTGATTTTGAATATTTTTCACGTCTAGACGAATTGAAATAGTCCAAAAATTTTTTCAGCATATTTATTTTGAATATAAAAAAAAAAAAAATACAAATCTTTTTAAAAAACGTGTACCTCTTATATCTCAGGACTTATTTCTAAATTAGTAAAGAAACTCGAGGCAAAAAATCAAAAATAAAAATTTAAATGTATATAACTTTTTAACTGTAAGAGATACTTTGTTGAGTAAGCTTATTTTTTCTTTATCATACCAAGCACTTTACAGAAATATAAAAATCTTTAATCGGGCTTAATTTGTAGAAGTTACGATTTTTTGAATCTTTTACATACTAGAGGTCGTCAACTTTGACACCCTGTAGCTTATCTTGTGTTATCACAGGGTGACTAGAAAATTATTTTTCTGAAAGCTTGGGTCCTTCTCTGTAACTTTTCCTTACATTTCAATTTAATCCGACCAGTTGTTTAGGAGATACAAATTTATTACCAAAATATTTGAGTTTGACCCCACTGTGCAACGTATAGTCGGTCAAATCCGATCATTTGATATTTTATTTACGGAAATATTTTCCAAGTTAATTTTAGGTCCGTATGTATCTATAAGACTATATCAAAATTTCTATTATTACAAGTAACTTTTTTAGCAACTTCCTCTGCAAATATTTCCTATCGCAAATGTAAATATATCGACACACAGAGAAGTTGATATGCGTCGCTTATACTATCGAATTCTGATCTACTTAGTAACACCGTTCGGGAAGAACCGTGCCACTTTGAGATAGTTTTATTTGGGTAACGCTTTAGTTGGGATTGGAAGATTCGAATTAGGTATTTTTATAATCATGTAAAACGCGACTAATGAAAGGTGCTAATTCGAATCTTCCAATCTCCATTAAAGCGTTACTCAAAAGGAACTATCGCTTAGTGGCACAGTTCTTCACGAACAGTGTTACTAAGTAGATCAGAATTCGATAGTAAAAGCGACGCATATCAACTTCCCGGTGTGTCGATATATTTACATTTGCGATAGGAAATATTTGTAGAGGAAGTTGCTAAAAAAGTTAAATACAATACAAGTATCTATTTATTCAATATTTTTTTTTTGATTTTTAACTTAGATAAAGGTTTTAAATTAACATTTTTAACTTACAAAATTTTTCAATAATAAAAAGTTAATGAAATTTATAACTTCAATTAATTTAAAAAATTAAATAAATACAAATTTTATTAAATTTTTAATTTTCAAATTACAAAATTAGTAAATAAAATAGAAACAAAATTTAAAAAATCAACTTTTTAAAATGTTTTGTTATATGGGAGATGGGCGGTAAAGTGTTCGGACCACGCCAATTTTTTGTTTCCGAGTTTATATAGTCCTTGAACTATTTGTACAAAATTTCGTTTATGTTTCACCTTAAATGGGAGGTAGGCAGTAAAGTGTTCGGAAAACGCCCATTTTTGGTTTCCAAGTTTATATCGACCTTTGAACTATCCGCACAAAATTTCGATGACGTATATGCTTTTATTTAAGAGATATCAGCAGAAAAGTATGAAATGAAGCTCAACGGACACCCTGTTTCTAGTTTTTAGCCCATAAATTTTTTGTTTACTAACCGATTTCGCCAATTTGCAATACCAAACAAACCTTATGTAAGATTAATATTTGAGCCAAATTTCGTTCCTCTACATTGTCCCGTTCAAGCCCTATCCGCACAAAATTTCGATGACGTATATGCTTTTATTTAAGAGATATCAGCAGAAAAGTATGAAATGAAGCTCAACGGATACCCTGTTTCTAGTTTTTAGCCCATAAATTTTTTATTTATTAACCGATTTCGCCAATTTGCAATACCAAACAAACCTTATGTAAGATTAATATTTGAGCCAAATTTCGTTCCTCTACATTGTCCCGTTCAAGCCCTATCCTGTTTTCAACAGACAGACAGACGGACGGACATAGCTAGATCGACTCAGAATCGAACCAGGACAGAGAAAATATATACCTTATGGGGTCTTAAATGATTCCTTCGATATGTTACACACGGAATGACAAAATCAATATACCCACCATCTTTTTGATGGTGGGTATAAAAACTTTCACTAACTTGTATTTGAATTAAAAAATCAAAATAAATAAAATAGAAAATTTAAGTTTAAATTTTTTTTTTAGTAGAAAACTACAAAGTCTAAAGTAAAAAATTTTAGTGTGTACTTTTAGTTTTCAGAAAAAAATTATTAAAGTTTGATGAGAAGACTCAAAGTGATTGTTGGTTGATCAAAATTTAATTTTCACAAATTCTAATACATCTTTGAAATATAAAGAGATTCTTGGCAACCAGTGTTGCCAGTTTAGCCCTTTTAAGGCTAAATTTAGCCTTTTTATTTTGGGTTTAGCCTCAAAATTTTCATTTTAGCTTCTAGCTTTTTTGTTAGCCTTTTTTATTCTTAACATTGTCTTAAAAAGGCTAAAAATTTAAAAATTTTATTTGAACAGAATCATCAATTTAAGCACTTTTGCATATTAATTCGTAGAAAAATATGGAAATTATTTATATTTAATAAAAATTTTCGACTGCATCGCTTCATTCTACAAAAATATTGGAATTATTTTTTGACAGACTTTATTACCCATAGAAACAAATTATAGTTTATTTAATTTTATTGACATGTTTACTTAAATATCTTTAAGAAATACCGAAATCTAATGAGGAAAAAATTTATGTTTTTTTAAATAAAGCAGTATGTTAGCTTTTTTTCTGGCTTTATTTTTTGAGGCATTTAGCCTTTTCTGACCTTTTTTTAAGTCCAATTTAGCTTCTTTTTTTCTCAAGTCCTGGCATCACTGTTGGCAACATTAATTTGTAATGAGTAACAAAATTAAATAATATAAAGTCAGAATTTCTTTTACGAATAAAATCAGGTCAACTAAAAGAGTAATGTTAATGAAGTACACAGTGAAAACAGATTCGTTGTCACAACCGAACTTTTAGCCAACCGCACTTAGTCGGTTCCGAGAACTATCTCAAATTCATTTGCAAATACAATTATATTGCTGAATTTATGGTACGTACAAATGTTTTAGAAACAAAAGCAATGATTGGTATTGAAAGAATTGTTTGGGACAATGCTTTTAATACTAAATTTTATTAAATTTAAGGTACAAAAATATACAAAAACATACATAAAATTGTGAACGTTCCTAAATACTTGATTTTTCCCTAAATATTTTATTTTCTACTAAAAACTAGATTTTTAAATGAAAAATTAAATTTTTCACTACAAATATATATTTATCCTTGGTACTATAATTTCTGCTTATAAAAAATTTATTTGTGTCAAATATTACCCAATACTGTCATTTATGTGGTTTTTATTCTAGTTAGAGCAATTTTCTGGTCTTATAAGAAAACTTTGCTTAATTATGGACCGATAAAATTTGGTATTCTGATTCTCTCTTTTATAAAATTTATTTGTACCAAATTATATTGAAATCGTGGCATAAATATTTATGATAAAGATATTTATGAGTATTTAAACACTGTTCCGAGAGAATATTTGCATGGATGCAAGGTAAAATAATGGACCGATCATAACCAATTTCAGCAGACTTTAGCGTTATACCGAAATAGTCACATTTTTCAAATTGAATAAATAATTGTTTTATTATTACAGAATTTTTAAACTTGAATGACATTTTTTCATAAAAAATTTCATTTTGCTGCCCAAAACTTTGAAATGTTTATAACTTTTTTTAAATATTATTTTCCTAAATGTATTTTTATTAGTAAAAAACTAATTCATTTTTTGTTCCATAAATAATTTTAGTAAATTTCAATATTTTTTTACTGTAATCACTTATATATTGTTTCTGCTTGTTCTTTTCCCCATTATGAAATGAAAACAATCGCCAAAATCATGATGTTATGATAAAATTTCGATCTTATGTGTGTTGTTTTTGTAAAGTTTCGCACGTTCTATTATTAAATATATTAGAGTGCCGAATTAGACAGATTATGTGGATTAATAAAAAACAATCTTCCAAACGTTAGCAGAGGTTTTGAAAAATAGTGTTTTTGCTTTTGGATAACTGTAACTGTTATCCAAACAATTTCTAATAGTGATTAAAGAAGTTACGTTTAGAAGATGCAATTCGTATACTAATATATTTTGTTGTTACAAAGTTGAGAAAAGTCTTCCATTGCACTTCTAGAAGTGGCAAAGTAATGAGATATTTCGAAAAAGACTTCACGAAATGCTTGCAAGGTAGTGATGCGCACACACACTACTTTACATTTGCGCTTGTGTGTGTGAAGCAGCAAAAACGAGATTTAACGAACGCAGCTCAAGTTTACACTGAAAAAACTTTTCATTTGTAGAAAGTAAACATCCAAATAACGAAATATACGTTAACCTTATTTTTTTTTAAGAAAATTGGTTTTCTAGTTATTTCTGTTCAAATACACCTCCTGTAAAAAAAGTAAAAATAAAATAAAAGGTATAAAAAAGAAATTAGTTTCCCATTTTTCATCAAACCTTTTGCTTTGTGTATTTTTTTAGTTGTGAGCGAAATCTGTTGAGAGAGCAACAGTCGAATAAAGTAGTTTATAGTGTACGTGTGAAGCAACGATGCGCAAGCAGAATTTGTAGTCTAACCTCGCGAGTCAGGAAATTGGCAAATTGCGCATCTCTGCATTAAACACAGAATTCAAAACAATACATGAGTTTGTACATATGTCTACTGCCTGTAAAGAAATACAAGAAACATATTGTACAAGATTTTTGTTGTTTATTTACTAATTAATCATATATGATCGCATATGTTGGTGTAGGGTATAGCATATATGTTTTGTTGTTTTAAAAGTATAAATACTTAAATACGCATCGAATTACCCAGCAAAAATTTGTTGGCTTTTGGTAATGACTACTACTTACTAGACTCATTACCAGGTAATGAGTTGTCATTATTTTTCTCATTTTTTCGAGTAGTGGAATACCTAGTTACCAGTAAACAACAATTTCATTTAGTTCTGCAATGGCTCAGTTCGCTAGAGTGACAACGTAGCACTCAGAAGGCTGTCGGTTCAACCCCGAACTAAACCCAAACGTTTTTTCAGTAAATTATTTTAATTTCTATTGGTATGTTGAAACTATTAATAACGCACACAAATTTTAGCACATACATGGCGTAGTGACTAAGACAGTAGTCTTTGAAACATGAACGAATGTTTTTGTCTAGGTTCAAATCTCAGTTGAGCCAACATTTTGTTTTTAATTTTATTTGTAGCAATTTTGTAGTATTTGTAGTTTTGTAGCATTTGCTTAATTACTTGTTTAATAATGGGGAACCATGAATTCGTGGACATCGCCATATAAATGTAATGAGTTTTTCACCCGAATTATAAGTAGTTACTGCCTTTTAGCAATGTAATATATTGGCTTACCGGGTAAGTAAAGTTTTTGCTGGGTAATTATGCCTTTTATTACGTCATATGAACTTATGTAAATATAGTTTGAGATTTTTTATATTTCAATATTTGATTTGTGTAGTTTTGTTACTTATGTATTTCAATGATGCAGATTTAAATACATATATTAAGTAAAAATATATTATGTAAATAAAATTTAAAAAATATTTTTATTTTTTATTAAAATCGAATTTCTGGTTACAAATTAAATTTAATTGGTAGGTATCTACTATATAAAATATATAAATTCTGAGATGTTTAATAGCAAGAAATAATTAACAAAGAACTATGTACGATTTTTATCGGATTTTCTTTTAACAAATTAATTTTTTAAGGCAATATTTATTTTTGGGTCATCTAAATAAGATCATTAAGAATGAAATGAATTTGCGTCAAGTGTTTGTTGAATTCGCCCATAATTGTGTATTTTCCTAATATTTGCAACAGTTTTCTATAAGAATCTTAAAAATAAACAAAACAAAAATAATATAATACTTTGAATTGCTTTGTTTATTTTTCGAGTAAAATGCATTATGAGAAACAAAATAATAAACGTAAACAATTTGCGTTGTTTTTAAAGGTGTTTTGTTTTTGTTCTTTTACTGTTTCTTTTTATTTTCAGCAAATACAAGGAGTTTTTGTTACTTTGAATTGCTTTGTTTATATTTGGAGTTATGATCGCCGCACAGTGTCCCATTTCAAAAATTTCTGGAATTTCCGAACGGATGATCCGATTTCAATAAAATTTCACACAGTGATAGTTGAAGTGTGGGCGAGCTTAAGTTTTGAGTTTGCATCATATAGACCTACTGAACAGATTCTACTGAAAGATATCTACAAAAAATATCATTGTGTGCATATCTTATCTCTTTTAGTTTAAGAGATATTCGGCTTCAGAGATAAAAAATGTTACATTTTGACCTACCTTTGTGAAGTTTTTCATTATAGCGGGTCCAAACTGCACCAGATTTTCTGGAAATATCTTTTATTTTATTAACAACAACTAACAAAATTATGTAAAGAAAAAAAAATTAAAAAATCTTTACAGAATCAAAAGTTATATGAATTTGAACTTTTAAAAAAGAAGATTTTTCTGCATTTTTTTTTGCCAAAAAATTAGTTACAGTTTTTTTTAGTTCAAAAAAAATTTTCTTCAGTAACAATACAGTATTAATATTTTTATGAAAGATAACTCTATAGAAAATTATGAAAAAAGTTGTAAAAATTTTAATTCCTGATATAACTAGGGTATCCCAAATTTGACCTATTTTTTCATGATTTTCCAATTTTCGCCTCAATTTCTCAAATTGCAAAGCTGGAATTAAGAAAAAGTTATATTTTTAACTTAGATTAACGTAGTTTTAAGTTTCTGGTAATAGAAATCTTTGGTCCCTGATATCGGTTCGAAAGATATAGTAAAAAATCACATTTTTGGAAATAAAATTTTTAATGGATTTTAATGATCTAAACTGCATGTGGAAGATTAATAATTCCTCTTTTAACGTAGTAATTTAGAAATAATATTGCAATTTAAAAATGCATTCATAATGCAAATGCAATTTTAGGATGCATTTTTGAAAAATTTTTATCATTTCGATTTTATTTTCTTTTAATATGTTAAAAATTAAACATAATTAAATAGAAATTAAGTATTTTCACTACAAAATGCAAAAACAACTGTCTTGGGACAATAAAATCTACTATTTTTAATATTAAAAAAAAAAAAAAAATCATCAATTTTTTCATAAAAAAATTTTGATTTTTAACATTTTGATTGATTATAATCTTTTAGCAATATGTAGCTTTTGGAATCAATATTGAAATTTTTTTTTTTATCTAGTTATCATGGAAAAATACTTCAGTTATTATTTTAAATAACAACCACGTTGCTTTGACGTGATTTTCATCACAATGAGTGACGAAAAAGATTTACGTGCTACAAATTACTAAAAAATTAAAAAAAAAAAAAAAAAAAAATAATTGGCCACAGAATTAAATTTCTGCCGTCAAATTGTTTCTAATGTTATTAAACAGTATCAGGAGAATTTAACCATTGATATGAAACCTGATTCGGAAGGAAAAAAGGTCCACATGATATTGGGAAGGCCAGACAATTTAAAGCATATTGAAAGGAACTCGAAACACATCTGGTAGAAAAGCAGCTCAGTGCTTCGACTATTTGGTGCGAAAATTTAAAGCTAATGGAGAGTTTATAACATGTAAAGTCCAAAAAGTTCCCAACAGGAATGCTGCAAAACAATTAGAAGCCAAGAATAGGACACGGAAATTAAAACCAAATTTCATACAAAAATACTCAAGTTGTATAACTGACGAAGAAACGTATGTGCTGGCAGAATTTTCGCAGCTTATATGTCAAAACTTTTTATTGTTAATGCTCGAAGCAATGTTGGAGATAAGTTTAAGACCCAAAAGCAGAAAAAATTTCTTAAAAAATTCCTGGTATAACAAGTTTTTTCCAGTTGCGGAAAAACAGGAAAGTCATTTGATACATTCAGATCTACAAATACCAAAATATGCATAAAGGAATATTTGCAAAAAAGACTTCCTCCTTTCGTAATTGAGCACAACGTCCACATACTTTTGGACACAATTGGTATCATGTCACTACGGTAAGAAGGCTTTGGAGTGGTACCAAAACAATAACAGAAATAAGTGGAGAGCTCTTGTGAAAAGTGAAATGAAGAGCGCAAAAAATGAGTCCCAAAATACCGAAGATTTTAATAGATGTGCACATTGTTCCAAAAAAGTGACTGAAGCAACTATCAAATCTCTAACAAATCTCTAACGGAAGGGTTACCAAAAATGGTCCACAAGTTCATAATTAGTGGTTAGAACAATAAAAGTTATATTTTTCTGTGATCTGTAATAAATTATCAATTAAATAAAAACTGAAAACTCTAAGATCAACCATTTCCAAGTTATTGAATATTATATATGTTAAGATTTTTTTCGAACGCGCTCCTTAAATGTAGTAATTTAAAAATAATATTATCATTTAAAAATGCATTCATAATAAGCAATTTTAGTATGCAATTTTGAAAAATTTCTACCCTTTAAATTTTTTTCTTCTTCTGATATAAAAAACATTATGTTTTTTAAAAATTGCAATATAAATTGTTCTGGGATTAATTGGTTCACTATTAAAAAAAAAAAAAAAATTTAATAATTTTTCATACAAAAAAATTTTTTTTTTTTAATTTTTGTATTTTTTAATTGTGAGCTTATTTTAAAATTAATTTTAATCATAATACTTCATAATTTGTTATTTGCGGTACACTCTTAAAAATGCAAGTGAAATTACTACTATAGAGTAAGTAAATTTTCATGTATAAATACAGAGAATGCGTAAATTTAGGCAAGATATGTTTATTCAAATCAAATACATACTATTGTCTACAAACTTACATATAAAATGTAGTATTATGAATGTTGATAAACATGTTTACAATACAAAAAACATTTTACTTATTATTACTACTTAAAATGTGTAAAATAGAAAATGACAAAATATTGTTTTAAAAAATAAAAAACAGAAATAAGTTTCAAGAAAATTGTATAATTAATAAAAATTGGTAGAAGCTGTAAATAAAGATGAGTAAAAAATGTATCAATAATGAAGTAAAATCACAAGAGATTGCTGCATCAAGAAACTGGAATAGGAACTACACTTTATATCCTTAAGACTTAAAAATAAAGAAACCGTTTCAAGATGAACATTGAATATGTCGATGGTGATTGACGAGATAAATATTAAATATTTAAACTAACTAGAATGCATTTAAGAAATAATGAAGATGTGTTTATTTGTTTCTAATAAAATTTCGCTTAATAAAATAAATGTTGATGTATTTTTTATTATCGTGCTTTTTTTATACATTTCAATAGTATACAATCATAAAATGTGCGTAAATATTTTAAGTTAAACACATCTAGTATTTTTACCCTAATTATAGTAGGAGTCAAGTTACCTACTATAAATAGATATATGGAGGAGATATATATGCTTATATATCTCCAATAGATATAAAGTTCGGGTGATAAATAATTATATGGACGAAGGGAATATTGCATCGTTATTTGTTGAGGTGAATGTAAATGGTAAAAGTCTATTGATTGGGGTTATTTATCTACCGCGTGGAAAGTTTGTTGATTGTGAAGACCTATTAATTGACTTATCGACCAGATATGATCATTCTATTATCATGGGACACTTCAACACAGATTTGTTCTCTAAATCGTCTATTGTTTGAAGCTTTTGTTCTCGGGCAAATTTATCAGTTGTTCATAACTGTGTTCCTACACATATTAACGAAGTTCATAATAGTTCAACATTAATTGATTACTTCTTTGTATCTGATATGAATCTGGTGAGCAAAAATACGCAGTACCAATTTCCTGCCCTAAATTCTGGTCATGCAATTATTTCTCTATCTTACAAACTTCAGATTTATTGCAAATATAGGAATAAGGCTAAATTAACCATTAGACGACTAAGGAAACTACATAGTATTAGCTATTTTGGTGAATGCTCTCGATCCCAATTGTGGTCGAAATTAAAATTGAATGGTGTTATTGGTAATGAAACCTCAAATACTTTTATTGATATTGAGGAATTTAATGAACAATCGCTGCTTCCACCAATTGTTCACATTGACTCCGGAATTAATTCATTTCAATGCAATGGTGGCTTTACTTTTAGAAACGTTGACTCTACGGAAGTTTTTGAGGCGATGATAAGTATTAATGAAATTGAAAAAAGATTCGGCAGTGCCGAATCTTTGATACCCTTCACCATATTACCATCTTATTTATCGACATCATATTACCATATTATCGACAAATAATAAAATTTTCGCCTTAACGTATGCTTTCATATTTTCACATATATAAATCTAAATTTTTTTCAAACTACGAAAATTTGAATATATAAAAAAAACAATCATAGCAGGCTTTGTTTTTAAAAAATAAACAACAACAACAATTCCATATTTATTTATTTTTTTATGTGTGTACCCAACAAACCAAATGATATCGTAATGATATCATTACGATATCATTTCAGTGATATAGAAGCCCGAGAATGATATCATTTATAATTCTAAAATGATATAGGTTGCTTTCTAAAAGGTACACTCGAAAATGATATCATAATTTTTGAAAATAACGATATTAGTAATGATATCATTTAATTTAAGCAGCGCGATAATTTAGCAATATATTGCAAAATATATACATACATATATGCTAAGATTGTATCAATATATTATATTCTAAATATGTTATCAAAAGTTAATAAAATAGCCATAATAATCCAAAGTTCATCCAGCTCCAAATCATTTTACATGTAATACAAAACTTTTGCAATCCGAATACAAGTCTCCCTTTAAATCCGGGCTGATATTGGTTTCTTCATCTTATACGCGTTAATTGTTTGCAATTCCACTAAATTTAGCTGTAAAAATTCAATTCTCATATAAAGCATAACATAAAATATTTTTCTAATACAAAAATTTTCAATTTAATTTTATTTTTCTGAAAATGTTTGAAGTTTTTTTCTAAGGAAAATATAATTTCGATATTTTATCATATAATTTTAAAATTATGATATCATAAATGATACTGTATCGTTTCTTGGTTTGTTGGGTATATACAAACTGACTGCATATACAAAGAACAACAACAACACTGTCATTCATTATATTACTTCTGTTGCTAACTAAACTACTTGTCTTATGGGCAAAAACGTCACTAATAGTAATTACAATGCTTAATATAAATGTTTGTGTATGTATTTATGTATATTCTTAACAGATATAGTTTTAGTTTTTAAAAATAAACAACAACAATTCCATATCTATTTATCTTTGTACAGACTGCATATACAAAGAACAACAACAACACTGTTATTCATTATATTACTGCTGTTTCTAACTAAACTACTTGTTTATACAAAAAACAAAAAACGTCACTAATAGTCATTACAATGCTTAATAAACATGTTTGTATGTGTATTTATATTCTTAACAGATTTGTTTTTGGGCCATAACTCTGTTGATTATGAACGAATTTGTTTTATTAAAAAAAAACGAAATTTTGTAAAAACATTTATGACTGATCTATATAAAAATAAAAATCTGTAGCTTGAACAAGGGCTTCAAAAATAAAAAAATCGTTTTCCCCGATATCTCAGTTATTACTGAACCGATTTATTTCATTTTTTCAGAACAAAAATTCAGAAAATAATTTCCGAGCGCCCTTTAAAAATTCGAAGTACCTGGTATATGTAGAGGCTTCAGAAACTGAAAAACCGGTTCCAAAAACCGGTTTTTAAAGCATATCTCCGCCATTTATAAACCGATCCTGCTGATTAAAAAAAACGAAATTTTATAAAAATATTTGTAACCGATCTGTATAAAAATAAAAATCTATAGCTTAAACCAGGGCTTCAAAAAATAAAAAAATGCGTTTTGTCCGATATCTCAGTTATTATTGAACCGATTTATTTCATTTTTTCAGGACAAAAATTCAGAAAAAAATGTCCGAGCCTTCTTTGTAAAAACGAAGTCTCTAGTATATACAGGGGCTTCAGAAACTGGAAAACCGGTTCTAAAAACCGGTTTTTTTTTAACATATCTGCGCATTGTATGAACCGATCTTGCTGAATTCTAATAGCAAAATTCTCGAAAGCATTTCCGATCGTTTGACATATATATTATATATGTCAGTTATCGGTGGGCTTCATAAACGCCATTTCAACCGACACACGGACGGATGGACGGACATGGTCCTATCGTCATCATTTCTTACAAGGATCCCGAAAATGTAAACTTTTTTGCTCTCCGACGAAAATTGTGGGAATTACAAACGGAATGACAAACTTATATATACCCTTTACACCTGTGGTGAAGGGTATAAAAAGAATTCTGTTGGTCCTGATGGTATTCCGTTGAAATTTTTAACAATTATATTTCCTGTTATATCTCAATATTTTACTTTTCTTTTAAATTCAATAATAACACACTCTGTCTTTCCAAAATCTTGGAAAGTTGGTAGAGTAGTAGCAATACCAAAAATTAAAGTACCTCTTTCAGTTTCAGATTATCGCCCAATTAGTATATTGAATGAATGCTCCAAGGTTCTAAAGGTATTATTGAAAAAACAAATGCTGGAACATATAGACTCTAGGAATATGATAAATACATTTCAATCTAGTTTTAGGAGTGGTTACAACACTACGGGTCTAGTGTTAGATGTATCGGAAAATATTCGTGTTAACATGGACAGAGGTGTGAATTCTTTATCAATTGCGATAGATTTTAGTAAGGCATTTGACTCTATTTGTCATAGAATTTTATGTCGCAAACTTCAAGATAACTTTAACTTTGATTCCTCTTTTTGCCGCTTAATTAGCTCTTTTATTTTTGAAAGATTCCAATATGCTGAATCTGGAGGCAGGGTATCTTCTATTAGAAAAATTTTCAGGGGGGTTCAATAGTGGGACCTCTTTTATTTACTATGTACTTGAATGACTTGTATAATGCCATAAAATTCTGCAAATGTTATACATATGCAGACGACGTGCAATTGCTTGCAAATGATTTAGGAAATGGAGTCAATTTCATTGAAACAAATGTCAATAATGATATGAAACGCATTTTGGAATGGTCTAAAGCGAATTATTTATGTATTAATACCTCAAAGACTAAAGCCATGTATTTTTCTCATGGTTCCATTTTACCAAATGTGTATTTAATGAACCGGAGTATTGGATTTGTTTCGCATCATAAGGTCTTAGGCATATATATAGACACAAAACTAGATTTCAGTTTTCATGTTAATTTTGTAATTTCAAGAATTTCGTTTATTTTAAGGAAACTATATTGCCTTGGTCTATATCTTCCTATGAATATTAAGAAAAGAGTAACACTATCATTATGTCTTCCTATATTTCTTTATGGACTTGAGATTTTTTCGGGTACATCTCAACAAAATTTAACCAAACTGAGACTATGCTTTAATCGTGTTGCTAGATATATTTGTAATATTAAGTATAGGGAACATATTTCTGGTTCTGTAATTAGCATACTAGGTTCAGACTTTCAAACTTTTATAAACTTACGGTTACTACATCAATTTTATAAAATCGTTATGATAGTTAGGCCAACATATTTGCTAGAAAAATTTAACTTTGGGAGGTTTTCTAGAACAAATAATCTTATTTGCCCTAATTAATCATCTCTTTATATGACCAGATCATTTGTGGTAAGAGTTTCCAGATTGTGGAATAATTGCCTTCCTAATGGCGAGCGTAATTTCAATAAATCGATTAAAAAATTTAAAAAAACCTCAAGAAATTTCTTGTGATGATATATCCGCTGTTACTAGCTAAAGTTCACTAATAAATCATTGTTTTTGTTTCTACTTAACTTCAACATATTGTGCAATTTTGGGGGGATTTAAAATTTAAAAAATATTATTTTGTATTAAATTCATTTTTATTATAATGTTTGTTTTAAGTTTTATGATTTATTTAAATTGAATTATATCTAATCATATTCTTTTATTAGATTAATTGGGCCTTTTAAGCTTGCAATCTACTAAATTTTTAATAAATAAATAAAGTTACAAAAAAATTTATTAGAGTGTAGTTATAAGCAGTTTATCGGTAGTTTTACATATTGTTGCTTTTTTTAGACACAAAATGTGTAAAAATTAATAAAAATGATATGTTGCTAAACATTTTTTAAACATATCAATAGGCAACTATACATACTTTGTGTTTTTTTTACTAAAAATGTATGTATATTTCGAATTTACACACATGTATTTTTACCCTAACTATATTAGGAGTCAAGTTACCTACTATAAATAGAGTAAATTTAAATGAAAATTTATTAGTGTAGTTTTTAATTCAATAAAATCCGAAGTATAGTTATGGAGTTATAAACATTTAAAGTTACATATTACTAAAAGAGTATAACCAAAAAAAAATTAAAATCAAAATCTTTTAAAAAATTTAAATTTTTGTATGAAAAAATGTACACAGAGAAAACAGATTCGTTGTGGCAACCGAATTTATTGCCAATCGAATTTGTTCGGTTCCAAGTACTATCTTAAAATTCGGTTAGAATTGCCGAATAACATGATGATAGCAACTGTGTTTTTAAATAATTCGGTTGATATAACTCAATGTTTTTATAGTATATACATTAGACATGCTCAAATAAAAAACACATTTTTTTGTAATTACTTTTTATTTAATTAATAAATTGCAAATATATATAAAATTATTAATGTAAATACACATACATTCAAGTGTTTTTATCATACCTAAAATATATATGATAAATATATTGATCAGCATCACTTCATTCGGTAGGCAATCCTTTAAAGTTACGGTTGCATAAAAACAGAACAATTTACTTGGTACCATAGCTGTTCATTATGAATATTTTCATTTGAAATATTAACTAAAAATGAATTATTTTTGAAATTTATTTATACTTAAAGAATATAATTGTGCTAAAGTTTGTTAGTAATTTTTATAAATTGATTATATTTATCAGTGTTGGGTTTTGAATAAAAAAAATAATTATAATATGTTTCTAATTTAAAGCAAATAAATCTAAATCAAATAAAAAATTTTAAATAATAATTTCTTAAAACTTATTTAAATTTCATATTATTTGAGTAAAGTACAGATACATATTATTTTATTTTTAAATTTCTAATAAAAATTATATCTATTTATATTTCCTCTACTTGAATAAAACTATTCTCTATTTTATTCAACTAGGTATGAATGAAATGAAATTTATGTCTAAACATTTTGATTGAATTTATTCAACAAAAACTTTTGAATAATTTCATTCAACACAATTTGCTTTGAATAATATTATTTCTGAAAAAAAAAGAAATAGAAAGCATTTTTTTAAATAATAAAAATATTTAAATTTTTTTAATTTTCTTACGAGATTGTTATTCAATCGTTTTTTGTGTTAAATATTAATTGTTATCATGAGTTCCTGTGGGGATTTATCAGACTTTTCTTCCGATGACAATGAAAGGGACCCTTCATTTGTCCTGGAAAGGACAAAAAGATCAAGAAAAATTATTCATAGATATTTTGATATAAGTGAGGTAAGTACCGTGTGCATAGTTTTTTTTAGTTTAACCACTACATTAACTTTAGCTTACGGAGATGTCTATATATACGTAAATGAATATATTTTTTTATATTATACCTAAAGAGCAATGTGATCCTAGCCTTTTATCTTCTGGCCGGATACAAAACAAATTGGAAGTCGAATTCAAAAATATATACCCTTTGTGTAAATATAGACATCCGACCGTAAGGTATAAAAAATAATTTACCGAGCGTATGTAGGGTAAAATTATTAATTATATGAAGACGTTAATATATACAGCTGTGGTCAATAAAATAATAATGTAATATAAAAGAATAAAATAATATATATACAGCACAGCAAGTAAAATACTATAGATAAAGTAAAATGCTAAAATTTCATTATTAACATTCTTACTTGTACTGTATATACAAATGTGTTTTATAATTTTGTGCATTTTATTTTAAATCTATAAAACTGGTGCACAGTGGTTCCAAACCGTTAGAGGTATCTCAATAAATTTTTACATGGTCAGAGCTAAGGTATTGATTTGGAGGAGTACTGGCCCCTAGCGGGTCAGAGGGAAGTGGGTGGCCCTCCAAAGTTGCCAATCTCGGGTATGTCTTTTTTTTAAATCGCCAAAAATTCATTTATGATATGACAGAAAAGAAATTTTATATATAGATAGTCAATGTTAATCTCCTCCAAATCAACTCGAAAACACCTCAGCTCTGAAATTTTATTGAGATACCTTCTTTAACGGTTCTTTAGTTACTGAATTATTTCCAAAAAAGCGTTTTGGAACCACTGTGTAGTGGTTTGCGATTTTCTGTAAATTTACACAAAAAAAAAACATTAAAGAATAATATTAACTATTATTTTCTATTTTTATACAAATAAATTTAGCCTTATGAAAATGGAAAAGTTATAGCTTCGTGTAAATCGTGTTTAAAATCCTTAAGAGGTACATTGAAATCAAATTCAAATTTTTTATCACACCTTAAAAAATGTAATTGCCAAAAATACGGCGAATACCAAAAACTAAATGTAAAAAAGAAAGATAATCAGAAAGAATTTACAAAAAAAATTTTGTATTTCATTGCTGATACCATGAGTTCAATATCAATAGTGGAAAAAAAATCTTTCCGTAATTTGTTTAAGATTGAAAAGGTGCCATGTAGAACTACAATTACAAATTTATTACATAAAGAATTTTTTCAATATATACAATTGGCAAAAAATATTATAAAAAAATCTAAATTTATTTGTACAACTGCCGACATTTGGAGTGCTGGTAAAAAAAGTTTTTTCGGATATACCGCTCATGTAATAAATGAAGAATCTATGAAAAAAGAGTCTTTCATATTATCGTGCAAACGCTTTCTGAGTCCACACACTTTTGACAAAATTGCGGAAATAATAAATGAAATAAATTTACGTTATGAAATAAAGACAGACCAGGTCGTTGCAACAGTAACAGACAATGCTTCAAATTTCGTTAAGGCTTTTAAGGAATTTGGAACTGTTGCAGATAGTGAATTTTTTGAAGATGTTAATGTAGAAAATGAAAAACTTCAACTACCCAAACATATAAGATGTGCCTCACATACCCTAAATTTGATTGGTACGATTGATTTTATTAACATTTTAAAGAAAAATGACTTATATGATAACCATTTAAAGGTAAGTTCGAGATATTACGCATTAATACACAAACAACCATCACTTATATACAAGAGTCTAGGCTAATTTATTTATGTAAACAATGTTCCGTACGGTCCGATGTTTTGCGTCATCATAAATTTTTCTTTATGTTATAAATAGAGAGGATAGTTTTTGACTTTCGGAATAAGTTTTGATAAGAATATAGGGGCAGAAAACATAAGATTTTAAAGGTAAATCTTTTTATAGTAATTCTTAGGCACTATTTGCAATCATTTATGTCGAAATTAAGGTTGAATACATTTTTCATAAAATTTTCTAATTTTACCGTATAATTGTTTTTTTTTTTTAATTCTCAATTAATGTAACTGTTGTCCTAGACAATTTTTTTTAACCATAAATTTCACTTACTTCTAACCAAAAATTAAAAACGTTAAATATTGCAGTCAGTATTTAAGGTAAAAACTTAAAATCACGCATCAATTACACAGATTTCCAAACTGAAAAAAATTCGGTACATTGTATTAACAAGTTTTAAGACTCTATTTCAAAGTGCAATAGAGGCTTAGTACTTATCAATGCCGTGTATCCGAATTCAATGAAAAACCTTGTGCTGCAGAATCAGTGTTTCCCTGTGTAAAAATTGTTCACAAATTCTTATATCAAATTTTTTATAGACTATAAGTAAATGCCATGAAATATGGAGTAAATGTAACAGACCAAAAACATCCGAAATAATAACGGCAACACTTGGGAAAGGTAATTTTTTAACGCCAACAGTCACTAGGTGGAATTCTTTATATGATGCAATTGGAAGACTCTTAAAATTTGAAGCAAAACTTGAGGATGTCTGCACTACCATTAATACATCTGCATTTTCCAGCATAGATATACAGTATTTAAAAGACTATATGTTAATAATGGAGCCCATTGCCTTGGCTATAGACTTTTTGCAAACAGAAGGGATATTTTATGGATTTTTATTGCCAACGTTGGTAACAATAAAGCTAAAATATAAAAAAATGCAGTTAAGCGATTGCAGTATAATAAAACAGAACATTTTAGAAGATGTTTTATCATCTATCGAGCAACGCTTTTCTAATTTTTATACATTAAATGATCTGTCCCACCAAGCAATAATTGCGTCTGTAAGCCATTCAGAAATAAAACTAAAATGGTATAACGTAATTAGTGATACGACAATGCTAAATAAATTCGATATACATAAGATCGTGATATCTGCGATGGACAAAGTTTTCATATGGGAAAATATAAATGAAGAAACCACAACAACAAAAAATTACTTTTTAGAGTATGGTTCAGGTACTTATGAAATAAATAATTTATAATTATAAAGCATATACATAAATGTATTTATATTGTCGGCGCTTTGATAAAAAGTTAATTTTTTTTACTAATGATATTAATTAATTAGCCACAATAGGACTTTTCTTTTATTTTTTCTTTTATTAGGAGATTTTCAAAGTACCATTAGCCCATCAGAGAATGAGTTATTATCATATTTGAGTGATATTGGCACATCAACTAAAAATTTGAAAAAATATCCACGAATTTATGAAATATTTATAAAATATAATACTCCAATTACATCATCTGCTCCAGTCGAGCGCCTGTTTTCTATTGCTGGTTTGTTAAACAGTCCAAGAAAAAATTCAATTACGGATGACCATTTTGAACAACTTATTATTTTAAATACAGTTTTTAAGAAAAATTCGTCTATTGAACTTCATAATTTAAATTGTAATTTTGATGAATCTCTATAAATTTGTTTGTGTTAAAAATGTTAATAACAATTTTCTTTTGCGTTTGTAAAACATGTTTAAAAATAATTTTATATGTTTCTCAATTTAACATTCAAATAAAATTATATGAAATTATTTTCATTTAAAAGTTTTGGGGTTGAATAATTCTATTTCTTAATAAATTTTATGAATGAAAATATATTTAGAAATATTTATGATTTTTTTTATTTTTTGCTTTTTATTTGAATAAAATTAAAATAAATATTATTCAACTTTGAAATATTCAAATTATAATAGTTTGAGTATCCACATGTAAATAAATAAACATTTTATTTTGGATTTAAAAAAATATTTTATAAAAGATTTTATTTTGTTTTGTAAAATACAAAATACATAATATTTCAATTCATTTATTATAAATAAATATTCTCAACATTCATACTTAAAATTAATAAATGGATTGTTAACTATTTCTAGTTCAAAGCAAAAAGTTAGAATAAAATAAAAAGTATTTTTATTCTTTATTTTATTCGTAAGTTACAGCTATGCTTGGTACGGCGATGCATGAAACGAAAATATACAAGAGTTTTATAGTTAATGTTAAGATATTGTAATGCAATAACTTTAGCCAAATTAACTAATTTATGAAATTAAAGATATAATTCTGACCAGTTTCAAAATGATTAAATACTAAACGTAACAGTTTTCTTACCGTTTCTCAGAGAATGCTTGTGCTGGAAGTTAACCGAACCTTTAATAAGGCGTGCAAACTTTTAAGAGTTTTAGATCTATGAATTGGCTATTCTTGATGCTTGTTGATTCTTAAAAAATGGCTGCAGGCTCCCTGAAATAAATAATTAAGCGATTTTTATTTGCGTTTCTGCCAATTAAAAAGAAAAAACAATATTATTGCGCTTACATATTAAGATATTTTCCAATTTTTTAACACTTACCTGCTTATTAGAATATAGATGATCACGTGGTGCTAAGGGCATTTATGATTGTCGGCTGTTATATTTTTTATTCATAATTTAATTTTGTTTTTATGGCATGTACAATTTTTTTTTTTTTAATTAATTCAAATTATTTTTATATTTTTTGTTTTCAAACGTGTCAAAAAATTAAAACTCGTTTACTATGTACAATTCAGTCAGTTGTGAACACCGAATGTAATTTTTTATATTTTAACCGAATTTTTGTACTAAACAAGTGGATATTACAACTGAAAAGATGGTTATAGTTTAAAATATCCTAATGGGACTAATTTTATAATTGCCACTACCAATATTTATATTTAAAATTAGAATTTATATCGATTGTGTTTGCCGAATTTGTTGAATTTATTTTACAAATTCACGTATTGATTAAGTTTACTAATACTACAATTGTAGGTACCTCAATTTCACTACAGTTAAGGTTTTACTATTCTTAAAATAGAAAAGCTGTTTAATTTATAAATATTCATTATTCATGGCGAAATATTGCTTCACATTATTGAATATCTTTCATTGTAACCATTTTCCAACCAATCTTTTTTCTGTGTGTATGGAAATTAAAAAAAAATATTAAAAATAGTAGATTTTATTGTCCCAGAACAGTTGCTTTTGCATTTTATAGTAAAGATATTGCCTTTTAACATATTAAAAGAAAATTAAAATCGAAAGGGTAGAAATTTTTCAAAAATGCGTGCTAAAACTGCATTTGCATTATGAATGTATTTTTAAATTATAATATTATTTTTAAACTACTACATTAAAAGAAGACATATTTATCTTCTACATGCAGTTTAAATCATTAAAATTCGTTAACAAATTTACATACAAATGCGTGTAAAACAAAATCGGCGCCGCCTTGGACATTGGTTTCTCCCCAAGCCCTATAAAACTTAATTAATTCTGAAAATGTTTGTTGAGGTAAAAATTATAGAGATGTACACTCTAATAAATTTTCATGTAAATTACTCCATTTATAGTAGCTAACTTGACTCCTACTATAATTAGAGTAAAAATACTTATTGTGTTTAATTTCAAATAAATTAAATTAACATATTTTCAATATTTTGTTTTTTTAAACAAATATTTTTGACACTATCCATTTTACTTATTAAAATGTGTAATAATAAATATAAAATGTTTTTTATATTAAAAACATGTTTAGCATCATTCAAAATACTACACTTTGTATGTATTTTTGTAGACAAAATTAAGTAATTGATTTCAATAAACAAATTGTGCCTAAATTTAGACATTTTATGTAATTTTAAAAGGAAACTCACATACTATATAGTGGTAATATTACATGTATTTTTTAGAGTGTACAAGGACTAAATATATGTAAACTTTTTTTACATACTAGTAAATAAATTTTTAGCGATTTCTTAAAAAGTAATATATCCGGATATATTTTGTTGCTTAAATTTAGGTAAAGTTTTTCTAAGAACCTTACCTAATATCTGAATAAATTTATATTATTTTAAGTTTACACTAAAAATATAATTTCTCCGTTTTTCAATTGAATTTTTGAAATAATATTTATTGCTCCTGATGCTCTCATATTTTTTTGGTATTTAAATATTAAAATTTTACTTCTTATGTGGAAATATCTAAAATTAATGAGATTCGATCTATCATTAACCGGAAATTACCAATATTTTATGAAACTTTTTATGGTTATTATAAATATATGGGCCATTATCAAAAATGTTTAACCTGGCTGAAACTGACTTAAATCCTTAATAAGTTTTGTGGTAATGATATTTGAAACAAATTGGTGACAGATCTGAACTTACAAGACTTGAAACTAATAGAGTGCAAAATGTTAGCAAAATAGGTTTCTTTTCATAATCATGATTGTTGTTCAAAGTTCAAGAACATAAAAAAACAGCTAAAAATTACTTAAGTTTTTCCCATCTTCACAGAAAAAATTATTACGGCCTTTTTTCTAATTAACATAGTTGTTTCATTTTGCATCGAAATTTAATAAATTTATTCAAGCAAAAATTAAATAAACATTTTAGGGACAAAAAAAAATATTTACTTGTGTTAAAAAAGGATCACAATATTAAAGAGCATTTCTTTGTAGTTAACTCTAACAAAATATATTTTCATTAAATGTATGGAGAAATAACTTAGATTCGATCCCCATTTTTCGCAAAATTTTTACAAATCGCGATTTTTGTTATATAGAAAATTTTTTAAATTTTACTTGGAAACCCTAAAATATGCTGCACTAATACCATCAAATATTGAAAATATTCACAATTTTATTTGAATAACTTTTGAATAGGTTTTGATATCACTTGTATCTATCTATATATATATAAAAATTAATGAGTGTTTGTTTGCATGTATGTATGTTTGTTTGAAGTCTATAGCCGCCTAAACGGCTAAACCGATTTTCTTGAATTTTTCACAGTGTGTTCCTATATGCCTGGAAGGAAAAATAGGCTACTTTTTATTTTGAAATTCCATGTGGGCGAGGTGCCACGCCCACTTACTAAATAACTATTAAAAGTAGTATATCTCGGAAATTGGTAATACTAGAGTCCTCAAATTTTGCACGAACAACTTTGACACCTATATGAACATTGTGGAAAATAATAGGCGAACTAGCAATAGGGGGTGTGGCATATCCCACGCCTAATATTGCTTGCCAATACCAAATGCCGTAAATTTAGGAAACTATAACAGTTACATTTCCCAAATTTTGTACAATAAACTTAAATGTCAATGTGAACATTTAATGCAAAAATGGGCGGAACAGAAATAGTGGGTGTGTCATCTCTCATATAAAGTTAATACCAAAATTTTTATATCTGGGAAACTATAAAAGTTAGAGCTCAAATTTTGTACGACTAGCATTAGTTTCAATATGATTATTTTGTACAAAAATTGGTACTCTAGCAATAGTGGGCGTGGCACCTCCCATATAAAGAAAATATTAAATTATCATATCTGAGAAAATATAACAGTTAGAGTTCTAAAATTTTGTCGGAGCCACTTTGGTATCAATATTAATATTTAAGAAAAATATGGGCGGACTAGAAGTAGGGGGCATGGTACCTCCCATATGAATTAAATGCAAAAATTCGTATATCTGGGAAACTATTGGAGTTGGAATGCTCAAATTTTGCACAAAGAATTTTGACATCCATGAAAACATTTGTCTAATAAATTAGCGGATAATGGGGGTATGGTCCCTCCCATAAAAATTAAATACAAAAATTGGTATATTTTTTTAATCCTTTAATTACTATGTATTTCATTTCGGGGGGTGGCGAAGCACACCGGGTATTAGCTAGTTATATATAAACTCCTAGTTTTTAAAAATGTTTATATGTTCAACTGAAAACCTCCATAACTTTCACACCCCTCACAGGAAATTATTAACGCGAACTGATTCTACATGTATTCGAGTCACTTTATATGTATACAAAAGGATTTTAATGTGCCATAGAAAAAAAAAAATATATTTTTTTTTAAGGTCTAAAATCAAAAAATTTTTGATAATGGCCCATATATTTCAATATAAGAAACAATTTAAATTGCAAAGAGTTATTTTAATTATTTGTATTATTAATATCATATAAAAGTTTTATAAATAGATTGCAATTATTTATGGATAAGTATGTTTATGTATATGTATGTATGTAAATATTTGTTTTAAATATATTTAGATTATTTTTTAACCGCAATTCTTTTTTTTTTATATATATTATATTTTTACCATGAATCATTTGTCGCTAGCTCTATGATGGCTGTAAATACGTGTGCATTTGAGAAAAAATATATCAGTATAAATATTAATTTATCGCTTGATTTGATAAATATACCATGCATGACTTATTTAAATAATAATAAAATATACTACACACTCGTATGTACAAAAAAAAGTAAATTGCTATTTCAGTCAAATTGATGAGAATCTATAAATAATTTTTCAATCTGCAGTTTATATAGCCTCCCTACATACATAAGTATGAGATACAAGTTGTTCTGTGTTTTATTTTATTATTATTATTTTTTATTTTACGTTTTATAAAATACTTCAATTGCTCTTTTTAAATAGAAAAATGATTTACTTTTTTTGTATTAAATATTTTATTTTTACAACAGACTAAAAATAATGTGGCATTATAGGGTAAAAAATGACTTTGATTATGCCTATTAGAAAATTGTATTCTTGAATAGAATTAATTTAAATTTAAGTTGAGGTTGAGTTTATTAAAACGCTTTTGATATTTACAAACGTATAAATTAATTTAAATTTTAATTAAATTATGACAATAAAAAAATTTATTTTTTATTTAAATACGATTGCATGCAAAACGAGAGAGAACCTATAGTCGGTCAAGACCGACCATATGATACCCTACTTGAGGCTAATTGTAGACCAACACTTTTACTAAATGTAAAATAAATTATACAAATGCAAAACAATGCATTGATACTAACATCTATATGATTTTATGCCTTTTAGGGCGATTCCCGGAAGTGAGTTTATATGGGAGCTATGGTAAATTATGGACCGATTCCCATAAATTTTGCTAATGTTGTTTCTACTTATATAAAACTTATTTCTGTCGAATATTAATTGGATACTATCATTCATATGAGATTTATGCACGTTAAAGTGATTTTCGGAAGAGGGGATTTATATGGGAGCTATGATCAATTATCGACTGAACTTGATGAAATTTGGCACAAACATTGACACTTATACAAAACTCTTTTGTACCGAGTTTCATTGAAATATTGCACTATTTAAGGCATTTATGATCGTTAAACCCCTTTTCCGGGAGGACATTTGTAAGGGGGCTAGGTGAAATAATGGTCCGATCATAACCAATTTTAATAGGCTTGTGTCAAAATAATTATTCGTGCCAAATTTTATCAAGTTATCTTTAAAATTGTGACCTGTACTTTGTTCACAAGGTTTACATGGACAGACAGCCAGCCAGACGGGCGGACATCGTTAAATCTACTCAGAAAGTGATTTTGAGTCGAACGGTATACTTTAAGGTGGGAGTCCGATAATTTTTTCTGTGCGTTACAAACATCAGCACAAACGCATTATACCCCAACCACATATGGTGGTGTAGGGTATAAAAATAATTATTGTTTTGTATTCAAATTTAACCAATCATTTTAGACCAAAAAATGCAATTAACTTATTAAGGAAAATATTAACTCAATGTATTAAAAAATAAATTTAAATTTACAAATCAGAGTAACATATTCCAAGTAAATAATTAAAGTAATTAATCCCTTAAATGGTATTCAATTTACATGTTCAAAATACACAATCATGTTTGATGTTTTCAACTAATCTGATAAAATATTTACATTTTATTTTAATACTTTTAAAAAATATGGAAACAATTAAATACTAATGTCTTAATTTAGTTGGGTTTACATATTTGTAAACCCGATCAAAATAACCTACATCTTAACTACAAAGCTAAATAATTAATATTAACAAATTTTGTTAAAGATAATTATCATTAACAACATCTACAATTTTTATGTTTTGTCATAAAATTGGTTCTAAAAAGTTAATCATGATTTTTATTCATTACTTATTGTATAAATCTAAATAAACATAACTGAATAAAAAAAAAAAAAAAGTTTGTCAAGGCCAACTTTATAATACTTGATATCATGGTATATTATTAATAAATATGTGTTTAATATAAATATAAAAATTGTCAAGATCGACCATATGTTCTCTTTAACAAATGTTATTGAAACATAAATGAAAAACAATGATTCAACAACACGGAATTCTTCAGTCAATTTAGATACATGTATTTGATCACATAGGTTTCGAATCTTCAGAACACCTTTTTTGTAATTAAGTGTAATTCTTGAGATGTTTTATTATGAAGAAATTTAATAAGGTTGCATCACATAATGCGACATATCTTAAGAAGGACTTGTTTGTCCTGGTTTAACAAAATACAAAACATATTCAATCTGCAAAATTTTTCATAGATATTTGCAGATATGTAATTGATTTTTCCTACAAAATGTTAAAACTTTGTTTTTAAAAAAATAACTGGTCGGCAAAAAAAAAAAAAATTGTTCGTCTTCCTTCAAAAAAAACATGTGCACTAGATGGACTTTGACATCTATATATATAAAAATTAATGTGTGTTTGTATATATGTATGTTTGTTTGAAGTCTATAGCCGCCTAAACGGCTAAACCGATTTTCTTGAATTTTTCACAGTGTGTTCCCATATGCCTGGAAGGAAAAATAGGCTACTTTTTATTTTGAAATTCCATGTGGGCGTGGTGCCACTATTAAAAGTAGTATATCTCGGAAATTTCTTAATACTAGAGTCCTAAAATTTTGCACGAAGAACTCTGACACCTATATGAACATTTTGGAAAAAATAGGCGAACTATCAATAGGGGGTGTGGCACATCACACGCCTAATATTGCTTGCCAATACCAAATGCCGTAAATTTAGGAAACTATAACAGTTACATTTCCCAAATTTTGTACAATAAACTTAAATGTCAATGTGAACATTTAATGCAAAAATGGGCGGAACAGAAATAGTGGGTGTGTCATCTCTCATATAAAGTTAATACCAAAATTTTTATATCTGGGAAACTATAAAAGCTAGCGAGCTCAAATTTTGTACGACTAGCATTAGCTTCAATATGAAAATTTTGGACAAAAATTGGTACAATAGCAATAGTGGGCGTGGCACCTCCCATATAAAGAAAATATTAAATTATCATATCTGAGAAAATACTCAGTTAGAGTTCTAAAATTTTGTCGGAGCCACATTGGTATCCATATTAATATTTAAGAAAAATATGGGCGGACTAGAAGTAGGAGGCATGGTACCTCCCATATGAATTAAATGCAAAAATTCGTATATCTGGGAAACTATTGGAGTTGGAATGCTTAAATTTTGCACAAAGAATTTTGACATCCATGAAAACATTTGTCTAATAAATTAGCGGATTATGGGAGTATGGTCCCTCCCATAAAAATTAAATACAAAAATTAGTATATCTGGGAAACTCTTAGACCTCAAATTTTGCACGGGAAACATCTATCTATCTATCTATCTATCTATCTATCTATCTATCTATCTATCTATCTATCTATCTATCTATCTATCTATCTATCTATCTATCTATCTATCTATCTATCTATCTATCTATCTATCTATCTATCTATCTATCTATCTATCTATCTATCTATCTATCTATCTATCTATCTATCTATCTATCTATCTATCTATCTATCTATCTATCTATCTATCTATCTATCTATCTATCTATCTATCTATCTATCTATCTATCTATCTATCTATCTATCTATCTATCTATCTATCTATCTATCTATCTATCTATCTATCTATCTATCTATCTATCTATCTATCTATCTATCTATCTATCTATCTATCTATCTATCTATCTATCTATCTATCTATCTATCTATCTATCTATCTATCTATCTATCTATCTATCTATCTATCTATCTATCTATCTATCTATCTATCTATCTATCTATCTATCTATCTATCTATCTATCTATCTATCTATCTATCTATCTATCTATCTATCTATCTATCTATCTATCTATCTATCTATCTATCTATCTATCTATCTATCTATCTATCTATCTATCTATCTATCTATCTATCTATCTATCTATCTATCTATCTATCTATCTATCTATCTATCTATCTATCTATCTATCTATCTATCTATCTATCTATCTATCTATCTATCTATCTATCTATCTATCTATCTATCTATCTATCTATCTATCTATCTATCTATCTATCTATCTATCTATCTATCTATCTATCTATATATATATCTATCTATCTATCTATCTATCTATCTATCTATCTATCTATCTATCTATCTATCTATCTATCTATCTATCTATCTATCTATCTATCTATCTATCTATCTATCTATCTATCTATCTATCTATCTATCTATCTATCTATCTATCTATCTATCTATCTATCTATCTACCTATCTATAAAAATTAATATTTGTTTCAAGTCTGTAGGTGGCTAAACCGATTTTTCCCCAGTGTCTTCCTGTATGCCTAAAAGTAAACAAATGCTATATTTTGTTTGAAATTTTATATCTCTAAAACTACTACAGTTATCTACAGGTACGTTTGCGCAAACTATTAAGAGTAGGAGGGGCACCTCCCACACAATGTAATTACTAAAATTAGGTTATCTTAAAAATACAACAGGAAAAATCTTAAACGTTATTTTGCTAAAACTATTTATATTTTTAGCATAAATTGTTGTGTTTGGAAATATTGCCGTGGCTCCCTGCATACAAAGTGTAACAACTAAAATTCATATATGGTGAAGTATTCAATAGGTTCTAATATTCTGTAACCATTCTGTAAACATCAATATACATTTTTATAGAAACTTAGGAAATTTAGTTACTAAATAAATATATTTTTTTAATCCTTTAATTACTATGTATTTCATTTCGGGTGGTGGCGAAGCACACCGGGTATTAGTTAGTGTTAAATAAAAACCTTCATCAGGTCGAGATTTTTTTTATGAGCGTGTCTAATATTTCGCTTAAATTAACCGATTACTTTATTATATTTTACTATAACAATTTATATATGGGCCGTTATCAAAAATGTTTAACTTGGCTGAAACTGACTTAAATCCTTAATAAGTTTTATCGATGATGATATTTTAAACAAATTGGTTACAGATTTGAACTCACAAGACTTGAAACTAACAGAGTGCAAAATTTGAGCACCATAAGTTTCCTTTTATAATCTTGATTGTTGTTCAAAGTTAAAGAACATGGAAGTTTTACTTAAGTTTTTCCCATTCTTCTATAATTTTTGTTCGCGCGTTTATACTTTTTGATATCGTAAATAAACTAATCGGGCCTTGCAGATAAATTATGCTCCATCTTTGTTGTTGTGCAGACTTTCAACAGAAAAATACAGGGAAGTCGAGTTTTGTTGACAAAATATTTTGGTTTTTAAAATTTTTAAGTTTTTTGGGCGGGGTCTGTGCGCCCCTCAATCGAATACAAAATTTGACATAGGGATTTATACTTGTAATTTTGCGTATTCTGCGCTATATCCTGTTGATGTGCCCGAAATGGTCAACGTAGTAGATAGTCTCAAAGTTTGGAAAACAAGAGCGAAAATTTTTATATGCAATGACATATATTACTAAACAGCATGAAATTAACTATAATTGGCATAATTAGTAGGTGTTTGTTATGCTTAATAAAAATTCGGAGTCGTATAAAAAAATTTCGAAAGATAAACATTTTATGGTCCAAAAAATATTTACTTGCTTTAAAGAATTATTACAATATGAAATAGCATAAACTCTAACAAAATATGTTTTCATTCAATGTATGGAGAAATAACTTAGATTCGATCCTCATTTTTCGTAAAACTTTAAAAAATCGCGATTTTTACTGCAAAGAATTTTTTTTTAATGTTACTAGGAAACCATAAAATATGCTATACTAATACCATCAAACATTGAAAATATCATACATTTTATTGGAATAACTCAGTAGGTTTTGATATTACGTGTAATTTTGACCAAAATTGTACATAAACATCTAGTTTCTAAAAATTTTTATAAGTTAAACTTAAAAATGCATTCGAGTCACTTTATATGTATACAAGGGAATTTTAATGTGCCATCAAAAAATAATATTCTTTTTTTTTTTTTTTTTTTTGAGGGCTAAAATTTTTTGATAATGGCCTATATACGTTTTTATAATCCACATATATGTTGAAAATAAAACGACCCATATTTTATTGAAATCGAAGCATATACTTACTACAATATGACTGTATTCATAATTAAATAATAGTATCTCATGTAAAAACTTTTGAAAAGAATATTGGAAAATAAATTTTTCTTAATGAATCATTTAGTTGCGAAATTTGTCGATTTTAATGAGTTTATGACTATAAATGAGAAAGGACCATTTCAGGGCGTTTTAAAAAGACGATATATGCATCAAACTAGATCCCACACATAATAAAAATAAGTATTACATTTTTCTCCAGGACGTCAAAATTTTCTCAAAAGGACTTTAAAGAAAAAAAACGCAACCTTAAAATATTAATCAAAATTATATCTACCCAATATGGTTATTAAATGAAAGCTAAGAATCTCTGCAATAAAATACAGTGCACTCGCGAAAACGTGAACACTCGAAAGCACGAACGACTCAGAAATGTGAAAAAATTTTTTTATACAGACTATTCCAAAACGCGAATAAAACATGAAAGCTCAAACCCGTAAACAATTTTTTCTTAAATTTTTGGTGTTTATAAATTGGGAAATCCCCGAATAAGAATAAAATGTTTTTATTTCTAACAGTGTTGCCATTTTAGCACTTTCAGTGCTAGATTTAGCATTTCTCTTTGGAAAATTACATTAACATTTTTAAAAAATGTGCTAAATGCTTTTTAGCATAATTTTGTTGAAAGAAAAAATTTTTTATTTGAAAATTTAATTTTTTTAATAAATATATTTACCTATTTAAAATTTGCATTTAACTTGTTATTTTTTGCTCCCAAAAACAAATGTCATAATAGGACTTTTTATTTGCTACTCTTTTGTATAACTATGTGCTTACTACCTTTTTCTGCTACTGATATTGCAACTTTAAAGAATTTAAGAACAAAATAAAAAGCAATGACAGTTACTTATTTTTAATGGCAATTTTTTAAAAAATATTTTAAGTGAGACCCAGGCAACAAACAAAGCCTTACAAGCTAAACATTGTGACCCTTTAAAAACCCTTGATGACTTGTTTTTTTAGTTAATGTTATTGCGGGAAAGATATACACCCAACAAAAGTTGAATGTGATTATTTTTAGTTCCAATGAAATTAATTCGTTTGATGATTTTTTGATTCCAAATTTAGGATATGAATTTGAAAATTTATTAAAGCAAAAAATTAAATCTGCAGAAATTTCACTTGACGATGAAAAAAAAAAAAAAAAAAAAGAAATACTTGTGTCTCTTTTTTAAAAGAACTTGTAAATCAATTAAAAAAATCGCTTGCCAAAAAAATATTAATATTTTAAAAAAATATTTCAATGTTCTCTATAAGCCATAATTTAAATCCAATAAAATGGTCAATTGCACATTCTGCAAGAGCTTAATTATTCATCTGATATAGATGTTATACAAAATCAATGGACTTATATTACTAAACAATATTGGGATGAGAAATTAGATACAACGTCTTTTTGGATTCAAGTCCATAATTATGAAAATTCTATCGGTGAAAAAGTTTTTAAAGAATTATCGACATTTGTATTGTCACTTCTCGCATAATTAGAGTTTTCTCTCGTGTATAGACGTGTTTTTACATTGCTCTACTAAAAATAATAATTTCTTAGTGAAGTGCTGTGAAAATAATAATGTATATAGTTGAAACAAAAGATAAGTAAAAAAAAAGCGAATGGACGCTTAACAAATCTAAAGCATTTATACATAAATTAATTATAAAATATTTATATTTTGTTACATTGTTAACTTAATATCTGCATATTAAAATTTAAGAAAGAATACAAAACAAAGTACAACACAAAAAAATATATACAAATATACATTTGTGCTTGTGTGTTAATGAGTTGCTCTAACTCTCTATTAAGTGAGAGGAGACTCAGTACAAATGGTAAAAACGCATACATTGTATTGAGCCCCTTAAACAATAATAATAATTTATATGATACACAAAAGAACAGGAATTATTTAACCGCAAAAACAACAAATAAGAGATCTCCTCTCTCTAGTGCAATTACTAGTGCGCCAAATTGTGTAGAATATAGCACAAAAGAAAATCAGAAATATAAACAAAAAACTAGTTTAATGGTTGATGAAAAAAGTAGTACACAATTGAATGACAATTCAAACAATAATTATTATAATATTAACACTGTTAATACCATTAGCGGTAACAAAAGTGATCTGGCAAAAGATAATAGTGAAATAATTTCTCCATCACGGCAATCAATGAAAAATACTGGTGCCATACCAAAGAATAATAATAATTTAGTGAACTCAGGACATAACAAAATTCCAACAGGGATGGACCGTTATATTACCATCACTAAACGTAAGTCCAGCCCTAGGACATTAAAACTTGAACTTGAAAAAAAATGAGGTAAGTCAAAATCGGTTCTCGATACTGGATAACCAAGAAAGTGAAGTTGAATCTGCAAAGAGTACCAAAAATTATAAGCCTCCTCCACTCTACTTGCGCGAGCCTACTACTAACGCTCTAGTAAAAAAGTTGTCCCAACTTGTAGGCAAAGAAAATTTCTACGTAGTTTCTCTACGAAAAGGGAATGTTTCTGAAACTAAAATTCAGACATTCACAGAAAAAAACTATAGAATTATAGTTGACTGTTTTGATAGTGAAAAAAGAAACTACTATACATATCAACTAAAGAGCGCAAAAGGCTTATTGGTTGTCATTAAAGGTATTGACAGTTCTGTACCGGCTGATGAGATTAAAGAAGCTCTTGAATCTGAAGGCTACGAAGTGAAGTCCGTTCACAATATAATTAATAAAAATAAGGTACCTCAACCAATTTTTAGAGTTGAAATATCTTATAATTCTTCCCGATTGAAGAAAAAGAGTGATACACATCCCATATACGGTTTAAGATACCTTCTAAATCGCAAGATAGTTGTGGAAGAACCAATTAAACGCAAAGGTCCCCCACAGTGCTTAAATTGTCAGGAATATGGACACTAAGTCCTTCTGCAAATTGCCATCAGTTTGTGTTAGATGTGGAGATATCCATAAAAGTCTGGAATGTTCCCATTCAAAAACAGACATCAGTGCAAGAAAGTGTAGCAATTGTGGTCAGAATCACACTGCAAACTACCGTGGTTGTGTATATTCAAATTAAAGGGACTTCAAAGGCAAGAAGACCTGTATATGCTCAATATCAGGATTCTAATTTTCCAAGCCTCCCTAATGGACCTACTTCTAGTGCACAACATAGAAGTAACCTGAACACGAATCGGCAATTGTCGTATGCTCATACGGTAAAAGAAGGTTCTACTACACAAATGAAATTCAACGTAGAAGGAAATGCTCAATTTCCAAATACTTTCAATAAGGGTTCAGTAATTCCCAACCAAACTCATAAAAATAATGAAAATAATGCTCCATTATTTTCATATGCTCACGCTTTAAAAGAGAGTTCAGTAATTCCCAACATAAATTCTCAAAGCTCTATTGAGAAACTAATTGAAACCGTGAACAGTTTTATGTCAAATATGCAAAATATGTTACAGCAATTAATGCAAAATCAAAGCATGCTCATGCAGATTTTGCTAAGTAAAAAATGAATTCCTTAAGAATATGTTACTGGAATGCTAACGGCCTTAGCCAACATAAACACGAAGTCCAACAATTTTTAACGTTGCAAGATATTGATCTGCTACTGGTATCTGAAACTCACTTTACTCAAAAGAACTGTTTCAGAATAAATGGCTACTATACCTATGACACAAAGCAGCCTAACGGTAGGGCATGCGGAGGGACAGCAATATTAGTTCGTAAAGATATAAAGCATTTTCCAATGCCAGAATACAGAACGGATCATATTCAGGCCACTTCAATAAATATTCCCGATAACAATATAACAATATCCTCTATATATTGTCCTCCAAGATATTTTATTAATCGTAATCAATTTCTTGATTATTTTGCAACTTTAGGCCCAAGATTTATAGCAGCAGGAGACTATAACGCAAAACATACCTTTTGGGGCTCTCGTCTAACAACTCCCAGAGGTAGGCAGTTATTTGAAGCAATATCGTCCAGCAAACTAGATTCTATATCTTGTGGCCAACCTACTTACTGGCCTACAGACCTCAATAAGGTTCCCGATCTTATCGACTTTGCTGTAATTAGAAATGTAAAACGTGAATGTATATCAGTGATTCCTTCACTTGATCTTTCGTCAGACCATACACCAACGATCCTGACACTGATTAATAGTCCAAGTCACTTTGAAACTCAAAGCTCTTGTTTCCCAAACAAGAAAACAAACTGGTTAAAATACAAAATGTACATAAGCTCCCACTTACCACAAAATATTCCATTGAAAAGCGAAAACGAAATACAATCTGCAGTTAATATCTTTACGGATATCCTGACTAATGCAGCTATATTATCCACACCTTCGCGTTTCTCACGAAGGCCAAAATATATTAAATGTTGCTCAAATGTTGAATCTCTTATTAGGGAAAAAAGGCAACTAAGACGTCAATGGCAAGATTCTCGATCACCAGCCGTCAAAACTAGACTTAATCAATGTATCAAAAGATTACGCTTCGCTCTGAAGAATCAAAAAGAATCCAAATTGAAAACATATCTGCAAAACTTAGACTCTACTAAGGAAACTGATTATAGTCTATGGAAGGCGGTGAAAAATATGCAATGCCCTATTGCATATGAGTCTCCCATACGCCTCCAAAATGGCCAATGGGCAAAAAGTTCTAATGAAAAAGTTGAAGCATTCGCTAGTCATTTAGAACACGTTTTCACTCCAAATAATACAGGTTCAACTCTAAGACCTGTTGTAGTTAGCGACCATATTCACTCTCCATTAAAATTCCGGCTCTCTGCCGTGAAATTAGCAGTAAAAGGTCTGAAGGCAGGAAAATCTCCTGGAACGGACAAAATTACCAGCACAATGATTTGTTTCTTGCCAAACTCGGCTCTAAAATTTATTTTATTCATTTTCAATGCCATTTTACGTACTGGCTACTTTCCAAGTACTTGGAAGTTGTCAGAGATAGTAATGATACCCAAACCTGGAAAAGACGTCACTCAAGTAACATCTTACCGTCCAATAAGCTTATTATCAATTTTTTCGAAATTGTTTGAGAAATTGCTCCTTGAGAGCCTATTATTACATCTTAATAATAATAACAGTATACCTAACCATCAGTTTGGTTTTAGGAGAAAACATGGTACTATTGAACAAGTGCATCGAATTACAACTCTCATCAGAAGAGGTTTCGAGAGCAAGCAGTATTGCTCTGCGTTATTTATTGACATATCTCAAGCTTTCGATAAAGTCTGGCACGACGGACTAATACATAAAATGACCACGTTACTTCCACAGAACGTTCATAAGTTACTAAAAAACTATATAATAAATAGATCTTTTCAAATAAGATCGAAAGATGTGATTTCTTCACGCAGAAAAATTTCCGCAGGAGTACCTCAAGGAAGTATTTTAGGGCAGATATGCCCACGAGCCCTATGACTCATACATCAACTTTTGCAGATGATACTGCTTTTGTAAGTATGCATACAAATCCGGTGATTGCATCCGAAAAACTCCAATCCCATATCACTGAGCTGGAAAAATGGCTATATAAATGGAAGACCAATGTGAATGCTTCGAAATGTGTCCATATAACATTTACCTTACGCAGGGAAAGTTGTCCCCCCATTCGAATAAACAATGTCCAAATACCTGAACAGGATAAAGTAAGGTATCTTGGTATTCACCTAGACCGGCGTTTAACATGGACTTGTCATATAGAATCCAAAGTTACTCAAATAAAACTAAAATCTGCCCAAATTCATTGGTTAATTGGTTCAAAGTCAGCCCTAGACTTGGACTATAAAGTACTGTTATATAAAGCAGTAATAAAACCTATATGGTTATATGGCATACAGCTCTGGGGAACAGCCTCATCATCAAACATTGAAAAATTACAGAGAAGACAGTCCAAACTCCTAAGAATAATAACAGGTGCACCATGGTACGTCAGAAATAGCAACATCCACAAGGATCTCAATATTCCTACAATTCGTGAGGAGATAAAGAACAGTAGCATCAAATATATGAAAAAATTATCTGAACACCCAAACCCTCTCGCTAGGGATCTGCTAACTTTTGAGGGTCACAGACGCCTAAGAAGAATGAAAACACTGGATCTTGGAAGATAATACTACTAATGAAAACTCTACGTTGGATTTTGCAGTGGCAATATCAACAATAATTTAAGTTTAGGTTAAGATTTTAATACTTATTGTAAATTTCTGAAAAAGAAAGATTCAATAAAAACTAATATATATGTAAAAAAAAAAAAACTTCTCGTTCTACCATTCTCTAACGCCGAAGTTGAAAGGCTCTTTAGCTTAATGGCTTTAATTAAAAATAAGATTCGAAATAGAATAAAACCAGAATTATTATGTGCAATTATACAAATACGAGAAGGCTTAAAATTTGAAAATGCGTGCTGCTTTACTTACAAAATACCTAATGAAATATTTGTATATATTTTCTATGAATATATTTATTATTTTTTAATTTAATTTTTATAAACTGTTTTTTATGTAAACAATAAAAATACTGTACTAAAAAGTTTAGCATTTTTTTATTTTTCTTGTGGAACATTTTAGCACTTTTTTATTTGGGATTTAGCACATTTCTTAAATCATTTTCTGGCAACACTGATTTCTAATCCTAGAAGCATATAATACCTGTTTTTGTTCGTTAAAACAAAAGTTTTATATTTATGTTTACTAATCGAAAACGTGAACATCCTTGGTAAGAATTATTGACTGATATAGTATTTATAAATATTTTATAATTTTGTTCAAAAATGTGTATCCTTTGAAAATTTTAAATCCTTTTAAAAAGAAATTTGACGTCCTGGAGAAAAACTGAGTACACAGTATGTATTACGTATGCTCTCTAGTTTCATGCATATATTGATTTTTTCATGTGTGAAAATGACTTTCAAACTGTGTAATATATTAAATAACTTATCTTCAATTTTTTTTTTTGTTTGTAAATTGTAATTTGTATTTAAGTTTATGAGAAATTAATTCCCACAAAATCTTAGGATTTTCAATGTTATTTTGATGAATTACAGATCAGAAAATTAACTGTCATGTTAGTTGTAAAATTTGATATAAAAATTATTTCGAAAAACTTGCTGTAGTAGTTCTTTAAGTACGCAATTGTTAATCAAATTTAATAATCGTTTATTTATTTTGAAAGATATTCGTATTTTTAAAAACACAATTTTTCTCATTTTGGAGATATTACAAATCGCGAAATATCGCGGTAATCAAACTTAAACTCGGCATTTGCGTTACCAACGTCAATATTAATATTCCTTCCGCATTTCATTACATTCGGATGATTTTTGGAAAAAATGTGCGATTTTTTTATTTTGTTATAAACAAAAAAAAAATACAAATTGAAATAAATATTTCGTATTTATGACATTTGTTGTCATAATTCCTAAAATATTGCGAGTCCCAGAATGCCACTTACCATGGTTATAAAAAACATTTTCACCATTAACATATATTTTTTTTTAATTTTTAAAAAGATAATTTTGATACCTTTTACATGACATCTCAATAAATCTTATGTCATATATACTTTAAAAGATATTTGTAATTATGTGTACACAACTTTGTACATATCTTTAGCTATTTTACACTTTCAAATCGCGATGTTTCGCGAATCACTTGATGAAATTATCTGAAATTTTTAATTAGTCTTAGTTTTGACGAGAATAATGATTGTACCAAATATTATCAAATTCGGAAGAGGTGAGAAAATCAGCTGGTTGGTTTTATATGGAATGACTCAGTTGCAAAATATTTTTGCACAAAAGTTAACTAGACAATAATCATGAGAGAATAAGAGAAAATTATTTCAAAAATTGTCTACATTTGTAAAAAAATAAATAATCATCTGAATGCAATTATAAAGTATTGCAAAACTTCTTGTACAGAAATTATTCTGAGCATGATGGCCCAAATTTTTGTGTTATTTAGAGAAATTAAAGTCTCAAGATATATTTGGACATAATTTTTATACCCCACACCACCATAGGTGTTTGGGGTATTATGCGTTTGTGATGATGTTTGTAACGCACAGAAAAAATTATCGGACCCCCACCTTAAAGTATACCGTTCGACTCAGAATCACTTTCTGAGTCGATTGAACAATATCCGTTTGTCCGTCCGTCTGACTGTCTGTCCATTTAAACCTTGTGAACAAGGTACAGGTCGAATTTAGAAGATATCTGATGAAATTTGGCACGAACAATTACTTTGACACAAGGGCGAAGGCTATTGAAATTGGTGTTATTTGTGTTCACTCATAAATCATTAGAAACTTAAAATCCTCTATATCTTCTTATATAAGCATCAAATTTAGAAAATAAGCTTTATTTGTGATCACTCATAAAATTTCATAAATATTTAAAATTTGGTCTGAAAACATTAAAAACTTAAAATCCTCAGTATCTTCTTAAATAAGCTTCAAATTGAGAAAATAAGCTTTATTTGTTATTATTTTACCTAGCCCCCATACAAATGTCCTCCCGATCATAAATGCCTTAGATATAGAAATTTGCAATGGTGACACTTATACAAAACTCCTTTTTACCGAATTGGCTTATAAAATTTCAATGTGGCATAGTTTTGGTTCTGTAAAAGTAAATGATTTCAATCTTTTTCTGTATAACGAATAATTATGCCAGCTAAGCAATGTAATTTAGGTGACAAAAATCGAGAAGTTACGATCAGAAGTTACAGATTTATTTCCAAAAAATTTCGATTCTGCCCCACTGTGCAATAGTACTCCGGAGAAGCAATAAAAATCACATTATAATGTATGATTTTTCTTCGAGGTGAGCCGTCTAGAAGCAATAGAATGTGATTTTTTTTTTGCTTCACCGGAGCGCTATGGAAAGAACGAGTACTTTTTTTACAAAGTTTATAACTACACAGAAAAAATTATTACCGTCTTTTTTACAATTAACTCAGTTGTTTAATTTTTCATCAAAATTTAATAAATATGTTCAAGAAAAAATAAAATAAAAAAAAATTTTTTGTATGATTTTCTTTCCTATACATATTTTTAATTCATTCAATTATCTACTTGATTGATTTAATTAATTTATTAATTGGAAATTTTTTTCTGTTTTGTATTTTTTACAGTTTTTAGTAATTGATATAATCATTTTAGTGAGAGGTGCAAATTTAAACAAGTTTATAATTGAATGAATTATTTTCATATATATTTATTAATTGGTGACTTTTTTCTGTGTACTGTATTATAATTTAGAAGTTTTAGTTAATTATATAAGCAATATATCGCATATGTAAGCAATGTAATTGCTTCCAAGTAAGCATCACTATTGCTGAAATGTCATTGAGGGTTATAAACTTAAATTTTTTCTAATAAATATAGCAAAAACTAACTTAAATTCTATGATTGTAAAGATTGTCAAGTACTTAACTTATTTGGCTATAACTGGCCATCAGTCATTGTAGTATATGGGTAATATGTTTCCAAATTTCAATTAATGTAGTTTTGATATTAAAGGTGATTTTATGCTCAAAATAATTCCGCGCTTATTTTATATCATTGCAAAAATTACAAAAAGCTCTTCAGACCACCACTTAGTTCGTATACAACCATCTCTTGTGTTAAAGATAGTGCAAATACTAATAGACAGCTAAATTTCCTTAAATAAATTAATAATTTTTGAACAATTTTAAAATGTACATTCGAACACAGTTATAACGAACACCGATTATAACGAACTATGGCACTTTTCTTCGGTCCCATTAATTTTATCAACATTTTCCATATAAATAACTACGAACGAATATAACGAACACATATTTATGGTCACAAGAAGAATTTTTCATACCAAAACTACGTTTATAACGAACTCCCACAAATAATTATTTTAGATAAATAAAATTACACATTTCAAAATATTTAAAAAATTTAAAAACTAACAGAAATAACTTTTATTTATGTCCATTTATATTATTGGACAAATGGGAATAATTTTCAATAATTTTAATTTAAATTCTCGGCAAATAAATGATGAATTTTATATTTATAGTTGTTGACATAACATAACATAATTATTCGAAAATCGCTATTCCTCAAAAAGTAAATATTTCCAAACATGCCAATTTAAAAACACCGTTAATAAAAGAAAACATTCAAAAATATAATTAATATCAATTTTCCATTTGTGAAATGAATGATGAAATCAAAGTAGGCAGTAAAGTGGGCGGACCATTTTTTGTTTCCGACTTTACATTGGTCCTTGAACTATGTGAACAAAATTTCGTTGATTTTCACCATATATGGGAGGTGGGCGGACCACGCCCACAACGTAGGGACAACGCCCACAACGTAGGGACAACGTAGGGAGACGAAATTTGGCACACATATTTATCTTACATAAGGTTTGTTTGGGATTGAAAATTGGCAAAATCGGTTAATAAACAAAAAAAAGTTATGGGCTAAAAACTAGAAACACAGGGTGTCCGTTTCATACTTTTATGCTGATATCTCTTAAACAAAAGCATATACGACAACGAAATTTTGTATACATAGTTTGGGGGTCGATATAAACTCGGAAACCTCCCATATAAGGTGAAATTGTGTTCAAATAGCTTAAGGACCAATGTAAACTCGGAAACAAAAAAGACGTGGTTCGCCCACTTTGCCGCCCACCTCCCATATAACGTAAAATTTTAAAAAGTTGATGGTGGGTATATAGATTCGGCCGAGCCGAATATAACATTCGCGCTTGTTAATCATTAAAATTTAAAAATCATAAATACCGCCCATTTTAAAAGGAAAGAAATACGTTTTAATTCAAAATATTAGTATTGTAATGAAATAAGTGTATATTGTTAACAAATATATTTTTTTTGGGAAATTTTACGGATATAACGAACTAAATATTTCCGTCGCTTCGAGTTCGTTATAACCGTGTTCAACTGTATATATATATTTTGCAAACATCCCTTCTTATTATCGACACAACAAATTAATTCTTCTCGATTTTTTTCTTACACCGACAATATTTAACTTTAAAAGATTAATACTTAAAGTGTTTAATTACTGACAAATTTTGCTAAAAAATTGTCTTTTGTACCGATTTTGTTTATTGTTGCCAAATAATATTAATTTAAAAAAAGGATTAATTTTTTCGTGGACATACCTTACAAAAACATTGATATATAACAATATTTCAAGACATCTGCATCAAGTTATTTTCTTTAAATTCTTATAATTTTTTTGTAATAAAACCACAATTGGCAAGCATTTGCTTTTAACATACAAACGTATTTATATATTTATAATACTTTAAATATTTCATCTTAATTAAATTACAAAATTATGTTTTACAACAAAAAATACAAGTGAAAAAGAAATTGTGCAAAAATAATGAAACCAAAATACTCTTATACACAATATTATTCCATAGCGTAAGCTCTTGTCATCATTAATTGGAAATATTCATCATTATCTATGGAGGCACTAATTGTGGCATAATAATTAACGAACTCTTCTTTGGTTACCTAAAAGGAAAAATAGCAATAAGTAAGCAAATAAAATACAATCAAGAATATTATCAGCCAGTTAAAATTAAAAACTCAAAAACCAAGAGTAAATAACTTCAAGAAAAAATGGGTTCATTTACCTTGCCATCCAGGTTGCCACGACCACCTTCAAAATTATGCAAAAAGTCAGTTAAAATTTCATCTTCAGTCTTCTCGCCGCTCTTGAATTTGGGATGTTCACGAGCCGTATAAACATTTTTTAAATCTTCCAAGGTTATGACACCATCACCAGTCTTATCCATTTTGGCAAAGGCTTTATCAATTATATCTAAACGAGCTTTTGACATGGGAGGCTGTAAACGTAATAATCATAAAAATTATAATAAAAAAAATTAATTTATTAAAATATTACTAATAAAAAAGTATAGAAAGAAATAAACTCCATAACTACCACCACAACAACAAGAATGTATAATGAAATTTTATACATTTCTTGAGAATTACAAAAGAAAATAAACTACAAGATAAATAATAATAAAAAAACACAAAAAGGTAAAGAAAAACACAACATACTCTTAATTTAAGTAGAAATTCTGTCATATTTACTGAACCACTGCCGTCTTCATCGAAGCTGTTTACAAAAAAAAAAAATAATAAAAATAAAAGTTAAATAAAATGAACGAAAAAGAAATATTTTGTAAATATGTAATTAATATTTATATGTTTTAAATCTTAGTTAGTTACCTGCGAAACATTTCCTTAATCTCATCATTACTCAGCTCCAAGCCCATTTCTTTAATGCCTTTTGTGAATTCATATTCATTTAATGCTTTACTGCCATCATCATCCATATTACGGAAAATTCTATTTTTAATTTACAAAAAAAAAAAATGTAATAACTTTTTTAAATATAAGTAAAAAATAAAATTAATAAAAAATGTAAAATTTCTTTGCTACAGTGAGTTAATTACAAGATTTAAGAATTTCTAAAAATTAACCATTGAGTATGTACATTAAAGTTTAGGGAAATGCCTTTTATGGGAGCTGTGACCAATTGTGGACCGATACTAGCGTTCAATATAATATTTATTTTTATAAAAAATACATATGGACACTTCTCATTTTACGTTTACCTTTATGAAACCGACCTTAAACCTCAAATACTATTTTCAACTTCTGATCTTTTTAAGTAACTTTTGATGCAATTATTACATTAACAACACTTGATGGTATAACAGAACACAAATTCAAGAGATGAAACGGTTCCATGTTGTGCCGGCAAACACTCAAAGTCAAAGATTTTATTACGGATGAAATATTTATAGTTTCTCAAAAAACCAATTTTTTACAAAAATATTATTTTAACTGCAAAAATCAGAAAAAGTATGAACTCGATTGTTTCTCGTCCAATTTCAAATATTTTTAAACATTATTGTAGGCACTGATAATGTCCTATTATCAGTGCCTACAATAAAATACCAATTTTTTACAAAAATATTTTAATTCCAAAAATCAGAAAAAGTATAAACTCGATTTTTTTCGTCTAAATTACATTACTTAGCTGACATAATTCCTCCTTATACAGAAAAAGATTGAAATCAATATCTTTTACAGAACCGAAACTATACCACTTTAAAGTTTTATAAGTCACGGAAAATTCCAAAAACAGTGAACTCTTGAGGATGTGAAAAAGTCATAACAACATACATAATTAGTTACCGTAACCAATGTTCGAATGTGTGTTTGTGCAAAAATACACAAAAAATTAAAATTTCCGTGACTTAATAAATTTTAAAGTGGTATAGTTTCGGTTCTGTAAAAGATATTGATTTCAATCTTTTTCTGTATAACAAAGAATTGTGTCAGCTAAGTAGTGTAATTTAGACGAAAAAAATCGAGTTTATTATTTTGATTTTTGCAATTAAAATAATATTTTTGAAAAAAATTGGTTTTTTGAGAAACTATAAATATTTCATACGTAATAAATAAAATAAATAAAATTTGTTATTAAAGATATCTTAACGAAATTTACTTTATCGTATAAAATGAGAAAGTGAAAAAAATTTTAAGATTTTTGTAAAAGAAATCCCACAATTCCCAAAAAACGCCGATAATCCCAAAAATGTATTTGTTTCACATTTTCGGCTATAAAATCCACATTTTTCCGAAGTTCCGTAGATTTTGATTGAACTTTTAACAACATATTATAGATTCTTAAACTGCATTCCGTTTGTCGATTCGTGCTTTGAGATTTGAGAAAATATAGACTAAAGTCAAAACTTTCATGAAAAATGGGTCAAATTCGTGAGGGTGTGTACCTTGACCACTTCAGTTATTGGGCATACTTCTTATTTTAAAGTCTTCTCTATGAAGATACCTTTCAAAAAAGTATAAAATTATTATATGTTTTTAAAGAAAACTTTATTTTAGAGAAAAAGATTGATGATACTTTTTCGGCCAAAAAAACACAAAAAGTCGTCATTTTTGCAATTTTCAAATCCAAAATCATTTATTTTTGGACTAGGTAAATATATCGACTTCAAGTTTTTTTTATTCAATAGATAATTTTATTCTTTAATTAGTTAAAAAAAAGAAATGAAATCGGTCGAAAATATTCGGATATATGAAAAAAACTGGAGCAAGAGCATGCAAAATTTAGATACTTAAAAATTCAAACGGAAATAACTAAAAAACTATAAGATATAAATAGGGCATTTGTAGGTCTTATCAGTGCCTACAATAATGTTTAAAAATATTTGAAATTGGACGAGAAACAAAAATTTGGCAAGCGATTAAAAAATGTGTATATCAGAGGTACCCAACATTGAGCCTCTTTAGCTCCGCCCCTGATAGGTCTGGTTGGTCCCCCTTCCAAAATTACCTTTGTACACTCCTCTGCTACGCTTATAACAAATTTCATGCAGAAGTTACAGATTTATTTCCAAAAAATTTCTATTCTGCCCCACTGTGCAGTGTCAAATTGTGTGCTAAATTCGTGAAACCAAATTTTAAAAAATTTTAAAATTTTGCAGTTTTTTCACTAGGGATTTTACGCCGTTTCGTGTATTGAAAAATGGAGCCAAATAGCTCTTGATATTATGCATCATTTGACATATGTCAACAGAAATGCTGTAAGAGGTACCTATACTTGGAGAGAAAAAATGTGAATGGCTCCAAGAGGTGCCTTTTTCGCGAGGCACACTCGCAACGTTATTTTAGTGAAGCTAGAGTTTCGAGTTATCAAAGAAGGTTTCCAAATTAAATTTAAAAATCATTGTGGTATTTTAAAATATTAATTTGATAAAAGTGTATAGTTATTTAAAAAATCAGAAATTTTGCATATTTTGTTATAGCAGACTTTGGCATTATAAGTCAATTTTAATTTGAAATAAGTTCTTGCGTTAAGTTTTACTTACGCAAAAAATATGATTTCACTGAAAATATTCAACAACAATTTTCATGGGCTAAGAACGCGATATTTTTAGCTTAACATTAATCTCCGAGGCACACCCAAGGCGTTAATTGAAAGAAGTGATGATATATGGCAATCTGTAACTGTTTTAATACCCTATATCAAAATCAATATGGCGTTTGCAAAAAAGTACGATTTTGCATTTAATGCAACTTTAGAGATTTGAGTAAATGCAATTAAAAAATGTATATAAATGAAATTGTATTATGGCATATTTAAAAAATGAATTTTGCAATAAATGGATGAATATGAACAAGACTACAACACTAAAAACTAAATTTTGCGATTTTTATAAGAAGGTTTAATAATTATTAAATCGCTAATAAGGAGTGAGATCGCAAAATTCTTAACATACATAATATTCAATAACTTGGAAACGGTTGATCTTAGAGTTTTCATTATTTTTTTAGTCATTTGATAATTTAGCACAGATCACAGAAATATATAATTTTTATGGTTCTAACCACTAATTATAAAATTGTGGATCATTTTTGAAAACCCTTTCTTTGGAGATTTGATAGTTGCTTCAGTCACTTTTTTGCACATCTTCTGTTAAAATCTTCGATATTTTGGGACACCTTTTTTGTGCTCTTTAATTCACTCTTCACAAGAGCTCAATATCTCTCCACTGGTCTAAGCTATGGACAATTTTGAAAATTTACCTCTCTTGGTACTAAAGCTATGTTATTGATTTGGTACCACTCCAGAGCTTTCTTACCGTAGTTACATGATACCAAATGGGTCCAAAAATATGTGGACACGTTGTGCATTCTTAAGAAAAGAAGAAGTCTTTTTTGCAAATATTCCTTTATGCATATTTTGGTATTTATAGAGCCGAATGTATCAAATCACTTCTCTGTTTTGCCGCAACTGCAAAAAGCTTGTCATACCATGAATTTTGTAAGAAGTTTTTGCCTCTTTTGGGTCTTAAACTTATCTCCAACATTCCTTCGAGCATTAGCAACAAAAATTTTTGAGACGCAAGCTGCGAGGATTCTGCCAGCACCTACGTTTCTTCGTCAGTTATACAGCTTGAGTATTTTGGTATGAAATTTGGTTTTAAATTCCGAGTACTATTCTTGGCTTGTAATTTTTTTTTTTTTTTGCAGAATTCCAGTTTGGAATTTTTTGAACTTTATATGTTATCAACTTTCCCATTAGCTTTAAATTTTCACACCAAATAGTCGAAGCACTGAGAAAACTGAGCTGATTTTCTACCAGATGTGTTTGGAGTTCCTTTCAATATGCCTTCAATTTTCTAGCCTTCCCAATATCATGTGGTCCTTTCTTCTTACCGAACTAGGTTTCACATCAATAGTCAAATTCTCCTGATACTGTTTAATAACATTAGAAACGGTTTTACGAACGACATTTAATTCTGTGGCCAATTATTTGTAAGACCTATTTAGATTTTTTGAAATTTTTTAATAACTTGACGTAAATCTTTTTCGTCACTTATTTTGATGAAAATAAGGACAAATCAACATGGTTGTTATTAAAAATAATAACTGATGTATTTTTCATGATAACTAGATCAAAAAAAAATTTGAATATTGATTCCGGAAAAAGTTATGAGGCAAAATGTGTGTTAAGATTTTTTCGATCTCACTCCTTATATCCACGCATACTTAACATATCGCGATATTTTTAATTTGTATTTAAGATACACCATTGTAGAGTACATAAATGATAGGGCTCGAACGGGACAACGTAGGGGGAGGAAATTTGGCACAAATATTTGTCTTATATAAGATTTGTTTGGTATTGAAAACGAGAAAAATCGGTCAATAAACTGAAAAGAAAAAAACTTAAAAAAAAAAACGGTCTATCTCACGATACCAAGTTTAATTTTCAGAGTGTAACAAAACCACTTTTTTTAATGAGTCGCCCTAATACATATGTTTGAAATATATGTGTGTTAAAGTGATTTTCGGAAGAGCGGTATGGACTGATCTTCATTTTGCACAAAGATTTATACTAATATAGAATTTACTTATCCCGAATTGTATATATATATATTATAATTATTATGGAATTTTTAGTCATTAAATTCCCATTCCAGGAGAATATTTGTATGGGGTTTAGGTGAAATAGACCCATCATAACCAGTGTCAATAGCATTCGTCCCTGGCCTAATAGAAGATCGTGTGCTAAACTTATCAGTGACGAAAAAATAAAAAAGTTGTCAGAATTAGAGATATCTAATGCACTTCCGTTTTTTTTTTTTAATTATAACGTCAATGATATGTATGATGGATATACCACAGAGTTGAAAACACTATTAAGAGCAATATTGTTCGCTAAAAAATGTTTATTGTGTAGAATCCATACAAAATTACAGAATCTAAGTATATAAATTACAAAAGAAATGACAAAAAATTAAAAAAATATGTTGAATAAAGTTTTTACAACAGTATAATTAGTTTTTGGGTGAATATTCATAACAGTTATGGGTTGTTTGACATTATGAAAAATACCCCAAACTGTTTGTAAATATTTTGGGTTTTTGTTCACAAGTACACAAAAACCCCAAAAACTTGGCCTTTATACATTTTTGGGTTTTTGGGCGATTATTCGTACAGCCGAAAATTTTTACAAAACAAATTAAAAATTGGATGTCGTAGTGCAAGCAGAAGTACACATGAATATTGCAAATAACTTACTAAATTCCGAAAAGATAAGACAACAGCGAAAAATCGACTACATACGTGTTGAAAACAATACCATCAAGTTTCAAAAAAAAGTAGAACGAAAAAGGGATAGTTTTTTAAAAAATTGCCAACATTTCAAAAATCTAAAAAAAAAACGAGAAAAAAGATATAGTCGGTTAATAATTTATTCACTTTTGGGTGATTCCCGAAAGAGGGCCTTATATGGAAGTTATGGTAAATTGTGGACCGATCTTCGTAAAATTTGGCACTATCATTTACATTTATACAAAACTTATTTGTGTCGAATATTAACTTAATACTAACATTTTAATGGGATTTATGGCCTTTCAAGTGATTTTCGGAAGGAGGGTTTATATGGGAGCTATGGTCAATTATAGACCGATCTTACTGAAATTTGACACACATATTTAGACTTATATGGAACTTATATGTGCCAAATTTCATTAAAATATTGCTATATTTAATGGATTTATGATCGTTAAACCCTTTTCCGGGAGGACATTTGTGTGGGGGCCAGGTGAAATAATGGACCGATCATAACTAGTTGTGCTAAATTTCATTTACTTGTCTTTAAAATTACAACCTGTAGTTTGAATACAAAGTTCACATGGACAGACATACGGTCAGACTGACGGACATCGTTAAATCGACTCAGGAAGTGATTCTGAGTCAAATGCTATAATTTAAGGTGGTGGTCTGATGGTTTTTTCTATGCGTCAGCACATCGGCACAAACGTATAATATCCCAACCACCTATGGTGGTGTAGGGTATAAAAAGAAATATACATTTGTACAAGTAGCAGAGGAGGGATTAAAAACTTAATTGCAAAAAAAAAAAAAAATGCATACTCGATAAAAATGTAATAAAACCGACAATTTTAAAACGTCTACAAACAATGTATTCTATTAAATATTTTCGAACAATCTTTAGGCTATAAACTTTTTAAAATTATGGTTGGTAATAGCATTGCACTGATTTTTCAATTCCACGAATTTATCGTTTTTAATGTATTTTTTAATCATTTTACGTTTTGTAGTCATTCACATACTCTCAATCGGGTTGAGATCGACAATACAATTGTTTTGTACCAGTCAATCTGTTATTTATCTACTGCATTTTCCCTATGATCTGCGACATGCAATTCTCGACAAGAAAGTAGCAAAAAGTTCACTAACAGCATTCAAAACTTTTCTGAGTAAAAAAAAAAAAACATTTTGAAATTTAAAACTACTAAAATTAAAAAAAAAAATACTTTTTCTTCAAGATATATAAATTTCTTCTACCATTCTAAAACAAAATTTAGAGAAATTCATTTTAGAGATATTTTGCAATCGAAAAAAGTGGTGTAAATTAAAAATTCTCTGCTATTTATACAAATGCATATTAATTTTTTTGGAATTTTGAAATGTTGCCACATTTTTAAAAACTTAACCCTTTTCGTGCAACTTTTATCCAACAAAAATCACAAGTTGTACCTTAAACATATTTACATGCCTATTCATAAAAAAAGTCACAATTTTATTATGTCTAAAAGTTACGACTATACTTGTGACTTGGTCATAACTTCATATTCTGTTAACATAGTCACAAAACATGCTTAACATTAAAAAATGTTGACTTTTCTTGTGAATTGAAAATAAAATTTTTTGTAAAAAATTTTAAATTTTTAGAGAAGAGTGGATAATTTGCAAATAATACTGTAAAATCCGATGAAAATCTGGGCAAAATGACAAAACTCCTAATGAAATAAGTCCCATGAAATAAGTCCTAAAGAAGAAGCACCTAAAAAAATGAATTTAATTCCAAATATTTTAAATGAAAAAAATACTAAAAGAAATGAAATTACTTCAAAAACAATAATGAAATAAAACCCAAATTTTAGATTTTATTTCATAATGAAATAACTCCCATATAGGAAAATGAAATAAATGCAAATGAAATAATTTCAAAAAGTAATGAAATAAGTCCCAAATTATATACACATGTATATTTTAAAAATGTTTGAAGCTTTAATATTAATATTTAATAGTACAGCGTTAATGCTTTCCTTACAAAAATTTCTTGATTTGTATTAGAAATTTAAAAAATTAATTGTTAAATAGAAAAAAATATAAAAATCGCGTGCCGTTTTATTGAAAATGTCTCTGCAGTACTGTTGACTTTCAACTAAATGTTATTATTTTTTCAAGATGTTAATAAAATATGGTAAAATGAAATAAACGTTTTCTACTAAAAATTTTTAATAAAAAATCGCGCGATTTTTATTAAAATTACAAGTTTCAAATTAATTATTTTTTGAAAAATTTTAATAAAAAATCGCGCGATTTTTTATTAAAATTTTTCGCCTGCGCCGCTTCATCGCTTCTTGTTATTCATCTTCATTAACGTACCGATATCGGTTTAAAATCACTAATGAATAGCAAATAAAGTTGTTTATTAACTGAAAAAGTTTGGTGTATTAACATTTCAGATTCTAAGCAGGGCCGGGAAAAAATCATGTTCTAATTACATTACCTATTGCGTATTACTTGAAACAATATATTATTTAAGTTATGCTTCGGCTTCTGTATAGTCATCATCACTAAGATATCTAGAAAAACTACCTAATTGACAATAATATTATTTTCATGTAAGAGTTAAAAAAAATAAATAAATTAAATAACTTTAATAACTAAAAATGCGTCTCCTGAAAAATTAGATTATTGGAGTTTTTAGTAACAAATGAGCGATATTACTACTTCTGAAAAAGAAATATAGTTCATCAATAAAGTAAATTAGACTTTCATTCAAAAATTTTAAAATTAACCCAAATTTAAGAAAATGAAATAAATCCTAAAAAATGAAATAATTCCTTACTTCTTTGAAAAATGAAACAAATCCCAAAATAAAATTTTGAAGGGAATTATTTCATTATTAGTATTTAAAAAAAAATGAAATAATTTCATAAGAAAATGAAGTTACTTCCCAAAAAAATGCAATAATTTCCAAAAAATTTAGGATTTATTTCACATGAAAAAACTTCTAAAATGTATGGGATTTTTTGGGACTTATTTCATTATCGTTTTTTGAAGTTATTTCATTGGGAGCTATTTCATAGAGCCGAAAATCTGCAGGAAGTGTGAGTAAGAGTGTGTTGTATATATGCTTCATCACTCTTTGGCCCTCAAAAGTTTCAAATATGTATGTATGCATTGTTTTTTCTACAACACATTTTTTTATATTTTCATATTTTTTATTTTCAATTAAAATGTCTTTTTATGATAGTGACAATTCTTATGACTGTCTACATATCAGGTCTTAATTTTTCTGTGAGTAGGCATGTTAATTTTATGATTTGTTAAAAACATATATTTTTCTTTAAGACCCACTGTAACATTTAAGAAGAAGTACATATTTAATTTAAATATTACCTGCCCAAACCAATAATTCCATTGGCGCCACGCGAAATGCAAAGAGCACGCAACTTCGAAATAGGATCCATGCCACCAGCTGAAAGTTCCTGTATCGATTTATTCACAACGTTAGCTTCGAGCTGCTGAAAATCCTAAAGATTTATGGAAAAATTCAACAATTATTAAAGATAATTGCAAATAAGATAAATCATATTAAACATTCATATTATATGGTATTAACAACAATTTTAAACAATTAAAGAATTAATGTTTAATTTTACTTTTGTTTAATTGTATTAAAATATTAACACACGACACTGAGTTAAAAAAAATACACACAGCAGACAGATTTATAACGAAGGAAGTAATAAAAATTATAATTAATAAGCGGGGTTTTTTATATGAACTTTAATTAAGCGTAAGAATACATTGTTTCATGAATATTTTATTTACGAGTAAAAATAATAAAAATTCTTTTCATTTTTTTAGTTATTAAAAATGAAAGAAAAAATGGTGAATAATATTTTTAATTTTAATGAACGACGAAAGCAGTAAACAGACAAAGACTGGACTCAATGAGTTTTTATATAGAATTTAACTATATAAATGTCTCAACTGAAAGCAAATAATTAAATATGTACAAAATTATAAACTTAATTTACTTCATATAGTTTTGTGTTTGTCTGTAAGGATTTTATATATTTATATATGATTTATTTATAAGTGTATATAATTATCATATTTACTATGTATAAAGTAATATTTGTAAGCTTTGTATTTATAAGTAAATAATAAAATATTTATTTTAATATTTATATGTGTGCATTTATATAAGTATGTATTTTACATGTGTTGGATTATTAATGATACTTACATTTATAGATTTCGCTTGTAAGGTTTGACGGCATGACATTAGTAAAAACATTATAATCAATAAAAGTTTTCCAACCCATCCCTTTTTAGTCTATTAAAGAAATTATACAAAATTAGTCTTATTTCCTTAATAATATTTGTACGAGTTTTTATTGTTCTTATTTAGTTATACATTCACCAACCAATTCATGTGTCATGCTTGAAATAATAGTCTACAGTTCATAAGGTGTATGTGTGAAGGACTATTTATATGTATTTGTACATTTCTTTGTAGATAGTGTTTTTGGTATCTAAATTGAAGTAATATTAGGGGTAAGCTTCCAATAAAAAGTACTAGATAGTAACTAATAATAAACAAGCGGGAATGTTATATTCGGCTTGGCCGAATATATATACCCACCATCAACTTTTTCTAATTTTACGTTATATGGGAGGTGGGCGGTAAAGTTTTTTCTATTATTTATTGAACTATGTGTAAAAAATTTCGTTGACCTTTCACGGTGAAATGGGCGAACCATTTTTGGCTTCCAAGTTTATAACGAACCTTAAACTATCTGTTCAAAATTTCGTTGTCCTACATGCTTTTGTTTGAGAGATATCACAAATATTAAATAAAGCTACAACAGACACCCTGTGCTTCTAGTATTTAGCCCATAACATTGTTTATTAACCGCTTTTGCCCATTTTCAATACCAAATAAATCTTATATAAGATAAATATTTAAGCCAAATTTCGATCCTATCCTGCTTTCAACAGACAGACAGACGGACGGACATAGCTAGATCGACTCAGAATCTAACCTAACATCTTTTTGATGATGGGTATACAAAAATACTTTGGTATTTAAAAAACGAGTAAAAAAGTGTTAGTCGGTCAAGCCCGACCATATGATATCCTACACCATTGTGTATGAGTATAAAATTTCAAGAAGGGGACTTATATTAGACCTTTGGTCAATTGTGGATCTATACTTTTACTAAATGTAAAATTAAATATAATGTGTTTATAACAACTAACAACTATATGATTTTATACACTTTAGTGCGATTTCCGGAAGTGGGTCTATATGGGAGCTATGGTAAATTGTGGACTGATTCTCATAAAATCAGTCCACAATTTACCACCTGTGGTGGTATAGGGTATAAAAATAACAATTTTAGGTCTACCCACACAGAAAAAAGTAAAAATGGACTTCAATTACGAAATTTGTAATATTAATTAATTTTTAATTGATTTTGCTCCAATCATCAAAATGATAATATTAATAACTAGAATAATTGATATTATTATTACTTCTTTTCCTTAAATAGATGCAATGAGCTGAAGATTTTTGAAAATTTATTTATATTTATATTATTTCTGTACTTTTGTAGACAAATATTTAATTTTTCTTTATATATTTTTAACAGATGTCAATTTATTAAAAAACAAAACTGAAAACTAATTAGAAAATTAATTATATTAATAAATCATATAATTAAATTCCAATATAAAGTTAATTAATAATTTTATTAAAAAATTATTTGAAATATTTTTTTCTGTGCATATGTAGTTGGCTATGTAAATATGTTTGTTTTAATATTTTATTTCTTAAAATATATTAAAGCTACTACAAATTAATTAGATTAAACCTTAAGAATAATTTATTCATTTACCCCTAATACTACATTATTTATAATAAAACTAGTATGTGCTATTTCTACCTTATATGCAAGTAAGTATTTGTTAAAGTAGTTATATACTAAATAGGTTTTTCCATTTCATTATAATCTATCACCGTGTTATAAATAATAAAATAGATTTTTATTGTAATTGTATGAGTTATTGTACATATGTATGTATAAGTAGTGTGTCAACCAAACACAGCTATACCATAGAAAGAAAATCTATCAAAATAATTTTATTTTTACTGCTACATAATATTTACTTTTTTTCCTTTTTCATTTACATAAGTATCTTAATTTATTACTTTCGTTGTGTGTCATATAATTAATTAATGTATTTGTCATAAAATAAAAATTTATTTAATAGACTAAATTAAATTTAATGAATTGACAAATTAAGAGTAAATATAAAAAATAGCATACATTACATAGCAATACAAATAATATAAATGTAAGAAAATTATTAAATTTTTTTTTTTTTTTTTTGTTTTTATGCTAATAAAAAGGTGTACTAAAAATAATACTTGATTAAGTTAGTACTTAAAATAAAAATCTTAAATAGTTTCAAAAGAATTTATAGCTATAATTAAGAACATTTAACAAGTAAACAGATATAAGTGATCATTTGGAAATCAATAGGTAGGTTTACTGTGCAAATATATCAATATTAAAAATTGTTAAAGAAACCATAATATACTGAAGAAGGATTGATTTGACATCTTGTGTATATTGCTCATTTTAAATTTTGCTGTACAATTTTTTTACAGCTGAGAAGATCTTTTGATGCTTAATTTTAGGTATTCACATCTTCACATCTGTTAACAAAAATCCCGCAATTCTAAAAAAAAATTAAAAATATTCCAAAAATGTAATTTTTTACTTTTTTTTTGCTATATCCTTCCAACCGATATCGGGGAGCAAAAATTTATATTATAAACGAATTCAAAATACATTAGACTATATAAAAAGTATTTGGGAAAATTCGAAATTTATTAGGAAAATTAGTCAAATATTTATTTTCATTTAAAATATTTTGTGCTTAGTTATCTTTAAGAAAAAAATAAATATTATATATTACTTAAGAAAATTTTCATATAACAGAAAAATAATGTGACCACTTTTATGGGAAAAAAATAAAGCGGGAAAATAAACTTTTTTTCAAAGTTAAAATTTCCAAGTTCTTTATTTTGTTGTTTGTTGTTAATGAAATAAAGTAATTCTCAAAAAAAAAAAAATCGTTTTAAAAAATTTGGAACCCTGTGGACGCGCCCCATATAGGTATATAAGGTCTAAGCTAAAAATTTAATCTTTCCTCTTCTATCATTATGTAAAATTTCATTAAAATCGGAAAAGCCGTTTTGAAATTCCATAATTATTTCCATTTCATTTTTTGAATCGCACACTGTGCGCTATTATTGAAACTTTTCACTTAATTATATAGTTCATCGATTAAATATGATATACATAAAAATAGTAATTCAATGTACAGTTCGTTAATTCAGGGCATTAATACATAGTTTTAACGAAGAAGATGCATTATGCAACAAAAAAATATATACATTGAATCAAAGAAATATTTCATTAAAATTTTCATTCAATGATTTCTAACGGGAAATATACGAGGACAAGAAAAAGAAACAACACAATTTTTTTCTAGCACTCTGCATTAAATGCAGACAGTACACATAAAAAAGTAAAAATAGACTTCAATTACGAAGTTGCTTATATAAATTGATTTTTAAATGATTTTGATCCAATCATCAAAATGATAATAGTAATAACTAGAATAATTGATTTTATTACTATTGCTTTCTTTTAAATTTATTTTACTTCTGTATTTTTATAGAAATATCTTTAATTTTTCTTTATATTTCATTAACAACTGTCCAACAACTGACCAATTATAAAATTAATATAATTAATTAAAAAATAAATTGAAATATTTTTTCTGTGTATGTAATTACTTATTTTTTAACAGATTTTTGAAAATACTTTTACTGATTTCTTAATCCAGTTTTCTTGCTTCAATAAATCGAAAGGCAAATTTGCCTATGAATTAATTCTTAATAATATTTTTTTTTTTAATATTACATTTTTGGTTATTGTTAAAAAAAATTGTCACCTTGAAACATATGAATAACACTGTTCTCCAAAAGAACTGTTTGTCCTTTTTACGAATTTATGAATAACTGGAAAAATATTAGGTGGATAAAAGAGATAACTTGAAACTATTTTTAGTCATTAAACTGGTGTTTTATTTATCTAAAATGGAAAAACTGGTCTCGATTTATGCTAGTGTAACCGTCTTATTAATGGGGCCTATAAAAATGAGAAAAGTTTCTTATTTAGTATATCGAAATCCATCTATTCTGGTTAAAAGGAGAATTTTTTGCATACCAATGCACAGTGGGGCAGAATCGGAAATTTTTGGAAATAAATCTGTAACTTCTGATCGGCTGATTGGATTTGCGTGAAATTTGGTATAGGCGTAGCAGAGGAGCGTACAATGGAAGGGGATCCAAAAACTCCTCCGGACCGGAGCTAAGGGGCTCAAAATATGGTACCTCTGACATACAAAATTTTTAATCGATTGCCAAATTTTTATAGGCTCTGGTAAGACCTACAAAAAACATGCTTGAATGTCCTATTTGTGTCTTATAGTTTTTGAGTTATTTTCATTTGAATTTTTAAATACCTCAATTTTGCATATTCTTGGTCCAGTTTTTTTATATATATCCTAGTATTTCCGACCTATTGGTCGAAAAAGTATCTGCACTCTTTTTTCTCTAAAATAAAATTTTCTTTAACATCATATAATAATTGTATACTTTTCTGAAAGGTATCTTCACAAAGATGACTTTAAAATAAAAAGCAATAACTCAATAACTCAAGTGGTCAAGGTACACACCCTCCCGAATTTTACCCATTTTAAACGAAAGTTTTGACTTCAGTCTATATTTTCTCAAATCCCGAATCGGCAAACGGAATGCAGTTTAGGAATCTATAATATATTGTTAAAAGTTTTCAATCAAAATCTACGGGACTTCAGAAAAATTTGGATTTTAAAGCCGAAAATGTGAAAAAATCGGACGAGAAACAAAAATTTTGCAGGCGAATAAAATTATTTTATGTCAGAAGTACCCTACTTTGAGCCCCCTTAGCTCCGCCCTGAGGGGTCTGTTGGATACCAAATTTCACGCAAATCCAATCAGCCGATCAGAAGTTGCAGATTTATTTCCAAAAATGTTCGATTCTTCCCCACTGTGCAATGTAGTTAAAGTTATACAACTAGTTGAATGTTGATCAAAAAGACGTAACCACTATATAAAATATTTTTTTAAATTCTCCATTTTAATGGGAAAATATTTTTTCCTTTCATTAGTGACAGCTGACATTTTTCCGAATCTTGTATGACGCTGTTTTTTGTTACAAAACATTTGCAAGATCAAAAAATGGTATTTATAGAACTAGTGGTCACGCTAATTTGGCCAAATATTTGACAAATGTGAACATAGCTTTAGTAATATAAATAAAATATGGGTACAATTTTTAGAAGATTGAATAATAGAGGTTGCCCGCCTTTATCGTATTATTAAAATTATGTTTTTATACATTTGCCATGATAAATTTTCTTAAAATTATACTTTAGCTGTAAAATAAAAATGTTTAAATATTAAAATTTTAACATATTTTGTTGTTTCCTTTCTTGCTTAATTGTTAAAGTTTTTAAAAAATATTCCTGTAGGTGCCATGTCAATGGCAAAAATCGGTATTATTTTTGTTAAAAAAAAATGATATATAAATATTCTTTTAGTTAATGATAATGTTAAAATTTAAACAGAATATAATAATTATTTCTTTTATGGGATTCAAAAGAACTTAAACACTTAAAAATAAAAAAAATATATATGTATATATAATAATATTCTTGGTGTTTATTCTTAAACAAATAGGTTGAATGACTTTAAAAAGTTAAATACAAACAAAGAACTCAAATGGAATTAATGATTTTAAAGTTTTGTTTTTGTTTTGTTAAACATGAAAAACCATCATCAACAAGCGTTGATTGTTAGTAACAATAAACAGAAATATATTTCAGACGAAAAAAAAAAAGAAACATAAAAAAACCGGCAAAATAAAAAATACAGTCTACAAAAAATACCAAATTTAAATACATCGGTATACATATAATATGAACAGGTAACAAGACAAACTACAGATGTGAACAAAATTATATTCGAGATACTTTCCCCAGATACATCACAGTGAATCATAGTACAAATATAAAATAAAGCAAAACATTTTAATTGAACTCTAAACAGTTAGACAGACAAATTATGACTCATACAATATTTAATTTAATAATTTAGTTTTCTTTGTTATTACAAGCACAATAAAATTAAATAAACGGAAATATATAATTATTTCTAACTAGCATGACATTGAAGGTAATTTACTAATAAAAACAATATGTAATTTGTATATTTAAATTAATTAAGAAAAAAACTTACAAATAGTTCATCACCCATTTTGTAGGCTTAAATTTTTTAATTGATCTTTTAATAACAACTACTTTAAATTAACAAAAAGTAAAAAAAAAAAAAACAAAATAAATAAAAAATTGATTATGTTATTTAAAAAAAAAAAAAAAAAGTAAAAATAAATTAAATAAATTTTGGCATTAAATAAAACTCACTTTATCACAATTTCACTGTCTGAAATATATTTTATTTAATATTTTCTTTTTATTTTTACTTTATTTGTATTTAAAATTCAATTGTATGTTGTTACTTGGCCGGCTTTGAAAAACAAACTAAATATTCAATGCCAAACAAATAATTCCCCAACTACGTTCAAATCTCGTTTTATGATGTTTGTGTGTATGATAAAAAAAACACACACACACACACATAACAATAGAAAAAAACTGAAAGATACAAATGCGAACACAAAACAGCGATAGCTAAACAATAACAACAAGTGGCTAAATGTAGAGCACACCTATAATTTTATTAGTCAGACGGTAGGTCGGTCACAAGAGCCGCTTTTGTTCTCTCTCGCTACTTTTCTACCTCACGCTCTCTGAATAAACTTTGAAATTCATGGGTATTCCACATGAAACTACAAGTTTGTTATTTCTTATACGAATGCCAAAGTATTACAGCAGATATTAAAATGAATTAAAACATTTACATAAATCTAATTTGAGTGCAGTATATTACTCGAATAAAAATTATTCGAGTAATTGAAAAAACAATTTAAAATTTGTTCGACCAAACAAAATATTCCAGTTAAGAATAAAATATTATTTCAATATTTTTAGAGTAATCGAATAAAAATTTTGACGATAAGCATTTTTTTTTTAACCCATTTTGGACCACTACCCGATTACGTTGAGATAACTTTAAGAAATTTGGCACAAAGTTTGTTTTTGTGATAACAAATTCAAGAAATCTTACCATTTTTGGACCAGAAATTTTTTCTGAACAATATTTTGAAAAATTTTTTAGCTCAAATTTATAGTTATTTATCTCTAGAAAGATTTAAAAATATCGCCGAAATGATCATTGATGCGTTTTCGCAACACTAAGTTTGTAGCTTTAATACCCAATTTTGGGCACACTATTTATACAAAACTTGATTTTTTCTCTTATTTTTAAGTTAACATATTAATCTTATAATAATTATAAAAAGTCACCATTAACTGCATAACTGCATAACTATTTAATAAGGCGATGTAAAAGTTACTGATGCGGAAACGCATCAGAGGTCCAAAAAAAAGTTAAAGGGGAATATTGCATATTATTTTATCAGAAAAAGAGTTTTTGGTGATTTGATTTTTAAATATTTTTTATTACGTTTTTCTTCTTCTTTGATACATGGTAACTTACAGATAATACGAGGATTGCCTTTTTTACTTTGCGCATTGGTAAAACTTCGCAACTTGCGATAAATATGACACATAACTCAAAAAGTACAATGATTTAATGGATTATGTTCGTACAAATTTTTTTAATTCAAACGTAAAAAATATTGGCTCTTGGACGAATATGTTGATTGCCTTCTAAATATGGTTGCTTTCGGAGAAAATATTGATGATGTGCATATACCAATTATGCCACACTGACATATCGTGAGATTAAAGAATTCCTGGGCTTTATTTTCACTAACATGTATTAAAATTGTATTAATATTTGAGCATCCAAAATAATTTTTCTCGTTTATTTACATAAGAAATGAGATCGAAAAAATCTTAACACACGTTCCTTGTTTTTTTTTTTTTTTTTTTTTTTTGATCAAGTTATCTTTGAAAAATATGTAAGTTATTAATTTTAGTAACAACCATGTTGATTTGTTGTGAGTTTGATCAAAATGAGTGACAAAAAGAAGTACGTGATAAAATAATTACAGATTAAAAGGAAAGAAACAACAATTTTGTCCGACAAAAAATTTTCCAAAGAATTAAAGGTATGTCGTCAAACTGTTTCCAAAGTTATTAAACAGTATCAGGAGAATTTGACTATTGATAGGAAACCTCGTTCGGGAAGAAAAAAAAAGGTCCACAAGTACATATTGAAAAGAGCTTCAAACGCATCTGGTAGAAAAGCCGCCCAATTATCTCAGTGCTCTGACTATTTGGTGCGAAAAGTTAAAGCCAATGTAGGCTTGAAAACCTACAAAGTCCAAAAAGTTCCAGACAGGTATCTTTGAAAAATATGTAAATTATTAATTTTAGTAACAACCATGTTGATTTGTTGTGAGTTTGATCAAAATGAGTGACAAAAAGAAGTACGTGATAAAATAATTACAGATTAAAAGAAAAGAAACAACAATTTTGTCCGACAAAAAATTGTCCAAAGAATTAAAGGTATGTCGTCAAACTGTTTCCAAAGTTATTAAACAGTATCAGTAGAATTTGACTATTGATAGGAAACCTCGTTCGGGAAGAAAAAAAAAAGGTCCACAAGTACATATTGAAAAGAGCTTCAAACGCATCTGGTAGAAAAGCCGCCCAATTATCTCAGTGCTCTGACTATTTGGTGCGAAAAGTTAAAGCCAATGTAGGCTTGAAAACCTACAAAGTCCAAAAAGTTCCAGACAGGTATGCAGCAAAAAATTTTAATGGTCACGGAAATTAAAATTAAATTTCATACAAAAATACTCATGTTGTATAATGGATGACGAAATGTATGAACTGGTAGATTTTACGCAGCTTCCGGGTTAAAATTTTTATGTTGCTAATTGTAATACCAAAATTTTCTAAACAATTCTTGGTATGGCAAACTTTATGCAGTTGCATCAAAGAATGTTTGCAGAAAGGCCTCTTCTTTTCATAAAAAAGCACATGTCCACATATTTTTGGCCCGATTTGGCATCATGTCACTATGGTAAGAAAGCTCTGGAGTTGTACCAAACATACTTTTAATCCAAAAGACATCAATCCTCCAAATTGTCCGGAGCTGAGATCAGTGGAGAGATATTGGGCTCTTGTGAAAATATATATGAAGAGCAAAAAAAAAAAAAAGATGTTCCAAAATATCGAAGATTTTAAAAGGAGATGGGCAAAATGTTCCAAGAAAGTGACTGAAACATCTATCAAAAGTTACATTTTTCTGTGATCTGTAATATAATATCAATTAAATAAAAAATCAAATCTCTTAGATCAACCATTTCAAATTATTGAATATAGCGTAGCCCGGTGCGCTGTGCTACCCCTTATTAGGCGATATCAAATATGTATTTACTACCGTTTAAGATTAAAATGTGGGCGTGTCATCCAACCCAGTTCTTACATAGCCTATAACGACCATCGGCACTGGTACTATCTGTGTGTCAAATTACGTGAAAATCTGTGCAGCCGATTGAGAATTTTAAAAAGTGGTCGTAAAATGTGGGCATGGCGTCGAACCCAGTTCATATATAGCATATAATGATCAGCGGCACTGGTACTATCTGTGTGTCAAGTTTCGTGAAAATCGGTGCAGCCGTTTGAGAGTTTCAAAAAGTGGGTGTAAAATGTGGGCGTGGCATCCAACCCAGTTCTTTCATAACCTATAACGACCAGCGGTACTGGTACTATCTGTGTGTCAAATTTCGTGAAAATCGGTGCAGCCGTTTGAGAGTTTTAAAAAGTGGGCGTGGCATCCAACCCAGTTCATATCTTAAATATTAATATTGATACCAAAGTGGCTCCGACAAAATTTTAGAACTCTAACTGTTATATTTTTTCAGATATGATAATTTAATATTTTCTTTATATGGGAGGTGCCACGCCCACTATTGCTAGTGTACCAATTTTTGTCCAAAATATTCATATTGAAGCTAATGCTATTCGTACAAAATTTGAGCTCTCTAACTTTTATAGTTTCCCAGATATAAAAATTTTGGTTTTAACTTTATGTGAGAGATGACACGCCCACTATTTCTTTTCCGCCCATTTTTGCACAAAATGTCCACATTGACACTTAAGTTTATTTTACAAAATTTGGGAAATGTAACTGTTATAGTTTTCTAGTATTGGCAAGCAATATTAGGCGTGGGATGTGCCACACCCCCTATTGCTAGTTCGCCTATTTTTTTCCAATGAAGAATGTTCATATAGGTGTCAAAATTGTTCGTGCAAAATTTGAAGACTCTAGTATTACTAATTTCAGAGATATACTAAATACTTTTAATAGTTATTTAGTAAGTGGGCGTGGCACCTCGCCCACATGGAATTTCAAAATAAAAAGTAGCCTATTTTTTCTTCCAGGCATATAGGAACACACTGTGAAAAATTCAAGAAAATCGGTTTAGCCATTTAGGCGGCTATAGACTTCAAACAAACACACATTAATTTTTATATATATAGATTATATATGTTAAGATTTTTTCGATCTCACTCCTTATAATATAAAATCGTTTAAAAAAGACTAGAGTTAACTTTTGAAAGGAAGCTTTTACATGTCTTCCTTTCGGTTTAAATATCCTTAAAAACAGGGTTATGAGAGTGTTGGTATTTGTATGATTAGTCAAAAATATGTTCAGATTTCAAAGTTTGTCAAACCCCACAAAAGTTACAATAGTCCGAAGCTTTTAAAATTATACGGTTGCGTATATCTTCCAAAATTCGTATGTCAGTGTATGTTTAGAACAGCGTCACCGGTGAAATTTTAAAAAGCTTTCAAAAAAGGGAATTTGAAAAGAAAAAATGGGATTTAAAAAAAAGGCAAACTTCTTCAATACCTTGAAACGCCTTAAAATTTCTTTATTTGATAAAATCAAAAACAATAAAAGTTGTATTTTAAGAAAAACTACTAAATTCAATTTTGTTAATAACAAAATAATTTATAATAACTTGTAAAAGTAAAGATTTATTAACAATAAACAAAATTTAAAAAAACATATCAAAAACTACAAATATACAGCGGGTGTCATAAATAAGTCAACAAAGTAGTATCTTGTACTCAATTGGTTCTTTTTCAAGTTGTAGATCGTAGATATCAAAAGTAACATGCAATTATAAATATATAATGTCTTGTTAGTATAATAAGCTGCAAAAGATTCAATTCAACACATTACTTCTCAGTGAATGTGAGTGTTTTTAAAGAAGTCTAAAAAATCAATGTTCCATAAATAAGTAAACATGGCTATCAGAACTACGGTGACCGCCTATATTTTGATACATTATTGCCAAACGTGTTGGTATAGTGACTACATATATTCTGCATATTACTGGACAAAATTAAGAGATTTTAGTATTAATTAAGTCCATTAGTTTGGTCAATTATGGGGACTCTATTTTTTTTTTTATTAAATTTTGGTGGCACATCTGGACTTTGAGTAGGTCACTCTGAAATGTTAATTATTTTCTCAGTTATATATTTTGAATCAAATTCACCCTAATTTATAGGTGAATTTTCCTACTATAGGATAAAATCCATAAAAATTAAACAAAAACTTTTTGAAACTATTCCACCTTTGAGCAAATAAAGGTAAATTTGGGATTTTATTTTAACTTTGTGTACCACTTTTTTTCCTATTTTATAAATAAAAATGTATTTCCAAACCATTAAGCCTTTTCTGCCGGACTTAAGTATTGGTTTTCAATACTTAAAAGTTAAAGTTTAAACATTTTAGAGCTAAACGTACATATAGCCTACATTATATATCATGCGAATCATAGGTTATTCAATCCAGAGACTTATTTTCTAGATTTTTCATATTTTTTTTTTTCATCAAATTTTGGAGATTTATTATACTTATGTATAAAATTTTCCGTACAGTAAGACCATGTTTTTCATCTTCATATATTTTTCTGTGAGTTGTAAATTCAGACCATAGTTTTCGGACTTTCGGAGTAAGTTTTGATAAAAATTTTGGAGCAGAAAGCATAGGATTTTAAAGCTAAATTTATATCTATTATTTTGTAGTGATTCTTTGGCGTTTACGAGAGTAATTTTGGTCAACGCGTTCATTGTGTTTGAAGCATTTAACCACCTTATTTAACATCGATGTAAAAGAAAACAAATTGACTTCATCAAAAACATGTAAATTTTTAAAAATGGACCGTAACATTTGCCGTTCTTTAAAGCGAAACAGAAATGATAAGTTTGTTTACTTATTTATGACACCCGCTGTATTTTCTAATGTTATATTCGGCTCGGCCGAATCTAAATACCCACCATCAACTTTTTCAAATTTTACGTTATATGGGATTTGGGCGGTAAAGTGGGTGGACCATGCCCATTTTTTGTTTACGAGTTTACATTGATCCTTGAACTACTAGAACACAATTTCGTTGAAGTTTCGCCTTATATGGGAGGTGGGCGGTAAAGTGGACGGGCCACGCCCATTTTTAGTTTCCAAGTTTATATCGATCCTCAAACTATTTATACAAAATTTCATAATGCTTTTGTTTAAGAAATATCAGCAGAAAAGTAAGAAATGGACACCCTGTGTTTCTAGTTTTTAGCCCATAACTTTTTTGTTTATTAACCGATTTTGCCCATTTTCAATCCCAAACAAACCTTATATAAGATAAATATTTGTGCCAAATTTCGTCCCCCTACGTTTATCCTGCTTTCAACAGACGGACAGATGGACGGACATAGCTAGATCGACTCAGAAAATATATACTTTGTGGGGTCTTAAATGATTCCTTCGACATGTTACACACAGAATGACAAAATCAATATAAACCCCCCCCCCCCCCCCTCATCTTTTTATGGTGGGTATAAAAATAAAAAATATTTTATAACTTAAAAACAGCAGAAAAGTCCTTTTGCCGAAATCCGCAGAATTCATGTACGGCTTAGTGATATAAGATACTGTTGAACTAATTCTATAAACTTATATAGTTTTCATTAATTTTTTTTTTTATTTCTCTATTATAAAACTAAGTTTAAAATTGGAATTTTGAAATAATCTTAAACAAACCCCAAATTTTGTAACCAAGAATTAAAAGCGGTTGGAATTATTTTCCAGAAATCAAAACTTATATTTCAGTAATAATGGTTTAAATTTAATTAAATATATCATTTATTTTAACATTTCACAAAAAGAAAAAAAATTTGTTTATACAGTCCTTAAACAAGTATTCTAAACCACATTAATGGTCTAGAGAATTCGTAATAACTTTAACATTTTTAATCGAATTTTTATTACATGATAATTATATTTAAATAACGATTTTTTAGCCAATATAAACGCATCATAAAAACTTCATGTCCGAGACGGCACGGCACAACCGATTTCAATTATATTTTACATAATATCTTTAACATCAGAATACATAAGTTACGGTCAATTTTAAAAGTCCATAAATTTTGGTGCAGTCTAATGCCCACCTTGTTAATAAAAAAAAAATTAGTCTCATTTTCGAGTACAGTGTAATTAATATTCAGAACAATCGAATACATTCTTTACAACGCCTGTGTGTATTAAAGCCCGCTGAATACAACAAGTAATTTATTTTTAATGTAACGTCATAACTAATATATGTATAAATAAACGTAGGGAGAAAGAGAGTTAACTACCTGGGTTTTCACTAGTATTGATTATTATTGTTGTGATCCTTTTATGTTTATGGGAAAATTAATTGCATTTGTAGATGTATAAGTACGTTTTTTATTGAGAGATAATTTCTATAGAAAATTATAAAAGGTAATCAGACCAATGAAATAACTTATGTTTTAAATAATTAAAATTTATTATTTTAAATACACTTTTTGAGTAATTTTACGCAAAAGTTTCTAAATCGATTGAATTAAGTCGAAAAAGGATACATTTTTATTGGGAAAATAAGCGATATTTCACCTCGCTTTGAAATATTTTCCATATAAATTGTTTTTGTTTTTCAAAATTTTGTGTGAAAATATTTAGTTTGGCAATGAGCTATAATTACCTCTATATAAAGGATGGAACCATTCTGAATGTTCTCAGTAAGTATCGTGCTGGGACTCTAAATGGCTTCTGAATTATTGCAAAAAATATAACGCAGTGTAAAATAAAAAAATTAATTATTTTGAAAGAAATTTCAAGCATAAATTTTTTCACTTTCTTCGGCGGTACTTTTTTCAATAACTCATAAACTATTCAGAGTTCCATCATGATACTTACAGGAAGCATTCAGAATGGTTCCTTTCTCTATATAAATATTTCAACGAATTTAAAAATACTACTTTTTGAAATAAGCGACCGCGAAATTTAATTCGCGAATTATCCACCAATAAAATTTAACATAAAAACATGTTCCAGGTGTCATTTTAAAGGTAATTTAATTAAATTTAAATATTCGTCTCAATAAACGTTGTAGCATAAATATTTTGGAAGATATTCGTATTTTTAAAAACACAATTTTTCTCATTTTTGAGATATTATAAATAGCGAAATATTAATATTCTTGCGAATTTCATTACATTCGGATGGTTTTTGGAAAAAAATTTGTGATTTTTCAATTTTGTTATAAACAAAACAATACAAAGTGAAATAAATATTTCGTATTTATTATGACATTTGTTGTCATAATTTGTAAAATATTGCGAGTCCCAGAATGCCATTTGCCATGGTTATAGAAAACATTTTCGCCATTAACATATATTTTTAAACATTTTGGAAAAAAACTCTTTTCAAGATATTTATCCGCGAACGAAAAATAGCGAGATATGGACCAATTTGATGTTGAGAAAAAAGTCATGTTCTACGCATATTAAAGGTAATTTTGATACCTTTAACATGACATCTCAATAAATCTTAAAGATATTTGTAATTATGTGTGCAAAACTTTGTACATATTTTTAGCTATTTTACACTTTCAAAATGTGATATTTCGCGAACCACTTGATGAAATTATCTGAAATTTTTTAATTAGTCTTAGTTTTTATAAGAATAATGATTGCACCAAATTCAGACAGGTAAGGTCAAAAATTGTAATTTTTTGTGTTGGTTTTAAATCGAATGACTCATTTCCTATATTAAACTTCATGATTGAATTTAACATACTTACATAGAAAAAAAAGGTACATATATTTAAAAATTTATTTCATTAATATTAAGAGTCGAACATGACTATTTTTCCCAAACTTTTTTCATAAAAAATAAATTTTTTTTCATAGACATTGTTAAATTGTTCTTTATGAAAATTCTAGGAATTTTGCAAAAATTTGATACCATTTGCAGCGTTTCTGTTCTGTTGAATGATACCTATATACATATATATACTTAATATATGTATGTGTAGCTAAAAATAATTAAAAACTAAAAATTCCATCAATTTCATTACCAATGAATATATTAAATAAAATTTAAACAATTTATTTAAGTCTTTTTGACTTTTGATTCATATAGAAAATAGTTTTAGTATTTAAGAAATTATTCTTAAATATTATGAACTAAAATCAATGAAACAAAATTTTTACATTTATGGTCAAACTTTTTTCTGTGTATGTATACATACAATACTTTTGCTTTAACTGCAACTGACAGCCAGGGCTGTCAGATGTGGCAATTTTTCGCCAAACGTGGCGATTTTTAATTGCTCTTGGCGAATAAGTTTTCCGTTTTGCGACATGACAAATTGTTTGATGATTTTTAACAAGGTGGTGATTTATTTGGCTAACTTTTAAATTTTTATTAAATAGGTATTCGTGGAGTAAAACTATTACGTTTTCTTACTAGCAAACGAATATTTTTAATCTAATACAATGGTTCTCAAATGGAGGTCCGCGGTTTTCAACAAGGGGTCCGTTCAAAGATTGTTAGGTGGTCGCTAAGACCTTTTGTTTGAACATAAAATTAAAAGTATTTCTTTAAAAATATAACACACATTTATTTATTTCTTCGTACTTAAAAAATAATTCGAAGTTACTAATCAAAGTTGCAAAGTATTTTAAAGTATTCTTATAGAGTAAAAACTCGAAAATTATTATTTGTGCTTGATTTTTATTATCACTCTGGTAATTTCTACAAATTGGAAAAAACATTTAATGATATTTCGTCCTTGGCTTATTACATTTAATAGCAATTTTCAAACCCCTTTTCAAACACAAAGATTTTATTTTAAATTTATAATTAATGAAAATCAAATACTTTTACAATTTTCTTAAGTAAATCCTGATTTAAAAAAAGCATTTGATATCAAATTAAAACGAGAGAAGAAGATATAGTCGGTCAAGGTGGAGTCCGAAGATTTTTTCTCTGCGTTACAACTTCTGCACAAACACATAATACCCCAACCACCTATGGTGGTGTAGGGTATAAAAATAGAAATATTTTAATGAAATTTAGCACCAATAAGTTTTATATAAGCAAAAATCCGTCTGCCGAATTTCATAAAGATCGGTCCATAACTGACCATAGCTCCCATATAAACTCCTCTCCTGAAAATCACTAACGTGCATAATCCCATACAAATGTTAGTATTATATTAATATTTAACACAAGTAAGTTGTATATAAGTAAAAACAAAATTATGTGGATCGAAATGGTATATAGTCGGGCTTGACCGACTATATCTTCTTCTCTCGTTTTTTTTTTTTTTTTTTGTAGATTAAGAATTATTTAGGAATAACACTTGGTTTTAAGTTGAGAAAGTATCACTTTTTTCTCTCAAAGGAATACCAATTTTAGTTCAAACTTGAAATTCAACATACGTATTTTAAGAAATAAATTTAAATTATCAAAATTCAAAGAGTTTAGTTTCTTAGAATACAGTTAATTTGCTACTCCAAAATACCTGCTCCTCAAGTTTGATTTGTTCCTTCTTCTCAATCGAGTATATCCATTGCAGTTATTATCCGCAAAATCTTGTTTTGACGTCTCTGAATTGTCTCTGTATTTGACGCCGAGACCGTGCCCCATTTTTGAATACCATAACTCCATATTGGCTTCAAAACTGAGTTATATAAAAGTAGTTTACAAGATATAGTGGGGCAGAATCAAAATTTTTTGGAAATAAATTTGTAACTTCTGATCGGCTTGTTGGATTTAGTAGGGGAGTGTTCAATGTCAAGTTTAGAAGGGGGACTGAACATACCCTTCAGGGCCGGAGCTAAAGGGGCTCAAAGTTGGGTACCTCTGACATACCTGTACCAAATTTCATGCAAATCCAACAAGCCGATCAGAAGTTACAGATTTATTTCCAAAAAATTTCAATTCTGCCCCACTGTGCGATCTAAAGTAAGTGTTGAGTTTCTGCCGATAAGCCAATTTATTTGAAGTGCTTTAAGTTTAATTTGTGTCAACTTGGCATCAATATGGGATTTCCATGTAAGACGTCGATCAAGATGGATACCGAGGTTTTTGACCTCTGATTGCTGGGGAATAACTTGGTTATTAATAAAGATGGGTGGGCATGTCCCTCTACGCAATGTTCGATTATTAGTTGGCATATCAGAGGTGTATATTAAGTACAACAAAGGACCCAGTATACTACCTTGTGGTACTCCTGCTTCAATGGGCTGTGGATTACATATGAAGTCTCCCTCTTTAACAATAAATTTTCGATCAGTTAAATAGTTTTCCAACAATTTATGTGCATTAGTGGGTAAATTTTTATCTTATATATCATGCCATAGTGCCATACTTTGTCAACAGCTTTCGAAACGTCGATAAAGAGAGCAAAGCAATACTTCTTTTCTTCAAACGTTTTGTTTATAACATTTACAAGTCTGTGTGTTTGTTCGATAGCGCTGTGTTTTCTTCTAAATCCGAATTGATGATTGGGTATACATTGGTTTCGATTCAATAGAGGGGTTAACTTATTCATTAAGAATTTCTCAAAGAGCTTTGACATATTAGATAATAGACTTATAGGTCTATACGATTCTACTTTTGTGTGAACTTTTCCTGGCTTAGGTATCATGGTAACCAGTGATACCTTTCAACTTAACTCAGGATTTATTTTTTTTTTTTTTTTTGAAAAAGTCAACAATTTCTATTAAAATTTTTAATTTTTAATGTGAACAATATCTGCAAAAATAGTAAAATTTAATTATTAAATAATACGAAAATTATTTTATAGCAAAATAACACAGAAATATAATAAATTACCTTAATTATTTAAATCGGAATGTTTTAAATTACAATTAAATTTAAATTAATTCTATGTAATATGTATTTCTCAAAAGTAAATAATAATTTTACAAATTATATTTTATTAAAAAACGAAAATAATTAAAAAACGAAATATTTCGTGAATTTTGTAAAATGTTATTTTCGTAAAATATAAGAAATATTCTTATACTTTACGAATAAATTGGCTACGAAATATAAAATGTGTCATAAACTTTTTTGCTATTCAAAGTTACACACTTTTGACATTTTTTTGGTTTTTGAGAAAATTAAGAAGCAAAATTAAATCGCGAGTTTTTGCAATTTCACAAAACTGAAAACTGAAATTGATAAAAGGCTTAATGGAGTTTATGTATACAAATTTTTATCGAAACTGAAAGCCATCAAGTAAAAAAATATACTTTTTCGGGCGTTCTTTCCTGGAATGGTCGATATATATATATATTTTTTTTTTAATTTTTGGCATATTGCAACCAAGTACTACAAATCCCATAATTTGAATACGGTAATACCGTAATTTCTTTATCAAAATTTTATAAGCTGTAAATTTTTTTTTAATTAAATACACTGGTCGACAAAAACATTTTTTTTTTTTTTTAGCTCCTTCGAAAAAAAATATGTAGACTAGATGGAATTCCGCATGCTTTCAGTTTCAGCGTGTCTATTTATTGTGCCCTAAATATGACGAGTACTCGAGTATATTTCACTTTTACTTGACAACGGTATGCACGATTTATATAAATGATACGCCAAGATAAGCGGAATAAAATTAGCTTTAAATCACTCTACTATCACTCAATAGTTTAGGAGATATTACGAAAAAAGTGTCGGACAAAATTTTTTTCATTCAAAATTTAAGATTTATTTTTTTACTAAAACTTTGTTCTAAAAGTGAAAACATCAACAATATTTAAGTTTATCACCTTTATCTCAAAGCTGGCAAAACTACGAGTAAACAAAGCCATGTATCATAAAAATTGATGCACAAATCTTCATTGGATTCAAAGTTAAGTTAGGATACCCATGCATACCTATAGCTAAGTGGAAATACACTAGTAGGCAAAAAAAAACAAAAAAAAAAAATTTTTTATATTTATTAATTTTTTTTAAATAAAAAAATATAGGTGGATTGGATGGAATTACTTTTTTTTCTATCACGTATTGATGCATGCCTACTATGAGAACAGTTTGTCCAATTTAGATAAATTGAACTTTAATATATAGCGTCCTAAATTGTCTTTGAGCTGAATTTATATAATTTTTTGTCCAGTTGATATTTCCGTAGTTATTCGGTAATTAGTACCGACAATTTTAAAATTTATTTTTTTGAAAACTGGTGAAAATTTTGATCCATAACTCTTAAATCTTTAAGCGAATGAAAAATATTGTTGACATACCTTGAAGACAATTTTCGTATGCATCTTTTGATGTATCAATTATCAAAATCGTGTAAAGACTTCTTTAGTTATAGCCTAAGTTTGACAAACCATTCTCGAATTTTATAGTGTGACCGCTGAATACACATAAAAAAATCAGTACCCTATAGAAAAAAAAGTGAATGCAGATTCTTGTTTAACTCGTCAGAATCCACCTATTCCACCTATTTTTGTTTCAAGAAATAATAAAAAATTTTTTTTTGGTCACCACTGTATTTCTACTAGGGTGATCGATTATCCGACTTTTTTGAGAAACCGGTTTTCGAATAGTTCGAATAGTTGATATTTTAAAAAAACCAGTTGCACTTTTTGAAATTCAGAAAAACCGGTTAACCGGTTTTTTGCAGAATTTAATATTTATATCAAAAGACAAAATTTCTTTAAAAAATCAATTCTTATAATTAAGTTAAAATTTATTAAATACAAGCGTAAAAGCCTAACAATGTCAGGAAAATTAATATAATAATGAAAATATGCACAAACAAATCCTAAAATTAAAAGAACAAAATATGAATAACATTTAGACACCTTCCTCTTCCTAATCGAAGTCAATTATTTGAAGCCGTTCAAATTTATTGGAATTATATTGATTAAAGTTTTAAATTCGTAAACCTTTCAAAATAAAAAAATCGTCGTAAATGCGCTCCTGGCCGAAATACAGAATCAGTTTTTTATAGGATTTGGAGAGCAAACAATAAGTATAGCAACTCAAAAGTTCTTAATACCAAAACAGACATTTTGGTCCCTGATAGAAACATTTGGCACTATTAGAATTTGTTGAAAGAATAGTTTTATAAGTATGCCGATTTTTAGTTTCTTACGTCGTCTGGGAGCTTCAGAAAGCTCTGAAAAGGAAACATTGCTTAGAAAAGATATATTAAATCCATATATATAGATCCATGTATTTTCGCTCCCTGATAGAGATTTCAAAATCTGGCTCCGTTAGGATTTGTAGGACGAATAGGGTTATAATTAAGCTGAATTTTAATTTTCTATGTCTTCTGGGAGCTTTAGAAAGCTCTGGAAAGAAAAAAATTCTTAGAAAAAAACATATAAATCCTCTTATATCCGCTCCCTGATAAAAATTTCAAAATATGGCTCCATTAGGATTTGTTGAACAAAAAGTTTTATAATTAAGCCAAATTTTAATTTTCTACGTCGTTTGGTAGCTTCAGAAAGCTCTGGAAAGAAAAAAAATGCTAAGCAAATTATATATCTAGATGACTAGAAGATAATTATGTTTCAAAATTGTAGAAAAAATCATCTAAATTTTTGTTAGCATAAACAGAAACCATGGCTTAATATGGAAGCCTGTCTCAATTGAAACTTTTCTAACACAACACCTTTAAAAAATAAAGGAAATATTGGATCAAAAAAATTAAATTGGGTCATACAGGATAATTATTAATTATTTATTTGTATAATATTACAGAATAAATTCCAATTTAGACTTAAACTATATTTTAAAACATAAGAAATCAGTCTTTATGAATATTTAAAAAATTATTCCTAGATTTTCAAATATTACTATCACTATTTAGTACATGTTTTCTGAAATAAAATGCTATTTTTAAAACCGGTTTTTTGTGTTTAAAAAAACCGGTCTATTCGACATTCGAAAAATAAACATTTTGAAAAAACCGACAGCACATTGACTGAAAAACCCGGTTTTAAAACCGGTTGGAAAACCGCGTCGATCACCCTAATTTCTACTCAATTGTATGTAACATGGGTATTTTTACTTAACTGTGAATAAAATTTAGATTTGTGCATCAATTTTGAAGATACATGCCTTATTTTATTCGCAGCATTACCAGCTTTAAGACAAAGATGATAAACTGTAACATTTTAGATATTTTCATTTATTAAAAGAAATTTTAATAACAAAAAAATCTACAATTTTGCATGAAAATTATTTTTTTCGGACACTTATTTCAAAATAACTCCGAAACTATTGAGCACATAAAAAATTAAGTCTGGAGAATTTGAAGATACTTTGATCAATCATACACACCGTTCTTGAGTTATGAGGAAATATACTAGAGTAATAGCCTTACTATGGGCGAAATATTAGACACGTCCATAAAAAAAATCCAGACCTGATGGAAAAAAACTGAAAGCAGATTCGTGTTTAGCACATCAAAATACATCAAATCCAACTATTCGTCTATTTGGGAGGATTTTTTTGTTGACCAGTGATATTATTAGTGGTCGTATTATTTAAGTAACATAAATTTTCTAAGAATTTTCTATTATAAGTACCAACATTAATCTACTTTGAAAAGTCTTCTAAAGAAATAAAATGCAATTACAGCTGAACTGCATTCCATAAGAATAAACGATTGTGTATGCTACTATAAATACTCCTATATATGTAAGTAGGAAGAGTAACTATTTATTTATTTATTCGAGTACTAAAAATTGAACTTGAAAAATGTACTTATTCTACTGAACACAATAAACTAACATCACATGTTCAATACTCGTACACAAGTTGCAATACAAGTTCAAAAGTTGCATGTAGATACATATGTATGTATATATGTACATATAAATACTTATTAACATTGAATGTTGCACAGTTGTGCGAATGTGAGTTGTATGTATCAATAGTTAATGTGTGTCAATAGCATACAATCTAAATTAATGTTTACTCATGTCAACGATGAGAAATATTTAGAAATCAGAAAAATACACTTTCCTACCTACTGCAAACAGACAGACAGAGCATTTCAGGCAGACATAGACACAGCCAGTTAGATATAAAACGTAATCACAGTGTAGGTTTAGAATTAGATATAATTTTTATTACAGTTCTACTAGTTGTTGCTGACGATGGTGTTATTATTGTTGTTATTTTCGTTAGGTAAATATACATGAAAATAGATACATATACATACAGACATTCGTATGCAATGACTTCTAATCTGGGATTGTCAGTCACTATGTGTATCGCATTTGTACACATAAAGTACACATTTACTGAGCTCGATCGAAATTGTTAATGTAAAATGAATGATTTGCTTTATATGTATATCTAGGTGAGTGGGTGTTTTGGAAAATACCTTCGGTATTACTGAATAATGGAAATGTTTTTTCTTTTAGGTATTACAGTGTAAATAGGCGTTAATATATTCGTATTTGTTCAGATTAAAAATAATTATTTTTTGGAAAAAATAAGTAAATTTCAAAGAAAGAAATACTAGTAGAAATATATTTATGTATGAGTATAAGTATGTAGCTTCAAATAGGGATACATAAATGAAACTATTGCATTTTTATTAAAATGTTAGTTAAAATCTAAAAATAATATTTGTCATATTTATTATTTTAAATTAAAAATTTCAAACACAAATAGATTTTTATTTTAGCATCAACATGCTATGTTTTGTTTTTAATCATATACACATCTGCTCAAAATAATAGATAAACCTAGTGAGATAATATTAAAGTGACGATAACTTTGGAAAGTTCTTCAGAAATACTTCAAGCTTTTTTTCTTTTAGTAAACAATTTGATCTGGTTATGAAACTTTAATAAAAAAATATGGCAAGTATGTACATAAAAATTAATTTACTTATAAGTTTTCGATTTAAATGCCAAAAATTGTTGCACATAATAATAGATACAGTTAATTTTTTCAATTTTTTTTTTTTATTTTAATTCGAATTCTATTGTACTTTTTTGATTATTTTTACATAATAAAATAAGAAATGTTGCATTTACTTGATTTGAATTATGGTCCTATTTATCATATTGATCAATGCATATGTGTACTGGGATTTATTGAGATATTGCACAAAATGAAGCTGAACTCTTTTCGGACCTGTTCCATCTAAAATTTCAGCTGAAATAGCCTTCAGAGGTTGTTTTATCAAATTTCTGTGCAAGAATCCACTTTCTTTATAATATTTTTAACCTAATGCAACTTTTCTTATTCTATTATGTAAAAATAATCAAAAAAGTACAATAGAATTCGACTTAAAATAAAAAAATTAGAAATAAATTACTGTATCTATTATTATGAGCAACAATTTTTGTTATCTAAATTGAAAACGCATGTTTAAATTAATTTGTATGCATATAATTGCCATATTTTTCCTTTAAGTATCATTGCCAGATCTAATTGTTTACTAAAAGAAAAAAACTCGAAGTATTTCTGAAGAATTTTTTAAAGTTATCGTCACTTTAATATCATACCCACCTATTATTTTGAGCAGATGTGTACATATTTTCCATTATTCTACAGCAATTAAATTTATATTTTAGTTTTTTTTTACTCCCTTGAAATTCATTTATATGAAAAGGACGAAATGTTTTTTAAGAATTGAATCTCACCAACAATTTTTATACCCACCATCAAAAAGATGGGTGGTATATTTATTTTGTCATTTCGTGTGCAACACATCGAAAAAATCATTTAAGACCCCATATGGTACATATTTTCTGGGTCCTGATTAAATTCTAATTCGATCTGAGTCCGTCCGTCTCACGTTGGGTTGAACAGTACTCAAAACGAGGATTAATTCAAAAAATAAAGTGTGGATATTGCAATAAATTTTTATATGGGGTAGTAGAAAACAAAGTGGGATATTTTCGAGATATATGTAGAGTTTTAAAGAGTTACTGGGCACAATTGGGTAAAAATTTGTATATAGTGATAACATATAAGATATTAGCTTGCGTAATAAAGAAAAACATTGTGACAATATTTGCCTAAAAGAAAAATAATTAATTTTATATTAAAATAAACCAGTTGAAATTATGCAAAAACCACAATATATTACACTACTAGAGGAATCACAGGAAGTTCAAAATGAAGATTTTAAACAACTGTAGCCAATAAAACTATAATAAAAATATTTTTACTAAATTTCTCGTAAGTTTGGGCCTTTTACTTGCCTAAAATATATCTTGAATGAAATAAATCGTAATTACTTGATTTTCTGCATTATTTTTTCGTTCACTATAAAAATTGTATTCATTTTCAATAACATTTTTTCTGCTATAAAATGCATTTGTCTGTTTTTTTCTTAAAATTATCTTATTTAATAATAAGTATATTTCAATCTACAGTTTGAATTATTAATTTATAGCTTTTAGTTCAAAAAATATATAACAAAAAGTCTAAATAAAGCTCATTTTCTCTGAAACATAAAAGTAGCCATAACAATTTAAAAAAAAAATTGTTTTCCAAGATATTTTTGTTTTAAATTCCAGTATTTTACGTATTTACGAATATCCATTAATAAAAAAAGGTATATTTCTTAAATTAAAGCTTATACGAATTAATCCCTTTTTTCGCCATAGTTCAACCCACTGTGCGTCTGTCTGTTGAAAGTATTATAGGGCTCGAACGGGACCACCTAGGGGGATGAAATTTGGTTGAAATATCTATATTTGTGTGACATTGAAAATGGGCTGAATCGGTTAATAAACAAAAAAAGTTATAGGTCAAATACTAGAAGCACAGGGTTCCGTTGTAGCTTCATTTCATACTTTTCTGCTGATATCTCTTAAACAAAAGCATGTACGATAACGAAATTTTGTACAGATAGTTCGAGGTATAAATAAACACGAAAACCAAAAATGGACATGATCCGCCCACCTCCCATATAAAGTTAAACGTCAGCGAAATTTTGTGCAAATAGTTCAAAGACAGATTTAAACTTTACCACCCACCTCTCATATCACGTTAAAGTTGAAGAAATGTATGGTGGGTATATATATAAAATTCTCGCTTGCTTAAATCTAACTATAGAGTAATTACTATCTCGAAAACTGGTTTTCTGAAAATGTTGTTTTATTGAATACACCAGTATTTACATATCAAAATGGATAAAAACAGCATTTTCGGATTTATATCTCCAATTTCAATTAAATTCGTTACGCTCAAAAAATTATGTAAGTAAATTTAACAGAAAAATCAGTAAAAATAATTATAAATTCATTTAAAAAACGGACTGCTAACATTTCATTTGAATGAAATGAAAATTTCCATTATTTTTGAATGTTGATTTTTTAACCAACAAAAACATTAAAAATTACAGATTTTTAAGTTATTTTAACTAACATTATATAACTTACTAAAACAGTAGTAACTACTGTTTTTTAATTTATTTTAAACTACAATAAAATTACCTACTAAAATAGTAAAAACTACTGATTTATCATTTGTTAAAAAAATAAAAATATGCATATTTTTTTTTGCACTTTATTTCAATTTGTTTTAAATACATATTAACAATATTAAACAATTATTATGATTATATATTTATTCTTATTCTTAGAGTAAAATTGTGAAAATATGTTCTTTCAAGGATCAGTGGTGGTTTTGAATTTTATCCTGCCGATTTCATAGTTTTATGTCCGGAGTTCTATTATCTATAGAAATATGAAAAATATAAAGTTAGAAACTGTTTAGAATGACGTTATTGTACTCAGATCTTAAAAATAGGGATTTTATGCTATTCATTCCACCGAAACACAGCTGGTCACGAATCACTGCTTAACTGAAAAGCAAAAATGCATTATTACACTTGCATTATAGAAATTTCACTAATTACTTATTATATTATGTTATAAGTATTTATTTATTTATTTATTGTAATACATTGCATTATTCTTTTTTAATTTATTTCTTTTATATATTTTTTTTATTTTGACAATGAAAGCTTTGTTAATATAAAATATTTGAATTTTAATAAAAATACTGAAAATATTAACTGTACCTAAAAATCATTTTTTTTATGATATTTAATTTTTTAACAACATGTAAAAAAAAGTTAAAAAAATATTTTTCTTGAGAAATAACTGAATATTCATTATTTTTTTACTTAAAGGAAAACTTTTTTAAATAAACTACAATCAGTAAATGTAAAAATTTTTTGAGTGTACAGTTATTACCTATTGCAAGTATTGCCCAAACTACAGACTGAAGACCCTTTCCAGTCTAAAAATATGACGTTTTAAAAATCAAAAAACTATCGAATTTTTTCCAAAAGTGTATATACTTTGTTTCCCGGGAAATTCGCAATTTTTCTTGTCCCACTTTCTCAGGTATTTCATCCGGGATTCCCAGGTATTTTAAAATTGAAGAAAACTGCTTGAATATTAACAAAAACTTATATATTTGAGTAATGTGCTAAAAATCCATGTAGGAACTATATCTTAACGATAATTTCATTAATAAGTTTTTTTTGTAGAATTCATTGGATGATTTAGTAAAATGTTAGTACTAACATCCAGCAAGTAAAAAAGTATAACTATTTGAAATAATCATGTAGACATCTTAAACATATATTATAAATTAGTCAGTAGTATTTTATCTCATAAAAATTTGACAAGACATAAAAATCTTGGACGGCAATGAATTGTGCAATATAAACTGAAAAACTTATTTAAATATTTTTGTTGTGAATTTTGCTAATAACTTCCTTTATTTTTGGCACTCCGAAAATAACCTATTGTGTAGTATTCTTTGCATATTATTTAAAATATTCTGACAATGTAAAACACTTATGTGAAATATTTATTTCTAGTTTAATTTAAATTAAAATAATTAATTTTAAATAATTCACTTTTTTTAAATATACATTTAGTATATTTTCTAATATATTTTTAACACGCCGACAAATAACTAGCTCTATGCAAGTAGCACACTAAACATAATAAAAATCAACAAGTATACTTATTGTCAAGCACTAATTATATATATTGTTGCCAATACAAATGTTGTTGTCAATTCAAAATTACAAACACAATAATATATTTAGGTATTGAAAATAATTTGTTTGCATATAGAATTTTAACAACAATAATGTGGTTCTAATTTAAACATATTGCTTAACATGTTGATAATTGTTACAACAAAATTATTTTTAAAATAAAATATATTCAACAATAATGATGTTTGCGATGACAATATATCATTGCGATGAAAATAATATTGTTGGGGCAACCATATAGCGAAATGTGTTCATAATAATATGAATAAAAAAATAAAAAAATTAATAAATTTTAATTTTTTTCGTTAACATTCTGTTTCAATCATCGTAGGAAATTGAAATTATCCCTAGATATTATATATGAAGTCCTTCAAAGTTTTATGAAGGTACGTTAAAATTTTCGATTCCCTTTTAATATTTTCTGTTTTCTGTTGGACCATCGATTGAAGCTGCAAACAATTTAACATCTTTTGAACTCACATAAGGCACACAGCCACTATTTTAGTATTATTAAATTTAATTTCTTATATTTTAATTTTTTGTCGCAAATACGACATTGTTTTATGGTGCATATGTTTTAAATAAGTATAACAGTTAGAGTATCAAAAAACCGACTTTTTTAGAAAACCGGTTTTCGATTAACTGAAAAATCTCATTTTAGAAAAAATCGATTGCCCTGTTTTGAACTTTTGAAATAATCGGTTAACCGGTTTTCAGTCATATAAATTTTTTAAGAAGAATTATTACTTTTTATACCCTACACCACCAAAGGTGGTTGGGGTATTATGTGTTTGTGCAGAAGTTGTAACGCAAAGAAAAAAATCTTCGGAACCCCACCTTAAAGTATACCGTTCGACTCAGAATCATTTTCTGAGTCGATTTAACAATGTCCGTCCGTCCGTCCATCTGGTCGGCTGGCTGGCTGGCTGTCCATGTAAAGATTGTGCGCAAAGTACAGGTCGCAATATTGAATTTGGTTATGATCGGCCCATTATTTCACCTAGCCCCCATACAAATGTCCTCCCGGAATAGAGTTTTAACACTTATAGATGCCTTAAAAATAGGAATATTTTAATGAAATTTAGTACAAATAAGTTTTATATCAGCAAGAATCTGCCAAATTTCATGAAGATCGGTCATAACTGACCATAGCTCCCATATAAACTCCTCTCCCGAAAATCACTAACGTGCATAAATCCCATACAAATGTTAGTATTATGTTAATATTTAACACAAGTAAGTTGTATATAAGTAAAAACAAAATTATGTGGATCGAAATGGTGTAGGGTGTATTCATATAGTCGGGCTTGACCGACTATATCTTCTTCTCTCATTTAATTTGAAATTGTTTTTATATTATCGTCCATTCCACGAAAGATTTATAAAAAATGGCAATTTTTTACGGATGATTATTTGATTTTGTTTCATATTTGGTACGCATATAACCTATGGAGCCGTTTAAATATCTCCATTTTTTTAACATCAATATCTCTATAAATTGTTAACGGATTTTAGTGATTTAGATTGCCTATAAAAGATAAATATATGTCCTCTGTTAATGTAGTAATTTAAAAATAATATAATTCAAAAATGCATTTATAATGGAAAAATTTCTACCCCTTCGATTTTAGTTTTCTTTTAATATGTTAAAAAGCAATATCTTTACTATAAAATGCAAAAAAATTGTTCTAGGACTATAAAATCTATAATTTTTAATATTTTTTTCATAAAAAAAATTAAGTTTTTTTTTAAAAAAATAATTACTTTCAATTTTTTTGGGTTATCCTCATTTAGTAATATGTAACTAAGTGTTTATAATTCCTTAACTATTTGAATTTCTAGAAAAATTTTACAAATATTTTTGTGTAATATCGAAGGCAAATATATTTATTACATAGCAAATTAGCAGTTAATATGGGACAAAAAGGTATTATACCACAAATAACAAATTATGAAATAAGTATTATGATTTTAAAATAAAATTACAAAAATTCAAAAAACAAAAAATTAAGCCAAAAAAAAAAAAAGTTTTTGTATGAAAAAATTTTAAGAAATATTAATTTTTTTTAATAATGGACCATTTTGTCCCAGAACAATTTATATTGCAAATTTTAGCAAACATAGTAATTTTTTTAATATCAGAAGAAGAAAAAAAATTTTAAATTTGAATTTAAAAAATGCATCCTAAAATTTCATTTGCATTATGAAAGCATTTTTAAATGATAATATAATTTTTAAATAAGTACATTTATGGATATATATTCCTATATGCAATTTAAATCATTAAAATCCATCAACAACTTATATATATATTGATGTTTAAATTTACATACTTTTTCCGTTATTTTTTTTTTACTTCCCGGAAAATGAAAATCGTGAATAAATTGACGAATTTGTTTTTATTTTTTATGAAAAATAAAAATGGAGATATTAAAATGACTCTATAGGGTATGTGTAAGTTAAATATTAGGAAAATCGGAAGATATAAAAAATATTTTTGGACGTTCTCTCGTGGAATGAAAGATATATTTTGTGAATGAAATACTTATAAGTGAGCTGGAAAAAACTAGTGCATACAATTCTGGTTATAGAAATTATAACAATAGAACGATATATATTGATATGTTTTTTATGAAAGTTTTAAATTTTAAATAATTTCTTATTGGTTTTAATAAAACTTGAATGCTTTTCTGCAAAACTTTTGCTGTATATTCGGCAAAGTTTTGCTATAATGTGCCAGTGACGAACGTGTGTTACACGTACTGAAATGCATGAAGTACTCGGAACTCTATATACGTTTTAGGCTTACATTTTTATAGACCATGGCCACTTTTTCATTGCTTACTACCAACCCACAAAGTGTACGAGAATGCATCCTTTCTTTATACAATTCTATATACTTTGTATAATAGTTTTGTAATCAAAATAATATATTTTCTCATATAATTAGTATACGGTGCTGTAATTAACATAAAGTACTTGTTCATATACAAAGTATATGGAAGTGTGTAATAAATGCACCCTACCGAAAATTTAATTCACCATTAAACAATAAACACTTATAAAGTTTTTATTTTTCATCTTTTTTCACTTGATAGCACACTACTACATACTTTGTACATTGCAGGGTAAGCAACTGCGCTTCTGCGTAAAGTACTTAGTACAATGAAAAAGTGTGTTACTCTCAACTCTATACTACATTTTGCTCACTTTATCTCTGCCTGTAATACTGTATTATGTACAGTGTTGCCAGTTTAGCCTTTTTGAGGCTAAATCTAGCCTTTTTATTTTGCTTTTAGCTTCAAAATGTTCGTTTTAGCTTCTAGCTTTTTTTCTAGCCTTTTTTGATTCTTAACATAGCTTTAAAAAGGCTAAAGATTTTCAAATTTTATTAAAAAAAATCACACATTTAAGCATTTTTGTATGTTAATTCGCACAAAAAATATAAATTTTTTATATTTAGCGAAAATTTTCGCCTGCGGCGCTTCATTCTACTAGAAGATTATAATTATTTTTTAAAAACTTTATTATCCATAGGAACTATTTATGTTAAAATTATAAATTCACTAATATATCTTCAAGAAATACCAAAAACTAATGAGAACTAACAAATAAATGTGCTTTTTAATAAGACAATATATTAGCTTTTTTTCTGGCTTTATTTTTTGGGTCATTTAGCCTTTTCTGACATTTTTAAAGTCCAATTTAGCTTCTTTTTTTCTCAAGTCCTGGCAACACTGATTATGTACATTGTACAATATGAAGTAAACGAAAGCATACTCTGTGTTACGATTTGGCTTACAATTCTCAGTACTCGGAATATTAGTCACTGAGGTGTACTTCTAAGATTTTAATAACCTTTAAATACATTTTAACTGATCGGAGTTTGAGGCAATTTATTTGATGGGACTAATTTGGTACATGCAATATCATTATTTATAATGATAAATATTTTTAGGGTATACATTAGGGTGGCTCTCATTATAAAAAGTGTCCAGATTTTGGTTCTCACCCCCTGGAAATGTTCGGAGAGTCGAAAAACTAAGATATTACAAGTTTTAAACTGATTTAAAAAAAATTAAAGGTGGCTCAAAGCGATCAAAATCTTGAAAATTATGAATTTATTTTTGGATGAAATCTTATTTTACTGGGGTGTATTTGGTCGAAAATTACGGGTTTTACGTAAATTGAGTTTAATAACTATGATATTATGAGTTGTTCAATTTTCTTCATTTTGGTCATTTTAGAAAGGTAATAAAGTGGGAAAATCAAAAAGATGAAAACGAGAAACATTTAAGTTGTAATGAATTATTTATAGTTGAACATAATAAAAAAATATTATATAATATTTCAATCGCTTTGAGTCACCTCTAAATTTGTTCCAATCAATCTAAAACTTTTTATTTTATTGTTTTTGGGCTATTCGAACATTTCTAGAGGGTGAGACTGAAAATTTAAAAACCTTTATTTTCCTCCATATAAAACAGTACATATACAAACAACAAACATTATTAACCAAAAAATTTAAACGTTTAAACGTGCGCACTGAATACTTCGATTTATTTCAACTATTTAAAGAGAGTTGTTGAAATTAAATAAGATATCTTTAATTTGTAGTGCATTTAACAAGTTACATGAAACTTCTTATTTTTAGTCATATAATTTTAATTTTTTGAATCCTTTTTCTGTGTAAAATAAGTTAAATAAAATGCTGTTAATAACCGTTAAACTGCCTTAAAAAACCGGGTTTGGAAAAAATCGAAACTGACAGCATTTGTAAAAATCCGGAAACCAGTTAACCGGTTAATTTTTAAGAATTTTGAAAATATCGTTTTTGAAGATACAGAGGCCAAAAAATGTATTGGCACTGTATATAAATTTATATTATGTTGTTGCAAAAATTATCCTTGATAGCGTATTCATAACGACCTTTCAAACTTATTCGATTTGAAAACTATTGGTTTTTATCACAACTATTGATTAACAAATAAAAGTATGCAAACTAGTATTTAAATGTATAACAGTACTGCGTTATTTAATGAATTTGGGTTCATTAAAAAAGAGAACATTATTTGAGAAGAAATATTTAAAATACCTAAATGTTTCGAAATGGATACTCAAAGTGGTAAATAGAATTTTAAACATACAAATAGTTATTATAGTATTTTAGAATACCACCGTATGTTGGAGCAGTCTCTTGAACAAGTTTTTTTAGAAACTCTGGTTATAATTCGTTTTTCCAAAAAGCTAATATTTTTCAAATCCATCAGTCAATTCACTTCCGAAGAAAAAAATTACTATTACTTTTTTAACTGTGAAATAACGTACATAGTTGTCTTAAAACGCATGTACAATATAAAAAGTCCTTAAAAAAATTCGTATGTCAGCAAATATAATGCGTGTCTATATTATTATTGCTGTAATATTTTGGAAAAAAATAGCAACAATAAAAACAACATAAAAAACCGTACAATATATAATGTGTAAATGTCTTTATGATTAAACCATGTGAATGTTAAGTAGGGTCACTCTAACGCACAGATGGTACTAACAACTAAGTATTTTTATTCAATATCCCTTCAACACTTACCACGTACATACATATGTGTGTATCTTAAAGACAGCAATTGATTTTCAAAATATGTTTGCCCTAATAAAAAGAAAAATATACACAATTTCTCCCATCTACAATATTTTTATGAGTAAAACAAACATCTATTTATCATGAATCATTCAACCAAATATAGAAAAGTAGCAAATAGGTCACGACCATGGATAAAAAAATCAATGACGCATAAATTGCATGTATAGCAAAAAATGTTTTATTTTGGAAATTAGAGAGAAAAACGTAGACATAAGTATTAAAGTTGAATGTTAACTTTTTTTAGGAAAATGTACGAGCATATTGTTGTGTTAAAATAGTAAAATAATAAAGTTAATGATGTGTAGCTTTTACGTCCTTCAACCTAAGGGACTCTGGATCTTGACAAGCAGGAAAAAACGTTGTTCATCTATTCATCAATATGCTCATCTGTGAGTATGTCCATTAAAAATAAAACTCCGAAGGGCCTGATTAATTTTTTGGAAATCAAACCGTAAATCTTATCGCATTAATTGGTGCAAGTAAATGTTGAAAAAATTCGCGATTTTTTAAGATTTAAATTTAGCATGATCGTATTTTTTTCGGCAAATCGTTTTGAATATGATTTATTAATAACTGTACACAGAATGACTTTATTGCCTAGGCCCTAGGGTACATTTATGTATATTAGTAAGTTTAACTGGTAAGCAGTTTCCTCTTCTTATGATTAAGGTGACATGCTTACTTTTAACTCATTCACTCGTATTAGCAAGTTTTTTAACCATTTCTCCAAATGTCGCAGATAATTATTTAGTTGAGTAGATGCTTATATGTGTATATGTTTACATTCAGCAGAAATATATGAAATTTTAGTAATAAGTTATTTCATACGTTATAAAGAAATGAGTGGTATTTATTTGTGTTATTACCTTAAAATATAAAAAATTCTAATTTCTTGTAAGTAATAACCTAAGCTATTACGTTATTACTTAAGAGTCCAATAATAATCCAGCAACAACCTTTCCTACTAAATAAGGTCTTCTGCTATCAAAAGCTATATGATTAACAGCTTCCTTTTTTGATGCTGTAACTGCTGAATTTCTTCTTCTATTTTTTATTACTTATTACGAAAAATTACATTTTTTAACCTTAACTCTCAGTATTGAATGATATTTGGTACAATCATTATACTCATCGAAATTAAGAGTGCCACAACATTTCATATAATTTTATAAAGTGGTTCGAGAAATATAGCGATTTGAAAGTGTAAAATAGCTAAATAAATGTATAAAGTTATTTCAAACTATTTATAGTAAAAGACTCATTGAGGTATCATTTTAAGGATAATATGACATACAATTAAACTTTTTTTCCAATGTCAAAATGGTCCACATCTCGTGATTTAGTTCGCGTAATAAATCTGTATCTCCCAAACTACTGCTCGGATCAAATTTAAATGTATTGAAGAGTTGTAGAGGAAGATTTAAGCTTTCAAAATTATCTTTTAGTCACTCTGTGATAACAACAGATAAACTACAGGGTGTCAAAGTTGACTATCTCTAGTATGGAGTAGTTTCAAAAAATCGTAACTTCTACAAATTAAGTCCAATTTCAAATATTTTTATATTTCTGTAAAATGCTTGACAATGAAAAAATAAGCTTACTCACCTAAGTTATATCTTACAGTTAAAAATATACTTACGCTTAAATTTTGATTTTTGCCTCGACTTTATTTTGTTTTCCTAGAATAAGACCTGAGATATAAGGATGAAATATATTTTTCAATGTGTATTATTTCGTTTATAATAAAACAGAGAAATCGCCAATTAATTCGCAAAATCATCCAAATTTAATGAAATGTTTCAAGAATATTACTGGCAGACTTATTGCAGTTAATAGCCAGGTATTCTATGAATTCTAAAATTCTATTGTACAGAACTCCGCCTAACTACTAATTAAATTTTGTTGGAGTTATTTCATTAATATTTGCAATTGGGCTTTATTTCATTTTATTTGGCACTTTTCTCATTCACACAGAGAGTTATTTAATTATACCCTACAAAACCAGGTTTATAACGCATAGAAAAAGTTATCCAACACCGACCTTAAAGTATATCAATCGACTCAGAATTACTATTTAAATCGATCTAACGTCCGTCTGGCTGGACGGCTATCTGGCCATGTAAACCTTGTGCACAATGTACAGCTCGCAACTTTGAAGATAATTCAATGAAATTTGGCACATGGACGAAGTTATAAGGACGAAGTCTATTGAAATTGGTTGTGATCGGTCTATTATTTCAGCTAGCCCCCATACAAATGTCTCCAGGAAATAGTTTAAAAAATGCCTTAAAAATAGGATTATTTTAATGAAATTCGGTGCAAAGAAGTTCTGTACAAGTATCAATCTTTGTACCAATTTTATAAAGATCGGTCCACAATTGACCACAGTTCCCATATAAACCTTTCTTTCGAAAATCACTTTAACGTGCATAAATCCCATACGAATATTTGTATCAAGTTAATATTCGATACAAATAAGTTGCCAAATTTAATGAGAATCGGTTCATAACTGACCATATCTCCCATATAAACCTACTTCCGGGAAGAGCCCTAAAGTACTTAAAATCGTCTAGATGTTAGAACTGAAAAAGTCATGATTTTAGCATTGTGTTGTCATTGGAAGGAAGTACTTAGTGGTGAAAAAGAGCTGCAGAATTTCTTTTTTTAACCCATGGTTGTCAGTGGTAGGATGTTATTCTTTTATACTTCTTGTTCATTGCTTTTGAAGCACTTCTCTTAAAACTTTGTTTATACAATTTTTTAATAAAAATGCTGTTTTTGTCCTATTAAATAATAATAAAACTGCTTTAAAATTTGTAAAATTTAAATTTTATTATCGTTTTTTCCCGCTAAAAATTCATTTATTTTCACTTTTTTGGAAGTAATTATTAAGAACACCCAAAGAAGTTTAAAATATGCACTTTGTTCCACTTTAGAAGTTGTGAAAATGTTCTTTTTTTGGAAGAACTTCATGGTTTTTTGCTGGGTATATATATAATTTGCTAAGCATTTTTTACTTTCCGGAGCTTTCTGAAGCTCCCAGACAACGCAGAAAATTAAAATTTGGCTTACTTATGTAAGTTTCGATCCTACGAACTCTAACGGAGCCGGATTTTAAAATTTTTATCAGGGAGCGGAATTAAGCGGATTTATGTGTCTTTTTGTAAGCATTTTTTTTCTTTCCTGAGCTTTTTGAAGCTTCCAGGTGTGGTAAAAAATTAAAAATGGGCTTACATATAAATATGTTCATCCTACAAATCCTAACGGAGCCAAATTTTTTTTATCATTGAGCGGAGATTCCCGGGATTTTTTTTTTTTTTTTTTTTTGAGGTTTGTTTTGGTTTTAAGAAATTTTGACTTGCTCATGTCAAAATGTCAAATGATATCTAAAACTGAGTTCACATTTCTTGCATGGGGCATTTACGTAGATTTTTTATATTTTTAGGTTTACAAATTTAATACTTTAGTCACTGTTATTTAAAATTAAAGTTTTGCTGCATAGCCGGGCTTCGACCGGGCGAAAGAACTTTCTCCTCTGTGGTATTTCAAACACCGACTATGCAGGAATACTTAACTAAGCGAAGCCGGTGTTTGAAATACCACAGAGGACAAAGTTCTTTGGTACGGCCGGAGTCCCGCTATGCAGAAAAACTTTAACATATTAATTATTTTATTTGATAACTTTAAATTGGAAATTATTTCATTTGTGTTGGCCTTATATGGGAGCTATGCTTAATTGTGGATCAATCCTCCTGAAATTTTGAACTCCGATTTATCTTAGTATAGAATTGTTTAGTATCGATTTTTTCAAAATTGCGACCTGTAATTTGTGCACAAGGTTTACATGGACAGACAACCAGCCAGCTGTCTAAACAACCCATCAGACAGAGGGACATCTTTAAATCAACTCAAACAGTAGAGAATTTTCGGTGCATATGTTGAGTTTCAAACGGTTATTGAATCGAAGTGTGTAAACAATTTTATTTGGTGATAAAATATAGGATTTTAGTTTTTGTTAAAAATAGAGTTGGGCATAATCGTTAATTTTACTGTTTCGTTCATATTGTTCAAAACTGTCAAATGATTCAGTTCGTTCATTTCGTTCATTTTTTCACATTGATTGACGATGCGTGTGTGAATTTATAGACAACAAATGAAACCGAGTCTAAGCGATTAGTGTTTGAATCAATAGACATCAGCTGAGACTGCAACAATTGTTTCATTTGTATCTTAGAACACTTTATTACAAAAAGTTAATGGATAAGAAAAAATTTAAAAATATTTATAGTATATAATTTATTATATACATAAATGCAGAAACAATTTAAAAATGAACGATATGAATCAAAAAAAAAAAAAAAAAGAAGAACGAATCAAGATCGTACAATTTACTGATTCATTTAATTGAATCGATTCGTTCATGAACGACATAACTCTAGTAAAAAAGAAAAACGTACAGTATTATTTAATTCATTCTACTTTGTTGTGTTATTCTTGATGGCACGCATTATAATTCCCATTTAGTTTATTTTATTTTTGACTTATATAGTTAAAGTTTTGTGACAAAAGGGGGCTGATATTGTTGTTCGTAAAGCACTTCTACATGATCCCGAAGTACCGTCCGAATAAAACCCGGTATCCGCTCGTATCATAGTTGTTACTAACCGTATTATATCTATCTTATATTATTTTCCATCCGTAGTTAGTTGAACTCAAAGTTTTCTTTCTTTCCGAATTCTTTTGAGTCCGAAGTATTTTGCATTCGTAGTTTGCCGAATTCAAAACTTCCGAATTCTTTTGAGTCCGAAGTAGTTACTTTCGTACTTTGCATTCGTAGTTAGCCTAAATCAAAGCTCCCGAATTCTTTTGAGTCCGAAGTAGTTTACTTTCGTAGTCAGCCGAACTCAAAGCTTAGGAAATTCTTTTGAGTCCGAAGTAGTTTACTTTCGAAGTTAGTCGAACTCAAAGCTTCCGAATTCTTTTGGGTCCCAAGTATTTTGCCGATTCCGAAAATCGAACAAACACCACCATTAATAAGAAAACCGTTTTCTTCTATATTTTACCAGTTTTCATTTTCCTTTCACCGCACTATCGTATTAACGCTTCATCGTATCCACGCTTCAACGTATCAACGCTTCCTCATACCATCGTATCAACGCTTCATCGTACCAACACTTCATCGTTTCAATGTATCCTCGTATATCACCGCTGAAATATCCGAACCACCGTGGCATTAAGTAGTTTAAGGTTACATAAATAAAAGTTTTGTTTTGAATTTCTATTACCATCTAACGAAATACTTGTGTTTTTATTTCAAAGGAAGCAGACCTTCGAAACTAAACTGCATTACAATTTTAGTCATGAAAAATGCAATCAAAATACATTTTCTTCTTAGTTTTGGTCTTTTATATGACAAAAATATATCTTAAATTAAATAAATGATTTTTTTTTTTTAATTTCTGCATTATTTTTGTATTATTAAAAATACCTTAATGTTTAATTTTTTCAATATGATTTATTCTGATCAGTGTTTCCAGTTTAGCCTGGCAACACTGATTCTGATATACATAATTCTGATTTAATTTGTCTTTTCTTCTTTATCTAATTAATCAATAAGTATACTTAACTTTGCAGTTTGATTTGTTAACTTATTTATTTATTACAAATAGAAAAAAAAATCTAAAATTGTTATTCCCAACATATAAAACCAATTAAAAAGAAAAAAAAAAAAAACAACTTTAATTTTTTTTAAGTTTTATGTAAAACACTTAAAAAATTGTATTTTTCATAATTATTAAAAATTTATTATCATGGATCTTACAGTTCTTCTAGCTATAAAAAAATTAAATTTTTTTTAGCGTATTTTGATATTTAGATTTTAGAAAAAGTACAAAATTAGACACTACACGAATGAGCTTTTGGGATCCTTTTCTTTTTTGGGCTTAGAATTTATTATTCTGATCTTTTATTTTTCTAACCATGTTAATTTTACTTGCTAATTCTTTGTTTGAATTACCTAAAATCCAATTACTTGATTCAGGGTCATTTAATTGAGATTTTCAAATAAATTTATTATAAAATATTTCTTTGGCTGACCTCTGAAAACGGACAGTATCTTTTTAAGATATTGCGATCAAGAAAAGTATTAAAATTAGAGGCGGTTAGAAGTTATTACAAAAATATATTTTATATTTTTTTTATGCACACCTTACAATTTGAATTCATTGTAAATTTTATATTTAAATCACATAAGTTTTTTTCCAAACATTTGTATAAAATTTTCCAAATATTTGTTGGGTTAGTTAGTTTTAACGATATAATATAAAGATAAAATTTCAAAAAATGTTTTAATGTAGGTATCTATGTATGTACACTGGGGTGGTCCAATATTATATGAAAAAGCCAAAGTGTATCAAACACTTTAACGTATCTAAAATTACGAAAGGGTATGTCATTTATAATAAATTTGCAAAATTTCAACTTCCTACGATGATTGAACGTACATGAACTACGATGGACGCTACACGGCCATTTAAGTTCATGATTCCACAACAAATCATAAAAAAAAAATATTTACCAAAATTAGTGATGTATACATATAATGATAGCTAATAAAAAACTATTATACCTATAGTTCGTAATTTTTGGAAAAAAGTAAATATAAACGAAATACGGAGATTTTATATAAAGTTGCTTATTAAGGTTTTACTTATTATTTCTACATAATTTTTTATTATGAGTTATTTTTAATAAAATGTCGATTTTAAGCTATCGTTAATATTCATATCATTAATATTCTGCTCCAATCATTGTATGAAGTTGAAAATTGGCATCTAAATGACATCTCCTTTCATAATTTTAGGTGCGTTTAAAAGTAGTTCGAAAAAAGGAATTTTGGATACCCTAATGTACACATACTTACATATATAAGTAAGAATATTTATTTAGGTATGTATTAACATTGTTACACATTGTCTGCATTTGTTTTGACAAACTATGGTCAATATTTATTTAAAAAAAAAAAAAAAAAAATACGTACTTAATATGAACTTATATTTAAAAATGTATGTATGAGCTTATGAATGGATAAACTAATAATTCAGATACAATGAACATCTTGACAATTTAATAATAGTCTTTATTTGAAAATATGTTATTAGAGAAATTGTTAGTGCGTAAATACTACTCATAGTAAGAAATGCAATATTTTTGGCAATTAAAATTATGTTTTTATAAAGAAAAAATAATAAAAAATTTATAGTAGCTATGGTATGTTTTTATATAAAAAATTTATTGAAGCGTAACTGAAAGTGTCACAAAATTTTATTGAGATATTTTTATTAAATTTAAAAATAATTTATTTAATGCAGATAACGAATAAAAATGCACTTCCAGTTGTAATTAAATTCTGACGATTATTTCAAATAGTTTAAATTACTTAAAAGTATGAATAAAATTATAATTGTATCATCAAAACTATTTAAACTATTATGGTAAATATACATATACTATATATCTGATTCACTGTTATAACCACAGATTAACATAGATATGAAGATCAGTTAACAAAAACCTAAGTTGGTTGTCAAAGTCTAAGAATGTGTTAGTAAAAAATTTCATTGAAAACAAAAACAATTCTACATCATTTCCAGTTGTATTTCAGAAATTTCTAATTATATTTTAGAAATTTCTAATTAAGTTTCAGAAATTTCTAAATATATTTCAGAATTCTCTATTTATGCTTTAGAAGTTTCCAATTACATTGTTATCCTGCAATGCTCAACAATCTCTGCAAAAAGAACGTTCATGTACTGTGTATTTTGTACGCCCGCAAGATAGCAGATTGGACAGAATTTAATACAAAATAGATTCATTTTTAAATTCAAAAAGTACCTGTTTTCATAAATATCAAACTTATTGAAGTTTCGTTAATCAATATATTAATGTATATTATTTCCGACATTTTTCTTTCATCTTATACTATAATTTATAATGCTACTTCTTCTGTTTACCAATTTTTCTTAACAATTTTTGCTAGGGCTGACTGCCCAGTGAATTTTTAAAGGCACAACCACTTTTTCTAATAACTCCTTAAAAAATGTATTTTGGAAAACTAAAAACGTAGTTATTATTTTTTCAACATTTTACATATAATATATTTTTTTCATAAAAATCGGTGACCTTGATTATTTAAGGGTTAAGTACTTGATGTTCTTTACTATCATACAATTTTAGCTAGTTCTTGCTATAATTATTAGTAGAAATTGAGGGTGATGTCTCTTATAATAAAATAACCTTTTAAAAGAATTAATTACAATGTTATGAGGATTTACTTAAAAGTATTACAGCAATTAACATCTAAATAATTAAATAAGGAAACTACTAATATCACAGTATTAAGGAAAAGTTATCTAAAAAACCTTGTACACACTTAAACATTATAAGGAATTTTTAAAACAACCACTAATTATCACTCTTTAAGTAAAAAGAGTCTTAGGGATTGTTTAGAAAATTTCTTATTATTTCATATGTTCTGCATTTTTTATTAAATGACAGACTTAGTTCCCTTGCAAATGAATTAAACATTTTATGATTAAAGTTTCTGTGCAGTAGGTCAGTAGAATATCTGGGGTGTAGGTTATGAATTCTCGTGTAAGTTTTAGTAGCTTTATGAAAACAAATTTGGCAACCATAGGTCAAAATTGGCCGAATACACATTTTGTAAATAAGAATCTTGCTTTTTACATTAAGTTTAGATCTTCTGTTGAGTAAGGGGTAAAGTGCACGACCACATTTAATTGCTTTTTCACAAAAATATATTGTATGTGTTGTTTCAATGAAATTTTCTTATCTAAAATAATTTCAAGATATTTGATGCTATCTTGCAGTGGGATAAAAGCCCCCTTAGAATATATAAGTTTTGTTGGAATATGTTTCTGCGACCTATTATAAGGAAATGTAATAGCTTGAGTTTTGCTAACATTTACTTTTATCTTCCATCTATCAAAGTATTTGTGGGTGAATTTTAAACCATTTTCCATCTTTTTGATTATTGCGTTAGATACTTTTCCGCAGGTATGTGTCTATCACTAGATAGCATGTTATCAATAAATACAACAAATGAGCGTTGATCTAAAAAACTCTTTATTATTTTTTGCAGATACGTTGGATAATTGAAGGTATTAAGTTTAAAAACTAGGCCATCATGCAAAATAACACCAGTGCTCTCAAGATTTCTTTTGTTTGTTTCAAGAATGTTAACGACTCTTTTTATTTGATGTACAGTAGAGTGCTCCTTGCAGAATTCAAACTGTTGGGGGTTAATAATATTATTTTGATTAGAGAAGTCTAAGATTCTCTTATTTATTATTTTCTCAAATACTTTATCAAATAGGCTTAGAATGCTGATTGGTCTATAGCTGGTCGGCAATTTAGGAAGGCCCTGGCTTAGGAATTGTAATAACTTTGGCTTTCTTAAAAATCCTTAGGAAATATCCTTTTATTAAATGTGAATTGAATAGTTTACTTAAATTTTCAAAAAAGTATATTTTTAAGAATAATACTATTAATGCCATCTAATCCAGGGGCTTTATTATTTTTCAATAAAAGTACAAACGATTTACTTTCATCTAAATTATTTAGTTCCGCTTTCGATCTGTCAAGAATTTCATCATTAAGGTTATGAATGAACCTTGTGGCAGTTGTTTCCATAGGCGAAGAATTATTTAAAGTAATGGTATGTGAATTCCCAAATATGTCTGCTATTGACTTTTCAGTGCCAGTTTTTAGAACTTCGCCGTTTACATGATGGTCAGTAAATGACATTTTGTTTCCCTTAAGTGCTTTTGTTATTTTCCAAAAATTTTTAGAGCTCGAAGGCAAATTAGCAATAAATTTTGACCAGGATTTATATCGGTCATTATTAAGGTGGAAATCAATAAGATTATTTAATAGGTTTAAAATACATTTTAATTAATTTTTATAGTTCAAATTCCTACATCTTTGAAATTTACGTTTGTATTTATTTCTCTGTCTAATTAACATTTTACTTATATCAGAGATTTCTCGTTGCCAAGAATTTTTAAGATCGACAGGTATTTTGTTAAATGCTTCTTTGACTATAGATATTAATTTATTAAAATAAAAATCTAGATTAACTGAATTGGTAACAGGTTGGTCAATATTCTGACACCTAATTTGATTTTCTACCCAGTTTCTGACTATGTCATGTTTTGAAGATGTCCAGAAATAGCACAACATTTGGATGTGTCTCAAAGTCCTAAAAATGGAGACACGAGTTTGATAAAAGATGTCTACTGTAGACGGTTGCACAGGGTTGATATTTTGTGCAAAGCGAGTATATTCATTTGGGTAATGAATGTATTAGCTGGATTGAAGGCAGTGGCTGTAGAGCTGCTTACCAGCCGAATTATCTGATATACAATTCCAATGTGTATTATGGGCATTCAGATCTCCGAAAATAAAAAAAACTTTTGAAAATGAGGTTAATTTATCCAAATACTTTCAGCAATACAATATTCCAGATTGAATTATATGGCATGTTGAAGCATCATACCCAAAACGCCTAGATTGTCGTACTTATTCTGACACCTTTGCAAAGCTCGATAGTATCAAAAAATATTTGCATAAGTTTTTCATTAGAAATGTCATCGTTATTGTTCTTTTCGTAGCTTTGGTTTTTACTACCTCAGAATGCAAATTACCATGATGGCGGGTATAACGCGCATCATTTTGGGGTTCTTGTCATGGCTATTCAGGGAAATCATGATCGTCTTGATTATAATAAGAAACAGTTCTTCTGTTGGTCGCCTTAGATCTAGATGTCATTCTGTGGCGGATTTCCAAGTATTATTGACGATTTGGGCACTTTGGATCATCAGCTCTATGGTTGACGTTCTTTAAATTCTTCTTTATGCAGTTGTAGCACTTATAGATTACAAACCACATAATCGTGATTTCCGGTACAGGCTGAACACACTACGATACGGTTTCTAGCTCAATGTCCATACGCAGCACACTAGGAGCAGTGAGTGGGAAATTTGTTGCCCTTTAGAGGTTTTCTCCAATAAACAGAAATATTACAAAAATATCCAATTTTCGTTACCTCTCTTTTAGAAACATGCCGACTCGATTATATAGATCGCGTCATCTACACTCGATCTCTTGGTTTCCAGTTCCTTAACACTAACTGGTCTTATGTTATGCTAGTTGACAAATTCATTCCCGATTATTTTTGTATCTTTTGTTTTTGTTCAAACAAAAACAATTTAAAGGTTTTTACGTCTTTTAACTCATGCGTGTAAAACTGTAATTTTCTCTCTTTAAGAACACTTAAAGCTTCGTTTTACAGCGAAAATGAGTTGGATACAATTTTCGTACCAATAGTCATCCTTTTATACATATATTTATCGCAAAACAAACCTATCACAGTAGAAAAACTCTGGGTAGACTCCACAATTTTAGGCGGAATTTTTTCTTTTAAACAACTGCTTCTTCTTCCTCGTCTTCAGATAGAAACTGAAATCTATTGGCAGTGTTGGGACCGTCTAATGTTTTTGGAACCTTAAATTTAGGGCTATTGCCCCAATACTTTCTTCTTGTTTCATCAAACATTGCCATCAAAGAAAGTTAAAGCAAATTAATTGTTTTTTACACTTTTTAATTTAAAAATTCAATTAATTATTTCTAGAAAAAATTAATACGATGTTTTTATCTTGATGCAGAGATGCCAGATGAAAATATATAATTTTTTCTCCCAAATGTACACGTCAGAATTATAATTGGCTCCATGTTAAATTAAACTATAATTTTTACCGACAAAGTCCAAATCTTTTATTTTCTTTTTTTCTAATTTTTTTTATAACTTAGTAAACACGACGTCGACCAGTATAACATTTTACACACATATTATTTAGACCTTTATAAGTTAGGTTATGAAAGAATTATGAAAATATATTTATTAGTTATTGGACTTTGAAGATGGCAAAAAGCACTTCGGACCACGCTTGATATAAACTAAAACTTACCCTTGCCTAGTATAGGGTATGATCATACTATGTAAATGAAAATTTAAGTGCATTTTACTTAATTCTCTTTTAAATGAAAACATATTTTCTGTCTTAGATTTTTTATAAATAACAAAAAAAATTTTAAATTTATGTTGCAATAGAATATGACAAAAAAAAAAAAATGTTACAAATGAAATACTATGAGCTAAGGATAAATTAAAAGGAAAAGTATAGATATTGGATGCTCGCTACATACATAGATTTTATTTGTTTAGATATTTTAATTGGCCCACAATTTTAATTATATCAATCGACTCTTAACAATATCTGAATTGAGATTATGTATCCGTTAACCTTGTAGTGAAACTTTAGTTCAAATTCAGAAAATAATTAAATAAAATATTACTGTTTTCAATGATTTAAGGATGAACGTTAGTGAAACTGATATTATGTATTAAAATTAAAAATTATTTAACATTTCCTTAAAAAATTTCTGCTTTAATATAGTATTTGTTCTTTAACAAATGATTTGCATTTTATTTCATGAACAACAAAATCTTTAATGTAGGGTATTATGTATATCATCATATGTAAAATGTGCACTTTCATCTTGCGTTTCTTAAGCTTTTAGCTCTTTTACGCTAAGTTAGGGACTATAAGATTTGTATTATTGTACGAATGTTTGAATATGTTTATATTAGTACACTCACAAATACGGCTCTGATATGTAAATGTATTTGTAAAAAAAGCTGAAGCTTGTTTCCTGTTCTCTGAACACACAGACTTATTCTTACGACACGAGCTTCGCACACATACATAAACATATATACACAGATATAATTTGTTACAAAAGTCATTGTAGCAGCTAGTTGCATTTCATTTCATTTTCATTTTTAAAAACATGACTTGTATTATATTTTGTAGCACGAATTATACAATTTGATATCCTTCTCCCTGCCTTTCTCACTCTCTTTGTTTCTTTTTTTACTGTCACTTTAATGGTAACCATGTTGTACGTATATGTCTGCAAATTCTTTGTTTGTATTTTAGTATGTGTATCCTTATATAAGTGTATCTTTTTGTTATTTTTGTTTCTATTTAAAAGTAGAGTAAAAAATAGACAAGAAATCCTTGGCAAATGCCAGAATTTAAATGAAATACAGATTTAAAAATTTAATACGGCTCAATGCGTTTGGGATTTAGTGATTCTAAAAAGGAATTAATTTAGTTTATTATGGCACCAGAGCAAAAAAAAAAAAAAAATAAAATCACGCACACACAAACAGCTATAGAAGTATTTTTTAAGAATATATTCCATAAAAATATAAAAAACAGAGCTTAAATGAAAATTGAAATAAAAAAGCGATATAAAACACCAAAATTTGTTTTTATGACAATGATTTTAATACGTTGAATTAAGTTTAGAATATATTTAAATTTTATTGTATTTTTTTTATGTTATTTAGAATTATTATTTTTTTTTTTTATTTATAATTATTTTAAACACATACATGTTTACTTAATAATGCATACACATATACATATGTATATTTAAAATAACTGTCATTTAAAAGAATGCATTATTATAATTATAATCAAGAACTTAAGTATGAAACTGGAACTTAAAACTAAAATTATAGGGTAAGTCAAGCGCGGATCCAGCTCAAGTTTTTGGGGGAGGAAAATATAATGATTTTCTTAACGAATTCCTTAAATTGTATGATTTAGTGAAGATTTTTCATTAAACGCTTTCATTTTGGGGAGGGAAATTTCCCTTTTTCCCTCCCCGTGGAATCGCGCCTGGGGTAAGTGCACCTAAGTGCGGCATGTACCAGTTGTCGACAATTTATAATTTAAACATAAATAAGAATAGCGACTATTAAATATAAATGTAAAATCAAGTTTGCATTAAAAACATATTCTTTTTTCTAATTCTAATGATTAAATTATGCTAAGATGAGTATTTTTGTAGCATTTTTCCTCTTTCTGTATCAACACGTTTTGGATAGCTCTTCATAAGAAAAAATTTTGTACATAGACCAATTTTAAAAACGGCAATTAACCAAAATAATTGAAATAATATATATATTTTTTTTATTTATTTTTATTATCAATATTCAATAACCTAGTCTCTGGGCCATAAGCGGTTACATATTTCAACTTAAAATTAATTCTACTAATATTTTCAAAATAAGGAATTCTGAGGGTAGATATCTATTAGAAAAATGTTTTGAATGTGGACAACGTAGTGAAATAGAATTGCATCTTTTTTATTTTAGTGGGTGCCGAATTTAGAAACAAAAAAGTATAGAGGAGAGGTAAAGTCTAAAATTACAATTTTAGACTTTACCTCTCCGAATTTGATAATATTTGGTACAGACATTATGCTTGTCAAAACTAAGACCAATTCAAATTGCAGATAATTTCATCAAGTGGTTCGCGAAATATCGCGATTAGAAAGTGTAAAATAGCTAAAAATATGTACAAAATTCTATACATAAAATTAAAAATATCTTTTAAAGTATTTATGATATAAGATTTATTGAGATGTCTACTAAAGGTATCAAAACTACCTTTAATATGACGTATAACATGACTTTTATCTCAACATCAAAATGGTCCATATATCGCATTTTTTAGTTCGCGGGTAAATATATTAAAAAAAATGGTCTTTTTAAAAATTTTTTATAAATATATGTTAATGGTGAAAATGTTTTCTATAACCATGGTAAGCGGCATTATGGGACTAGCAATATTTTATGAATTATTACAACAAATGTCATAATAAATACGAAAAATTTATTTCAATTTGTATTATTTTGTTTATAATAAAACAGAAAAATCGCCAATTGCATTAAATATAAACATATCGTCACCAAAAATGCAAAACAACGTAACATCAAAAATTTCAAATTTGTGTTTTTTATGAAATATAGTTAATTTTTCCAAAATACGTCTGATCACAAATTTTCAGACTTGTAGCTCAAAAAATGATGATTAACATCACATTTGTTAAAAAAAAAAAATTTATTTTTTTTTTGTACTAATTTAGATTGCGAATTCTTGAAAATATGATAGCTATTCAAATTTTGAGTAAAAGTTATCAGAAATCGTTTTAAATATTATTTTTCTAAAATTTGTATTGATGTTATGTTTTTTTGGTTTCAGAATTGAAATCTTGAAAAACGTGAACCACACAACTTAAAAAATATTTAATAAAAATATTCATCATCAATATATTAGGCAATATTTAAGGATGTAATAACCCAAAAATCTTGTTTTTAGAACAAATTGTCTAGATTTTAGAAAGTTTTTTGTGCCTCCTGTAAAGTTATGGAAAGTGATGTTACGTTGTTTTGCATTTTCGGTGACGATATATATTTTTCACGAACTTAAAAATACCATTTTTTGAGATATGCGACCGCGAAATTTAATTCGCGAATTATCCACCAATAAAATTCAACATAAAAACATGTTTCATGTATCATTTTAAAAGTAATTTCATTACTTTTAAATATTCGCCTTAATGAACGCGTAACGTAAATATTTTGGAAGATATTCGTATTTTTAAAAATACAATTTTTATAAATTATTATAAATTATTATGAGTTACCAGCGTCAATATTAATATTCTTGCCGAATTTCATTAAATTCTGATGATTTTTGGCAGCAATTGGCGATTTTTCTGTTTTATTATAAATAAGATAATACAAATTGAAATAAATATTTCGTATTTATTATGATATTTGTTGTAATAATTCATAAAATATTGCTAGACCCAGAATGCCACTTACCACGGTTATAGAAAGCATTTTCACCATTAACATATATTTTTAAAAAATTTTTAAAAAGACCATTTTTCGAGATATTTACCCGCGAACTAAAAATCGCGATATATGGACCATTTTGATGTTGAGATAAAGTCATGTTTTGTACATATTTTTAGCTATTTTACACTTTCTAATCGCGATATTTCTCGAACCACTTGATGAAATTATTTTGAATTAGTCTTAGTTTTGGGAAGCATAATGTCTGTACCAAATATTATCAAATTTAGAAGAGGTGAGAAAATCAGCTGGTTGGTTTTAAATGGAATGACTCTATAGTCGACTTAGACTGCCGACCACAGGCGAATTAAATATTTTCCTTAAATTCTAAATTCGGCATCAGCTTTTTGTTTTTATTTTATTAAAATTACTATATTTTGTGGTAAATAATTTTCTTAACAATGATTACAATTCACAAGTCTTGTATATTTCGTAAGAAGTTTATCTCATTTTATTTCTCAAGATTGATTTCAAGCATTCGTATTTTTGAACTTGTTACTAAAAAATATTAATAATTTTTGCCTTTTAGAAAACTTTTATTCCAAATATTTGGATTTTTTTTTTTTTTTTTTGCAAAATTGTGACAAATTTTCATACTTTGATGCATCTAAACTGTTCCGCCAGAACTCCAAAAAAAAAAATTCTCTTGCACACGAAAATCATGCTCAAATTATCTTTATTAGTGCTTGGACTTTTTTATAATCATATGGTTATAGATATATGTAGGTCCAAATAATTACTGATATCAACAGTGTTGCCAGTTTAGCCTTTTTAAGGCTAGATCTAGCGTTTTTATTTTGATTTTAGCCTCAAAATTTTCGTTTTAGCTTCTAGCTTTTTTGTTAGCCTTTTTTATTTTTAACATAGCCTTAAAAAGGCTAAAATTTTACAAATTTTATTTTTACAAAATCATCAATTTAATCATTTGTGTATATTATACAAAAATATCGAAATTATTTATACTTAATGAAAATTTTCGGCTGCGGCGCTTCATTCTACAAAAATATTACAATTATTTTTTGACAAACTTTATTACCCATATAAACTAATTACTTTCAAGTTCACTAAAACATATTTAACAAATACCAAAATCTAATGAGAACAAAAAAATTAATGCTTTTTTAAATAAAAAAAATATGTTAGCTTTTTTCTGGCTTTATTTTTTGGGGCATTTAGCCTTTTCTGACTTTTTTTAAGTCCAATTTAGTTTATTTTTTTCTCAAGTCCTGGCAACACTGGATATCAATGACCTAGGTGATTTGGATTGTCCCTTAAGAGAATTTTAATTATTGGTTCTGGGAGCGTGCACATAATCAAATTTTATACCTTACTTCAATATATTTATTTCTTGTTGTAAAATTTTAGCTCTTCAGTTATTTTAATAAAATCATTTTAAATGACAGGGTTTTAAGCAAAATTGTGAAGAAAATGTGTACGCAACATTTGACATGAAAGACAATTATAAATTTCTAATAGTATTTTATATTTTTCTGTATTTATCTCATTGATTTGCATGTTTTGAGTGGTATTCCTACATTATTTATAAAAAAAAAAAAAAAAAAACTTCCATCCTGATTATTGGGTCATGACATGCCGAATACTGGGATATATATGCCGACTACAGGCAAATTCGATGTCTTTTATAAATCATATTAATTAGGCAAATTTAGCAAACAAATTTTAGCAAAAGTCTTGGTAAATCTGAAACAACATGCTTTACTGAGGTCCAATATCTATTTATAATTCAAAAACTTTGTTCACATTAAGCAGACAACTTTAATATAAGAAAAAATTTTAAATTTTAAAATTTCAGCAAAAAATATCTTTTGGAGTTTTCATACTATACATATATGTATGTAAATAAAATATCTTTTGGAGTTTTCATACTATACATATATGTATGTAAATTTGTATGATCTCAATTCTTATAAAACTATATATGTATGGAAGACTATAATCCTATATAGGTATGTATTTATGTATGTGCAAGTCTCCTCCACTCAGCTGCTATTCATAATAATATTTTTTTTTATTCAACTCTAATGCGGCCAATAAACTGTAACTGTCTTTACCAGCTGACATTCTATCAATCTTTCGCTGTTTTTCTATGTTGCCAACAAATCAAGCTGTCAACTTCTATTTAACACAAACGTTTCACAACACAACAAATACACTCTAGTCCTCGTCATAGCAACAACGTAAACTTCTTCATAGTCATCATCTGGTGAGCTAACTGGTGAGTGTCATCTATTCCTCCAGTCGTTACTTTTCGAATTTATTCAGTTTCTTTGCAGTTCTATATTTATTTTTATTTTTTACTCTTGCAATTTCTTTTCCGTTTTGACATTTTTTTTTTTTGCTTAAAGTATCATTGTCTGCTCTCATATCAATTCAACATTGTGAGTTTGTTGGTTGATATTCTTACATGTTGCAATTGCATGATTCAAAATGTACAAATACTGAGTACTATTGCACTGATTTAATGTGTCTCTTCAGTTATTGTCCATCGTTTTTTTCATACTTGTATTACATAAAAAAAAGAAAAATGATTTTATTGAAATTTATTGTTATGAGCTAAAGTTTTATGTTGTGTTAAATATCTAGAAAAATACTTAAAATAAGAAATAATGGTAAAAAGAAAATATTATGCAGGCAAAGGTATGCAACAAAAAATATCACTGGAATATTTATTTTGGCATTATATAATATTTATATATTTTATAATAAATTTAATACTTAATAAGGTTGTCATTTAGTTTAATTTTAGAAAAATCGAAAAACTAATGTATATATTTTTTATCTTTATCTTCATCTTACTTGATGACATAACGGTTATGCCTTCCTGTTAATCTACCAAAGTCTGTAACTTTAAAGTAGTTTGTATTAAATTCGACAACAATCAATGAAGACTGAAAAAAATTTCTTGGAAGAGACCATTAGTATTGTTTTCAGGTTAAATTTTTAATCATAGATTTTGGTTCAATTGCATTTATTTTGATTTGCGTAAAAAATTTTATGGATATCGAAATGTTCTATGTGAATTCTAATGTGATCGATAGTACTATGTAATGGGCCCCATACAAAGAAAATACTAAGTATGGGATAACTTAAATACTATTACAGGAAAAGTCTTAACATTATGAAGAAATAACTCTCTCATCAACATCCATAATTTAAGATGAAAAGGGACGGGTAGGACCAGGGGGAATGGTGCTCCCATATAACGAAACTATTAAATAACATATGCAGCAAAAGTTTTAAAAATTTGCATAAATAACTTTCTCAAAGACCTCCATAATTTAGGTTGCAAATGGGACGGGTAGAACCAAGGAAAACTTCAAACAAAGCAAATATTCTTAATAACATATGTAACGAACTATTATAGTGAGAGCTCTCCAATTTTGTGGGAACTACTTTCGTATTATTTTGCATTGATGAAATTAAAATACGACGGATAGAGCCCGGGGAAGGGGTATCCTCAATACAAAGCAAATATTAATGTTCGAATATCTAAAGGAGTAATTTGTGAATTCTTTAAAAGTCGTAGAAATAATTCTGATATCAAGTTTCGAATAGGTCGAATAGGTCTAGGGGTAGTAATTAATTTTAATTACTGCATCAGAAGTTAGCGAAGCGCACTGAGAAAAGCTAGTCTAATATAAATGTTAGTATCGAAATAGTATTATGCATATGGTGTCCAGAGGGCCAAAAAGCGGGACTCGAAGGATTAAAAAGCGGGTTTTTGAAAAATTGTTAAAAAATCAGTGTTTCCAAACATAGGGACAATTTTTTTCATTTGTGCAATTGTAGGGATTTTTTAGATTTATCTTTTTGTTAACAACACAACAAGAAACATTTTTAAAACTAACATTTTACCTATAAAAATATGTAATCATAATATTGTTATACTTATTTTATATATAAATTTTGTTTTATAACTTTTTTTTTAATATATAATTCTTAAACTGAATATGTGAAAATATGTTCTATTACGGAACGATTTAAATTATATAGTAGTCTATTGAGTAACCCGCTTATTTCTAGTCTATATGATTAAGTTTCTTTATTTTTTTGTAATATAAACCTACTAATAACAAAGTAAATCAGAGGTTTTTATATAAATTATTTTCCTCTGAAGTATAATTTTTTCCATTTAAATAATATAAAATACTTTCTGTATATATATGTATATAATTTTCTAGATGAAAAGTTAATATAAGACTAAAACTCTGTAAATTGTGTGATAACATTAGATTAAGAAATATTTTAATAAAAAAAAAAAAAAAAAAAAGATGAAGATGCACAATCAGAGAAAAAAAGTTATATTTTCATTTTATGTTTTTTAAGAATTTATTAGCAATTCAAAACATACTTACTTATCCTTACAAACGTTTAAAATATGATATCGTTAAAAAATCCGAGTTAAATTTCAAGTTTGAATTGAAATTGTGATTTTTAAAATGGGTATTCCTTCTCAATTTAGTATCAAAAGTTGTTCTTAAAAAAAACATTAAACATACAAATAAATTACTCTGTGCTAGACACAAATTTTTACAATCTGGACACGCAACTGGTAAAGCTAATTCGAGTACGTTGAATTTAATGGTGGTAGTCGTTCGTACTCGCGTAATTTGCGTTTAAAATTTATTACGGAAATAGCACAAATAATAAAAACTTAGACATAAAAGGGACAATAAATCTATTAAATGTATACCCCAATCATAAATTAAATCAATTTCAGCCCGATTTTTAATATATTTATATTTTTGTTTGAAAACATGCACATTGGCAACACTAGTTAGTTTTCATACGAAATTATAGTAATATTTTTCGTTAGTTTAAGGCAAAGTATCTGGGTATTATTCTCGATAGGAAACTATCTTGGGGACCAAATATTCAGGCTAGGCCATTTATACCTGCAGGAAAGCCATGGGTACTAAATCCAAAAGGTATGAAATGGATTTTCGAGGCAGTAGTTAAACCTATACTATTGTATGGTGCTATAGTCTGGTAAGAGGCGATGGATAAAGATATTCATCGTAAAATCTTTGTAAAGGATCTCAGGCCGATGGCCATCCTCACAACGGGTGCGCTGCGCACGACGCCGACCAAGGCTATTTTTACAATTTTATATTGGCTACCGGTTGACTTAATGTCATTACAGTTTGCTTATAACTCTGTTATCAGACTGAATGCAGGATGTCCATGGAGTAGGTATGACTATGGACATGCTCACAGCAAAGCTGCTATTAGATCTATAGCGGGTGTCTATACGACATCTTTGTTAACAACTGAATGCCGGGTATCTTTCAAATGTTAAGCTAATCTGGATTCCTGGAAACAGCAACTGTGCTGGGAATAACATGTCGGACGTTACTGCCAAAAAGGGATTGACTCTTAGTGATGAGTCCATCGATCAACTGATAGGCATTCCTTTAGCAGAATGTAAATCAAGGTTCAATCTGGAACTTTTTAGAACTTCTAAGACTAGATGGGAGAATGAACCCACTTCTCGAATTGCAGGAACTATCTGGCCCACTTATGATGGGCACAGGACTAGATCACTTTATTCGTTCTCTAGAATACAAGTAAGATTTCTAGTGTCAGTAAATAATGGCCATTGTATCCTAGGGACTCTTGCGCGTAGAATGGGTCTTCATTATTATGACTTCTGTAGAAGTTTTAATGATGAGACTGAAGAAGAGTCAGTCTTTCATCTACTATGCGATCGTCAGGCATTATCGGAGCTAAGGACTGTTAAACTAGGCTCTCCTACTCTCAATTATGGTGTTAAGTTAAAGTCACTTCTTTCATTCCTTATAGGTTTTGGTGCAGCAGCGATGCAGTCCGTTTATTGTAGACGACTGCAAAACTGTAACACAACGCGATCAGATTTCATCATGGACCCACATGAGATGTCTATTAACCCAAATTGACCGGGAATTTTTTTGTTTCAGAAAATGATGAAATTTGCAAATTTAGATCTATAGGGCCTAAGAAACTTAACCTATTATATAAAATTTTGTTTCGTTCCCTAGGTCGGCCAGAACGGGCCGTTACCATATGGTCACGCCAGGCAATACATAGATATTTTTTTGTAGGAAGAAAATCAGTAAATTTTTCAAAAAAATGTTTTATATTGGCAAATTTCTTAAGGAGATGCAAGTAAATATGAGTTCTGATATGGTATAATTTACATATCAAACATTCAGCCTTTATTTGGTACTGTTGGTACTAAAAAATTACTTTCATCAATATCATAAAAACTTATTGTGTTAGGAATACACCTTAGAATATTGGAGGACATCCACTAAATGTAGTTTACAGACTATTAAATAACTTTTGGAGTCCTACACTATAATTATTTCAGACTTCGGTGCTATTTTCCCTGATACTGACAAAAAATTTCAACACAAATGCCATTATGTACATACAAATTTTACTTTTCGATGTTCCTATTTTATACTCATAATGACAAACAATCACATTTTGGTTTAAAGGAATGTATTCAAGGACTTAATGTGCAATACTACTACTAGAAACGTTACCAGAACCGACTTCTTCACTAAACTATAATTTTTAGGATGTTCGATGAAAATCCTATAGTCATATTCATCATTGTCACTTTCAAGCTCATCAAAGCTCCATTGATGTATAATTTTGACCCATATGGGTGCGTTAGGTCAATTTGGGTTAAGGACACTGCCCGTAGAACCTAGCCTAAGGCAAAGTATACAAAGTAGTCTGACTCTATTTTAGTAAAAATTATCTTTTACATTTACGGGTGCCGTGTGAATTGTGAGAGAACTAATATAAAGAAAAAAGCATCGAAATTTTACCACTAAATTTTTAAACTATTAAACATTTTTGCACTGAATTTTACTTGCACACAGCCTTATACAAGTTTTTCTTACATCATTAGCCCAATTTTATTTTTAAAAAGGGTCAATTTTGCGCAAAGCACAAATTATTATTTTTTTTTTTTACTAATTTTTGACAATTTGTTTTGTTTTAAAATTAAGTTCTTCAACAGAGTTTAAATTTTTTTTTATCGAAAATTCAAACAAACTAAAATTTAAAATATTTTTATAAAACTCTGTGTGTATGAGAAAAATAAAAACGACATTAATATCTTTGTTACTAACACATCGCTTCAAACATTTGGAAGATAAATTTGTTGCTAATCTTCAAGACGTCACTTCTTAGTGACTCTAGATGACTATCGGAAGATTGTTCGAAAAATACAAAAACAAAATACATTGCTATTGCGCATTAATCGTCCAGATGTCACTTCTTAGTGACTCCCAGATAATTGTCAGAAGTGTGTACGAAATTAACAAAAACAAAATACATCACTATCGTTCTTTCATCTTCCAATAGTATACTTTGAAGTCACTTCTGGAAGATAATAAAATGATAATTCAAATTTAACAAAAACCAACCGGCGAAATGCGCATAGGAACTAGCTTTCCCTGGCCACTTTTTTTGGCCCCTTTTTCAAATGGCGACTAAATGGCTACTTTTTAAGACTTTGTGCTAAATGATGAGAAATTAAATTGTTTGAAATTAATTTCAACAAATAAATTCATCATTTTGAGATTTTTTCACAGTATAATGATTTAAAAGTCCGCGGAGTACTTATAAATGATCTGAAACTGTTAGTATCTAAAAATAATAATTAAGTTTTTGAACAGCTATTTATATCATCATATGTCGAATCTTTTTGGACTGGTTTGAAAAAATAAAAAAAAAAAAAAGATTCGATGGATACTTATATCCTAATTTATATTTTTACATTCCTCATAGCAATCCCTGGGGAACGTGTTTTTTTACTAAATTATCAATAATAAAAATATAGTTTGTCTAACAGATTTCAGTCGATTCTTGTGGATCCATGCGTTCCGTCCTTAATTCATCCGACAAGGATTTTAAAGAATTTAGTACGAGTGAAGAACTCGAACAAAAGTACAGAAGTTTAATAAAACAATGATTATATGGTAACTATTTTTGTGAATTTTTAAAATAATAAAAATTTTTGTAAAATAATTATAAATTATTTTGTTATTAATAAAACAGAATTTTGTAGTTTTCTTACAATACAAAAATTTTTGTTGTCTTTTTTATCAAATAAACAAATCTTAAGGAGTTTTTTTTTTTGGGGTTTTAAAAAAGTTGACCCCTTTTTTCAGAAAATCCCCTTTTTTGGCGACTTTTTATTTTGAAATCCCCTTTTTTTTTAAATTCTTAACGGTAACGCTGATTAGCACAATATTAAAAAATTTATAATATTTTGTTTATCGCAGCTTAATTATTTTGAATCAAAATACATTATTATTGCACAATAATATTCTTGGGAAGGTTTTCAGTTTTTTATGAAAGAAAACAATACAATAAAGAAGCAGGTAAAATCATGCATTTCAGTAATAATTTAACTTTGTTAAAGTTTGGTTGCAACATTAAATATAAAAAGGTGGAAGGTTGTCAGTTTTTTATGAAAAGAAAACAATACAATAAAGAAGCAGGTAAAATCATACATTTCAGTTATAATTTTGTTAAAGTTTGGTTGCAATATTAAATATAAAAAAGAAAAATGTTCCTAAAAATGTTTCCTGTTTATACTCTACACCACCATAGGTGGTTGGCGTATTATGCGTTTATGCTGATGTTTGTAACGCACAGACAAAATTATCAGACACCCACCTTAAAAAATACCGATCGACTCAGAATCACTTTCCGAGTCGATTTAACGATGTCCGTCCGTCTGTCCATGTAAACCTTGTGCACAAAGTACAGGTCGCAATTTTGAAGATAATTGAATGAAATTTAGCAGATGGGACTTTTATTATACAAGGTCGAAGCCTATTGAAATTGGTTATGATCGGTCCATTATTTCACCTACCCCCCATACAAATGTCCCCCCGGAAAATAGTTTCCACACTTAAAAATGTCTTAATATTAAGAATATTTTAATGAAATTCAGTGCAAGGAAGGTTTGTACAAGTATCAATCTTTGTATCAAATTTTATGAAGATCGGTCCACGATTGACCATAGCTCCCATATAAACCCCCCTTCCGAAAATCACTTTAACGTGCATAAATCCCATACGAAAGATATTATCAAGTTAATATTTGACACAAATAAGTTTTATATAAGTAGAAACAACATTGCCAAAATTTATGAGAGTCAGTCCATAATTTGCTAAAGCTCCCATATAAACCCACTTCCGGAAATCTCCCTATAATGCATAAAATCTTGCATGCTTTATTTTAGATTTACTAAAAGTGTTGGTCTGCATATGCTCATACGCAATGGTGTAGGGTATCATATAGTCGGTCTTGACCGACTATATCTTCTTCTCTCGTTTAATATTGTTATAGAATTATTATTATTATTAAACATTAAAATTTCCAAAAATCCCGTCTTAGTGGATCTATTCGGTAGAAGACCAATCCACAGTCCATATTTCATCTTTCTAAGGAGTGAGATCGAAAAATTCTTAACATACATAATATTCAATAACTTGGAAACGGTTGATCTTAGAGTTTTCATTATTTTTTTAATCATTTAATAATTTAGCACAGATCACAGAAATATATAATTTTTATGGTTCTAATCACTAATTATAAAATTGTGGACCATTTTTGAAAACCCTTTCTTTGGAGATTCGATAGTTGCTTCAGTCACTTTTTTGAAACAGTGTGCACATCTTCTGTTAAAATCTTCTGTATTTTGGGACACATTTTTTGTGCTCTTGAATTCACTTTTCACAAGAGTTCAATATCTCTTCACTGGTCTAAGCTATGGACAATTTTGAAAATTGACCTCTCTTGGTACTAAGACTATTGTATTGATTTGGTACCACTACAGAGCTTCCTTACCGTAGTGACATGATACCAAATGGGTCAAAAATATGTGGACACGTTGTGCTTTCTTAAGAAAAGAAGAAGTCTTTTTTGCAAATATTCATATTTTGGTATTTATAGATTCGAATGTATCAAATGACTTTCCTGTTTTGCCGTAACTGCAAAAAGCTTGTCATACCATGAATTTTGTAAGAAATCTTTGCTGCTTTTGGGCCCAAAAGATATCTCCAACATTGCTTCGAGCATTAGCAATAAAAATTTTTGAGACACAAGCTGCGAAGATTCTGCCAGCACCTACGTTTCTTCGTCAATTATACAGCTTGAGTATTTTTGTATAAAATTTGGTTTTAAATTCCGAGTCCTATTTTTCGGCTTGTAATTTTTTTTGCAGAATTCCAGTTTGGAATTTTTTAAACTTTATATGTTATCAATTTTCCCATTAGCTTTAAATTTTCGCACCAAATAGTCGGAGCACTGAGAAAACTGAGCTGATTTTCTACCAGATGTGTTTGGAGTTCCTTTCAATATGCCTTCAATTTTCTGGCCTTCCCAATATCATGTGGTCATTTTTTCTTACCGAACTAGGTTTCACATCAATAGTAAAATTCTCCTGATACTGTTTAATAACATTAGAAACGGACAATTATTTGTAAGACCTATTTGGATTTTTTGAAATTTTTTAATAACTTGTAGGACGTAAATCTTTTTCGTCACTTATTTTGATGAAAATAAGGACAAATCAACATGGTTGTTATTAAAAATAATAACTAAAGTATTTTTCCATGATAACTAGATCAAAAAAAGTTTTGAATATTGATTCCGAAAAAAGTTATGAGGCAAAATGTCTGTTAAGATTTTTTCGATCTCACTCCTTAGCCTTAACCGTTTGGGCTGTGCGATGATGAATCACCAAGTAAATCAGTCAGTTAATCACTCGTCATTACTCTGTTATATATATATATATATATATATATATATATATATATATATATATATATATATATATATATATATATATATATATATATATAAAGATTTATATATATATAGAGATAAAACCAAATCTAATTCCATCTCAACGATGGTGAAGGGTATATAAGATTCGGCACAGCCGAATATAACGCTTTTACTTGTTTTATTTTATAATAAAATTTTACTGAAATATTTTTTATTTTTTAAAGTTGTTTAAAAAGATTAACAAATGTATTAACATTTTAAAAGTTAGAAAAAATATGAATGTATTAATGTAATTAAATTAAATAAACCAATTAATTTGGCTTTATGCATTTAGATCTGCCTTATTTTCTACTTTATAAAAGAAACAAATAAATATTAATATTCGCTGTACCCAATAAACCTTAGAATGATATGATAGCGGAAACGATATCATATTAGGTACCGATTATAATATCATATTGTATTGCAGAAAACGATATTATTATGATATTGATATTTCGAAATATTTCGTTTTAATAAAATAAAAAAATTATCATTTGGAAAAAACTTCAAATAAAAATAAAAATTTTTCAACATACAAAAACAAGCTGGAAGTCAAATACATAAAATTCAATAGTTTACAGATTTTTAGTGGTAAAACCAAGTTTTTTAGGTATATAATTGCAGAAATATGTATGTTCCTATGCAATAATCATGTTTGCAAATGTTGTTGATAATATTTGCATAAAATATGTCATATATGATGATTTTTATATCTTTATTTTTATATTTAGGATTTTTTCTCATCTTAGCTGATTATGGTTCATTATAATTATATTTAGTATATTTAAATGGAAATAAACATAATGTTTAGTATTGAATAGCGTTCAGAACAAAATTTGGTTCATGACGATTTTACTATCGTTATTTTTGGAAATAACGATACCGAAAACGATATCATAATTTTATGGAAAAACGATATTATAAGGAAAGGTACACTTTAGTCCGTAAAAACTATCGTTATAGAATCGAAAACGATTATCACTAGTGATAGTTTTTATCACCTAGATGATATCGTTTCGATATCGTTATAATATCTTTTGGTTTATTGGGTAGTGTTTAATATGTTTTGTGTCTAATTGTAGATTTTCTAGCTATCAAAGTCATTCAGACTTACACCTATTTTTATATGATAGTAATCTGAAGAAAAAGTGTTGATACGTCATGTAGTCACCCCATATAAATGTCATCATCTAATGACTTTTACAATATAAGTCACTTATGAAACTGTCTTCAAGACACAAATTCCAACTGGGTATTGTGTTCCATTCTATATAAGAGTTCTATTGCAGGCTTCAAAAGATTTCTGGTTTATGTCTAAGTGAAAAAGGTGAAAGAATTCTGAGAATTCATTATGGAATAATAAAATTTACAAACTCGATTAATTTTTGAGATATTCATGGTAAATTTTATCTCTTTATATTCATGTGTACAAATTTAATTTCTTAAACGAGAGAAAAAGATATAGCCCGACCATATGATACCCTAAACCACTATGTACATTATAATTAAGGGAGGGGTCTTTTTTAGTGTAAAAATAAAACATACGAATACAGAATATTACGTCGATGCTAACATTTATATGAATTTATTTACTTTTGTGTGATTCCCGAAAGAGGGCCTTATATGGTAGCTATGGTAAATTATGGACCGATCTTTGTTAAATCTGGCACTATCATTTATGTTTATATAAAACTTATTTGTGTCGAATATTAACTTGATACTAACATTTTAGTAGGATTTATGCCCGTTAAAGTGATTTTCTGAAAAGGGGTTTATATTTGAGATATGGTCAATTATGGACCGATCATTCCAAAAATCGACACACTTATTTAAACTAGCATGTGCCAAATTTCATTGAGATATTGCTATATTTAAGGAATTTATGATGGTTAAACCCTTTTCCGGGAGGGCATTTGTATAGGGGCTAGGTGAAATAATGGACCCATCATTCAAAATTGCGACCTGTTGTTTGATTACAAGGTTTACATGGACGGACAGACGGACATCGTTAAATCGACTCAGAATGTAATTCTAATCCGATTGCTATAAATTAAGGTGGGTCTAGACCAATATTTTTGGGTGTTTTAAACATCAGCGCAAACGCATAATACCCTTCCCACCTATGGTGGTGTAGAGTATAATTAAAATTTAATAAAAATTTCTTAATTTACTTAATCTAATGATTAGGAGTTTAACCTATTGCAAGTGGAAGGAAGTATTAAATTATATTCATTTGTGCTCACATTTATTAGAACTTAAGTGCCTAAACATAATAACAATTAAGCATATTGTAAATACCAAATAAATTTTCCAGAAGTACTATTAAAATTACAATACATATACTTAGTTTATTTTAAAAACTAAGTATAACGTTTATTTCTAACTAAACAGAAGCTAGTTTGTAGTGTTCATAAGCCATCATTAGTTAAAAAAAATCCCAGTGAAAGAAAAATTTATTTATTTTCCTTTTTTTTTAAAACTGCTTATAGAAAAATTCTATAGAACACCTGGTCTTGTGTATTTTACCTTATTCCTTAATATATTTTTTTTTTGTATTTGTAATATTTTTTATTTTGTTTTAATTGTTTACTTGCTATTTTCACAACTGTATGTATTGTTGTATATATTGTAGGTTTTTTTTTTCTCGCAGTATAGAATCGTTTTACGTTGCATGTTGTATTTGTTCAGTAGTAGTATTTGCAATAGTTTTTACCTTTATGGCCATTAAATGGATAAAAAATAAAACTATGTACATTTAACAATGACAGTAGCAGTTGGCAATAACATTTATTTAATTGTTTTTCCGCTTTTCCACTATTCATAACAATAATCTCAATGTTTTCGTTACATTTCACTGTTTTCTATTTTTGTTTTGGTTTGGCGTTTTTAATTTTATTGCTCGTTTTATTTGTTGGTATATTAAAAAATATATAAGTATGTGTAAATATGTATATACATATATTTTTATATTGAGAAAAAAATAGTTCAATTTAGCGAGAAACAAATGAAACACAAATCTGTTCGCGTGAATGACTTTTAGCGAAAGGCTTTAGTGTTATGCAGGTTTAGGATAAAAAGTTATAAAAAATTACCAAAATTCTATTTTCACCAATATTTAAAAAATTACCACACATGTGTAATACAAATCAGTATGTCCAAAATACAAATTAAAGATGATACGATGAGTTGATGACGCTGAAGGTAATCGCGATCATAATGATAAAAAAAAAAAAATATCAACAAAGTACGAACAGGTTTCCTCGTCTTTTGATTTTATAAAATTCTTTGATATATTTTTAATATTTGGCAATCAAAAAAATTTTTAATTTTATATTAATGGACAAGAAATGACAGTTTATGTTTTGGTAGTTAAAAATCAGAAATTAAAATAAATTGTAAAAATTACATTTTAAGTCCAACGTCAAGAATAAATGCACATACATATGTAATCTACACAAAGATATACAAAATACAAATTAAAGAAAGTTTTATAAGTTTTATATTAGTGAACAAAATCGCGATCATATATCTATTTAAACCTTCCTTTATTTAAATTTAATTCTTTTTTTAACTGCATTTAATTTACTGATTTGTTTTTTCTTACCACAAACAAACTCTTCAAATGATGTTAATAAATTAAAAGTTGCCAATATTAATTATATTACTATAAAATAAAGTTTTCAATGACAAAAATACATACCCAACATTTTTAAAAGTTACATTAAATTCAAACGCGAATTATTTTTGTGTGCCACTTGATTCCAATATATGTTATAATAACAGCTACATATTAGTATACATTTTGACTGATTTCATTTAACATCTTGGATGTACCTCGAGGATTTATGAAATATTAAATTCACCGCGATCTCAGGTCATGAATACATTCTATACAATTTATTTGTTTTTTTTTTTTTTTTTTATTTTTTATTATTATTATTTTTTTTTTTTTTTGTTGAAACTAATTTTTCGCTTAACTAAAACAATATAGATGTACTTATTATAAATTTAAATTCACGAATAGTGCGAAAAAAAAAAAACAAAAAAATAAATCCTTTTACGATCACGCTGTACTTTACCTTCATCAAAATTACACACGAGGCACACCGTGCAAAAGTCACCCTTTAGAGGCATTCACGTTTTGTCTCCAAAAGTTTGGAAACCATTTGTAGCGTTACTATTGATGGCACATTAACGAGATATGCCTGAAATGATGCATAATTACAAAGGCAATAAACCTCAATCCTATATTCTGTGATACAAGAAACGGCAAACATTTGCTAATCAAAAAACTGCAAAAAATTAAAAATTTTAAAATTATGGTTTCTCAACTTGTCCACAATGTATTTCGGCACTGGTCATCGAACGACTGATCAAACATACGTTGGCCTATTTCTACAAGTATTTGTGGCTTACATTAGAAGAATTGGACACATACAGTAGCAAGCATTAAAAATGCAACGCTGTGTGATATGATCTTTGTTCGCATATATTTTGCTTATAGTAAGTCCTAATGTAACAGTACTAATGTAATTTTATTATTTGTGGTAATAGATACCCGTTGCATATAATTTTGTTGAATATTTTTGTGCGTAACGAAAATTATTGAACGTTTAGTAAAAGCAGTTGAAAATGTGAGCGAGCAAAAAAAAAAAATGCAACTCTAAACAAATAAACATGATTTTTAAAATTTTGATACAAATTTTGATTGGAAATGGTTGGAAACTATATTGTTATAAAAAAACATGATTTTCTATCGTTGCATATTGTCTAAGATACATGAAATCTACAAATAATATAAATATTAGCAATAAATTTCAATTTTATTAAATTTTGATATTTTTCTGAACTATTTTGGACATTTTTCAATAGAGATTGATATTTTTGGAATTATTTATTTTGTTAGTTGTTTTAAAAGCAACAAACATTTTCTATAAATAAGCGATCAAATATTTATGATAGTTTAGCTTAAGTTCATAATTTATAATTGAGTATGACCTTTCTACCGAAATAACGCAACCACTTTCGATCGTTATTGAGATGAAATCAACAGCTTAAAATATTTTTTTCGCAGTGATATGACATCATTGAATGCCCTGTATCGCTATAATGTTCAAATATCCCTTGATTTTGGTCCTGGAACAAATTCTAACACAAGGCAAAACAGTTAAGAAATATACCTAGTTTGAACTCTTCATATGTTGAAAAATTAAAAGTGCATCCTTCGTGATAATTGGACTATTGGACTTGTTTACTATTGGAAATTAATATTTAAGTAAGTATGTCTACCTAGACCGTCTAAAATTGAAATATATGGGTTTAGAGTCAAATTAATTCAAGTTATCTTAATAGGCTCTTATTTCCATTATACAGTACTCGTAAAAATAATAAAGGACCTGCCTCTAAAAGTAAAGGTGGTAGTTTTATATAAGTAAATAATATGTGTTTTGTTAGAAGGATATCCAGTTACCATATTTACATTATTAAATCAACGATTGCTGGCAATAGTAGCTTGAATGGCCAAATGTGGTCATTCAGATAATATAACATATCTACTGTTAAATGACTTGTATCAATTGTTACAGGCATGATCGTTTCAATATTGTTTCTTTAAGATAATTTTTTAGAATCTTCATATTAGAACTACATTAATATTATTTCACTGCAATTAACAGAATGTTATTCAAAAATATTCGAAAATTCTTAAAAAGTATAGAGAAAAGACTGTTTTCTTAATATTATTAATATCCTTTGTAGTTAAAATTACCTTAAATTTATACGTATTGGTAGTAATTAGTGGTAATACTACCAAATTATAGTTTTTATAATTTTTCAATAATTATATTTATCAAAATTTAAAAAAAAACCGATGATTTTTTAGGAGTTGCATTTTCTTTGCTCCCTTAAATTTACAACTTAAAAAAAAAACAAGCGCGAATGTTATATTCGGCCCGGCCGAATCTATATACACCCCATCAACTTTTTCATATTTTGCATTATATAGAAGGGGGTGGTAAAGTGGGCATTAAAGTGGGCGGACTACGCCCATTTTTTGTTTCCGAGTTTACATTGGTCCTTTAACTATTTGAACTCAATTTCATTGATTTTCACCATATATGGGAGGTGGGCGGTAAAGTGGGCGGACCACGCCCATTTTTGGTTTTCGAGTTTATATCGATCCCCGAACTATGCTAACAAAATTTCGTTGTCGTACATGCTTTTGTTGAAGAAATATCAGCAGAAAAGTATAAAACGGACACCCTGTGTTTCTAGTTTTTAACCCATAACTTTTTTGTTTCTTAACCGATTTTGCCCATTTTCAATACCAAACAAACCTTATATAGGATAAAAATTTGTGCCAAATTTCGTTCTCCTACGTTTCTCCGTTCGAGCCCTATCCTGCTTTCAACAGACGGACAGACGGACGGACATAGCTAGATCGACTCAGAATCTAACCAGGACCCAGAAAATATATACTTTGTGGGGTCTTAGATGATTCCTTTGACATGTTACACACGGAATGATAACTTGTTTCCAAAGCAATATTTCAAATTTTTTTTGATCTAGTTATCTTTGAAATTTATGTCAGTTATTATTTTTAATGACAACCATGTTGATTTGTTGAGAGTTTGATCAAAATTACTAACAAAAAAGAAGTACGTGCTACAAATTATTAAAAAATTTAAAAAATTCCGAATTGGTCCTACAAACAATTGGCCAAATTATTAAATGTCTGCTGTCAAACTATTTCCAATGTTATTAAACAGTATCACGAGAATACGACCATTGATTGGAAACATGGTTGGAGGAGTAAAAAGGTCCACATGGTATTGAGAAGGTCAAGAAAATTGAAAGCACTTTTAAAAGAACTCCAAACACATCTGGTAGCAAAGCAGCCCGATTAGCTCAGTGCTCAGACTATTTGATAAAGTTCAAAAAGTTCCAGACTGGAATGCTGTAAAAAAATTTATAAGCCAAGAATGGGGCAAAGAAATTAAAATCAAATTTCATACACAAATACTCATGTTGTATAAAGAACGACTAAACGTATGTACTCGCAGATTTTTCGCAGCTTCCGGGCCTAAAATTTTTATGTTGCTGATGCTCGAGGATATGTTGAAGATAAGTTTAGAACCGAAAAGCTGACGAAATTTTCTAAAGAATCTCTGGTTTGACAAGGTTTATGCAATTGCGCCAAAAGAAGCAATTCATTTTTTACAGTGGGCTCTATAAATACCGAAAAATATATCAAAGAATGTTTGCAAAAAAATCTTCTTCCTTTCATAAGAGAACACAATGTCCACATATTTTTGGCCCGATTTGATATCATGTCACTACGTAATAAAGCTCTAGACTGTTACCAAAACAATAACATAGTTTTTGTACCAAGAGGTCAACCCTCAAAATTGTCCGGAGCTAAGACCAGTGAAGAGATATTGGGCTTTTGTGAAAAGGGAATCAAAGAGGGCAAAATATCAAAGATTTTAAAAGGAGATGTACAGTCAGTTTCAAAAGAGTGACTGAAACAACTATCAAATCTCTAATGGAAGAGTTACCAAAAAAGGTCCACGAGTTCATAAATAGTGGTTGGAAGTATAAAAGTTATATTTTTCTGTGATCTGTAGTATAATATCAATTAAATAAAAAAACAACCAAAACTCTAAGATCAACCGTTTAGAAATTATTGAATTTTATGTATATTAAGATTTTTTCGATCGCACTCCTTATACGACTGAATGCATGTTGTATGTGTTATAAATTTAAGGTACAATTATGTACACAGAATCATAACACCCTAGGAACACTTTTTCGGGTATAAAAAGCTATTTTTTATACTTCTTGATGACTTTTCTCTATTTTTTAAGTCTAATTTTATATTTTTATCCTCATTAATTTAAAACAATGCAAACTGAATGAAGGATAGCAGTACTATTTATTACGTTCACTGTAGTAGCTGTACAATAATATATTCACACCAGTGTTACCGTTTGGCGACCATAGTCGCCAATCGCCCCTTTTTCAACCACCTAGCCACTTTTTTGGATCCTTTTTTAAATGGTGACTAAATGGCGACTTTTTAAGTCTATGTGCTAAATGACGAGAAACTAAGTTGTTTGAAATATATCGACAAATAAATTAATCATTTTGAGATTGATTCACGGTATAGTGATACAAAAAACCGCGGAGTATTTATAAATGAACTTAAACTGTAACTAAAAATAAAAATAAAGTTTATGAACAGCTATTTATGTCATCATATGCCATATCTATTTGGACTGGATTAAAAAGAAAAAAAAAAAAAAAGGATTCGATGAAAACTTATATTCTAATTTAAATTTATACATTCCTCGTAGCAATCCCTCAGGGAAAAGTGTTTTTGTTTACTAAATTATCAATAATAAAAAATAGTTTGTCTGACAGACTTAAGTCAATACTTGTGGATCAATGCGTTACATCCAAAATTTATCCGACATGTATGTGAAAGACTGGAGTACGAGTGAAGAACTCGTACAAAAGTACAGAAGTTTATTAATTAAGAGAATTTTATGTTAACTATTTTTGTAAATAAATCTTTATTTTTGCAAAAATAAAAATTGTTGTAAAATAATTATAAATTATTTTGTTATTAATAAGACTGTATTTTTGTAGTTTTTATTCAAATAAAAAAATTTGTTGTTATAAAATAAACAAATTTTACGGAGTTTTTTTAGGTTTTAAAGCAGTTGGCCCCTTTTTTTTTAAAAAGTCCCCTTTTTTGGCGACTTTTTATTTTAAAATCCTCTTTTTTGGACACTTTTTGAAAATTCTCAACGGTAACGCTAATTCACACAGGTTACGCGGCTTGTTAGGACCGAAGAAAGTACGTGTAAATTAAAAATGCGTAAAACAAGGTTTATCGTAAATACAAATTTGTATTTCGGGACTAGAATTTTTATATATAGGTTAAATTAAAGTACAAAATAAATGAAAAATGTTAGTTTGAAGACCTAAAAATTGCGTTAAATTAACACACATGAAATTATTTACTTTTTATATTGGTTCCAATAATGTTCTATGTTTCAGCACATAAGACCTTTGGTATCGATTTTCATACCATCATTCATTATTCATTTGAAATGTGATGGAAAATTTTTAGTGGCTTTAAGATCACCTGATGAAGATTCTCCTTGAATTAATCAATTTTGTGAAAGTGCCATTGATAGCCAAAAATTCCTCTCAGGTTGTTCCAAGCAATCATAATTGAATACGAGAGAAAAAGGTATAGTCGGTCAAGCCCGACCATATGATACCCTACACCATTGTGTACATTTTAATTCGGGGATTGTTCTTGATTTGGAGTCAAATGTGGACCGATACTCATAAGTGTAAAATAAAACATACGAATACAGAATATTACGTTGATGCTGACATGTATATGAATTTATTCACTTTTGAGTGATTTCCGAAAGAGGGTCTTATATGGGAGCTATGATAAATTATGGACCGATCTTTTTAAAAATTGGCACACTTATTTATATATGTTCCAAATTTCATTAAAATATTGCTATATTTAAGGGATTTATGATCGTTAAACCCTTTTCCGGGAGGACATTTGTATGGGGGCTAGGTGAAATAATGGACCGATCATAACCAATTTCAATAGGCTTCGTCCATGGACTAGAAGAAACCTCTATACCATTAATTTTGGTTCAAAATTGCGATCTGTAGTTTGATTACAAGGTTTACATGGACGACAGACGGTCAGACGGACAGACGGACGGACGGACATCGTTAAATCGACTCAGAAAGTGATTCTAAGCCGATTGGTATAAATTAAGGTGGGTCTTAGACCAATACTTTTGGGTGTTATAAACATCTGCACAAACGCATTATACCCTCCCCACCTATGGTGTACCTATGGTGATGTAGGGTATAAAAATGTAAACCTTTTTGTTCAATCATATTATTTTTATTTTGTTTATGTACTATTTTGGTAATCTATTTATACATATCTTTAAACAATAAATATATTATAATTTTTTATATTAAATTGTCTCAATAAATATGTTTGCACATGATTTAGTATACAATACTGAATTTCACGCAGTTCAAGGTTCGCCATTACTGTTTAAACGCGTTATATCAAGTTCGCGTTAAATAAAAACGCGTATTTCAAGAAATGGTCACTATTATTGAACCGTGTTATAAGGAAATGGCGTAAATGAAGTATCGCGTAAATTGAGAGTTACCTGTATGTATGTGTGTATGTATGAAAGTATGTATATTGTACAATATTACACCAACATACGTGTTGATAACGATACCATTCAGTGTCAATGAATCTGCCCCGTATGAGTTCAATTCAATACTCCATTTGTTCATATCATTAACAAAGATTGATACCAATTGGCATCAAGTTATCACCACTTCAGATAATATTATGTTTAGGCCAAGAACGAAACACATGAATCAAATAAAATTTACTTAATTTATTGATTTCATTTTATTCATAGTTCATTTTAAGTTCTCTCATAAGTAATTTATTTAATTCATTATTAATTTTTAATCACTTTGTCAGCACATGTTCTTTTGTTAATTTTTCTTCTTCCTTTTTTCACAAATTTTATTTCTCTTCATCTGTCTCACGTTCTTCTTTTAATGTCAATAAAATTAATTAAAAGTTAATATTTACAACATTTCTTAATTTGGTCAATGGCTGGGTAGTCAGTCAACCAAACTACATTTGTTGTAGCATGAAATTTTCCATTTAACATTTAAATTAAAAATGATAAAATAAAATAAAAATGTTAAGAATACTATGCCGATGTGCAGCACATCGTTGGCATTGTTAATATAGTAGTGTTTTTTTATTTTTAATTTTTATTTTTATATAAACTTTTTTTTTTTAACTGTCAGATATTGATTTTAATGGTATTTTAATAAACTCAAACATATGAGTACGTGTATACGTACTCAGTGCATATTTGCCATATACATAGATGGACAGTAAAAATGAAAGACAGGCAGACAGACAAATGTGTGGTGCCAATGGCAACTGTTAGTACATACATATACGTATTTATAGTTATAAGTATATATGTATAACAGGTGTATAAATTCATAATCATTTTACTGAAAATAGTGGAATATTTTTATTAAATCGTTGTATAAAAATATTTACTTTCGATGCTTCCTATAAATTAAATATACATATATATTTTTTGTAATTTTTATTTTATGTAATAGTGCAATATGAATTAAATACTTCTATATATTTTATAGTTATTAATATAGTTATCATTCACTGCAGCAGATAGATTTGCAAGTTACGTTTATTAAATATAAGACTAACATAGGGAAACACTGGATTTCTTATTCAATTCGGATACACGGTATAAATAAATACTGAGCCTCTAATTCACTTTTTTGAATTGACTTTAGTTCACGCGATAAATCGTGATTTGTAAAATTAAGGAGGTGTCACCATATATTGAAGCATATTTTGAAAACTACTTGTCTGATTTTATTCAAAAAATATCAAAAAATTCTGATTCAAATTATCTTAAAGTCATTCTTCTATTACTTTTTAATACGGTCAACAGTTATGGAGATTAACAAATTGAGTTTAATTTCGAAAATCATAATGTATACCAACAATTTTACACAGAAAAAATTACTACCATATATTTTTCAATTAACACAGTTATTTAATTTTGCATCAAAATTTAATAAATAAATTCAAGTGAAAGATAAAATAAAAATAAAATTTAAGTAAGATTATTGATACCCACCTAGGGTGATCGATTATTCGACTTTTTGGAGAAACCGGTTTTCGAATAGTTGGTATTTTGAAAAAACCGGTTGCACTTTTTTAAATTCAGAAAAAACCGGTTAACCGGTTTTTTACAGAAGTTAATATTTCTACCAAAAGACTACATTTCTTAAAGAAAAATCAATAAATATTATGATGTTCAAGTTAAAATATATTACACATAATTATTTTTGGAAATAACTATTAATCTATTAAACTATTAATAATAGTCCGACAATACCCTACTCAATTATGTGCACCAAATTCGGGGAAGTATCTTCATTTCTAAACCTGTGGAATTGTGGGCCAATACTATGTTCAATTATGGACCGATTTTCATGAAATTCGGAACACAGATTTTAACTTGTATGGAACTTACATGCGTACAAAAAATGCTTACTACATTTAAGGGATTTATGATCGTTAAACCCCTTTTCCGGGAGGATATTTACATGGCGCTAGTTTAAATAATGGAACGATCATAACCAATTTCAACACGCTTCGTTCTTAGACTATAAGAAACCTGTGTGCCAAATTTCAAATTTAGTACATGTTCAAAATTGTGACCTGTATTTTAATTAATTAATTAATTATTTTTTTATGAACAGACAGACGGACGGACGGACGAACATCATCAAATCGACTTAAAGATGATTGGTACAAATTAAGGTGGGGTCTAAAACCAATATTTTTGGGTGTTACAAAGCATATGAACGAACGAATAATATAATATAAAAATTTTAAGAAAATAATCGTCAAATCAAACAAAACAGAAACCATGGGTTAATATGATAAGAGCCAGAATCAATTTTACTAAAACTATTCTGTAGGAGAAACTTTTTTAAAACAAAATCTTTGAAAAATGAAGAATAAAAAATGAATAAAAAAAGACTAAAACATTCAAATTAAGTGTAAAAATATTACAGGTGTTACAATTGAAGTAATTATTCTAATTTATTTATTTAATATTACAATAATTAATTTCGTTTTAACCTTAAACTATATTTTTAAAACATTACAATAATACTCTAAAAAATATTCATAAATTTTGATTCAAATATCAGTATTTAGTACATGTTTTTTGAAATAAAAAGTTATTTTTAAAACCGGTTTTTTGTGTTTAAAAAACCAGTCTATTCGACATTCGAAAAATGAACATTTTGAAAAAACCGACAGCACATTGACAGAAAAAACCGGATTAAAAACCGGTTGGAAAACCGTATCGATCACCCTATACCCACCCTAAATAATACCGTCCCAGCTATGGTGGTGTAGGGTATAAATAGCTTTTAGTTGAATGATTGGTGACCCTCTGTAGGAAATTTTGTCTTCTTTTCAAATATATATAAATATTTACAATACGAAAATTAGTTAGACTTTTCGCAAAAAAAAACCGGAGAAAGTTTGGATTTGTGATATATTGGATATTTTTCATTTTTAATTATGGAATAAAATTCTTGTTAGTGAATATTTTTAAATGAGATTTTACATCTAAGTAGATTTTTTGATGCTTAATTTCAAGCGCTATACACTTTTTTGGATTTGTCGACGAATTAATGTTAATGAAATCAAGAAAATTAAAAAAAAAAAAAAATCGGGAGAAAATTGGTCCTGCTGTAGCGAAAAAACTTCACTAAGGCAGGCTAGAAAATATCTTTGAAGACTAATAACTCTTAAACTAAAACAGATAATATATTCATACGACTATGTTCTACTAGCAGAATCCTCCTATATTTTCATTTCATTTTTTGAATCACACACTTTGCGTCGTTGAGAGAAACTAAGAGAGAATTTGCACATGTACGCCAATTTGCGTAGCTCTACCCTAGAGTGTATCATCAGTGTTGTTCAAAATTCCTTTGTATCAAATTGTAATATATTCGACAAAAATCACAAGTTTGAAATTACTAGGGGGCGAATTTTACTAAATGCAAATGTTGTTTCTGAAGCATTTAAAAACTATCTTATGTTCTTATCTATTCGAAACAGACATTTTACTAAAGAATTTTATAGTTTTTATTGCATATTTTTACATATTTTCACTTTTTTTTTTTTTTAATTTTTTGTTGAAGTGCATCAATTTATTAGTGCATATTTGTTCACAAATATTTACTCGAAAATGCATACTTTTACATGTTTTTCTTAATAATGCAAATGATTTTGCTTATTTCTAATTTTTTTACTTTTTTAAAAATTTTTTTTAACGGTTTTTCTCAAACAGGTTATAAAGTAGGGGAAGGACTTTAATAAAAACGAAATTATATTATATTTATCGGACGCGGACTAAAAGCCATTAAGATTTTTTATCAAAAAATGTTGCATGTAACCTGCTTAGTAGCAGAGGAGGTGTCTAATAATGTTTATCACATTGATTCTTGATTTCAAATGGAAAAAAGATTTTGAAAGCCTCCACCAAGATTATATTAACTCCTATGTCACGAATGTAAATTCGAAAAATTTAATATAAAATAGTTCAAATATAAAACATTGCTTAGCTGACCATGAATTGATTTTGTTTTTTTCTTATAGAATAATTTTTGTTTATTAAATATATATCGTCCATTCCATCAAAGAACGCCCAAAAATTTAACAAGTGTCTTTTGAATTTAATAAAATTTTGCACGAAAAAGGTCTATAGTTATCTCCAGGGAAACCACAATATGCAATTGCATGTTTTTTCTTGGACATCGAATGAAGCCATCGATTAAATATTTATCAGTTTCAGAACAAATAAATCATTTTGGCATCGATTTGTTAGTGCATATTTTTGCATATTTTACTCTTAACGGCATATTATTGCATTTGGAGATTTTTAGTGCATATTTATAGCATATTTTTTATTTTTAGGTCATATTTAACCCTTTTAGAGCATATTTTGATATTTAAAGGATAATTTTTTAAACCTCATGAAATATTTTTAAAATTTGATTTTATAAAAAAAAAAATGAAATTGAAAAAAGATTCGGCTGTGCCGAATCTTTGATACCCTTCACCATATTACCATATTACCATATTACCATATTACCATCTTACTATCTTATCGACATCATATTACCATATTACCGACAAATAATAAAATTTTCGCCTTAACGTATGCTTTCATATTTTCACATATATAAATCTAATTTTTTTTCAAACTACGAAAATTTGAATATATAAAAAAATTCAATCATAGCAGGCTTTGCTTTTAAAAAATAAACAACAACAATTCCATATTTATTTATTTTTTTATGTGTGTATATACAAACTGGCTGCATATACAAAGAACAACAACAACACTGTTATTCATTATATTACTTCTGTTGCTAACTAATCTACTTGTCTTACAAGCAAAAACGTCACTAATAGCAAAGAATATTCATATATAGAAGGCGCATCATGTAGAAGCAAAATTTCTTATGGCGGGTTCTAATCATAGAACCCGCTCTCATGTAATTCTCGCTCTCAGCGTTTTGCATTGATGAGGGGGATAAGTAACAAGGGAAAACAAAATCCACCACCAAAACAGAGAGAGATAGAGAGTTTAAATATATGTGTTTGTACATGTGTGTATTCCTTATAAAGAAATGCAAATAAAAACACACAGACATATATATGTTTGTACATGTATAAAGATCTTTATTTCAAATTGAAAGAAACAAATAATATTTGTTTCTATTATTTTGAAATAAAAAGTGTCAACAGAAATTTTAGTTGTTTATTTACTAATGGAAAAGATATGAACGTTAATATTACTGTAGGGCATAGCATACATGTTTTGTTGTTTTACAAGTAGAAATACTTTGATTTGCACCGACGTGCTTATACCTTTCTTAGTGACGTGACAAATTTTTATATGATTTCGAAGTTGTCAATTTATATTTTATAGAGAATTTTTAATTTTAGAAATTTTTATTTAAAAAAAATATTTAAATTTTTTCATTTTTAAAAGTACATATTTTTTCCATTTTTTGGATTTTTTAGAAAAAAAAAAAAAATAGATAATATATAAGTTTTTCCTTTTTTTAAAATATATACTTTTTATAGAAATAAATAATATTAATATTTTTAATTTTAAAATTTATTTTTTAATTATATATATTTTATTTAGTAAAAAAGTTGTTTTGAATAAAAAAGTTATTTTTTGGCAGAAATGAAAGTTATTTTTTATTCATTAATTTATTTATATATTCATTTATTTATTTTTGTCATGACAATTTTTTATATAGTAGGTATATACAAATTATTTTTTTTACAAAAGATCTTTTTCCAATAGAATTCTACCATTTTTACAAAATAAAACAAAATTATTAAACAAAAATCTAATTTTTGTGGTGACAAATTCGATATGAATAAAAAAAAAAATAAAAATATAATTTTATATTTTTGTTTTTATTTATTTAATTAATATACTTAACTTTAACATCTGTTACTTTGAATACATTAGTAACAAAGCTACATAAATCAAATTTTAAAATATAAATTTAATAGTCTGAAAGTATATTTACATAAGCTCATATGACGTTAAAAAAAGCATAACTAGTTCGGTGCTGATTAAAGTATTTCTACTTTTAAAACAACAAAACACATATGCTATACCCTACACTAACATACGCGATCGTATTTGATCTCCTTTAGTAAATAAACAACCAATTTCTTGTTTCTACTTTTTTATATGCACTACACCAGCGATCGCCACACTCATACATTCACAATTATGTTTGTGTATGTTTTGTTTTTTCCATTATGAAATTATACACCAAAAAAAATAACATAATTTTTATAGTAATTTAATTTTAACGATTACCATAGTAATGACAAAAATTACGATTTAATGTTTATTTTTTATATTCTATGATTAAAAAAAAAATAACGATAAATTATTAATTTAGGATTTTAATTTCTTATTACAAAATATCGAATAATACTAAATTTAATTCAGCACGAACGATTATTTCAAATTTGTATTTTATAATAAAAAATAAAAATTAATTGTAGTAAATTATTATTTCTTAATTAAACAAAAAAGATAGTTGTTTAATTAAGAGATAAAAAATCATATTAACATTAAATATTTTTCATGAGTGTATCTCAAGCAACAAGCAGTAACACAACATTCCTGCTTGAATGCTCGTACGAGACTGACTTTCTTGTGTTTTTTTAATCATTTCAAGAGCATAACAAAAGAGATAAAAAACACGCAAGCTTCTTTTCCCTTTGTCTTCCCTCCCGCATCAAGAAATATTTTTAAAAAATATTTCAGTTTTCATTGACATGCGCTTTCTATATGTTGTATATTCTTTGCTAATAGTCATTACAATGCTTAATATACAAGTTTGTGTATGTATTTATGCATATTCTTAACAGATATGTTTTAGTTTTTAAAAATAAACAACAACAATTCCATATCTATTTATTTTTGTACAGACTGCATATACAAAGAACAACAACAACACTGTTATTCATTATATTACTGCTGTTTCTAACTAAACTACTTGTCTATACAAAAAAACAAAAAACGTCACTAATAGTCATTACAATACTTAATATACATGTTTGTATGTGTATTTATATTCTTAACAGATTTGTGAATTTGGTTTATTAAAAAAAACGAAATTTTATAAAAACATTTATGACTGATCTATATAAAAATAAAAATCTGTAGCTTGAACAAGGGCTTCAAAAATAAAAAATTCGTTTTCCCCGATATCTCAGTTATTACTGAACCGATTTATTTCATTTTTTCAGAACAAAAATTCAGAAAATAATTTCCGAGCCCCCTTTAAAAATTCCCTGGTATATGCAGAGGCTTCAGAAACAGAAAAACCGGTTTCAAAAACCGGTTTCAAAAAACCGAAATTTTATACAAATATTTGTGACCGATTTGTATAAAAATAAAAATCTATAGCTTAAACCAGGGCTTTAAAAAATAAAAAATGCGTTTTGTCCGATATCTCAGTTATTATTGAACCGATTTATTTCATTTTTTCAGAACAAAAATTCAGAAAAAAATGTCCGAGACTTCTTTGTAAAAACGATGTCCCTAGTATATACAGAGGCTTCAGAAACTGGAAAACCGGTTCTAAAAACCGTTTTTTTTAACATATCTCCGCATTGTATGAACCGATCTTGCTGAATTCCAATAGCAAAATTCTCGAAAGCATTTCCGATCGTTTGATATATATATTATATATGTCAGTTATCGGTGGGCTTCATAAACGCCATTTCAACCGACACACGGACGGACGGACATGGTCCTATCGTCATCATTTCTTACAAGGATCCCGAAAATGTAAACTTTTTTGCTCTCCGACGAAAATTGTGGGAATTACAAACGGAATGACAAACTTATATATACCCTTTACACCTGTGGTGAAGGGTATAAAAATAAAAAATTATAATTAACTTTAATGGATACAATTTTATCGTTGAGAAGCTTGTCTTCTAGAAACAAGATTGAAGTTTATGTTGTAAAAACATTTTTTTTTTTTTATTAAAGAATATCGAGTTCTTACCGCGAAAATGTCGTAAGTTCAGAAAACAAAACTACACATTATTGTTTACACATTGTTATATGTATGAAAAATGTCACTTACGATAAAATCACTTCCGCTATGAATCTGAAATGACACTTGATACGTCGATAAAATTATGACGAATGATTCTAAATTATAGATTTTCATCAAAACACGAAATTCGAAAATGTTGTCGGTTACGATATTTTGGCGGTCAGTAATCGATATTATAATTTTGAAAATTTCTGAACTGATAATAGTGCCTAGATGGGTAAGAAAATAGAATAACGTTTTTATGAGATACAGTAAAAAATGGGGAATAAAAATTTCGACGCGGTTGATAAATTTTAGTTTTGCCTTATTTTATAACGTTGAAATATTAATAAAACCCTATGTTTTAATGAAAAACATAATTTTGTTAAAAAATTATACAAAATCTTTATTTTTTTAAGTGCATATTTTTGCGTTTTTTAGAGCATATTTTTCGTTTTTTACTGCATATTTAATGCGCATAAAACCCATTTTTTTAGAGCATATTGTGGTTTCCCTGGTTATCTCTATAGATTTTTGTTTTCAGATTCGCTAAATTCAGAAAATTCGCGATCTTATTTCGATTTATTTTCATTTTTGAAAAAAACTAAAAAATCTCGAAAGTATACAACTTTAAATAACAATATTTCTGGGAAGGCTTTGGGGAAATCAATGATTTTAACGGCATTTAAATTGTAATTATATCAGCTTAAACATGAATATTTTACAAATAAAAAAGATTTTTTTTAAATGCATTTTAATGCAATTACACTTTTTAAATGCACTTTTCTTTAAATATGCTATTAAATTGTTTTAATTTTTTAACATATTTGGAAAGCATTTACATTAAAATAAATATCAAAAAATTTTGGAACGCATACATATACTATGCACAATTTCTCCTTTTCTTCAATTAATTAAATTTTTTTCATATAAAAATTGTATTTTTCTGGTATTATGAGTAGCTTAACATTTTTGTTAAAAAACGTATTGTGTTACTTTTGAAAATTCGTTAAAAATAGTAAACCATTATATACCAGACTAATTATTGTTTTAAGTTATAATAAACAAATCATTTTTAAATACACTTTTGAAAAATTAAAATTTAATAAATTAGCAGCTAACGAAAATGCATCTATAAACTGTATTTATGTTTTTAAAATATTATGGAACGAAGAGGAAATTTTAGAAATGCTGACTGAATTGCACAAATAAAATACAATGGCCTTTTGAATACTTTTTAAATTACAGAAATCCATCAATTACTTTAAGAGATACGAAAATTAAAATTTACATATCTTTTATATTTTGTTAATTTTTATACAAATTTTAAAGAAAATTCCAAAAACAAGAAAAAATTTTATTTTTACACAGAAAAAAATAAGAATCGATTTCAATTACGAAATTGCTTAATCAATTAAAAATTTGGTTGATTTTGCTCCAATCATCAAAACGATAATATCAATTAAGTAGAAATAATTGATGTTTGGATAAATTTCAATTAATTTTTTTAATCAATTTAATAACATTTGTGATTGAAATTTTTCTTAAAATTAATGACGACGGTAATTGATATAATTATAAACTTAACTGAATTTCTACCACTACATAAAAAATAAAATACAATTAAAATTTTTATCTTGGAACTAAGACGTTTAATGCTGAATTACATGTATTAATAAATGTATAGAAAATTATATAAATATATGTATAGTTTGAATATTTAACTAAGAAATATGAGGAACAGCAAAACAAAATGCATTATTTCCGATATGGGTTTTTTGTTATTTTTGTATTCGAAAGAAGACAACCAAAAAAATCGATATAGTATTTAAAAAAGGTATTTTTAATTACTTTTTTATTTTAAATTGTGGTTTGATTGAAAAACGCAGCAGCATTCAAGAATCATGATGATATCCCAACAAATTTAAATATGCAAGAAAGTAAATATTGTTCTTCGGCTCCTAATATGTAATGTAATAATTATGTCTTGAATAATATCACCATTAAAATTAAAGTGATCATCTGGAAAGAGACCAACAAGCGACGGGATGTGGTGTATCCTTCAGAATCTATACAACAATACAAAAACGACAATACTTTTTTAAGAAATCCACAAAAATAGAAATAATGTGTTGTTACATTTTATGTTTCGAAAGAGTAGCCAGGCACACTATACATTATGATAACTTCCTACACCCAATGGCCGGAGCATCTACGATAACACTAGTATGATTAACAAACATATCAAGCATATAAACACCTCTACTCACCAAATAATTCACAAAAATTCGCATTTCTAAAATAATTTTGAAGTATAAATTACGCGTCACAGAGGAGCCATAAATAAAGACGAAAAACACAAATTTTTAATTTATTACTCTTGTACATATAAAATATTTTATATTTTTTCAAAGCATTTTCTTTTTAATTTAATTTTTTTAAGGGGCTTTAGACGTTCAAATATATCTAACAATAAATTTGACGACTAAAAAATGCTTTAAAATACACTTTCAGATATGTTTGATTATTTGACGAATGTTTCTAAGTCACTCCCACATCTATTTTCTAACTCTTCGCAAACACTTTTGTATAAATAAATTATTACCAAATGTTTTTGTAAATACATGCACAATTGTGTTTATTAAAAAAAAATTACGTATAAAATCCAATATTTTAATTTTTAAATCATAAGACTTGTGCTTAGACTGTACAACTTATCATCAAATCAAACAAAATATCAAAAATTTTTGATTTTCTTCAAACAATCGTACGACTGTCGTATTCAGTACATGACACTATCAAATGTTTTAATCATCAGACAAATCGTCAGATAAATTTGATAGTCTAAAGGGGCCTTTTGAATAGCTGTCAGTTATTGTAAAATAAAAATTACAACCAATCATACAGTTAATTTAGACAATTAGAAATATAATAAAATTTAAATATAATATTAAGTAATATATTAATTAAAAAAAGTTTTAATATTTTTTTCTGTGTTATATGAAAAATTAGGAACATGTTTTTATAAAAATTGGATTATGCGTATAAGATTTTCGCGTCCCAAAAATTTTAAACTTTTATTTTATTGTAGATTCCAAACTTTTTTATTATGTTAAAAAATTAAAATTTTTTAATAGCATATTTAAAGAAAAATGCAATTGCATTAAAATGCATTTCTAAAAAATCTTTCTTATTTTTAAAATGTTCGTCGTAAAGCCGCCATATGTAAAATTCAAAGGCAGTTTAAATCATTAAAATTCACAAAGCCTTCTCAGAGATATTGCTATTCAAAGTTACATACTTTTGACATTTTTTTTTTGGTTTTTGAGAAAGTAAAAAAGCGAACACAGAAAAAAATATTACCGTCTTTTTTACAATTAACTCAGTTGTTTAATTTTGCATCAACATTTAATAATTATGCTCAAGAAAAAATAAAATAAAAAATAAATTTTGGTATGATTTTTTGTCCTATAAACATTTTTAATTCATTCAATCATCTACTTGATTGATTTAATTAATTTATTAATTGGGAATTTTTTTCTGTTTTGTGTTTTTTATAGTTTTTAGTAATTGATATAATCATTTTGGTGAGAGGTGCAAATTTAAACAAGTTTATAATTGAATGAATTATTTTCATATATATTTGTTAATTTTTGACTTTTTTCTGTGAAATAAAATCGTGAGTTTTTGCAATTTCAAGAAACTGAAAACTGAAATTGATAAAAGGCTTAATGGAGTTTGTGCATACAAATTATTATCGAAATTGAAAGCCTTCAAGAAAAAAAAAATACCATTTTTCGGGCGTTCTTTCATGGAATGGACCATATTTTTTAATTTTTTAGGGTACATTTTGAATATTTAAGTGCATATTTTAGGAGCATATTTTCAAAAAATAGATGCATAAAAAGGGAAATATTTCTGTGCATTAGAACAGGTTCAATTCCTTCTCGTACGAAAAAATAAATAAATTGTTTTGATTAATGCAAAATTTCGATCATGAATATAATTGATATAGTTCAAGAATCAGTGTTGCCAGGAGGTAAGAAAAAAAAGCTAAATTGGACTTTAAAAAACGCCAGAAAGGCTAATGTTATGTTTTTTATTTTATCTTTTTTATCATTGGTTTTTGATATTTTTTAACATAAAACATAGAACGGCTGCCAATTGGACCACAAAATTCTCTTAAAAATATTTGTTATATTTTATAAGAGAAACAACCTCATACTTTGAAGCGATTTTTCGTTATTTTTGAATTATAATTTCTTTTTGATTAACACAGAAAAAAGTAAAAATTTACTTTAATTACGAAATTGCTTATATTAATCAATTTTTGTTTGATTTTGCTCCAATCATAAAAATGATGATATTAATAACTAGAATAATTGATTTAATTATTACTGCTATTTTTTAGCAGTAGATAAAATGAGCTGAATAAATTGGAAATTGACCTAAATTTATTTTATTTCTACATTTTCATATAAAAATTTTTAATTTTTCTCTATATTTTATTAAGAGCTGTCAGTTTATTTAAAAAAAGTAAACCAATTCGAAAATTAATTATATTAATAAATTATTTTATTAAAAAATAATTTGAAATATTTTTTTCTGTGAATCATTTACGAATTTTTTTTGGTGATTTTTCGCTTTTATACGAATTTTTGAAAAATTATGTTCAAAAATAGTTTTTATAGTTAATGAAGCTTATTAGAAAATAACTATAATTAAATGATATAGTTATATTTGATGTGAAGAAATAAGCGCCGCAAGCGAAATTTTTGTTAAATGAATATGTAAAAAGTAAAAGCGAATATGAAATACTAAAATTTTAGATAAACTGGTAACACTGATCAGATTTAATTAAAATTCTACACAAAATCTATTATTTTTACTTAATTAACATTATTATTTTTATAATTGGAACAAAATCAATTAAAAACTTAATTCATATAACCAATTTCGTTATTGAAAACCATTTTTATTTTTTTCTGTTTAAAGTACTTTAGAAACTAACCATAGAATTGCTTTCCTGTTCAGCCTGTGAGAATTATTTAAAAACAACTTTTCTATATTTCAATTCTAATGAAGGAGCTTTATCGAAATCATTTTTCTTCGAATCTTTACAAATATTTTCGAAGTATAAGTATTTTATGCTGATAGATCAAAATATTTGATATGTAAGATTTATGCACGTTAAATTGATTTTTTGATATAATTCTTATATGAAAGTTATGAACATTATAAGCAGTAAATACAAACGATTGTTAAAATTCTATATGTAGGTTTTATATAGGTACTATTAAGGGAAATTTTCTCTATTGGTGCTATGATAAACAATAACCAAAACATTGTTAAATCTAATTACTATTATGCTAAATCATCTCTTGCAATTACTTGTTAAATCTTTGACAATGAAAATGATCGCCTATTATGTGAATTTGTTTAAATGATTATTTGTAGAAGAGAAAATCATTTTATTTTAAAGCTCTTAATTAGAACAATAATGAATATGTGTATGTTAAAATATTTTGGCATTTATGTATATGTTTTCAATCATTTTCAACGTTGTTCAATCTTATTCACATATTCATTACTCAACATTAAACTGTAAAAGTATATCGTCAGCTGAAATAAAAACTTCCCTAAATAGCATGAATAAAAATAAATCTCGTAAAAGTTTTTAAAATTAGTGCTACTACAAATGACATTTTACATTTGAAATATTTATTTAAATAAATTTTAGTTTTTGTATTGCAGGATATGGCCCTTTTTATTTTTGTTAGCGTTAATATATATACTACACGTCCAGTAAGTTTTTTTATTTTCATTATTTTCTTCTTCTTTTTTATGTAAAACACTTAACCTTAAGTTCGGTTGATTTTTTCTTCTTTCTTCTTTCTTCTTTCTTTTCAAAATGAACAAAGTATAAAAACCTAGAAAGAAGAAAAAGAAGATGAAGAACAAGTGTGACAATGATTGACGACTTTTGAATTCCCGTGTGCGTGATTGTGTAAAAGTGGAAAATTACTTTTGTGACTGTGACTACTACATCAATCTATTACTTCAGTTACCAGCCCACAACATGGTACATGAAGAAACATATGATTGTTTTACAAACTACCTTTGTTGCCAGTAAATTTACTTGCTTTTTTTTTTTGTTATTTCTTTCAAAGTAGAAATGCATTTTGGTTTTGATTGATTGAGAAACAATACACTTAAATTTGTGATCGAAAAAATAGAGATATGGTGTCATTTTTGGTATAATATTTACTAACAAGAACAAAATTAATAGTAGGAACTTTATTTGTGTTGGCTTTTCAACTAGTTAATACAAGTTTGAGTGAAAATTTAATAGCCTAGAATCATTGACTGGAAATAAAAAGTAGAGTGACTATAAAGAATTCCTTATAGTGATACGTTTAAAACAACTACTTGAATGTAAACTTAAAGAAATATGAAGTAATTTAAAATATCAAATATGGAAATTTTTTACTAGAATCATCATCATCAAGACAAGAAAATATATAAGCAATCCGCTTACTTACGCGTGAGACATCAATATAATTCATAGTAATTTCTCTTAAAATATTAAATTATTCACTTAATTTACCAAAATGTATCCTAAATTTAATGTTAATTTTAATATCTATTTATATCTTACTTTATTGCGTTCATCAAACTTTCAATTTATTGTAAAATGATTTAAAAGGTTTTATGTTGTAACAATAATTTCAAATAACTAACTACAAAGAAAATTACTTCCATTATCCTTACAAATAAACTGGTATTTTCTATTAACTCTCACATGCACAATTTTATACATACATTTATAAGTATCTACTCATATATACATATATATGTATACATACGTAACTATAAGCTATAAGCCAAGTCAATACGAGTATTATTGAAAAAATAAAAAAAAATATCTAAAATAAAAATAAATAAAACTGAATTCATATATGTATGACTGGAAGCCAACCAAAAGATTTAAAAGTCTATCGTGCCTTCGGGTAAGACACCCACAGACACACGCACTCTCATGTCTAGTTAAATAAGCTACTATATCATCCTCTTCAAAGGAATTATCAATATCTAACTTTCAATTCCGGATAACTAGTACTTGTGTGTGCGCTCATTCAACGTGCTTTTGCATATTTATTGAAAAATTTAAACTTTTGCCTTAGCAGAAATAAAAACAAAAAGTCCCTCGAATAAGAAAATAAAACACATATCCGTACATACCTATAATCAACTTATGAACAATAAGGTGGTCCACTTAATGAACTTATATGATTGTATGTTTTTATATAAATTTCATTTTGAAAACATTCTCAGAAATTCTAAATCTCTGTACATTTGAGAAGTTGATTGGATGCTTTATCTTTTGCTTTACTGAATATGTGGTTTTTAAATAAATACGAAAAAAATTTTTTGAAGAATCTGTTGTTAATTGTTTTAAAGTTGAACATTTTTTTTTTTTTTTTTTGAAGAATCTGTTGTTAAAATTGACAAACGTTCAGGAGAACATTATATTAATATTACCTATTTTAAATTACACAAATCTACAATATAGCAAAAAAAATAATAATAATTCTGCAAAATTTTTATTCCTTAGGCATGATAAATTTAAATGAAAATTTTTCCACACGTGAGGGCTATATCTTCATCAAATTGTTCATTAGGTTTCAAACACTTTATAAATAATTTTAATATATATCGTTCATTCCATGAAAGAACTCCCGAAAAAGGGTATTTTTTTACTTGATGGCTTTCAGTTTCGATATTAATTTGTATACACAAACCCCATAAAGCATTTTATCAATTTCAGTTTTCAGTTTAGTGAAATTGCAAAAACTCGCGAATTTATTTCGCTTTTTTACTTTCTCAAAAACCAAAAAAATTTCAAAAGTATGTAACTTTGAATGGCAATATCTCTGGGAAGATTTTGTGAATTTTAATGATTTAAACTGCCTTTGAATTTCGCATATGGCGGCTTTACGACAAACATTTAAAAAATATGAAAGATTTTTTAAAAATGCATTTTAGTGCAATTGCAATTTTTAAATGCATTTTTCTTTAAATATGCTATTAAAATATTTTAATTTTTAAACATAATTGAAAAGTTTGGAATCTTGACATTAAAATAAAAGTGTCAAATTTTTGGGACGCGAAAATCTTATATGCATTATCCAATTTTTATAAAAACATGTTCCCAATTTTAAATATAAAAATTAATTTTCTTCTTGTTTTTTGAATATTCCTTAAAATTTATATATAAGTTAACAAAATATAAAAAGTATGGAATTTTAAATATTCATATCTCTTGAAGCTATTGATGAATTTCTGTAATTTAAAAAGTATTCAAAAGGCCACTGTATTATTTTTGTGTAATTCAGTCAGCATTTCCAAAATCATCTTTTCGTTCCAAAATATTTTAAAAACATAAATGCAGTTTATAGATGCATTTTTGTTAATTGTGATTTTACTCAATTTTAATTTTTCTAAAAGTGTATTTAAAAATGCTTTTGTTTATTATAAATTGAAACAATAATTAGTCTGGTACATAAAGGTTTACTATTTTTAACGAATTTTTAAAATGTAACAGAATACATTTTTTAACAAAATATGTAAAGCTACTCATGACACAGAAAAAAATATTTCAAATAATTTTTTAATAAAATTATTAATTAACTTTATATTGGAATTTAATTATATGATTTATTAATATAATTAATTTTCTAATTGGTTTACAGTTTTGTTTTTAAAAAATTGACAGCTGTTAATAAAATATAAAGAAAAATTAAAGATTTGTCTATAAAAGTACAGAAATAAAATAAATTTATGTAAATTTTCAAAAATTTTCAGCTCATTGCATCTATTTAAGGAAAAGAAGTAATAATAATATCAATTATTCTAGTTATTAATATTATCATTTTGATGATTGGAGCAAAATCAATTAAAAATTAATAATATTACAAATTTCGTAATTGAAGTCAATTTTTAATTTTTTCTGTGGACACCAGAAAAATATAATTTTTATATGAAAAAATTAAAATTAGTTGAAGAAAAGGAGAAATTATGCATAGTATATGTGTGCGTCCCAAAAATTTGAGATGTTCATTTTAATGTAAAGATTCCATGCTTTCCAAATATTTTAAAAAATTGAAAAATTTTAATAGCATATTTAAAGAAAAATGAAATTGCATTAAAATTGCATTTTTAAAAAATATTTTTTATTTGTAAAATATTCATGTTCAAGCTAATATAATTACAATTCAAACGCCGTTTAAGTCCTTGATTTCCCCAAAGCCTTCCCAGAAATATTGTTGTTTAAAGTTGAATACTTTCGAGATTTCTTAGGTTTTTTCGAAGGTAAAAAAGCAAAATAAAATCGCGAATTTTCTGAATTTCACGAATGTGAAAACGGAAATCTATATAGACATCCATAGAACTTTTACAAGCAAAATTTTATAAAAATTAAAAGACACTTGGTAAATTTTCGGGCGTTCTTTCATGAAATGGACGATATACGTTATGAAAATTTTGTATTAGAAAATGTTCATTCATTTAAAATTTTTTCATTCAATAAAAATTTTCATACAATATCCGTATGCGAAAGAGAATTGCAATAATAATAATTTGAAGAGAAAATACATTTAATTTTTGGAAGTTTGTCAGTTTGTTTATATAAAACGGCGGAAATTATATAAAGAAAGGTTAAGGCTTCTTTAACATTATAATTTGTGAAAGTTCAAGAATTTTACCTAACTGTTAAAGAGAAAACGAAAAACGCTAATTCTAATCTTGATAATCTTAATATCTACGCTAATCCCAAATTATCTACGCTAAATCGAATCCCAAAATTTTATCTTAAATGTACCTAATCGACAAAAATAATCCTAATCAAACTTAAACTTATTTCATTTCTAACAACTGATATAAATTGTAACATAATTCTCCTAATTTTACTTAAATCTAATTTGAATCTTAACTTTAACTTATTTTATTTTAACTAAATCTTATCCATCTTTAATATAATTGAACAAAAAAAATAATAATAATTTTCATTAAAATTACATTAACTTTAATTTTGCTTTCTTCACTATATTAAGTCTAAAGATACGTTCAGACTAGTCAAATATTTGACCAAAACGACGTGACCACTATACAAAATATTTTTTAACTTCTCCGTTGCAATAGGAAAAATTTTTTTAATTATCATTAATCATAACTAACATTTTACCAAATATTATTTGATGATGTTTTCTCTTACAAAACATTTGGAAGAGCAAACAACGGCAAACCATTTTTTTGTAGAAATAGTCGTCACGCAAATTTAGTCAAATATTTGACAAATATTAACATAACTTTTGAATTAAGAATTTAACAAAATTATTCACAATGTTTTTCTTTTCTAATTTTTCTTGTTAACTTTGTTGTTAAACCTTGAATTTTTATATTTTCAATGCGATTTTAAACATTTTACCCCTCTACGTACACTCCTTATCACTAATAATACGCACAAAAAAATCGGATCTCCATCTAAGACGTTTCACTTTCCGAGCCGTTTTAGCGATATCCGTCCATCCGTCTGCCCGGTCGGCTTTAATGCCATACGAATGTTAGTATAAAGTTAATATTCGGAACAAATATTTTATGGAAAAAATATTGCCAAATGTTATGAGAATTGGTTTATAATTTACCATAACTATTATATAAGCCCACTTCCTGGAATCGCCATAAAGTGCATAAAATTATATAGATGTTGTCATCAACGTATTATTCTCTACTTGTATATTTAATATAATATAGGTATAATATAAGTCCCCTTCCCTAATTTTTATGGTTTTGTGAGGGTTAATTAAATTTAAAGACTACCAGGAAGGCATATTTTATTTTGTCCTCAATGGGCTAAAAATGTGATGCGATGAAGAAAAATCGAAATAATACCATAAAATATCTCCATTATGTTTATCACGATACTTTATCTGCAACATATTTTTCACGATACTTACTGTTAATTAATATAAGTGGTTTACAAATTTATTACAAAGAACGCATGAGTAATATTAATCAATTATAGTAAGTATACGCCTCTTATTAGCTTTGGTAATTTTACGGGAAAAATATCATATTTTTATAATTCATTTACTTAGCCAAGTTCAGTGAAATTTGGAACGAACGTTCAAGCTAATGAATGAAATTCTTTTAGTATAATATTAAAAAAGAAAAATATGACAGCTGAAAGTTTACAATCACAGAATTTTTCAAATATACAAAGTTTTATAAGTCTAGGATAACTTTTTTCCATTTTCCAATTTTTATATGCGGGATTTTGAAAATATTTGTAAAAAAGTGATTTTCATTACCAACCCAGCAAAAACTTGGTAATGGCATGTAGTTATAGATGTAGTTACTTTTTAATGACAACAACATACCGTTCAAATTATATTGAAGTACATTAAACATTTAAAACTTTTATAATCACTATATTTGACAAAATATTCAAAATAAAAATTCTTGACATTAAAAAAAAAAAATAAAAAAATATGAAAATATTCTAACAATTCCCAATATTTTTGTAATTCAACAAAGATGAATTATGGTAAGTGTAAAAATATTTTGCGAAACATTCTCTAATTTTTATTGTTCTTTTTGTATTAGGCACACAATTAATAATCCAGAGGAGAAAGGTCAACATTTCAACAGATAACAATTTCATAGAAGGTAAGAAATTTTCATTCAATATTTAAACAACTTTTAAAACGGATAAAAATATAAAAAACAGATCTGGAGATGAATCTACACCAAGCAAGAGTTGCACCATAGTTGTATTTACATGAGGTGCAGTAGGTTCTTGCAAACAATGCACAAATCTGTTCTGGATTTTGATTCAACTGCGGCACGGACCGAAAGTACCCGGTATGTATATTAATTAGCATAAATCATTTACATATTTATTTTAAAGGTTATTTATTTTTTGGATTTGCTTTTTATATTTTTAATAAAATTAAAAAAGAAAAAATGCAACAATCTTCTTTTCAATTATAATATAAGTTGCCTCTAGAATAAGTAATTAGTTCTTGTAATGAGATGAGGTAAGTAGTTGCCTCTAATGTCATCACCGGGTTAAAATAATGAGTTATTCAGCTAATGTGTAAGTTGTGAAGAGCCATTATATTAGCTTCTTAACTCATTACATGGCAAACAAAGTTTTTGCTGGAAAGTTTTGCTGAGATTTTTTTTAGCTAGAAATATAATATTTATAGATATAAAATATAAATATTATATTTCTAGCTAAAAAAATCTCAGCAAAACTTGGTAATGACATATAGTTTCAGATGTAAGTAGTTACTTTTTAATTATTACGTAGAAGTGGTTTAGTAAATACATATTTATAATCAGACTTTTGAAAATACTACTTCTTCTTGATATTTTTAATTTAGTTACCTAATTCATATATTTATCCTGGCATTTTATTAGTTATTTTTAACCTAAAATGTAGCTATTTTGTTTTTATTGTTTTCACTAATAGTGACTTTAAAATCAGCAACTGGGAAGTAATATGTTCCTGCCCAACAAACTTAATGATATCGTAATGATATCATAACGATATCATTTCGGTGATAAAGAAACCCGAGAATGATACCATTTATAATTCTAAAATGATGTAGGTTGCTTTCTAAAAGGTACACTCGAAAGTGATATCATTATTTTTGAAAATAACGATACTAGTAACGATATCGTTAAATTTAAGCTGCGCGATAATTTAGCAATATACTTCAGAATATAAACATACATATGTCCCAATATTGGATAAACAATAAAGTCCATCCTGCTCCAAATCATTTTATATTCAATACAAAATTTAGTAATCCAAAAAAAGATCCCGTTGAAATCCAAGCTCAAATTGATTCCTTTATATTTTCGTCTTTTATGTTTTGCGATTTCAGAAAATTTAGCTGTAAAAATATAATTTTCATATGAAACATAACACAAAATATTTTTTTCTAAAAAAATTTTCAATTAATTTATATTTTCTTAAATGTTTGAAGTTTTTTTTCTAAGGAAAACTTTATTTCGAAATTTTATCATATAATTTTAAAATTATGATATCATTAATGATACTGTATCGTTTCTTGGTTTGTTGGGCTGTAATGATATCTTCAAATTCCTACTTGTTATAATATGAGGTAAGTAGTTGCTTCTAATGTCAGCACCGTATTAAAATATTGAGTTATTTAGCTAATATGTAAGTAGTGAAGAGCCATTATATTAGCTTCTTAAATTATTACATGGCAGCCAAAGTTTTTTTTGGGATCATTCTGAATGTTTTATTAATATTTAAATTTCATTATTAAAGGTACACTATTTTTAGGAATCATGTTTCTTACGTTTCTGTTTCTGAATAGCAGCAAAGTGTTCCGCGGATTTTTTTTTTTTTTTTTTTCAAATATACCTCAAACGTATTGATGAACTGAATACGTAAAAAGATCTCAAAAATGTTTAAAATTCACCTGCAAATGAAAATATGAAGCCTTGAACATTTTCTCAAAATAGTTCTTTCACGTTTCGTTGGTAATATCCATAGTTTTTTCATGTTCAAGAATTAGTTTTTATTTACGGTAATTAGTCTGCATTTCAGAGTTTCAGCTTAAAAAAATTTACTTATACGAACTTAGACATACTCCAAATTTTTTCCAGAATAAATAGTAAAAACAAATTTGCAAATGGAACTTCTACTTACTTCCCCGTTAGCCACCAATGCACATAGGTCCACATATTATTTTTTTCTAAAACTCAAATAGCGCAAACAAAATTTTTAATAAGGTGTAATAGTAAACATTTCAATTAAACAAACATTGCATTATGTTTTTTGTAAAAATAGTTCGGTTTAGCTAGCGAAGCAAATGCTAATACATTTTGATGCTTAAAAAATAATTTTTTAAAGTCAAGGAGTTAACTTTTTTAAATAGTTGTTTTTGTACTTAGGGACACAATACCAACAAATATTATGGAAATATTCACTCCTTATTTATATAATAACATGCAAACTTATCTTTTTTTTTATACTTTAAGAATAATATTTTTTAAATTTCTATACAAGTTTAATTGGAAAATTGAAAAAATATCCGCATTATCCCTGAAACAATAAACCGAAATTAATATGACTTGTTAAACGTCAGAAGCATCAATAATATTTTACCAAAACTTGCCAATTCGGACACATTTTTTTCTACAGTAATTTTTTGTTTCAAAAATTAAATAATTTTTAAAATTGGCTAAAGGTCACTCGAAAATGGAAAAAAAAAAATTTCAGTCAAAAACGAATTAGGAGTAATTGTAAAATGAAATATAATTATAAAATATAAATCGTTTTATTTAATATATTTGGTCACAAAAGGGTTAAGAAAAAACATAAATTTACATAAACCTTTTAGAAATAAGTAACATTTTAATGCGAAAAAAAAAATATATATAGCTTCATTGTCAATAAATCACCGGGTTCTGACGGAGTAATATCTTGGTGATAAAAGTATAACCGACCTGACTTTCATTTATTTTTCATTAGTGGACTATTAGGGAAGTTATACTTATACCAGGGCAAAAGAATTTCTAAAAACTTTTTTCAACGGTTCTACATGCACTCGAAGGAAGAGTGTTAATTAATTAATATGCATGATATCTGACTTATTTTAAACGTGCAGTTCCCGATTCTTGTTTAGCACGCTAAATTTCATTTAGTCCAGGGGTTCCCATAATAATTTACCGAATTTTTTTCATTCTCCAGCGGAACCCAAACATATTTTAATTCTTTAATAATGCAAATGCAAAATAAGTAAAAAAAAGTTTACAATGTTGGTAAGAAAATATATTGGTATTTACTTCAATTCACATCGTTTCTATTTCATTCAGACTATTGTCTATCGGAGGCTGCGACTTTTCCCATCTTTCTAGAAGTTTTGGATGAAAAAATTAATTAACGAACTGTTGATACTTTGTTTTGAATTGAAGCATATTTAATCTACGGCATTCTGAATAAAACCAAAAAAAAAAAAAAAAAAATTCCGGAGGGGTAATATATGTGGCAACAAGGAAAGACTAAATAACTTAAGATATGCAAAAATCTAGTTTTTCCATTTTTTTTTAATTATTTTTATCCAGCCCTATGTTGTGTCAATTTTTTTTTTTCTTTTTTGTAAAAATCTTGCCAGTATTTCAAGAGCTATTTAAATTTTAAATTTAAATTTTCCATAGTGTTGCATAGAAATTAAAAAATATAAACTGCTCTCCTGAAAACTTAAAAAAAAACTACTTGTGTAGTTTTTCCTTATTGCCATAGATATCTGGGTTATACGGTACGTATAGCAAAACTTTCAAATCCTTTTAAAATTGTTTTAACTGGTTATCGATAATTGTCATGGTGGAATTTTATAGTTAGTTGGTTCTTGAATTATCACAGTGGATACACTTTTCATCGATGCACATTGGGGTAATTCAATATTTTAATACTTTCATTTGGTTTCCATATTAATCGAGAAGTGGAAGAAAAAGATATTTTTCGAATTTTAAGATATTTTTGAAAGATTTATAATGTCCGTCTATCTGTCCGTCTGCTTGTTAATTTTTTTACAAACTTTCCAATTCAAAATCGTTTAACTTTTGACTTAATAAAGATAACGACTCAAATTTGTCTTTGTTCGATAGACAATTTTGCCTTTTAATAAACTACATAAAATATAGTAAAATCGGTTGAAAATGTTTGCTATATATGGAAAAATCTTAACCAAGATCTTGTAAAATAGAGATTTTGGATATTTAAAATGTATATAACTCGAAAAATGTATAAGATTATTAGTATATGCCAGTATGTTTTCTAAAGGATTTATCAAGGATTTTAAGTTGATATAAAAATCTTGGAAATCGGGTAAGGAACAAAAATTCGCTAATGGTTAAACCTTTTCAATGACACTAGTACCCTAATTTGAACCCCCATAGTTCTGCTCCTGATGCGTATATTGGATCCCGCTTCTAAACTTAAAATGTTTCTGTCCTTTGCTATGCTTATGTGAAATTTCATGCAAATGCAACCAGCCGATTAGAAGTTACCGATTTATTTCGATTCTTCCCTACTGTTTAATGTTTGATAAATCAAAGAAAATGTCTGCACTTAACCTGTTTTTTGTACGAAATCTACTGGTTTTTTTTTTTTTTTCAAAAAAAAAAAAAATATATATTTTCCCAAATCGAGCTATATATGCGCACGATTTTTTTCATAATATTAAAGTGTACAATATATACTATTTTTCAGAAAATTTTCAGAACAAACATCCTGTAACATTTTAAGTTGCATTCCATGAAAGTTGAAAATTAGGACAATTTTCAAAAAAATAACAAAAATATTAAGACACAATATAATTTACAAATACTTGAAGAAAAGTACACTTAAACATCTGAAGTTGATAGTTTCATTTTAAATTTGTACCTTGAAAGACTTTTTATTTAAAATAAATACACCGAAATTTGATGAAAATTGATTTTTTTACTATTTTTCAAAAATGTAAAAAAATTCTTAATTTTGAGTGCTCTTTATAAGAAAACAACACAACCTAGCTTAAAGATTTTAATTGATATTGATACATAATTTTATCTATTTTTATTCCATACCCAACTTTATTACAAAACTTAAAATTTTAAAATTCAATTAAACGCCACTTTTGACACATTTTGCCGCAACGTGCGGTAGTAATAAGACGATTTTCGAAATTTCCTTTCGACCCTTCTTGTCTTCAGTTCTTGGAGCAACAATTTTCCTTCATTTTGCAAGAATCCAAGTGTTTTTATAACCTGAAGATTATTGCTTTATCTACACCAAATGATTACGTAAACATTTCTTGCATTTGGCAAAAGTCTCGTTCAAGCAAAGACTGCAACACTTTATCTTTAAACTTTTTTCGTACAATGAAATATTTAAATCGACTAAGCCACTCTGTCTAAACTAACTTAGCTAAAGAACCAATGGCTTTTCGCATCAGTTTTCTTAAAAAAATAATAATTATGTAAATCATCTGAGTCAAATTTCGATTCCGCGGGAAATTTACTCACACTTACCTTCATAGTTTGGTGACTTTGAATACCACAATTAGATCTTCGATCTCTCATCCCCAAAAAATTAAAATGATAATTTATACACTATTTTGGCTTTTAAACGGGTCACCTAAAACTTTACTCCGTCTCCCATTTGGGAATCCCTATTTTTTCAGAGAGTATTTCCGACCATGTTCTTAAAATGTAAATATTTCGGATGTGTCATAGTTGTAAATTTCACTTTATTTATTAAGCTTCTAATATCGCTTATGCAAATAATAAAGTTCATAACTCATCAAAATTCTTCAATTACTTGGAATGAAACTCCTCTAATATTACTAAAAGTGTTTATACTATGTACATACTAATTTGTATGTAATAAGTACAAACACACTCATTGCGTATGTGATAAAATATACAAAACGTAAATTGTCGTAGTCAAAGGATATTGACGTGTATATTTTGTGTAAATATATTTATGGAATTTTTATTTTCTGTTTCTTGTTTCTTAACGTTATTGATTTTCATTTCCTGCGGATAAATTTTTTTTTTCTGCACTTTTTTTTTTCTTTTTGGTATTATTCGTTTTCTTTAAGTTTTTATTTTATCGTTTCTATTGATGTGTGAATTTCTGTGTCAAGTATAAGGGTTTTTTTTTTTTTGTTTGTCTCTATGAGTAAAGTACTTGAATGTGTATGTTCTTGTAAAAAACGTAGAAAAGAGTAAAAAAACAATAATAATATTTCGTTTATATATATTTGTTGTATACGTTTAAAAAAATATTTTCAAGTTTATTATTTTTATGGTGGCATGTCTTTAAGTGGTTACACATGTACATATTTACCCACCTACGCTTATACTTACAAACATTATTTGTACTACTGTATATTTTTTTATGACAAAAAAAGAAAATTCTTTAAATTTATTGAAAAATTTATTACCCACTTTAAAAAACTTTTCGAAATCTCTAAAAATTAAATTTTTAATATATAACTATTTTAAAATTTTCATGCTGAAATTTTTCCCTTTTTTAACGATAATAAAATCTTTTGTCGCAGTGTTAAAAATATGAATATTTCAGGAAAATTGATTTGCAAAAAGACTTCAAAATTAAAATTGAACATTTGAAAAGTAACAAGTGAGAATTTTATGTTCGGTTTTGACAGTGCACCTTATATTGGAGATGGGCGGTAAAGAGCGTGGACCACGCCCATTTTTTTAGTTTCCGAGTTAACATTTGTCTTTGATCTATTATTTTGTATATGCTCTTTGTAAAAGATATCGGCGGACATCCGTTTGAGCCCTATCCTGCTTTCAACAGACAGACGGGGCATATTAAAATCCTTTTGTATACATATAAAGTGACTCGAATGCATGTAAAATCAGTTCGCGTTAATAATTTTTAATCATTGTAAGGGGCGCTAAAGTTATGGCGGTTTAAAGTTGAACATATAACAATTTTTACAAACTAGAAGTTTATGTACAATTCTGGTCAAAATTACACATAATATCAAAACCTACTGAGTTATTCAAATAAAATGTATGATATTTTCAATGTTTGATGGTATTAGTGGAGCATATTTTAAGGTTTCCTAGTAAAATTTTAAAAATTTTATTTTCAATAAAAATCGCGATTTTTTTAAATTTTGTAAAAAATTTTGATCGAATCTAAGTTATTTCTCCATATATTGATTGAAGATATATTTTGTTAGAGTTTATTACATAGAAATTCTTTTTAATATTGTGATCCTTTTTTAACACAAGTAAATAATTTTTGGTCCATAAAATGTTTACCTCTCAAAATTTTTTGATGCGCCTCCGAATTTTTATTAAGCATAACAAACACCTACTAATTATGTTAATTATAGTTAATTTCATGCTGTCCACACGATGTGCCTTAGCAAAATGTGTTTTGACAAAAGTGTCCCGTTTTCAATTATCAACGATATTTGACTTAAATTTATGATCCCAATCAATTATACAGTACCGAGCATTAAAAAAACAACGCTATGTGATGTGATCTTTGTTCGCATATATTTTGCTTATAGCAAGTCCTAATGGAACAGTACTATTGTGATTTATTGTTTGTGGCCATAGACACCTGTCGCATATAATTTTGTCGAATATTTAAGTACGTAAGGAAAATTATTGAACGTTTAGTAAAAGCAGTTGTAAATTTGAGAGAACAAAAAAAAAAAAAAATGCAACTCTAAAATGGTTGGAAACTATAGTATTGTTAAAAAACCTGATTTTCTATTGTTACATATAGACTAAAATACATGAAATCTTCAAATAATATAAATATTAGCAATAAATTACAATTATATGAAATTTTGATATTTTTCTGAACTATTTTGGACATTTTTCAATAGAGATTGATATTTTTGGAATTATTATTTATTTTGTTAGTTATTTTAAATCCAACAAACATTTTCTACAAACAAGCGATCAAATATTTATGATACTTTAGCTTAACTTCATAATTTATAATTGAGTAAGACCTTTCGGTCGAAATAACGCAACCAGTTTCGATCGTTATTGTGATGGAATCAACAGCTTAAAATATTTTTTCGCAATGATATGACATTATTGAATGCCCGGTATCACTATAACGTTCAAATATCCCTTGATCTTGGTCCTGGAACAAGTTCTAACACAAGGAAAGACAGTTAAGAAATATACCTATTTTGACCTCTTCATATGTTGAATAATTAAAAGTACATCCTTCGTAATTATTGGACTTGTTTACTATTTGAAATTAATATTTAAGTAGGTATGTCTAAAAAGTATGGAGAAAAGAGTGTTTTTTAATATTATTAATATCCTTTGTAGTTAAAATTACCTTAATTTTATATGTATTGGTAGTGATTAGTAGTAATACTACCATATTACAGTTTTTAGCATTTTTCAATAATTATTTTTATCAAAATTTGAAAAAAAGAATCCAATGATTTTTTAGGAGTTGCATTTTTTTTGCTCCCCTAAATTTACAACTTTTTGAAAAAAAATTTATTAACTGTTCGTATGCGTAACAATTTGGAACAAAATGACATACAATAGTTGGCCGCAAAGAATAAAATCACAACAAATTGGCTAATTTAATGACGTTCTAGCCCTAATCAATACAATCAAAAATCATATAGTCTAGCGTTGCATTTTTTATGCTCGCTACTGTATTTATCGCCACTCTTATATCTACAGTGCTGTGCAATATAATAGGCTATTGTATATTAAATATTTTCTCTTCGATTCAACACTATTAAAAAAAAACATTCTCTTAGGAATTTTTGGTATCGTTATTTTTGATATTGTCAATACTAATGAAATTGAAAAAAGATTCGGCTGTGCCGAATCTTTAATACCCTTCCCCATATTACCATCTTACTATCTTATCGACATCATATTACCATCTTACTATCTTATCGACATCATATTACCATATTACCGACAAATAATAAAATTTTCGCCTTAACGTATGCTTTCATATTTTCACATATATAAATCTAAATTTTTTTCAAACTACGAAAATTTGAATATGAAAAAAAAAAAAAAAACAATCATAGCAGGCTTTGCTTTTAAAAAATAAACAACAACAATTCCATATTTATTTATTTTTTTATGTGTGTATATACAAACTGACTGCATATGCAAAGAACAACAACAACACTGTTATTCATTATATTACTGCTGTTGCTAACTAAACTACTTGTCTTATCGGCAAAAACGTCACTAATAGTCATTACAATGCTTCATATACATGTTTGTGTATGTATTTATGTGTATTCTTAACAGATATGTTTTAGAAAATTTTAAAAAATAAACAACAACAATTCCATATCTATTTATTTTTGTACAGACTGCATATACAAAGAACAACAACAACACTGTGATTCATTATATGACTGCTGTTTCTAACTAAACTACTTGTCTATACAAAAAATAAAAAACAAAAAACGTCACTAATAGTCATTACAATGCTTAATATACATGATTGTGTGTGTATTTATATTCTTAACAGATTTGTTTTTGAGCCATAACTCTGTTGATTATGAACGAATTTGGTTTATTAAAAAAAAAGAAATTTTATAAAAACATTTAAGACTGATCTATATAAAAATAAAAATCTGTAGCTTGAACAAGGGCTTCAAAAATAAAAAATTCGTTTTCCCCGATATCTTACTTATTACTGAGCGGATTTATTTCATTTTTTCAGAACAAAAATTCAGAAAATAATTTCCGAGCCCCCTTTAAAAATTCGAAGTCCCTGGTATATACAGAGGCTTCAGAAACTGAAAAACCGGTTCCAAAAACCGGTTTTTAAAGCATATCTCCGCCATTTATAAACCGATTCTGCTGATTCAAAAAACCGAAATTTAAAAAAAAATATTTGTGACCGATCTGTATAAAAATAAAAATCTATAGCTTAAACCAGGGCTTCAAAAAATAAAAAATGCGTTTTGTCCGATATTTCAGTTATTATAGAACCGATTTATTTCATTTTTTCAGAACAAAAATTTAGAAAAAAATGTCCGAGACCTCTTTGTAAAAACAAAGTCCCTAGTATATACAGAGGCTTCAGAAACTGGAAAACCGGTTTTTTTAACATATCTCCGCATTGTATGAACCGATCTTGCTGAATTCCAATAGCAAAATTCTCGAAAGCATTTCCAATCGTTTGATATATATATTATATATGTCAGTTATCGGTGGGCTTCATAAACGCCATTTCAACCGACACGCGGACGGACGGACGGACGGACGGACATGGTCCTATCGTCATCATTTCTTACAAGGATCCCGAAAATGTAAACTTTTTTGCTCTCCGACTAAAATTGTGAAAATTACAAACGGAATGACAAACTTATATATACCCTTTACACCTTTGGTGAAGGGTATAAAAATAATGGGTATTTTTAAGAAGTTTGTTTCTTTCCTTTATGCGCTTTCGTAAACATTTCAAGAAAAGTTAAAATATAATTTGTGCAAAATAATAGACTTATTTTAAATGATTATATTTTTTGTTTTAATTTACCTTATAATTTGGATAAATTTTCTGAAAATAATTAAATGTAAGGTAAATTAAATATTATTGTTGAAAAAAATAGTATAAAATAATATTATTTTTACGAAATAATGGGTCGTAATGTACATAGCACTCCTTAAGAAAGGCGAATAGTGAAATAATTACGTGACCAAGGAAAAACACTTGATTTTATTGCGGAATTGCTTGGAAGGTCTCATCATTTCGTAAGAAACGCGATCAAGTGGAAGCCATCAAAAGAAACACGTGGTAGACCTTGCAAAATAATCGCTACAACGGAATCACATATAGCTCTTCTAGTGAAGAAGCAGCCATTTCTATCTTCAAAAGCCATTTCTGAAGAAATAGGTAACATAATTAGTGCTTCAACAGTCTGACGAAAACTTTTAGAGAAAGGTTTGCCAAGTAGAATCGCAAGGAAGTTACCATTTTTAAGCTCCAAAAACTAAGCAGCTCGAAAAAAATTTGCTACAAAAATTAAAAATAGTGAAGTTGATAATTTTAAGAACATTTTATGGAACGACGAGACAAAAATTAACTTGTTCGGGTCAGATAGTCGCAGAAATGTTAGATGACCAAATGGAAAGGAACTAGATGATCGTTACACAAAAAAGATTGTAAAACACGGCGGAGGAAGTATAATGGTGTGGGGTGAATTTTGTTGGCATGGTGTTGGCCCTCTTTATTAGATCACAAAAATAATGAACCAAGAAATGTACCGTGATATTTTGAAGCACTCCTCAAAATTTGTTAAATCTTGGCTGAGTGCTAACAATGTATCTGTTTTAGAATGGCCTTCACAGTCACCGGATCTAAATCATATTGAGAACCTTTGTGTTGAACTGAAGAGAAGTCTAGATGGGAAGACATTTCGGAATAAAAATCAAATCAATCAAAGATGTTAAAAAGAAATGGAAGGCAATTTCTATAGAAAAATACCAAAAATTTATAGAATTAATGCCCAGAAGAGTTCAGTGCATTTTAAACAATAATGGCGGTCATTCAGGTTATTGAATTAACTTGGCATATTATTATAATATTCAATATTAGTAGAAAATATAATTTGTTTTAGTATTTAATGAAAAAAATATATATTTGTTTAAGAAATATTGAATAAGTCTATTATTTCGAATCATAGGAAAATTATTTTTTTTTTCTTTATTTTCTATTTAAATAAAGTCATAAAAAAACAAAAAAAATTTGTTGATGGTGTATCTTTTAGTACAGTTCTTAAATAAACACAGAAAAAAGTAAAAATGGACTTCAATTACGAAATTTGTAATATTAATTAATTTTTAATTGATTTTGCTCCAATCATCAAAATGGTAATATTAATAACTAGAATAATTGACATTATTATTACTTCTTTTCCTTAAAAAGATGCAATGAGCTGAACATTTTTGAAAATTTTCTTAAATTTATTTTATTTCCCTACTTTTATAGACAAATATTTAATTTTTCTTTATATTTTATTAATGTTGTCAATTTTTTATAAAACAAAACTGAAAACCAATTAGAAAATTAATTATATTAATAAATAATATAACTAAATTCCAATATAAAGTTAATTAATAATTTTATTAAAAAATTATTTGAAATATTTTTTTCTGTGAATAAAAAATAAATTTAAATATCATTCATAATGGAAAATATTTACCAAATAAAAATAAGTCTATTATTTTGCACAGCACTGTATATATCCAATATTTGTTTAAATTTCTGTATAAAAATACAAAAACAAAATGTGCAATTTTTTCATAATTTTCAAAAAGTCCATAAAATTTTTGTATTAAATTTATTTTTAATGCTCCTCCGATTTTGTTATGTAAAATGACAAAAAAGTAAGTTCACGAAGTAATCCAAGCAATTCCATATGAAAATGTGAATGTGCATCGCGAAAAACTGACTTTTTGAAAAATTTTCGCACTTGCTTTCCAAACTTTGAGACTATCTACTACGTTGACTATTTCGGGCACATCAACGGGATATAACGCAAAATACGCACAATTACAACAAGTATCAATCCATATCCCAAATTTTTTATACGGTTGAGGGGCGCACAGACCGCGCTCAAAAAACTGAAAAATTTAAAAAACCAAAAAATGTTGTCATCAAAACTTTACTAGCCTGTATTTAGTTGTTGAAAGTCTGCACAACAACAAAAATGGTGCAGAATTTATGTACAAAGTCCGATTAGTTTACTTATGATAGAGTGATATCAAAAAGTATAAACGAGCGAACAAAAATTGTAGAAGAATGGTAAAAACTTAATTAGTTTTTATCAGTTTTTCTATATTCTTGAACTTTAAACAACAATCATGGTTATAAAAAGAAACCTATTTTGCTAAAATTTTGCAATCTATTAGTTTCAAGTCTTGTGAGTTCAGATCTGTAACCAATTTGTTCAAAATATCGTTACCACAAAACTTTTTAAGGATTTATATCAGTTTCAGCCAGGTTAAAAATTTTTGATAATTACCAATATACAAAAGTTCAGTTATAAATAGACACTCTAAAAAGTACTTGAAACACCAAAGAAGCTACAAAATATTAATAAATTTTTTTATTTCTTATTTATTTATTTATTTATTTATTTTTTTTTTTTTTTAATACTGAAAATAATGTATTATGTTAAAAAATATAACTTGTTATTTTCTACCAGATCTACACAGAAAAAAATATTTCCAATTATTTTTTAATAAAATTATTAACTAACTTTGTATTGGAATTTAATTATATTATTTATTAATATGATTTTCTAATTGGTTTACAGTTTTGTTTTTAAATAAATTGACAGCTGTTAATAAAATATAAAGAAAAATTAAAGATTTGTCTATAAAAATATAGAAATAAAATAAATTAAAGTAAATTTCCAACAATTTTCAGCTCATTATATATATATTAGAAAAAAGCAGTAATAATAAAATCAATTATTCTATTTATTAATATTATCATTTTGATGATTGAAGTAAAATCAATTAAAGATTTATTAATATAAGCAATTTCGTAATTGAAGTCCATTTTTACTTTTTTCTGTGTAGTTTTTAATCTATAAGAATTTAATTATTAAGTTTCAGTCAAGTCAATTTCCGGATCTAAATCCTATAGATAAAAAATTTCTATAGATAAATCCTATAGAAAAAAATACTGTCGAAAGAAGTTTTCAAAAATAAAGATGAATATTATCAATTCTTCACAGAAAAAAGTAAAAATGGACTTCAATTACGAAATTTGTAATATTAATTAATTTTTAATTGATTTTGCTCCAATCATCAAAATGATAATATTAATAACTAGAATAATTGATATTATTACTTCCTTTCTTTAAATAGATGCAATGAGCTGAAATTTTTTGAAATTTTACTTAAATTTATTTTATTTCTGTACTTTTATAGACAAATATTTAATTTTTCTTTATATTTTATTAACAGGTGTCAATTTATTAAAAAACAAAACTGTAAACCAATTAGAAAATTAATTATATTAATAAATCATATAATTAAGTTCCAATATAAAGTTAATTAATAATTTTATTAAAAAATTATTTGAAATATTTTTTTCTGTGTTTATATTTTTGTAATTTTCCAAATGTTTCAAAATATAAAATTATAAATCATATGATCGCTATGATTTTTTCGTTTGGATGTCAAAATTGGTACAATTGTACTTTTTTTGGTACAATTGTAACCTGAAAAATACAATGGTACACCAGTGACCAATTTGGTACACTTTAAATTTGTTTCTTATTTAAATTTTTTACAAAGTTCCTATGGAAAATCGTCCTATTTAGAAACCATATTTAGCAATATGCCAAAAACAGCTTTTTGCGAAAAAGAACAGTGTGTTTTGATGCAATTTTAATACAAAATGAATTTTGAGCCATCTACCGGCAATAACTTGTACTAACTATGTTCAGAAATAAGAAAGGTAATTTGAATACCTTTCCAAAAAGAGCTTTGTTTTGAAAATCGGTTGAAAAATAATCGGAAATCAGTAAAAAATGTTCTAAACAAAAACAGTGATACAAAGAAAAACAACAAAAAACAATAACATTACAGATGTAAACAAGCGCGAATGTTGTATAGGATGTGGGCGGTAAAGTGGGCGAACCACGCCTATTTTTGTTTCCGTGTTTACATTTGTCCATGAAGTATTTGTACAAAATTTCTTTGACTTTTCACTTTATTTGGGAGGTGTGCGGTAAAGTGAGCGGACCACGCCCATTTTTTGTTTCCAAGTTTATATCAACCCATGAAAATGTTGTTATAGTACATGCTTTTATTTAAGAGAGATATAGCAGAAAATTATGAAATTAAGCTACAACGGACACCCTGTGTTTTTAGTATTTTGCTTATAACTTTTCGTCCCCTTCGTTGTGCCTTTCAAGCCCTATCCTGCTTTCAACAGACGGACATAGCTAGATCGACTCAGAATCTAACCAGGACCCAGAAAACATATACTTTATGGGGTTTTAAATTAAAAATAGTGTGTATGGTCTTAATTACTACTGTATAATACATTTATGTAACATAAACTCCCGTTTTTTTAAATATGCACTATATTTTTTAAATGGATGAGTAAAATTTTCCGAAAATAAGCTTTATTGTTTTTTGTACGGCACAAATTGGACTGCTTGTTATGCCTTGAAAGTCAACATAGTTGTTGATGATAATAATATCTAAAATTCTGCGGTGGTGCTTGAAGATTACATTCCTACTTCAAAAGTTATATATTAATGAAGGTGAAAAAACGCATTTTTTCAATTTTTTCGATTTTTTTTGACATTTTCCAAATTTTCTCGTAAACGGAAAATGCGATCGCCAAGCTCCACCGCAGAATTTTAGATATTATTGCCATCAACAACTATGTTGACTTTCAAGGTATAACATGCAGTCCAATTTGTGCCGCGTTAAATGTTAGCAATAGTATTTTCTTACTTCCATGTTTTGTTGTTGCCATTTTGTTTTTGTCAGTGTATTATTGCAACAATATCCGAAAATGAAAGACTACTACCCAGACTAACTATTCAAGTAATAAAAACTTTGAATTTATAGCTGTTAACATAAATAATGCGTTAAATTTATAAAAAGTAAAAACATCCAAGTTTTAAGGGCCACCCTATATTTCCGATTTAGGACAAGTGAGGGACACCCTAATTAGATATTAAGGTAACTCACTCTTCCCCCTGAAGCATTAAAAATCATTCGGCATTCATAGCTTGAAAATGAAAAAGTACTTTTTTTGGCATATTGCTGACCATATTTCAACTTTAATTGCAAAAAGCTTTTAAAAAAATCTCATGATTATTCTTGATACTCAGTCTAAGATTTTTATTTAAAAATAAAATTCTTCTATAAGATATATTGTCATCAATAAAACTGTTCAACAGATAAATTCTCCCTTTAAGGAGAATAGGGGTACTACATATATTTTGATGTTATAGAACTAATTTGCTTTCAGTTCTCGTGTTATGGCAAAATATATTTGTGCAATTGCCTTATTTAAGGGAATATATTAAACATACCTATAAAAAAAGTCCGGAATCGTGTTTAGTGTTTATTTTTGTTTGAAGGAGGACAAAAAATATTTTTTGTCGACCAGTTTAACTTGTCTTATTAACATTACTTGTTTAATAAAATCTATGAAAAGATAAAGAAGGACATTTATAATACTTAGGATTAAGATATAAAAAGAATTTTTTGGCAGGAATTATAAATTATTATCAAAATTTATAGACATAGATACCATTATAATTCATAATTTGAAAGTATTAAGTTTATATCGGGAGTTCTAAGGCACTTCTGAACTTCAATTGATAATTTCTATAAAATTTTTCCATTTTGGTACAATTGAGGTTAACAAAGTTCAGTTTTGATAGCTGTTTAGTACAATTAAAATATTTTAATTGACATCCCTGGTGGAAATACATACATGCATTCAGTTAGATTATTATTCTCGAATTTGTTTAATTCATTTTCAACCGATTAATTAAATTAATTATCACAAACAGTGTTACCGTTTAGCGACTTTAGTCGCCAATTGTCCCTTTTTCAACCGCCTGACCACTTTTTTGGCCCCTTTTTTAAATGACGACTAAATGGAGACCTTTTTAGACTTTGTGCTAAATGGCGAAAAACTAAGTTTGAAATATATATATAATTAAGTATATATTAATTTCAACAAATAAATTAATCATTTTTAGATTGTTTCACAATGTAGTATATAAAAACCACGGGGTATTTATAAATAAACTGAAACTGTTAGTAACTAAAAATTATAATAAAGTTTATGAACAGTTATTTATATCATCACATGTCGAATCTTTTTGGGCTGGATTGAAAAAATAAAAAAAACAGATTCGATGAATACTTATATCCTAATTTATATTTTTACATTCCTTATAGCAATCCCTCGGGGGAACATGTTTTTTTTTACTAAATTATCAATAATAAAAAATAGTTTATATAACAGACTTAAGTCAATACTTGTGAATCCATGCGTTCCGTCCTTAATTTGTCCGACGGAGACTTGAAAGACTGGAGTACAAGTAATGAAGCACAAAAGTACAGAAATTTAATTAATTAAAAGAGGATTGTATTGTATGTTAACTATTTTTGTGAATAAATAATTATTTCAGCAATAATAAAATATTGTAAAATAAATATAAATTATTTTGTTATTAATAAAACTGAATTTTGTAGTTTTTCTTAAATACATTTTTTTTTTTTGTTTTTGTTGTTATCAAGTAAACAAATTTTAAGGAGTTTTTTTAGGTTTTAAAATAGTTTATTTTGAAATCCACTTTTTTGGACACTTTTTAAAAATTCTCAACGGTAACGCTGATCACAAAGAGTGTTTTCTATTATAAGGATGTTTTTAAAACCAATAATGCTATAATCGATTTTAAATTATTGTATTGATATCACAGTATATTCTATTAAATATTAATATTTGTAACTACTTTCCAACCAATCATTTTTCTGTGTGGGCCAACGAAATTAACACTAATACAAATTAAAAATATGACATATTTTGGGGTCTCCATACATATTTACAGTCTTAAGGGGGTTTTACACCAGTATTGCCAGGACTTGAGAAAAAAAGAAGCTAAATTAGACTTTAATAAAAAAGGTCAGAAAAGACTAAATGTCCCAAAAAAATAGAGCCAGAAAAAAGCTAGTATATTTTTTTTATTAAGAAAAGAATTTATTTTTTTGTTTTCATTAGTTTTTGGTATTGCTTAAAGATATTTTAGTGAATTTATAAATATAAATAGTTTCTCTTGGTAATAAAATTTGTTAAAAAATATAATTATAATATTGTTGAAGAATGAAGTGCCGCAGGCGAAAATTTTCGTTAAATATAAATAATTTAGATTTTTTATGCGAACTAATATACGAAAAAAAATTGTTAAATTGATGATTCTGTAAAAATAAAATTAGTAAATTTTTAGCTTTTTTAAGGCTATATAAAAAGGTAGAAGCTAAAAAGAAAATTTTGAGGCTAAAAGCAAAATAAAAAGGCTAGATTTAGCCTTAAAAAAGCTAAACTGGCAGCACTGTTTTACACTATTATATTTGGTAGTAGAGTTGTGTCGTTCATGAACGAATCAGCAAAATGAACGATGTTAATTCGTTCTTTACTTTTGATTCATATGAACGATTATGCCCAACTCTACTTGGTAGAAATATCAGAGTTTCAATTTATGTAATACATATCAAAAAATGTATTATTAAATGTCATATTTTTTATTTTCATTATTAAAATATTTTTTAAAAAACTAAAAACAATAAACTGAACAAAATTTAATAAAAATAAAAATACAAATGAAAAAGTTTGCCGAAATTTCCATTAAGAGATGCAATTACGTTTTTAAAATTTCAAGATTTAAACATACAAAATATTGAAGGTATTTACACCATAATACATTATAATACAAGGTATTATAGTGTAAAAACTCCTTTACACAGAAAAACAGATTCATTATGACAACCGATTTTTTTATCTCTGAAATCGATTGCAGCGACCTAATATTTCGTTTCCTTATTGGAAACTGCAAACAAAATATTATAAAAACAATTCGGTGAGAACAACTAAAAATTGTTGTTTGTTGCCAATATAATCTTATCAGTTCTAAGCATTACATAGTATCCTATTGTAAATACAGAAATTATTGGTATCGAAAATATGCTAAAGCCACGGTTTATTCATTTTTTTCTTCTCTTAAAAAGTTTTTTTGAAATGTCAAATTTTATACTAACGACAATATCAATTGAAAAACCGATTTTGTTTTTTTCTATAATAGATTTCCTTTTATACATAAATAAAATGGTTGTATACTACAATTCATAGCACTAAATACAGTTAGTAGATCAAATGTGTTAAATTAATTTCACAAAGATTCATATTGGTTTAGCTGAATAAATTTTCTGTTGTAATGATAATAATTTAATTACAAATAATATTAAACATTCATAAGTACGAAAAACTTGTTAGATTACACATTGAAGTACTGATTCAGCTACACGGGGTTTCTCATTCAATCGGATACAAAGTATTAAGTACTAAGACCTTTTTTGAATTGACTCTAGTTCTCGCTATAAATGGCGATTTATAAAATTGTGGAGTTTGCACTATTTATTGAAGCATATCTTGAAAACGACTTGTCTGATTTTATTAAAAAAAAAAATATATCAAAAAATTCTAATTAAAAAAGTCTTTTTTTAATTAGAATTTTTTTTAGAGGAAGAAAATTAATTTTATGCAAAATTGCCATTTTTTTTTTTTTTTCAAAATATAAAAATTCGAATATGTCAAAAATTAAAATTTGTTTCTTTTATCATAAAGATAAAATTTTTGCAAATAAAACAAGACATATTTCTTTCAAATCAATTCATAAATTTTAGTTTTATTAACAAAATACACAGGTCAACAAATCGCAAAAAAATTGTATATCTGGAAAAATATTATATTATTATTCCTTAGGCTTGATATAGTGTAGAAAGTCAAATGAAAATTTTCCATCACGTCACATTTTTAACCCATTGAGGACCAAACAAAATTTATTTCCTTGAGAAGTTTTTAGGTTATAAAATTTTCCACGCAATGGGTAGAGGAAATTTTTTACACGTATTTTATAGGCAAGACATGGGGCTACAAAAATGTAGTACTAATAAAGTCTCTAACTTCTCACACATAGCCCCAAAAAGTCGTTAAAATTGTAAAAATCAAGAATTTCTCAATTAACACTCATATAACCATTGAAAAATGAGGGATAAGAAGTGGGTGTATAGGGGAAATTTGTATTTGATATAACTGATTAAAGACCGCAGATTTTAAAAATGGTAAAATTTTTAAAATCGCATTGACAGAATATGCGTGGAACCAAAAGTTTGAAAAAATAAAAATACAAGTTTAAATAACAATGCTAACAAAAAATTAGGAAAAAAATATGTCTTGAATAATTTTGTTCAATTCTTACTTCTAAGACTAAATGTAGTGAAAAAAGTAACATGACAATTAAAGAAAAAAATATCCATAAATTTTTCAATGAAGTTTAAAATAAAAACATTATATATTTTAAAATTGTGACGTCATGAAAATTATTTATTTAACTTTCTACACTATATTTAATATAAGAAGTTAAAATTAGGCCGAATTATTCGCGATATATTTTTCTTATAATTTTTTGTTAATTTTGTTATTTAAATTTGGATTTTCATTTTTTTCATACTTTTGATGGATACACATTTTCTGTCAGTGTGATTTTAAAAATTTTACCATTTTTGATGAACGTGATGGAAAAAACCGAAATGTTCCTGGTGATTTGGATGAATATACCTGCAATATCGGCTACATGATTTTCCAGATACTTTTTTAGTGTTGACCTGTGTTAGTGAAGATACTCATTTAAAAATTACATACAATTATTAAAAAAAAAAAAAAACACAAATTCATTTCTATATATATTTTTTTTTAATATTTTTATATAATTCTGTGGCCAAAAGGAAAAACTACATAACTTGAGTTATGTTGTTTTTTCGTTTTTTAGAATTGTTGTATTCCATTACATATTGTGTAAATTTTTTAGAGAAATCTGTCCATTACTTTAGGAGATAATAGTCTGAAAAACAACATAATTTGGTTGATTTTCTTTTTTTTTTTCCAAATGTAAAAAATGTATAAATTAACATATGCTTTTTTTTTCCATATTTCCTGTATTAAAATTCATGAATGAATTTCAAATATGTACTTTTTTAAGACATAAATTTTATTTTTTGAATATTTTAATAATGGAATAAGTACATAACTCATTTAAAAGATATTATTTAAAAAAATATAAACTTAATAAAAGGAAAAATAACACCATTACTTTACTGTTATATTGTTCGATAACTGGTGAACACAATTCATATGAATTGCGGATATATTTACACGGAAGGTAATTTAAAATTGTATACCCATGACCTTTAATTTCAATATAATTTTCAAGAAACAAGTTGTTTTCGAGATATGCTTCAATATATGGTGTAATCTCCTTCTAGAGTCAATTCAATAAATGTGGTTAAGAGGCATAGTAATATTTAATACCGTATCCGAATTGACTGAGAAACCCCGTGCCGCAGAATTTTTTAATTTTGTAAACCTGTGTTACTTACAATTTTTTATAATTGTAATAAAATTTCGTTTATACACAATTTCTTTTACGTCATATATTCTTATTAATTAGCTGCTCCCTTTTTATTAATTAAGATTAATGATATAATTTGCATAAAATAAGGCCGACGCACAGTGGAGCCAAACGCAAATTTTTTGGTAATAAATTTGTATCTTCTAAACTACTGCTTGGATCGAATTTAAATGTGTAAAGGAGTTGTAGAGGAGGACCTAAGCTTTCAGAAAAATCATCTTGTCACCATGTGATAACATGAGATAAGCTACAAAGTGTTAAATTTAGTAAAAATTAAAAAAATCGTGACTTCTGCAAATTAATTCCGATTTTATCTCTTGCAGTTAAAAAGATATTTAAGCTTGAATTTTGTATTTTTAATTTTTGTTTTCTTTTTTGATTTTATTTAATTTTTGGGAATAAGTCCTGAGGTATTTTTTTAATATTTTATGTAATTTTTATTTTCTAGTCAAGCACTTTAAAAAGATAAAAAATCTTTGAAACTTGAAACAACATACATAATGATTATCTAAAAGCTTAGGTCCCCCTCTACAACTCTTCTATACATTTCAAATCGATTCGAATAGTAGTGTAGGAGATACAAATTTCTTATAAAATAATTTTAGTTTTTCCCCACTGTGCGACGTGACACTAGACAAGTAGGCATGGAATATAGACTTCTTGGCTTAGGAAGAAAAAAAGAAAGAATATGAATTGATCATTAAAGAAAGCAACTAACTTACAGTTAAATTTTTCATGATGATAATAGGTATTTAAAATTTTATTAAACATTAGTATAAATAATAAATTGTTTGTCCTGTCTTCGTAACACCCATTATATATAAAGTATGTACATTAGGGTGGTCCAACACTGTTTGAAAAAGTCAAAGTGTGTCGAAATTTCAAACGTACCTAAAATTATTAAAGGGATGTCATTTAGAATATATTTGCAAAATTTCAACTTTCTAAGATGATTGGAACAGGAGGCTACACGGCCATATAAGTTGTTAATTTCCGAACAAATCCTAAAAAAAATCTCACCCTAATTAGTGATATATACATCAAACGATAGAAAATAATACATTATTATACCCATATTTAGCAATTTTTGGCAGAGTCTTAATTATTACAATTTTTATATCGAATTTCTTAAATTGTAACTATTATATGCAATTTTTATATTTTTTCCTTATTAATAATTATTTGCTTTCAATTAATATATTTTTATCGAAATAATAATAATTATGGTTGAGAAAAATAATATATATTGTTTATAATAATTATTTTTTAATTTTTATTTAAAAGTCATTTTTTAATAGTTATTGAAAAAATATAATCCATAATAGTTAAAATTATATAAATTTTTTAAATTCATGCTTTATTCTTTGAAATTTGATACGTATGTTCAATTAGGTTTCGAATATCATGTGACGCTTGAGATGATGAAATTGCAATGATATTCGCAATTAATTATTGTATTTAAATATATATCGAAGAATAATAATTATTTTAATTTTATATATATATATATATATATATATATATATTTTTTTTTTTTTTGTTGATCAATAACACTATGCGACAGTATTTTGGGGCGGAATCATTCCGATTGCAATTCATAGCTCTTGATATGTGTAATAAACTCTCCAAAGGATTTTTCGCTGGTAGGCAAAATTTTTGTTTTTTTTTTTTGACCACTTAAATCTTTATATTTTTTCACCAAGGTAGTTACATATAAATAGAAAAAAATAATATCAATATAGTTCGAAGCTAAAGTAATTTTGCATAAATGTTTAGAGCATTTAACTTGGAATATTTCATTAGAACTTTCAATTCATTTATTTTACCTTATAAAGGTCATTTATAGGCCGTTTTTAGGAAATGACATGAAAGTCTATTTAAACCTGAGTTTAATGGATTAAAATATTCTTCAGATATTTTCTTCGTCAAATTTTACTATACTATGTTTGGAAGGGGGACTGAACAGACCCCTTAGGGGTGGAGCTAAAGGGGCTCAAAGTTGGGTACCTCTGATATAAAAATTTTTTAATCGCTTGCCAAATTTTTGTTTTTCGTCCAATTTTAAATATTTTTATACATTATTGTAGGCACTAATAAGACCTACAAAAACATGCTTGCATGTTCTATTTATTATTTGCATTTGAATTTTTAACTACCTCAATTTTGCATGTTCTTGTTCCAGTTTTTGTCATATATATCCTATTGCTTCCGTCCGATTTCATTTAATTTCGATATCGATATCTTTACCGAGTCCAAAAATAAACGTTTTTGAATTTGAAAATTGCAAAAATTACGACTTTTTGGGTTTTTTTGGCCGAAAAAGGATATTCACTCTTTTTTCTCTAAAATAAAATTTTCTTTAAAAACATATATTAATTTTATACCTTTCTGAAAGGTATCTTCATGGAGAAGACTTTAAAGTAAAAAACAAGTTCAATGACTTAAGTGGTCAAGGTACACACGCTCTCGAATTTGACCCATTTTATATAAAAGTTTTAAATTTAGTCTATATTTTCTCAAATCCCAAAGCACGAATCGGCAAACGGAATGCACTTTAAGAATCTATAATATGTTGTTAAAAGTTTTCAATCAAAATATTCGGAACTTCGGAAAAGTGTGGATTTTATAGCCGAAAATGTGTAAAAACCCATTTTTGGGATTTTCGGCGTTTTTTTTTTTTTTTTTTTTGGAATTGTGGGATTCCTTTCCCAAAAGCCCTAAAAGATGAAATAACACCCCAAATACCGTTGTTGTTGTGTTCTGTACAAAATTTTGGGGTACTTGTTTCATTTTATTTTTGGGGGCTTATTTCGTGGGGAGGTATTTCATGGAGCCCTAATATACACATTTTTTAATCGCTTGCCAATTTTTTTTGTCTCGTCCAATTTTAAATATTTTTATACATTATTGTAGACACTGATAAGACCTACAAAAAACATGCTTGCATGTCCTATTTATCTCTTATAGTTTTGAGTTATTTGCATTTGAATTTTTAAGTACTTCAATTTTGCATGTTCTTGGTCCAGTTTTTGTCATATATATCCTATTGTTTCCGACCGATTTCATTTAATTTTTCTTTAGCTAAATAAAGAACAAAATTATCTTTTTGAAATTAAAATAAAATTTTTGTAAAAAAGTGTTTTTTTGAGAAACTATAAATATTTCATCTGTAATAAAATCTTTTTTATTAAAGATATGTTAACGAAATTTTCGGTGGATGTAGACTTTATTATATAAAATGAGAAAGTGAAAAAAACTTTAAAATTTTTGGGAAAGGAAAATCGCGCGATTTTTTTATATTTAACAAAATTTTTTGCCTGCGCCGCTTATTTGGTTTGGAGGGTTTGTTGATCATATCATTTGGAGGGTTTGTTGATCATATCAAGAGCTATCAATTGCAAGTGGAATGATTCCGCCCCCACGCGATGATCATCAATTTGTTGCATAGTGTTATTATTTTAGTCATTTTTAAAATATTAAAGAGTGCGATCGAAAAAATCTTAACAAAAATCTTAGCTCCGGACAATTTAGAGTATTGACCTCTCTTGGTACAAAGACTATGTTATTGTTCGGTACCACTCCAGAGCTTTCTTACGTAATGTCATGATGCCAACTCGGGCCAAAAATTTGTGTACAAATTGTGCTCTCTTATGAAAGGAAGAAGATTTTTTTGCAAACATTATTTGATGTATTTTTCGGTACTTGTAAAGCCCACTGTAACAAATGACTTGGCTTTTATTATTCTTGGCTTCTAAATTTTTTGCACCATTCTAGTCTGGAACTTTTTGGACTTTATATGTTCTTAACTCCGTATTAGCTTTAACTTTTCGAACCAAATGATCGGAGCACTGAGCTAACCGGACTGCTTTTCTACCATATGTGTTTGGAATTATTTTCAATATGCTTTCAATTTCTTTGGCCTTCCCAATACAATGTGGACCTTTATTCTTCCCGAACCATGTATCCAGATGGATAAGGATATCTATCGTAAAGTCTTTGTGAAAGTCCTTAGGTCGATTGCCATTCTTATTACGGGTGCGCTGCGCACGACGCCGACTAAGGCTCTTTTCACACTTTTGCATTGGCTGCCTGTTGACCTGATGGCCAGGCAGGTTGCTTTCAATTCAGCAATAAGGCTGAATGCAGGATATCCATGGGGTAGGTGGGACTATGGTCATTCTCGTATATTAGGCTTCTCTATCAGTGGCCATGCACTATTGATTACTGCTTCCCAAAACCATTCTTTGATGCACATTTCTCCGTTATTATTCCTGAACTTAACGCTCCGGCTGTTATTCATTCATCTCCTGGGGCTCTGAGGGTTTATACCGATGGCTCGAAGAAGATTTATAGGGTCGGAGGTGGTTTTTATGTTGAGGAATATGATAGAATGGTCTGTTATAGACTTTCTGGCATGTGCAGTGTACTCCAAGCGGAAATATCCGCTATAAAAAGGGCAACAAACTGGCTAAAGTATCACAAGATATCGAGAGATATCTGTATTTTTACTGACAGCAAAGCTGCCATTAGATCTATAGCGGGTGTTTACTTATACGACATCTTTGTTAACAACTGAATGCCGGATATCTCTTAATGAGTTAGCAAGACGTTCAAGGGTTAAGCTAATTTGGGTTCCTGGGCACGGTGACTGTGCTGGGAATATTTTGGCTGATACTGCAGCCAAACAAGGATTGACTCTCAATGAAGAGTCTATTGATCATCTGACTTTGTTCTACAGGGAACTACTAGGTATTGCTCAGACAAGATGGGCTAATGAACTCACATGTCGTACTGCCAGGACCATATGGCCCACCTATGATAATAGAAGGACCAACTCACTTTACTCGCACTCTAGAATGCAAGTGAGACTGTTTGTGTCGGTAATTACAGGGCACTGTATTTTAGGGACTCATGCGAGTAGAATGGTTCTTCTGTTTAATGATTTCTGCAGAAGTTGTAATGATGAGATGGAGGAAGAATCAGTCTTTCCTACTCTGCGAATGCCCGGCATTATCAGCGACTAGGAGGACCATACTAGGCTTTCCGACTCTAGACTACGGTGACTTGAGCACAATTCTCTTTTCTTGTAAGATCAAGATGGTTTGGTGAAGCAATGTTGCAGTCGGAGTAACGGCGGACTGCAAACCTGCATCTGGGTAACACAACCAGATCGAACATCACGGACCCAAGTGAGATGTCTGCCTATGACACTTCCCGTACAACCTAACCTAACCTATGTATCCTTCCAATGGTCGAATTCTTCTGATACTGTTTAATAACCTTAAAAACAGTTTGACAACAGACTTTTAATTCTTTGGCCAATTTTTGTAGTACCAATTTGGATTTTTTTTAAATTGTTTAATAATATATAACAAGTACATCTCTTTCGCCAATCATTTTGACCAAACTAACGACAAATGAACATGTTTGTCGTTAAAAATAATAACTGACATATATTTCAAAGATAACTAGACCAAAGAAAATTTTAAATTATTGCTTCACAAAAAAGTGACGCAAAACGTGTATTAATATTTTTTCGATTGCACTCCTAATTTAAAAAATAATAGTTATGTGCAACTTATATTTATAGTGACATTTTATATAAAATTTGTGAGGTTTTACATTGTATTTCTATTCAATTTTTTAATAGAGTTATTTTTATTAAAACGTCGATTTTGATGCATAAATCATTAATATTGACGAGAAAAAAATTTTAAGATTTGTGGCCAATCATCGCAGGAAGTTTAAGTTTGGCAAGTATGTTCTAAATGACATCACCTTAATAATTTTAGATACGTTTAACACAGAAAAAAATATTTCAAATTATTTTTTAATTAAACGATTAATGAACTTTATATTGGAATTTAATTGTATTATTTATTAATATAATTAGCTTTCTAATTGGCTTATAATTTACAAATTTTAATAAAGTGGCAGCTCTTAAAAGAAGTATAAAGAAAAATTTAAATTTTTATATAAAAATAAAGAAATAAAATAAATTGACTTAAGTCAATTTCCAACAATTTTCAGCAGTAATAATAAAATCAATTACTCTAGTTAATTAATATTATCTTTTTGATGATTGGAGCAAAATCAAACAAAAATTAATTAATATAAGCAATTTTGTAATTGAAGTCTATTTCTAATTTTTCTGTGAATCTAGCTAGCAAAAAGGAATTTTGGACTACCCTAATGTACATTTTACATACATATATGTATGAGGAAAATCAAAAAATTTGAAGATTTTAAGTAAAAATATTTTCAAATTTTTCTTTTTCTTCTGACATTTATCATTTTTATTAATACGCGCAAAAGTTTTGGAGGTTTGAATTTGAAACTTTCAAAAAAATCTTAAAAATAGAGCTTTGGCCTTATCAAAATCAAAACAACGCGATTTTATAGAACTTCGAAAGTACTAACAGCACATGTCAAAATTATGTCAAAATATTTAATATTTATCGAAATACACTGAAAAGAAAAATGTTTAAGTAAAGTGCATATCGGTTTTAGTTTGGAAAATATAGTCGTTTAAATATTACTACTCAAATAATAAAATTCCTAAAGTAAAAACCTACACTGAAAAGAAAAATGTTTAAGTTTATTTGTTACACAATTGGTTCATAATTTTGTAAATTCATGAGTAATAAAAGATATATCTTGCGATCGCTTGCTGAAAAAATTAAGTGCATATCGGTTTTAGTTTAGAAAATATAGTCGTTTAAACATTACTACTCGTAATAAAATTCCATTTTAAACGCCATTTTAATTTTTTTAAAAGAGAATTTTAGCAAAATCTTTTACTTTTTTCTTATTTGATAATAAATTTTACATCAAAAATTGATTTAATTATTTTAAAATGTTAATTATAATGCGAAATATGTGGTTTTAATTTTTGAGGTTAAGAACATGTTTTTTGGTCCATGCAATTAAAATATTTCCATATATCTGAATTTTAGTATTAAGCAAATAAAATGCTTTCATTTGACATTAATATTAACATCATTCATACTTCGCGATAGTTGTCAGCAAGCAAAATAAGTTTAGAGATGAATGCCCCTGTAGCCGATATGAATGACGTTTCTTTATTTTATTATTATTATTTTTTTTTTTTATAATATCAATTTTAATCATTAAAATGATTCTTTGCAGATATTTTTCGATGATCTAAAGTCATATCTTACACTAAAAAAATTCAGAACAAAATTTTTAAATTTGGTGAAAATGTTCGAAATTGCATAAAATTTTTCATTTAAAATTTTTTTAACTCCATTTTTGCTCGCATCATTTGTTAATAAATCTAGTTTACGCGATATTTTGGACAATTTCTGTAATAGCGGAATTTGTCAATAACGAAAAAAATACAATTGGAAATATTTACGTTAATTATATGAAATTTGTGAACATGCTATTCCAAGTCTGGTTTCCTGACATCAACGTGATATACATTATTTGCCGTCCATACGAGCCTTTTTCATGCTCGCACATTGAACAAAATGTTGTGCGCACATGCATTTGGATAGTGTGGACCCAAGTTGTTCATGTTTTGTTCTTGTCCGCACACCGTTGTTCGCACAATTGTTCGAGCAACGATGTCTGCCATCAAACGTCATTTTGTATACGGAAGAAGATGAGCTGCATGTAAAAGTATCGAAGTGACACTGACGGCAAACAAAAAATTATGATTTGTTCGACAAATGTTCTGCCCACTGAAAACAAAAGAGAAAAAAATTGTGTGTGTTGCTCTGCCGACGTTTTGTTCTTGTGCGAACAAGAAAAATGCTAGTATAGACGGTACGTTAAACTGTATGTCTTTGAAATTCTGGCCTATAAATTTAAATTCATTGAATGGCGCTAATTTTCTTTCAAAAAACTGCAAGATTTCAAAAATCGTAAATTTAATTTTTTTTTAATTTTTTCTCACCGCATAACTTATCAACGGATAGTAAATCAGATACTTATTATACAGCAAATGAATCTCCTAAGTCTTGTCTTTTGACTGGTTAATGGTTTACGTCAATAAGTGGTAAATTGTCAGTGCAAAACTAAAATAAATCCAAAAATCCTCGAAAGTTTCAACTTAGTTTTTTTTTTCTAATTTTTTAGTTTTAAATAAACGTATTTCCGTGAGATTTTATGCGAATGACTTAAAATTTAGGATTTCTTAGTTATTTTGTAAGATCTACAAAAACCCATCAACACTTTTTCTAATTTTAAAACAAACTTTGCCAATACAAGACATTTAAAATAGGTTTTAAACAATTTCGAAATTTTTTTGATTTTCCTCATATATACAAATACATATGTATATAAAAGTATATTTATGTGCATTCATATAAGTACTCTCATACATACTTTTGTTCTATTGTATTAATTTTTTTATTTGTATATTTTTTCTTTCTTTATGTTTCTTTGTTTGCTTGAGTTGAATTTATTCGTAAGTATGTGGTTTGTTTAAATGAGTGTGTTTTTATATGCGTGTGTGTTAAAATATCTTTATATCAAATCTCTTTATGTGTCCTTGGGTTTTTACAAGCAATTTCCCAGGGTCGTTATGTTTATTCAAGGACAATTTTATTATTATTTACAAAAATTGAAGTCACCTATTAGATATTCTATAGATTTTTGATTTCATCAGTAAATACTTTGGGTATGTAGGCTTGGTTACAATTAAAAATAATCTGTCTTCAATTGAATTCCTTAAGAGTAGTGAGTGCTTTTCGTTAGTTTAGCTGTTTGTTGATGATTTCTTCAATACTGGCATTCTGTAGCCAATAACTTTACAATTGATTAAAGTTTTTAACTTTTGTTATCTTCTTTTATCAATTCTTTTACTTTTATTTCGTTATTTTAACCTTAAATATGTTTTGGTTTGTTTAAAAGCATCTGTATATAATTTTTATTTTATTTCATTTTTTACTTTAACGACAACAAGTTAAAAATAGCGTAAAATTGTTTGTGGAAACTTTTCATTACGAGTACATGAATGTTACTGGTGTGTTTTATTTTATTTTTATTTTTTTCTTGGCCAAAGAAAAAAAAAAGCCTGCACCAAAAAAAAGTATGTGAGTGAGTTTATTTAATTTACTGTATTTTGGGAGCCAAAAAGTTTATTTTTCTTAATACACAACCACATACTATAGTTTATTATTCTTTGTATCTTCCATTACGTATATAAAATTTATTTATGTAAGTGTGTTTGTATATGAGAAAGTACTTCTAAAAGTAATTCCCAAAGTTTGGTAAAACCTTTTGAACATTGTAAAAATACTTTATTATTTTGTTCGAATTTATATGTGTGAGTTCGCGTAAATGTGCAAGTAAATAATGTATCCCAGTGAAGAATAGTTAAATCAATTAATTTGAGACATCTTTTATAAAAATTTATGGTTTAGTTTGGTAAAATATTATTTCCTTTAAGACGTTTCCCCTTTTTGTTAATATTGGTTCCGAAAAATTTCTAAAATATTTTTTTATAATAATTTGCAATTCTTTGATTTAGTACTTTATTTTTGTTTTTTAATTATTTTTCTACTTTAATTTTTTTAAATATAAACTTTATAATTTTCTGTAACTTTTGATAAATTATAATTTTATTTTTAAAAACTTTAAAAATATTAACAGCATAATTTTCGCATAAATGAAAACTATTAACTGGTTTATAATAATTAAGTTCGACTCACTTGAAGTTTGCTAAAGATTTCTTTTTCTTCATACAAAGTTACTGCCAACATTAATAAAGTCTAAAGTTTATCATTTCATTGTTGTATTTAATGAATTTCATACATTCATGATTGCAAATAAAAAGAAATACGTACATAAAAATGTCATCTTAAGGATATTCACAAGTAACATATTTTACCTAAGAATTCCATAGAGATTGGGTTTTGAAGTCTAATAAGTTTGTATGGGGTATGTAGGATATATCTAGGAATTACTATTCCAGTCAGCAAGATAATTGGAAAAAAACTTTTTTTTTTTTTTTTTTCTTGTAAATTTGTTAATTATAATCTGTGTTCTTACTTTAAATCATTCAACAGAATATATACATATGTATAACTTTTAAAAAATTATTCAATATAAAAGGGATACGTACTTTTGAGTAGCATAAGGCTTAAAGGAAATATTTTATTGAAATTTTACGCCTAAGTAATATTGTCCAATAATTTATATTAAATTTTAATCATACGCTGCGATATCTAATGTAGTGGGAGATTAATATTAATTTTTTTTTTTGCGTTTATCACGGCAATCGCTTTTATAATTATAAAAATTGCTCTGTTATTTTCAGTAAAACCAAAAGATGAATTACACAGAGTAATAAAATGAGAAAAAATTTCTTCGGCACGGAGTTTCTTAGTCAATTCGGATACAAGGTGTTCATATGTACTAAGCCTCTAATCCACTTTTTATACCCTACACAACCATATGTGGTTGGGATATTATGCGTTTGTGTTGATGTTTGTAACGCACAGAAAAAAATATCGGACCCCCACCTTAAAGTATACCGTTCGACTCAGTATCACTTTCTGAGTCGATTTAAAGATGTCCGTCCGTCCGTCTGGCTGGCTGTCTATCCATGTAAACCTTGTGAACAAAGTACAGGTCGTAATTTTAAAGATATCTTGATGAAATTTGGCACGAATATTTATTTTGACACAAGGACGAAGGTTATGATCGGTTTATTATTTAACTTAGCCCCCATACAAATGTCCTCCCGGAATAGTGGTTTAACGATCATAAATTCCTTAAATATAGCTATGTGCCAAATTTCATCAAGATCGGTCCATAATTGACCATAGCTCCCATATAAGTCCTCTCTCCCGAATTCACTTTAACGTGCATAAATTCCATGAAAATCTCAGTATCAAGTTAATATTCGACACAAATAAGTTTTATATAAGTATAAATAACATTGCAAAAATTTATGAGAATTGGTCCATAACTTACCATATCTCCCATATAAACTCACTTCCGGGAATTGCCCTAAAGTGCATAAAATCATATAGATGTTAGTATCAATGCATTCTTCTGTATTTGTATAATTTAAGTATTTTACAATTAGTAAAAGTATTGGTCTACAATTGGCCACAGGTCTAATTTTGAGCTCATACACAATGGTGTAGGGTATCATATAGTCGGTCTTGACTGACTATAGTTTCTCTCTCATTTTGAATTGACTCTAGTTCTCGCGATAAATCGCGATTTGTAAAATTAAGGAGGCTGCACTATATATTGAAGCCTATCTCGAAAAATATCAAAAAATTAAAATTATCTTCAAGTCGTTCGTACATTACTTTTTAATGCGGTCAACAATTATGAAGATATTAAGCCCATCTTTTGAGAAAAAATTAAATTTTATACAAAATTTCAAGAAAAAAGTTTTTAAAAATTCATAAAAATTCGAAAGTATAAAAAATTAAAATTTTTGTTATTTTTTCATGGAGATAAATTTGTTGCAAATAAAACAACACATATTTCATTAAAATCAGTACCTAAGTTTTGATTTTATTCACAAATTAGTGAAAATACTCATTTACAAGTTACATAGAAAATTTAAAAAAAATAAAAAATGATTTTTTTATTTTTATACCCTACACCACCATAGGTGGTTGGAGTATTATGCGTTTGTGCTGATGTTTGTAACGCAGAGACAAAATCTTCGGACTCTCACCTTTAAGTATACCGATCGACTCAGAATCACTTTCAGAATCGTCCGTCCGTCTGGTTGGCTGGCTGGCCGGCTGACCATGTTTACAAAGTGCAGGACGCAATTTTAAAGATATCTTGATGAAATTTGGCACGAGTAATTATTTTTGCATAAGGATGAAGTCCATTGAAATTGGTTAAGATCGGTCTATTGTTTCACCTAGCCCTCATACAAAAGTCAAAAGAAATGCCTTAAATATAGCAATATCAAGATCGGTCCATAATTGACCATAGCCCCCATATACACCCCTTTTTCGAAGATCGCTTTAAATCCCATGAAAATGTCAGTATCAAGTTAATATTTGACACAAATAAGTTTTGTTTAAGTAGAAATCATAGTGACAAGCTTTATGGGGCTCGGTCCATAATTTATAATAGCTCCCATATAAACCCACTTCGGGAAATAGCCCTAAAATGCACAGAAGATGTAAAAATACTTCAAATCGCATAAGAAATAAAAATTTGTCAAGCGGTGGAAAATTTTCTATGTCAGAGTTACCCTACTTTGGGCCCTAATTGATTCGCTCCTGAAAGGTATGTGGTGCCCTCCTACTAAACTTAAAATTGCACACTCTTCTGCTATGCCTGTGTGAAAATTTATGTAAATTTAACCTATGTACATTGAAGTGAAGAGTAATGTAATACTGAAAATGGTACCATAAAGTAACAAAAAGAAAAAAAAAAAAAAAAACAAGCGCGAATGTTATATTCGGCTCGGCCGAATCTATATACCCACCATCAACTTTTTCCAAATTTATGTTATATGGGAGGTGGGCCGTAAAGTAAGCGGACCACGCCCGTTTTTAATTTCCGATTTTATATCGACCCCCGAACTATTAAACACAAAATTTCGTTGTCGTACATGCTTTTATTTAAGAGATATCAGCAGAAAAGTATGAAACGGACACCATGTGTTTCTAGTTTTTTTTGTTTATTAACCGATTTTGCCCATTTTCAATCCCATACAAACATATTTTATATAAGACAAATATTTGTGCCAAATTTCGTCCCCCCTACGTTGCCCCATTCGAGCCCTATCCTGCTTTCAACAGACGGACGGACATAGTTAGATCGACTCAGAATCTAACCAGGACCCAGAAAATGATTCTTTCGACATGTTACACACGGAATGACAAAATCAATATACCCCCCATCTTTTTGATGATAGGTATAAAAAATAATAATTCAAATCTTCAAATCAAAATTCTAATACTTGATCAATTGCAGCTCCATTATCCTTACTGCAGTAGTACACAAAAATTAAAAACCTTCAATAACACTGAAGGTTTATTGAAGGGCGAACAAACATTTTTTGTTCGCCCTTAAAAAAAATAAAAAAAAAAAAAAAATAAAATAAATTAATAAAATAAATTAGTAAATGATAAAAATTATGTAAACTGAATGGAATTTGACCTGATAAATACGAATCTGCTTTAAGTATTTTTTTTTTCATCAGGTCGTGATGTCTAATATCACCTTTAACAAAGGCACCAGTATATTTGACCATAACTCGATAACGGTTTACCCAATGTAGACAATTGAAACACCAAAAGATACGAACGAAAGTTATGTTTAATTATGTTAAGATATATTCAGAAATTCGTGTCAAAAAAAAAAAAAAAAATATTTCATATAAAATTGAAAAAAATCATTTCCTTGGTACAGAGAAATTCTCTTTAGTAAGAAATATTAGATACGTATACAGTTTGACTTACAGCTTCATTTAAAGCAGACGTCTTTCAAAACCTCACATTTTTTCGCGTAGATTATAATTTACTTTATTACTTAAAAAGAGCAGAATATCATATTCAATCTCTTTTTTGTCTTATATGCATAATTATAACTGTACTGATCTTTAATTAAAAAAATAATAAGAATTACAAATATTATTAATTATAAAAGAAACATTTAAATTAAAAAAACCAACTTTAACAACGTAAATTTATTTAAAACATAAAAGAAAATAAGCACAAAGAATAATGAATAAACCTCCAGACAACAAACTATCACCGTCTCTTAATTGGGACAAAACAAAAGCACTCAATTTTTCTCAACCTGGCCCTATATATTTACTAATGAATAGAACAAATAGTAAAGAAACACTAGTCAATGTATCTCCCTTTTTATTAAAAAAAGCTATTGATTACACATGTAACGGCGAAGTTGAAGAGTGCAAAAAATTAATGAGTGGAAGTGTTTTAATAAAAACAAAAAACTATGTACAAGCTAATAAGCTGACAACATTAACTGCTCTCTCCAATTCTATTACAGTAGAAGTTATAGAATATAAAGTATTAAATCAAAACAAAGGTGTTATTTACTGCAATGATTTAAGAGGTATAGCAGAGAGTGAAATCACCAACGAATTGATTCATCAAAATGTTTGTGAAGTTAAAAAAATATATAAATTTGTAAATAACGAAAACATCGAAACTGGTCTCATTATACTTACTTTTTCATCATCTACCCTACCTAGTGAAATAAAAATCGGTTATCAAAAAGTCAACGTTCGCCCGTATATACCACTTCCAACAAAATGTAATAATTGTCAGCAATTTGGACACATCGGCAAATACTGCAAAAATCAAAAAATCTGTTTTCACTGTGCTAAAGAATTCCATCTAAACCCTGATATTGAAGAAGAATGTAAAAATGAAATTAACTGTGCCAATTGTATTCATAATAAAATAAGTGATTGTAAACATTCTTCCAAAGATAAAAGATGCCCAGTTTTTATAAAACATAAAGAATTACAAGCTATAAAAGTTATAAATAAAGTAGATAACAGAACTGCTCATAAAATTTACAACGAACGCCACCAACACGATGGATCGCTATACTCATCAGTTGCCAACGCTTCTAATCAAATAACTCTAAAAAATATTAAAAACAACACCTCGACACATACTCATACAACAGTAACACCTACATTCATATCCCCAGAAACTATATCAAAGCCAACAGTACCAAAGTTAATCACTTATGACTCAATAACTGACTCCGAATCTGATTTTCTAACTCAGCCTAGCACATCTTCAGCCACCAATGATACAAAATTAAAAATTCTTCCCCGAACAACATCGAAACGACTCCAAGCAAAACTAAAAGCCGCCTCAAAAACTACAACGAAATCTAAAACAAACCAAAAAAAGGTCACCATAACTGATGAAGAAGAAAAAATGGAACTATAAAAAAAAAAAAAAAAAAAACAAAAGCACCTTAAAAGAAATAATATTAAAGATAATGTATTTAATAATTTTTTTATATATTTTAACTTCCCTTTCCATTTTTCTAAAAATATTTTTAACCTACAACAATTATTATTTCACAACATTAATTATATATTCCATAACTACTAACAAATATTCAGTTAATACTAATGTAACTTACTTATTATTTATTTGTTTAATACAAACATATTACTTTAAAAAACAAGCTCATTTAAAAAATGTTGAAAGTATAACACCATCTCTAGTTATTGTCTCCATCATTTCCTTCTACTAATGACATTTAATGTTATTCAGTGGAATATAAATGGATACCTTAACAACTACAATGAGCTTCAAATTCTAATAAAAAAATATAGTCCTAAAATTATATCACTGCAAGAAACTCACATCCACAATAATCCCAATATCCCAATTCATATAAATTATTCATTATACCATAATAATACATCAATAACGAGATATGGCGGTGTGGCCACTTTAATCCATAACTCACTTAAACATAGTCAGCTCAACATAGCTAATGATTTCGATGCCCTTCGTTTTTCCATAACATCCAGAATTAAATTTTGTACTACAAATGTATACATTCCCCCTAATCAAGACTTTAGTTTAAATAACTTAAAAAATATGTTTGATGATACATTATTACCTAGTCTCATAATTGGAGACTTTAACAGCTCTCATATAAATTGGGGTGCTCAGTCTAGCAATAAAAAAGGACGAATTCTATTTAAATACCTTGTCGACTCTAATTACATTCTTTTAAACGATAAATCACCCACCCACCTAAATACACACGGTACTTTCTCATATATCGACTTATCCTTTTGTTCTTCAAATATCGCCTGTCAAGCAGAATGGAAAACAGAGAGTAGCTTATGCGGAAGCGATCACTTCCCCATAATAATATCTCTTTTTCCACAATCAGATAGACCGAACCCCTATATACCTAGATTTATAGTAAAAAATGCCAACTGGGAAAAATATCAGGAAAATTGTCTTAGATATGACATAGAAAGACCTATCAGCACCAATATTAATAAAGAAAGTGCTAATATTTCTAAAATTATTCTACAATCTGCCAATTTATCTATCCCACAATCAAAAAAGAGTATAAAATATTTAGTACCTTGGTGGAATAAGAATTTAGAATGTCTAAAACTTGTAAAAAATAGAGCTTGGTCCACTTTTAAGAGAAATATGACTCAGATAAACCTCTTAAACTATAAAAGGGCAAACGCTATATACAAGAGACAAATAAAAATATCGAAGAGTAAATCGTTAGTAAAATTTACGTCATCTATTAATCCCTCAACCCCAGTAGAAAAAATATGGAACAATATTCGTTCATTCACTGGTTATAAATCTAGTCAGCAGATACACTGCATCTCTTCACCGGATGATCCTAACACCAACATATTAGATAGAAACGAAATCGCGAATCAATTTGCTAAATTTTGGTCGAATAACTCTTCCGATAATAATTTTAATTCCAATTTTCGTTTAAGTAAACATTTTTACAAATCCGGACCTCCTTTAACCATTGCATGTCAAGATGCAGCTAGAATAGAAAACGACATAACATATATCGAGCTAGAATCAGTTCTACACAAACTCAAAGGTAAAACTCCAGGTATGGATAGAATTTCCTACCCAATGCTCAAGATGTTACCTACACACACAAAGAAAAGAATATTGAGTCATTTTAATACCATTTTTTCAACTTTTATACCACAAAAATATAAAAATAGTATCATCATACCTATTCCTAAACCTTGTTCTGATAAAACACAAATCTCATCATACAGACCCATATCACTCAACCCTTGCATTTCTAAGGTTCTTGACAGAATTATAGCCAACCGTTTATGGTGGTTTGTTTCATCACATAAATTACTAAATCAATACCAATTTGGCTTTAAAAAAGGGAAATCTACAATTGATAGCTTGTTATACGTAGATTATCAAATCTCAAACGCCCTATCATTGCAAAATCATATCACAGTTATTTCGCTCGACTTCAAGCAAGCATTCGATAAAATAGGTATACACTCAATTTTGGACCAACTTGTCGAGTGGCAAGTAGGGCCGAAAATCATCAACTACGTATTCAACTTTATGGATAAAAGAAAAATTAATGTGAGAGTTGCAAACCAACATTCTGAAAGCTTCCCACTGCATAATGGGATCCCTCAGGGATCCCCTATGTCAGTAATTTTGTTCCTTATAGCATTTAACAAACTTTACAGTTTAATATCCCTTAACAAAAATATATACCTTTCAGCGTATGCAGATGACCTCAATTTAATTATTAAATCTAAGAAGAAAAACCCGGTTCTAAACCTAAATAATCTTTTTCAAGAAATACATAATTGGTGCCAGTTTTCTGGAGCTGAACTATCTCGTACTAAATGTAAATACTTACATATATGTAGAAAAAGAAATTGTCTATGTAAAATTCAATCTGGAAATTTTAATATAATGGAAGTCGACAATCTGCGTCTTTTAGGTCTATACCTTAATAAAAGATACAACTGGAAAAATCATTTAAACTTTCTAAATTCATCATTATTTAATAGACTAAATATAATCAAATGTCTTTCAAGCTTAAAACTTAATTGCTGCACAAAAAGCCTTTTAAATACGATCAAAGCACTTATCTTATCAAAGATTAATTATCTGTTACCAATCTATGGATATGCAGCTAAAACTGACTTAAAAAAAACAGATGCAATTATAAACTCTGCAGTACGAAGTGCTTTAGGTGCTTTTCGCACAACTCCAACCAAAAACCTTCTATTCGAGTCTAATATTTTACCGCTATCCACACAAAGAAATATTTTAACGACAAAATTATTCAGAGCAATCACATATGATAACAGTTCACCTCTCAAACAAATAGCAATCAAACTTAACCGTGCAAAAAAGATACCAAAAATTCCCTCAGCCATTTATCAAATAATTCAGAAATGCCGTATACTGTCGATACCATTAAAAACTAATTTTCAAAAAACAAACAATTACCCACCTTGGGACTTAGAAACTGACACATTTGATTTATCAATGGCAAAATTTTTAAGATTACATACAAGTGCATTCCAATTCAAATCACTTTTCAGAGAAATAAGAAACAAATTTAATACACACAAATTTATATACACCGACGGTTCTAAAAGTAACTTATCAGTTTCTTTTAGTATCACTACAGAAAATGAAGTCATAAAAAAATCTCTACTTCCCCAATACAGCTCTATATACACTGCGGAGATACTTGCTATATATGAGACAATGTTATACCTAAAATCAAAATCGGGTAAATTTGTCATCTGCACAGATTCGCTATCGTCAATAAAATCAATTATGAATATTTCTAACAACAACTGTTATACAACTCATATTAGAAACATACTAATAGACAAGTATCCTAATATTAAACTTCTATGGGTTCCAGGCCATTGTAATATAGAGGGTAACGAATTTGCAGATCAAACTGCCAAGAACGCTATTTTTTCTCCAATACACACTTGTATTAACCTTGATCGTAACGATCTAAATAGGCATATATTTTCTTACTATAACACTATTGACAGAGACCTAACATTTAATATGACCTCTATTTGGTATAAGACGATCAATAGTAATCGACTAAAAATTCATGATGTAACATCATCAAACCTTACTAGGTTGGATGTAGTTAAATTCACCCGGCTGAGACTTGGTCACACCAGAATTACTCACGGACATTTACTTAATATTTACGAACCTCCTTATTGCAATTGTAACCTAATCCCTTCTAACCCATTACATTTTCTTGTAGAATGTCCAAAATTTAATGTAACACGTATCTGTATATTTAAAAATACTGACCCTAAATCATGCTTATCCAATCCCACTCAAAACAATATCCTGAAAATCACTCAATTTCTCAAACAAACGAATTTATACAATAGAATCTAGTAATAATAATTGAAAACAAAAACTAAATATTATATACCTAAATTGAGCTGAAGACCTACGATGTCATTGCTCTATAAGTATTAACATATAATTTGTAATTATTTTGTTAATAATAATAATAATAATAATAATAATAATAATAATAGATACGTATACTTTTTTAACAAATATCGAACTAATGTTATCGGTCACTTCGACGGGAATCTTAGTTGTTTGAAATATATCGACCTATTATATATCAATTTAAACAAATAAATTTTATTATTTTGAGATTATTTCACAGTATAGTGATATAAAAAGCCGCTGAGTATTTATAAATGAACTGAAACTGTTAGGAACTAAAAATTATAATAAAATTTATGAACAGCTCTTTAAATCATCATGTGCGAATATTTTGGACTGGATTGAGGAACTAAAAAGCAGATACGATGAATATTTATATCATAATTTATATTTTGTTGAGATTGACATAGCAATCCCTTGGGGAACATGACTTTTTACTAAATTATAATAAGATCATTTATCCAACGGACTTAAGTCAATACTTAAGTCAGTTCAGTTCGACGTGGATTTGAAAGACTGGAGCACGAGTGAAGACATCGTACAAAAAACATAAGTGTATTTAATAAAAAGACATACAATTGTCAACTATTTTTTTGAATAAGTCTTTACTTTTGCAACAATAAAAATTGTTGTTAAATAATTATAAATAAATTATAACAAAATTAGATTTATGGCCGTTATTATAAATTACCTATAAGGTATCAGATAGTTAAAGGTAAGATAAACTAAAGTGAACGATAAAGTGAGCTTTATCTACTTTTGGTTATTACAACTTGGTTTTAAGGTAAATTTTATAATTTTGATAATACGGCAATATCAAAGCAAAAACTGATTACTTTTGGCCATTTAAAGTAGTGGCAACACGTACTATTTTAACGTAACTGCCACTAATGGAAATATAAACAAATAAAAAACAAAGAAATTTTTAAAATAAATGAGTTTAAACTAACTAAAAGACAACGCCAGAGCAAATATAAATATAGACACACAAATTACTAAAAACTACAGCGGAATAAATATGATTTTATTTATTTCTTTTATAAAGCAGAAAATATGGCAGCTTTGAATACATAAACCTTCCGATAAAAGTTAATGGTCAGATGTTCTTACCTTTAGCTTATTGGTCACTTTTGGCTTAACTTAGGGCCGTTATTATAACCTACCTATAAGGTATCAGATAGTTAAAGGTAAGATAAACTAAAGTGAACGATAAAGTGAACTTTATCTACATTTGGTTATTACAACTTGGTTTTAAGTTAAATTTTATAATTTTGATAATACGGCAATATCAAAGCAAAAACCGATTACTTTTGGCCACTTAACGTAGTGTCAACATGTACTATTTGAACGTAACTGCCACTAACGGAAATATAAACAAATAAAAAACAAAGAAATTTTTAAAATAAATTAGTTTAAGTTAACTAAAAGACAACGCCAGAGCAAATATAAATATAGACAGAAAAATTATTAAAAACTACAGCGGAATAAATATGATTTTATTTATTTCTTTTATAGAGCAGAAAATATGGCAGCTCTGAATACATAAACTGTCCGATAAAATTAAATGTCAGATGTTCTTACCTTTAGCTTATTGATCACTTTTGGCTTAACTTATACTTATAACAACCAAAAACAGCTAAAGTGAACGATAACATCCTAACTTTAGTTATTGGAAATTATAATAACGGGCCTTAGTAGTTTTTCTTAAAATACAACATTTTTTGTTTATGTTGTTATCAAATAAACAAATTTTTTTGGTGTTTCAAATCAGTTGGCCCCTTTTTTTTTTTAAAAAATCCCCTTTTTTGGCGACTTTTTATTTTGAAATCCCCTTTTTTTGGACACTTTTTAAAAATGCTCAACGGTAACGCTGTATCCACGTATACCCACAATTAAGTGGAAACACACGATGGGCAAGAAATTGTTTTTTTTTTTCTTATTTAAACAAAAATTTTACGTGCTGAACAGTGTTGCTAGAACTTGAGAAAAAAAAGAAGCTAAATTAGACTTTTAAAAAGGTTAGAAAAGGCTAAATGTCCCAAAAAAAAAAAGCCAGAAAAAATCTAATATATTGTTTTATTAAAAAACGCATTAGATTTTTGTTCTTTTTTGGTATTTTTTTAAAGATATTTTAGTGAATTTATAAATATAACATAAATAGTTTCTATAGGTAAGAAAGTTTGTTAAAAAATAAAAATTAGTAAATTTTTAGCCTTTTGTTAAGAATAAAAAAACTAGAAGCTAAAACGAAAATTTTGAGGCTAAAAGCAAAATAAAAAAGCTATATTTAGCCTTAAAAAGCTTAAACTGGCTACACTGTTTTATATTCAATGCTTACAGTTCTTTTCCATAAAGTCTTGAATTTTTTATGGGTATGTTTAATATATAAACTGGAGTATAAAAATACATATTCTAAGATTCTGGAATAAATGAAAATATCATTCTTGCCAAAATGTTTGGACGTCAAAGTAAAAATTTTTCATCTATTATGGCATACACTGTAACTTATTTCAATAAAATCATAAAAACTGTACAAAATTTTAAAATAATTTTTAATTTTTAATAATTTTTTTAAAAATCAATTTAAATAACATACATGGCAACACTTATACATATGTTTATATGGTTACTGTTAATTATTTTAAAAGCTTTTAGTTATTATGAAATAAAAATATTAGAAAATATTAATTACACAGGTTTACAAAATAAAAAAATAAATAAAAAACTGCGGTGCGGCATATCCCAGCCAATTCGAATCAGCGTTTCCGTTGAGAATTTTTAAAAAGTGTCCAATAAAGGGATTTTTTTTTAAAAAATGGGATTTACCAATTCGAAACCTAAAAGCTTCTTAAAAATTTTTTATTTGATAACAATAAGCGAGGATGTTATTATATTCGGCTTGGCGGAATCTATATACTAGGTATTCCACTGTTTGGAGAAACCAATTTTCCAATAGTTCGAATAGTTGGTATTTTGAAAAAACCTGTTGCATTTTTTTAAATTCAACGGTTAACTGTTTTTTTCGCAGAAGTTAATATTTCTATCAAAAGACTAGATTTCTTAAAAAAAAAAAAAAAAAAAAAAAAAATAAATCTAATAATGTTCAAGTTAAAATTTATTAAACATAATTATTTTTGAAAATAACTATTAACCCATTAAGAACGAGAAAGAAAGACAATACCCTACACCATTAAGGGCATCCAAATTCGGGGAAGGGTCTTCTTTTTTCTAGACCTGTGGGATTGTGGACCGATACTTGTATTAAAAGTGAAATTAAATATAAGAATACCGAATATTACGTTGATACTAGTATTTATATGAATTTATATGGGAGCAATGGTCAATTATGGACCGATCTTCATGAAATTTGGCATACAGATTTAAACTTATATGGAACTTACATGTGCAATTCTTGCTAAATTTAAGAGATTTATGATCGTTAAACCCCCTTTCCGGTTATTTGTATGCGGCTAGGTGAAATAATGGACCGATCATAACAAATTTCAATACGCTTCGTCCTTGGACTATAAGAAACCTGTGTGCCTAATTTAATTAATTTATGTTCAAAATTGTGCCTGTATTTTGATTACAATGTTTACATGGATGGACAGACGGACGAACATCTTTTAAATCAACATAGAGCCGACTGGTACAAATAAAGGTAGGTCTTAGAACAATAAAATACACTCCCACCTATTGTGGTGTAAGGTATATAAATTATAAGAAAATAATCATCAAAAATTATATTAACTTTTACTTAGTATAAACAGAAACCATGGGTTAATGGAAAAAGTCAAAATCAATTTTATTTAAACAATTCCGCAGGTGAAAGTTTTTTTTTTTAATACATCATCTTTGAAAAATGAAGAAAATATTGGATAAAAGAAAGACAAACATTTAAATTAGGTGTAAAAATATTACAGGCGTTAAAATAGATAAAACAAATTTCATTCAGGATAATTATTAATTTATTTAATTAATCTTACAGAATTAATTTAGATTTAACCTTAAACTATATTTTTAAAGCATTAGAAATCATACTTTATTTCGATTCAAATATCAGTATTTAGTACGTTTTTTGAAATAAAAAGCTATTTTAAACCCGGTTTTAGGTGTTTAAAAAAACCAGTCTATTCGACATTCAAAAAATGAACATTTTGAAAAAACCGACAACACATTGGTTAAAAAAACCGGTTAGAAAACCAAGTCGGTCACCGTACTACATACCCACTATCAACTTTTAACAAATTTTTCGTTATATGGGATAAAGTGGGCGGACCATGCCAATTTTTTGTTTCCAAATTTACTTTGGTCCTTGAACTATTTGTACAAAATTTCGTTGACGTTTCACCTTATATGGAAGGTGGGCGAACCACGTAAACTTTTGGTTTCCAAGTTTATATCGACCCTCGAACGGTCTGTACAAAATTTCGTTATCGTACATGCTTTTGTTTAAAAGATGTCAGCATAAAAGTATAAAATGAAGTTACGACGAACACCCTTTGTTTCTAGTATATAGTCCATAACTTTGTTTATTTATAAACCGATTTCGCACACTTTCAATACCAAATACATAAAACAAACCTTATATAAGATAAATATTTGGACCAAATTTTTTCCTTCTAGGTTGTCCCGTTCTAGCCCTATCCTGCTTTCAACAGACGGACGGTCATTGCTAGATCGACTCAGAATCTAACCAGGACCCAGAAAGTATATACTTCATGGAATCTTATATGATTTTTTTTTTTCGACATGTTACACACGGAATGCCAAAATCAATATACCCCCCATCATTTTGATTTTGGGTATAAAAACAAAAAATGTGGTATTTACGAAAAACTACTAAATTCAATTCTATAAATAATAAAATAATTATTTATTAAAGCGACTCACTCGCTATGGAAAGAAAAATAGTGATTTTGTTACTTCCCTCAAAATTAACCTTAGTATGTTTTATGATGTTCCTCAAAATATTTCGGTTCTTCTGCTGAATATATATTCTATAGGAACCTATAGAAAATGTGGTATAATTTAAAACGTATTTGGAAGGCATATCCATTGGTACATAAAACACATTCAAGAGTGACCTTGATTTTATTTGTTATTTATTTATTATTTTTTTTAATGCAAATTCTAATTTTTAAATTTTCGCTTGCTTTTAGGTATGAGTTGCTGGTGTCTGTTTAATATTTATTTTAAAATTCTTTCAATTTCGTGGTTTATCAGACAGTCAAACTGATTTAAAATTTTACATAAACATAGTCAATGTGGGTAACATTCAAAATTCTGTTGTTATTAATTAAAAAACTTCAGTAATTCTGTGCGAGGTTTTCACTCGGACTCCAATTTTGGACGGAACGCATGGATTCACAAGTGTTAATTAAGTCTATTGAACAATTTATTTTTCATTAGTGATAATATAGAAAAAAAAAATTTCCTGAGGCACTGTTATGAGGAATGTAAAAACATAGATTAAGATATAAATACTCATCGAATCTGTTTTTTAATTTTTACAATCCGATAGAAAACGATTCGACATAAAAGTTTGTTCATAAACTTTATTTTTATTTTAAGTTTCTAACAGTTTCAGTTCATTTATTAATTCTCCGCGGTTTTTTTATATGTGAAACAATATCAAAATAATTAATTTATTTGTTGGAATTAATAAATAATGGGTCGATATATTTCAAACAACAAAAATTTAAAAAGGGGCCAAAAAAGTTGCCAGGTTGTTGAAAAATTGGCAGTTGGCGACTAAAGTCGCCCAACGGTAACGCTGATTCGAATACATGATATTAATAGGTAGTAAGGCTTTAAACCACTTTTTATGAATTGAATATACACTGCAGTCTATGATGACTGGACGAAACCAGTTACTTGCTGACTACATTAGGGCACCACTAGTCACTTTACTAACTACGTGACTAGTCACTTTAACATGGGGACGTTCTAAGAGGAAGTGTACTGGCACCCAAGGACCAAAAGGTGGCGATATGGGGAGTAGTACGATCAAGTCAATCAATCGGAATCCTTTTACTGGTTACATTGTGTAAGTCAGCTGACAACAGTTTTAACTCATCACTTTACTAACTACGTGACTAATAACTTTAACATGGGGATGTCCATGAGGAAGTCTATTGGCACCATAGGACCAAAAAGTGACTGCACAGTGGGTAGTTTGAAAAAAATCAATCTTTAAATTATTCTTTTTATTTTCTTTTCATAAGTATTATTTTATATTAATCACTAATTAGTTTTTATATTTTTACGTTTTTGTTTATGGCGGCACCCCGAATCGAACTCACATTCTTATGTTTTATAGTCATACGCGCTAACCACCCCGCCACAGAGCATTCTTACATAAGTAATTTGTTGTTTTAATGAGCATGTTGATTTATTGACCCTTTGTAAGCGTGAGGTCACCCTTTGGAAGTCGTTTTTTTTACTAGTTACATTGAGACAGTCACCTGACAAACTTTTTAACTAGTCACTTTACTAACTACGTGACTAGTCACTTTTACATGGACATGTCCTGGAGGAAGTCAATTGACACCCCAGCAGTGTTACCGTTTGGCGACTTTAGTCGCCATTTGCCCCTTTTTCAATCACCTGGCCACTTTTTTGGCCCCTTTTTTTAATGGCGACTAAATGGCGACTTTTTAAGACTATGTGCTAAATGATGAGAAACTAAGTTATTTGAAACATATCGACCCATTATATATTAATTTCAACAAACAAATTCATCATTTTGAGATTGTTTTACAGTATAGTGATATAAAAAGCCGCGGAATACTTATAAATGAACTGAAACTGTTAGTAACTAAAAATAATAAAGTTTATGAACAACTATTTATATCATCAAAAAAATATTCGATGAATACTTATATCCTAATTTATATTTTTACATTCCTCATAGCAATCCCTCGGGGGAACGTGTTTTTTACTAAATTATCAATAATAAAAAAATAATTTGTCTAACAGACTTAAGCCAATACTTGTGGATCCATGTTTCCGTCCCAAATTTGTCCGATGGGGATTTGAAAGACTAGAGTAAGAGTGAAGAACTCGTACAAAAGTACAGAAGTTTAATTAAAAGAGTATGTTAAATATTTTTGTGAATAAAACTTTATTTTTGCAATAATACAAATTGTTGTAAAATAATTATAAATTTTATTGTTATTAATAAAACTGAATTTTGTAGTTTTTCTTAAAATACAAAATTTTTATTGTTTTTGTTGTTAAATAAACAAATTTTAAGAAGTTTTTTTAGGTTTTAAAGCAGTTGGCCCCTTTTTTTAAAAAAAATCCCCTTTTTTGGCGACTTTTTATTTTGAAATCCCCTTTTTTGGACACTTTTTAAAAATTCTCAACGGTAACGCTGCATCCCAGTACCAAAAAGTGGAGATGTAGTGACTAGTACGAACAAGTCAATTTATGAATATCCTTTTAGTGGTTACATTGAGTCAGTCACCTGACAAACTTTTTTGTGGGTAGTTTGAAAAAGTCAATTTATGGAAATCTTTTAAGTGACAACATTGAGTCAGTCATTCATTATTTAAAATTCAATCATTCCGGTAACATTGATTTATTCATTGCTACTGTATGTATTCCACATGTTAAAATTAAAAACACATTTAATTAATGTAGTAAATAACTTTTTTTCTTACAAAGTAAAATACTATAGACATTGATAGGCACCAAGGAGTCAATAAATTGATATTTTACCCTACACACGTATAAAAAAGGAGCTAAGTATTCTACAAGGTTGGGTTAGTCAAGTAACCCAACTCGTACTGACAATGGATGAACCATTTACATTTTTGACTAAATTTAAAAAAATAATCGCCACCCCCTCGCTCACCAAAGAGTCAGTTAAGTATTAATCGCCACCTTCACGCTTACCAAAAAAAAAAGGGTCAATAAAGTATAAATCGTCACCTCCACGCTTTCTAAAGCGTCAATAAAGTGTGTTATAGCCACCTCAACGCTTACCAAAGAGTCAATAAAGTATCATTTTGCTTAACTACACTGGTCCACAAAAAAAATCCTCCCCAAAGACGAATAGTCAAACTTGATGCATTTTGATGTGCTAAACACGAATCTGGTATCAGTTTTGTTCCATCAGCTCTGGATTTTTTGTATGGGCGTGTCTAATATTTCGCCCATAGTAAGGCCATTACTCTAGTATATTTCCTCATAACTCAAGAACGGTGTGTACGCTTGATCAAAGTGATACACCAAAAGATGCGGACTAAAAATGTCTTCAAATTTCCCAAACTTCATTTTTTTTGTGCTCAATAGTTTCGGAGTTATTTTGAAATAAATGTCCGAAAAAACTTTTTTATTTATAATTTTAGATTTTTTTGTTGCTAAAATTTCTTTTTAAAAGTGAAAGCATCAAAAATGTTTCAGTCTATCATCTTTATCGTAAGGCTGGTAATTCTGCAAATAAAATAAAGCATGAATCTTCAAAATTGATCCATAAACCTTAATTTTATTCAAAATTAAATAAAAATACCCATGTATACTTACAATTGAGTAGAAATACAGTTGTGGGCAAAAAAAAAAATGTTTTTTCTTGAAACAAAAATAGGTGGACTAGATGGATTTTGACGAGTTAAACAAGAATCTGCATTCCCTTTTTTTCTATCACGTACTGGTTTCTTTTTATGGGCATGACTAATACCATCACCTTATTTAGCGGTCAGACTATAAAACTCGAGAATGGTTTGTACAATTTGGATTATAACTCAAGAACCGTTTACACGATTTTGATAAATTATTCACAAAACGATGCACACAAAAATTGTCTTCTGGGTTTGTAACATAATTAAAGAATTTCAGAGTTATGGATCAAAATGTTCACGATATTTAAAATTTTTTTATTTTTTTTCTTGCTGCTTATTACTGAATAACTACGCAAATATTAATTGCACAAAAAATTATGTAAATTCGGCTCAAAGATAATTTAAATCGCTATTTATCTTAATTGGACAAATTAATTTACCTTAATTGGACAAACCGTTCTCGAGTAATACAAGTGTGACTGCCTAAAGTCGGGGTTATAGTAGTCACGCCCAAAAAAAAAAAAAAAAAAAATCAAAACATGATAGAAAAAAGTGAAATCTGATTCTTATTTAGCACGTGAAATTCCATATAATTTTTACACTTTTTTTTTTTTTGCCCACTACTGTATCTCCACTTAACTGTAGGTATGCATAGGTATCCTAACTTAACTGTGAATGCAATAAAGATTTGTGCATAAATTTTTATTATACGTAGCTTTATTTACTCGTAGTTTTACCAGCTTTGAGATAAAGGTAATAAACTGAAATATTTTTGATGTTTTCACTTTTAAAAAGAAGTTTTAGTAAAAAGAAAAAAGAAATCTTGAATTTAGCATGAAACAATTTTTTTCGAAGACTTATTTAGAAATATCTCCTAAACTATTGAGCGGTTAAAAATTTGATAGTAGAACGACTTAATAAAGCCAATTTTATTCTTATAGTGAAATATACTTGAGTAATCGGCTTATTTAAGGCGCAATATTAGACACGCCCATAAAAAAAATTTCGACCTGATGGAAAAAAAACTGAAGGCAGATTCGAGTTTAGCATGCAGAATTCCATCTGGTCCACATATTTTTTTTTTTTTTTTTAAGGAGCACGAACATTTTTTTTTTTCGACCAGTGATATCGCTCACAAAATATTGGGGTAAAGAAAAAAATGTACACATTTGAATGAGTTAGGTGGGTAGACACAAATGAACTTTACTGTCTAAAAAGAGGTAAATTGATACCGAAAAAACTGCTGGGTAGTTCTCAAGATAAATCACGATTTGTAAAATTAATGAGTTTACAACATATATTGAAGCATATCTCGAAAACTACTTGCCTGATTTTATTAAAAAAGAAATTTATCCTTTTTAATAACATCAGACAGGTCGTGGCAAGAATGATGCCACACTAATTTTTTGAGGACATGACATTAACTGGTCACTAATATCGTACGATGTTCATAAGTTGCTGGCCCATACCAATAAGCCCCAAATGACCGCGATATTTTAACATATTGGTATCGTTGAAAAGATAATTTTCTCCAAATTTTAAATATGTTTTAATATTATAAACCACCGAACAATATTAATGCAAAAATAATGAAAATATACCCATAGATTTTTTTTTTTTTTTTTGGTAAATATGAAATTTTTAAATACTATTTTATTATTCAGCAAGGTTGGAAACCGATACCGTTATAAATACCGATACCGATTAAATACCGTTTAATGTTGGTTACCGTAACTGATACCGATATTATTATTTTGTTAAAAATACCGTTTCCCACTGTACCGGTATATACCGGTAATTTAGTTTCTTTATTTTAAAAATATATTTTTTCAATATAATGTGGTATTGTAAGAATAATTTATCATGTAATTTACCTGAGAAAATAAGAAAGATAAAACTATTTTTAATAATAAGTTTATTTCATGTAATAATTATAGAATTTTATTTTAAAGGGAACTTTTATTGTTTATTTCTTGGTTATATCGTTTGCAATAAATATATTTTTAAAGATGTTAAAATCCCTTAAACCTAGTGCGACTTTACTTTGATAAAAAGTCTTAGTGCGAACACAAAAAATATATGGACATTTCAACTTACGATATGCTCTCATTTATTTGTCATATGACGCCCATGAACGTACTGTTGAAATTAATGATAAGTTCTTAGTTAACTGTTTTTTGGTTTTTCCAAAAGACCGAAAATTTTCCTTCAGAAACTTATAGCTTGGGCTATCTTTCCGATTATATATTTTCAAATTTTTTAACTATTTATATAATTTCATTATTTTTTAAATTACTTGTATAGGATGAATCTAAGGTATGAATTCAAATAAATATCATGTCTGCACTAATAAGCAGCAAGTAAACTTAAATTCATTGAAAGGATCTTGTAAGCATCTAATATATACGATATAAATTTGTCATTGGTATGGACAACATCCGGAATTAATCTACAAATTGGGAAAATAACATTAAGAAAGTTAAGAGTAAAATAAAGTCATGTCAGACCATATAGCATCGTGTTCCAATCATCGTACGAAGTTGATATTTTTCGATACTGCGATACTCTTTGATTATTTTCAATAACGTTGATGGACCATCCTATTGAAGCTATAAACAATTTTACACTATTTGAACTTACATTTTTAAGTAAAATCCCGGGAAATCGAAAAGTGCTGGAAAATTTTCTTCTGAGCGACTTTAAATTTTGAGTTACATTTAAATTTATCAACTTTAAAAATTTCTAGTGAGTAAATGGGATAATGAGGAGTTATGGCTATAATTAGTACTTTCTTGTTGTAGCACTATTTTTACTCTACAAAATTCCTCGGTTCTTAATCTTACTTAAACAGTTATAAGGAGTGAGATCGAAAAAACCTTAACACACATTTTGCCTCATAACTTTTTTCGGAATCAATATTCAAAATTTTTTTTGATCTAGTTATCATGAAAAAATACTTCAGTTATTATTTTTAATAACAATTTAAGCCAAAAATAAAACCAAATTTCATACAAAAATACTCAAGCTGTATAATTGACGAAGAAACGTAGGTGCTGGCAGAATCTTCGCAGCTTGTGTCTCAAAATTCATGGTTGACAAACTTTTTGCAGTTGCGGCAAAACAGGAAAGTCATTTGATACATTCGGAAATACAAATACTAAAATAAGCATAAGGGAATATTTGCAAAAAAGACTTCTTCTTTTCTTAAGAAAGCACAACATGTCCACATATATTTTTACACCCATTTCATGATACCAAATGGTATTATCAGTATTAAACGAGAGAAGAAGATATAGTCGGTCAAGCCCGACTATATGATACCCTACACCATTTCGATCCACATAATTTTGTTTTTACGTATATACAACTTACTCGTGTTAAATATTAACATAATACTAACATTTGTATGGGATTTATGCACGTTAGTGATTTTTAGGAGAGGAGTATATATGGGAGCTATGGTCAGTTATGAACCGATCTTCATGAAATTTGGCAGACAGATTTTTGCTGATATAAAACTTATTTGTACTAAATTTTATTAAAATACAGTAAAATTAAGGCATCTATAAGTGTTAAAACTCTATTCCGGGAGGACATTTGTATGGGGGCTAGGTGAAATAATAGGCCGATCATAGGCTTCGTCCTTGTGTTAAAAAAAGCACATGTACCAAATTTCATCAAATTATCTTCAAAATTGCGACCTGTACTTTGCGCCAGCCAGCCGACCAGACGGACGGATGGACGGACATCGTTAAATCGACTCAGAAAGTGATTCTGAGTCGAACAGTATACTTTAAGGTGGGGGTCCGAAGATTTTTTCTCTGCGTTACAATTTCTGCACAAACACATAATACCCCAACCACCTTTGGTGGTGTAGGGTATAAAAACTGTGGTACTGCAAAAAATGATACCAACACTAAGGGAAAAAATTCGATTCAAAATCAACAACGGTTGTGGTCACATTGATAATTTACGGTAACATCATTTTAATACCATTCGTTAACAAATTTAATAGAAAACATATGTAATTTAACAATTTGATACCGAAATGGTTTCAACTTGGTACCAATTAGGTATTGATTTTCAATAAGAATTGAACACGCAGTATTTAATTTAAACACATACGGTGTAGATTCACTATTGACACAGAATGGTATCGTTTTCAACACGTATGTGATTGATATTTCTCTGGGTGAACTTGTCTTTATAAAGTCGAGTTTAATATTCCTAAATGTTGAAATAAAATAAGTATTTATAAAAATCATATGAAGTTCTCTAACGAAAAATATATATACAAATATGTAATTTAATATTTTTTTTTTTTTTTTTTGCGAAATTCAAGTAAACATTATTTAAAAATTTAACTTTTTTAAGTTTTTTGTAGTTTTTTAATAATAACGGTATTTACCGGTATTTTAGTTTCGGTACCAGTATACTGATATCGATATAATTTAAAATACCGTTATCGAAATAAAAATTTAATACCGATACCGTTATTCGTTTCGGTTTCCAACCTTGTTATTCAGTAATTAAAAAAGGTGTTAATACTCGTATATGTCACCATTCTGTAATTTATTCAACATAAAAGAAAATTATAAACTTAAAAAAAAATTAGAAAAAAATAATAAAATTTATATTATTTTGATAAATTGTCACTTTGACCACTTGATGACTGCATTTTTATGCAACATTTTTCACACTTATTCTTAACAAATGTTATAGAAAAATTATGGCCTTTATGCAATAAAACCACTCATGAGAAATATTTAAAAATATTTACCTCGTACATATTTATTCAGCTAAGTTACTTTTTAAATAACTTAGCTATCAAAGTTGCAGTTATATCATAAAATAGTACTTACAAACAAATTTAAAATTTTTTATCTACAATACAATCAACAGTCAACTTTTAATAAAAAAAAAGATTTTTCTCATTGCCAGGAAATCAAATATTTAAATTTAAATCTTTATGAAATTCTTAATATAATTATTACTTTCTCTTTAATTCGTGTATTATTAATAATTAGCAAACTTCAGAGGAACTTTTTTAAAATTTTTCAACTTATTTGAAGGACGAAGGGAAAGATGAAAACGCAAAGAAATAAGGTTTTGGGTATTCATTGCGTAAACATAATACAGGGTTACCATTAACATTGGTATTAATTATTCATAAATAAACATATTGAAGTAGTGACTTGAAATTAATCCCATTAGCCAAGTCTATTGTAAAAGACCATTTGAATTGTGTGTGTTTTTGATTTGAAAGCTTTCCACAAAACGAAATAGAAGTATAAAAGAAAAAACTCTAAGAAACGAGATCAATTTCAAAAATTAAGTTTTTTCTCATTACTTTGAATACACAGAAGGAACCCAGAATATTTGTGCGGTTTTTTGCAGAACCATTGGCCGCATTTAACTTGTAATTATGGTGAACGAATTTTCTTTCAACCCGTATAAAAGGAACTTTTCATGTTTATGCATAAAACATACAAATTGCTAATGTCGATGATGAGGATGATGATGAGGACGATGTTGACTATGGTGGCTGCTACTGCTGCTGATGATGAGAATAATTTCGATTTTTCATATTGTTGTTGTTATTATTGCGACTTTTGTTATTGCAGAGTTTTAATGTTGGTTTTGTTTGTTGTCGTTATTGTTGCTGTTGTTGTTTTTGGCTGATGAAACTGTGGCCAGTATTTCAAAACCACTGTTATTAACTAGCTACTGTTGTTATGTTGTTTATTTTGTTCATTTGCTAATTTCATGAAAAATTGAAAGGTTTTTCTTATTTTTACTCTATTTATTTATGACGGTTTTTGCTATTTTTCTCTTCATTTATTTAACATTTTCTTTTCTAGGTTCTTTGGTTCTATACAAATTGGTCTGTGAGTGTATTTTATGGCTGGGCTTCATCTAAGTATCTGCAGTCCATAGACTTCATGGATCAACATTAATGTTGATGGTGTTGATGATGACGGTGATGACGATAAGACTATAAAATTCAATTCCCAAGAGAAAAACGTTATAATAATAAAAAACCATATAAATTTCAAAGTATAGAAAAAAAAAATAATAATAGAAACAGAATTTTCAAAAGGATGCGAACTCTGCGGACAAAATAACAAAAAAAAAAAAAAAAACAACAAATAACTAAAGAAAAATGGAAATAAAATTTACAAAATATGAACAAATGACTTTTAACCCTTTTTTACAAGTACTTGGACAAGAGAAAAAAAAGCAAATAAATCTCAACACCCATGTTACCCTTTCTCTGATAGCCTGTTTACCATGTTTCATTCTCCGTTTTGCTGTGTCCGCTGTCGCTGTTCTGCATGAGTTGATTTAGTGGAAGTTTATGATTTTTTTCTTCTTTCTTTTTTTTAGCTTATTTACTTGCTGCCGCAAAAATCCATTTGAAAAATTGACTTTAAAACATAAAATTAGTAGTGAAGGTTGCTGCAAATCCATAAAACATTTAAGACTTACTTATGCGACCATTACAGTCTGCTGCGTATTAGTTTCATGCTGCACAGTGGATTAAATGTTAATTTAATAATACATGATGAACAAATGGGTTACTGAATATTATAAACATACATATGTATCTTAAAGTGCCTCAATAAAAAAAGTTCCAAATGTACCCTTCTAAAAATGAAGATTAATATGTTCTTATGGGATTCCCAAAATATGTATTACATCTGAATGTTTTCATTTCTGTGTGCTAGACCTTTTTTAAAATACTTCTACGAATATGGATTACTTTCAATAGCATTATGAAAACATCAATGTAAAACGAGAGAGAAACAATAGTCGATCAAGACCGACCATAAGATACCCTACACCATTTTGTATGAGCTAAAAATTAGACCTGTGGCCAATTGCAGACCAACACTTTTACTAAATAAATAATACAAATACAGAACAATGCATTGGTACTAACATCTATATGATTTTATGCCCTTTAGGGCGATTCCCGGAAATAGGTTTATATGGGAGCTATGGTAAATTATGGACCGATTCTCATAAATTTTGGCAATGTTGTTTCTACTTATATACAACTTATTTGTGTCGAATATTAACTTGATACTATCATTCGTATGGGATTTATATACGTTAAAGTGATTTTCGAAAGAGGGGATTTATATGAGAGCTATGGTCAATTATTTGTCACAAAGATTAACACTTATATAAAACTCTTTTGTACTGAGTTTCATTGAAATATTGCTATAATTAGGACATTTATGATCGTTAAACCCCTATTCCGGGAGGACATTTGTATGGGAGCTAGGTGAAATAATGCACCGATCATAACCAATTTCAAAATAATTATTTGTGCCAAATTTCATCAAGATATCTTTAAAATTTCGACCTGTAGTTAGCGAGCCAGCCGACCAGACGGACGGACGGATATCGTTAAATCGACTCAGAAAGTGATTCTGAGTCGAACGGTATACTTTAAAGTGGAGGTGCGATAATTTTTTCTGTGCGTTACAAACATCAGCAAAAACGCATTATACCCCAACCACCTATGGTGGTGTAGGGTATAAATATTATGAAGACATGCTTAAACCTAGAATGTCAAATGAAATAATAGTTATGTCTCTCTTCATTAGCAAAATAGATAAAAAGATTTTAATAAAACTAAAAATCCACCTTAATTTATATCAAACGGCTAAGAATCACTTTCTTCGATTCGATTTAACGATATCCGTCCGTCTGTCCGTCCATATAAACTACAGGTCGCAAGATATTCAAACTTGTATTGTATATGTTTTAATTTACACTTAGCACAAGTATAAAATAAAACATAGACCGACTATATCCTTCTTACTTGTTTTTTTTTTTTTTGTTATTTAAACATGTAATAATATAAATTTTTAAAATTTTTCAACATAAATTGGGTTTAAGTGTATCCTGATACTATTGAATACTACAGTCAATTTCAATTTTATTCCAAGAGACTAAATCACTTTGTGATGTACAAAATATACATAATTACTTTGTGTCGTTTTCGACTAGTAAGTTTATAGATTTGTTACAAATAGAATAACAAATTTAACTAAAGAACTAAATTAACGGGGAAATACTTACCCATGAGGTAAAAATACAGCTTGAACGACTTACAAGTTCGTCATTATGTTTTTTTACTAGCTTTAACTACATAATTTTCCTATAGCAAAATTAATAACAGAAACACATATGTTAGGTGTTTGTTTCAATATTTTAAAAAGGAATTTTAATTTTGTTTATTAACGGGCCTCAGCGTTACCGTTGAGAATTTTTAAAAAGTGTCCAAAAAAGGGGATTTCAAAATAAAAAGTCGCCAAAAAAGGGGATTTTTTGAAAAAAAGGGGCCAACTACTTTAAAACCTAAAAAACTCCTTAAAATTTGTTTATTTGATAACAACAAATTATTGCATTTTAAGAAAAACTTTAGAATTCAGTTATATTAATAACAAAATAATTTATTATTATTTTACAACATTTTTTATTATTGCGAAAATAAAGATTTATTCACAAAAATATTTAGCACACAATCTTAAACTCCTGTACTTTTGTAGGAGATCTTCACTCGTACTCTAGACTTTCAAATTTAGGATGGAACGCATGAATTCACAAGTATTGTCGTAAGTCTGTTGGATAAACTATTTCTTGTTTTTGATAATTTAGTAAAAAAAAAGTTCCCCCGAGGGATTGCTCTTAGGAATGTAAAAATTTAAATTATGATATAAGTATTCATCGAATCTTTTTTTATTTTTTCAATCCAGTCCAAAAAATTTGTCATATGATGATAAACTGTATTATTATTTTTAATTACTAACAGTTTCAGTTCATTTATAAATACTCCGCGGTTTTTTATATCACTATACTGTAAAACAGTCCCAAAATTATTAATCTATTTGTTGAAATTAATATATAATGGGTCGATATATTTCAAACAACTTAGTTTATCGTAATTTAGCACAAAGCCTTAAAAAGTCGCCATTTAGTCGCCATTTAAAAAAGGGGCCAAAAAAGTGGCCAGGTGGTTGAAAAATGGGAAAATGGCGACTAAAGTCGCCAAACGGTAACGCTGACGGGCCTAATGTTATAGAAAAGTTAAGTATTTGTGAAATAAACTTCTTTCCTACTCAAAACCAATGTAATGTCTATGACAACAGTCTAAGTACATGTTCATAAGCATTAACCAATATTATTGACATACCACTGTGCCTTTATTATACCCTTCACCACAGGTGTAAATGGTATATATAAGTTTGTCATTCCGTTTGTAATTTCCACAATTTTCGTCGGAGAGCAAAAAAATTTGTATTTTTCGGGATCCTTGTAAGAAATGATGACGATAAGACCATGTCCGTCCGTCCGTGTGTCTTTTGAAATGGCGTTTATGAAGCCAACCGATAACTGGCATATATAATATATATACCAAACAATCAAAAATCCTTTCGAGAATTTTGCTATTGAAATTCAGCAAGATCGGTTTATAAATTGCGGAGATATGCTTTAAAAACCGGTTTTTAGAACCGGTTTTCAAGTTTCTAAAGCCTCTGTATATACTAGGGACTTCGTTTTTGCAAAGAAGGCAAATTTTTTTCTGATTTTTTTTGCTAAAAAATAAAATAAATCGGTTGATAATAACTGAGATATCGGGCAAAACTCATTTTTGATTTTTTGAAGCCCTTGTTTAAGCTATAAATTTTTGTTTTTATACAGATCGGTCATAAATATTTTTTTAAAATTTCGGTTTTTCTAATACACCACATTCGTTCATAATCATCAGAGTTATGGGCCAAAAACTAAAACAAATCTGTTAAGAATATAAATACACACACAAACATGTATATTAAGCATTGTCATTACTATAAGTGACGTTTTTGTTTTTTGTATAGGCAAGTAGTTAAGTTAGCAACACACAGTGGGGTCAAACGCAAATTGTTTGCTATTAAATCTGTATCTCCTAAACTACTGTTTGGATTAAATTGAAATGTATGGAAGAGTTGCAGAGAAGGACCTAAGCTATGAGAAAGCAGTAACCCTGTGATAACACAAGAAAATCTACAGGGTGTCAAAATTGTCTAACTCGAGTATGTAAAAATAATTGCGAAAATATTATGCTAATATGCTTTTTTATGCAACCAAAAAAAGGCTAAACGCCTTTTTTTACTGCTCTCCTGCATTCGTTTTTGGCCGGGCGGGAAGCAGTTTAGTGTAAAATCGTTCTAAATCTATTTTTTGATGAAATATAGTCAAAAAATTTAAAAAAGCATGCATAACATTTTTTTATTAATCGATAAAAAATTTAACCTTTTTCCAAAATTCACCATTTTCGACCAATGTCTGATATAGGGTGCAAACCTAAATCAGTTCAAAATTTCTACATTAGCCATTTGTGAAGCCTTGTCTTTTGAAATATATAAAGAACAATTTTTTTTCTTTAACGGAACTTTGAGAAAAAAGTGAAAGAATTGTATTATATTTTTGTAAAAAATTGCCATTTTTCATACCAATTTCAGTGCTGACTTTTAATATTTTTCACGTCTAGACGCATTGAGATAATTAAAAAATTCTTTCAGCATGTTATTTTGAAATGTATAGCAAATTACAAAATATTTTCAAAAAAATTTCTACCCCATATACCTCAGGACTTATTCCCGAAAAACGAAAGAAAGTCGAGGCAAAAAATCAAAAATTCATAATTCAAGTCTAAATATATTTTTAACTGTAAGAGATAATTTATGTGAGTAGGCTTGCTTTTTCTTTATCTTGCCAAGCACTTTACAGAAATATAAAAATCTTTAAAATCGGACTTCATTTGTATAAGTTACGATTTTTTTAAACTTTTACATAGTCGATGTAATCAATTTTGAGACCCTGTAGATTTTCTTGTGTTATCACAAGGTGACTGCAAGATGATTTTTCTTAAAGCTTAGGTCCTTCTCTGCAACCTTATACATATTTCAATTTAATGCAACCAGTAGTTTAGGAGATACAGATTTATTACCAAACAATTTGCGTTTGACCCCACTGTGCAACAGCAGTAATTTAATGAATAACAGTGTTGTTGTTTTTCTTTGTATATGCAGTCAGTTTTTATATACACACATACAAAAATAAATAAATATGGAATTGTTGTTGTTGTTTATTTTTTAAAAGCAAGGCTTGCTAGGATTGTTTTTTTTTCGTATTAAAATTTTCGTAGTTTGAAAAAAAATTTAGATTTATAAATGTTGCTAAGATGGTGAAGGGTATCAAAGATCCGGCACAGCCGAATCTTTTTTTAATTTCATTTTAATTTAACTTAGCTTCTTGTAGCTAAGATTCGGGGTCTTTCAAGTATTTTTATTTTTTTATTTGTTTTTTCATTGTCTTAAAATTAGTTGGTCAGAGAATATAACAAGGATGTTATTTGGTTAGTTTATCATTTTTGAACTGAAAATGTTGTTGTACTTTTTAGTGACTCAAAAATCCAAAACAGATGTTTGAATAAACCCAAAAGGTCAGGGATTGTACAAATTAAATATGTGATAAAAAAAAATAAAATAAAACCAAAAACTGTAAGAAAATTATGAAAAATATGTCAAGGTCATACATATGTTTAATAAATGAAAAAATTAATTCGTCAAAATAGTTTTTCAAAAATATTAAGAATTTGGATGTAACACTGAACTGGACAGTAAGACTGAACTGTATATATTAAATGGAAGAACACAAATAATAACTGTTCTCGAAAATGGAACTTATTTTTTTAACAAGATGGGAACCCATTGGTTTAAACTAAATCGATTAAATGCTGAATTTAATGTTGTTATTAATTTTTAAAAGTTAGCGCTCTTTTCTAAGATACACTGCCGGTCAACAGAATAGGTTCAAGATTATACTGATATTAAAAGGCGGATTTTTTTTTAAATATAATTAAGATAATTATATTTTTTTCATCTTAATTTCTAAAGTCTTGAATTCAAAGATGTTTAATTGCAAGAAATAATTAGTAAAGAACTAAGTACGATTTTTAACGGATTTTCTTCCAAAATATGTATTTTTTAAGGTAATTTTTTTTGGGTTATCTGAATAGTTTCATTAAGAATAAAATCAATTTGCGTTAAATATTTCTTGAACTCGCCCATAATTTTGTGTTTTCCTAATATTTTCAACAGTTTTCTATAAAAATATTTAAAAATTGGTGGCGTAAAACGTATGAACAATTTGGACTTAACCAATGAAATATGGCGAAAAAAATTGAGCGAAGCCAAAATATTGTGAATAATTTTTTAAGAAATCAGCCTTGCTATAGGAAAAATATAAAAAGAGAGCAACAACAAAAGCAGACAGGAGATCCATCATTCGAGATTTCTCCAATTCTACTGATATGAACCAAAAATTAAAAAAAAAAATCACGTATTAAAGCAAGTGTTTTACCGTAACAGTGTTATTCATAATTTAGTGCATCTAAGAAGACTAAAAGTTATAAAGAACCCACCTCTAAACACCATTCGTGAAGTGAAATTACTCCCGTTTACCCGTGAACTCATGTTCTAAAAAAGGAATGAAACATATTTTTCTATAGAATGAAAAAGAAATCAATCTGGAGGGCTCCAATGGCTTTAGATATTATTAATTTCGTTATTTGATAGAAGAAAAATGCTAATTATGTATCCCATAAAACTCCGAAAGAAGATTGATGGCGTAGGTTGCAACTTCATATTATGAGACATGTGAATTTAGATTTTCTTCGCATAGAATTACGAAAAAAAAAAAACTTACAAAAGCTTTCTGGAAAAATTATTTTTACATTTTACGCACTATTTTAATTCATTCAATGCACATTCCAGCTCGTCAATGACCCTATTCTCACCACAGGAGTGATAAAACAATGAATTCGAAGTCAAATTAATACCACTTCGGAGGGGCCAGCATACTCTCTCGACCTTAATATAATAGCAAATGTATAGACATTGCTGTCACGTAATGTTTATGAGTCGGACAGACAATACGAGGACAAAATATCATTATCTGAAGAGATTGGAAAAAGTTGAAGCAAAAATTTGTTACAACTTGGTTTTTTTACGTAAAATTTAATCAAAAAAGGCTAAAGGGGGTTTAACACTATAATACTTTGTATTAATACCAAAAATATTTTCAAATGTATTATGATATAAATACCTTCAATACTTTGTATGTTGAAATTTTAAAATTTTAGAAACGCTATTGCATCTGCTAAAGCAAATTCCCGCACACCTTTTTATTTGTAGTTTGATTTGTATTCAGTTTAATTCAACTTTTCGTTTTTAGTTTTTTTTAAATATTTTAATAAAGAAAATAAAAAATATGACATTTAATAATGCTTTCCATAATAATTTTTTTGATATGTAATAGAAAATGAAACTCTGGTATTAATACCAAGTATTATAGTGTAAAACCACCTTAATTTTATCATTAATAATTTCCTAATAATATAATAAAACAAATAGTACCAAATTAATCCAAACATCTTGTTGGTTTATTGCATAAATAATATTCAACCTATTCTGATGACCCAAAAAATTTACCTTAAAAATTCGCTTGTTAGAAGAAAATCGTTAAAAATCGTACTTAGTTCTTACTTAAATTTATTTTGTTTGTAAATATCTTAGAATTTAGAAAAATATATTAATTTCATTATTATTTTAAAAATAACAAGAGTTTTAAAGTAACGAAAAATCTTGAACATATTCTGTTGACCGGCAGTGTATTTCAGTATGGCTAAAAGAGAGGTTTTATTATAAATTAACTATTTTTTTGCTTAAGTTTAATTATTTAGTAAATAAATTTAAACAAAATAAACAACTAAGAATCTATTAAAGTTCATGCATTTTTATTAAAAAATATATTTTAGAGCCGAAATTAAGAAATTAAAACTAACCAAATATAAAATATAAATTCATTTCCGCAAGTTAGCTAAGTAGTGTTACAAATAGAGTATCTAATTATTCGGGGTTTCATATTATTCGGTTTATTCGACAAATAATTATTCGAGGTAAAAGCTGATCAGTTAATAGTCAACTATTGGCAAATTATTCGATTAACTGAATAATCTTAGTCATACATGCAAAACATATAAATTATACTAATTATAGAATAGAAATAGTTACTTGGAAATATAATATCTATAAACATTGGCAAATAGTATTATTGTTTTATTATTTTTTATCCTTTTGGTTTTAAGTAAATTATATAGCCGTGTACTGTACATACAGTGAAATTTTGCTTATAAAAAAAATTAAAAACTGGTGGCGGCAAGCACTGCATTCCTAGCACCCCTACCTTATTGGTAAAAATACCTTCTGAAGGTAAAACATACAAATTTCTCCAAAAATTTTGTGAAATATTCTCCCACAATTATTAAAAATTAAAGCAAAATATATTCCAAACCAAGAAACACGAACTCGCAAGAAAAAAAAATCTTCCAAGTGACTCTACGCGTACAAGGCTAATGGTTTACTCAAACACATTTGTGACGTCCACTAAGGAAAAAGAGGACTTAGAGCTGAATGTTGATGCGTCAACTAGTTTTGACATCCCCAGAAACAAAATCTGTAAGCAAGATTCCAAAGGAAAGTCCCATTACTAAACTACAGACAGGTACGCAATCGACCTTATTTCGCGATACTTTACTCCAACTGGCCGCAAAGGAAATGGCGCACATTCTCTGCACAAATGCGTCCAAAGTAGTTCTTTTTAGAACATATGGGACACATGGGACACATGGGACACATGGGACAAGAATATATGTGACCTGACCAAATAACAAATAATATGATACAAAATATATTCAAGTCATCAAAGCACTATTTTGGAAAAAATCAATATTTGGGGATGTTCTTCATAGTTGGATAGGATGTAACATGGCCCAATGTATGTGGAAATAATAAAAACAGTCATGTTATCTATGTCACTAAAGTGGGTGTTTTAGCAGGAAAATTTTCCTAAGAAACGAGTAAACTGTCAAAAAAATTGGTTTTCTGAAAATAAAAATGATGTTTTGGAGTGTTCGACTCAGTCTCCATATCTGATCTACATTGAAAATCTTTAGGGAGATGTCAAAGATGCTCTTTTTAGAAAGAAACCGGGAAATTTGCAGGAATTGTGGACGCCAGTGCAGTCAGCTTTTATTGAATGTAAAAATGATACATATGACGCTGCTATTATATTGCACACAGCTGTATATATATATATATATATATATATATATATATATATATATAAATTAATGTGTGTTTATTTGTATGTATGTTTGTTTGTTTGAAGTCTATAGCCGCCTAAACGGCTAAACCGATTTTCTTGAATTTTTTACAGTGTGTTCCTATATGCCTGGAAGGAAAAAAAGGCTACTTTTTATTTTGAAATTCCATGTGGGCGAGGTGCCACGCCCACTTACTAAATAACTATTAAAAGTAGTATATCTCGGAAATTGGTAATACTAGAGTTCTCAAATTTTGCACGAACATATGAACATTCTGGAAAAATATAGGCGAACTAGCAATAGGGGGTGTGGCACATCCCACGCCTAATATTGCTTGCCAATACCAAATGCCGTAAATTTAGGAAAATATTACAGTTACATTTCCCAAATTTTGTACAATAAACTTAAGTGTCAATGTGAACATTTTGTGCAAAAATGGGCGGAAAAGAAATAGTGGGCGAGTCATCTCTCATATAAAGTTAATACCAAAATTTTTATATCTGGGAAACTATAAAAGTTAGAGAGCTCAAATTTTGTACGACTAGCATTAGCTTCAATATGAATATTTTGGGAAAAAATTGGTACACTAGCAGTAGGGGGCGTGGCACCTCCCATATAAAGAAAAAATTAAATTATCATATCTGAGAAAATATAACAGTTAGAGTTCTAAAATTTTTGTCGGAGCCACTTTGGTATCAATATTAATATTTAAGAAAAATATGGGCTAACTAGAAGTAGGGGGCATATGAATTAAATGCAAAAATTCGTATATCTGGGAAACTATTGGAGTTGGAATGCTCAAATTTTGCACAAAGAATTTTGACATCCATGAAAACATTTGTCTAATAAATTAGCAGATTATGGGGTATGGTCCCTCCCATAAAAATTAAATACAAAAATGAGTATATTTTTTTAATCCTTTAATTACTATGTATTTCATTTTGGGGGGTGGCGAAGCACACCGGGTATTAGCTAGTATATATATAAAAGTATCGATCTACAATTAGCTACAATGAAATATTAATTTAAATTTTGTTTTTATATTGGATGCAGTTTGCATTACTTCTTAAGCACAAGAAAAAATACCTCACTAAAAATTATTTTTATTTATTTGGACTGTGATATTATGACCTCATAAAAAAGGTGTAGTTGACATAAATTTATAATATATATATATATATATATATATATATATATATATATATATATATATATATATATATATATATATATATATATATATATATATATATATATATATATATATATATATATATATATATAATTTATAACTTCAGAAAACTGCATTTCGGTTAACCGGTTATTCGACACAAATTATTCGGTTTATTTGTTATTCGAAAATATACAGTTTTAAATTATTCGAACAGTTAATCGACCAAATTATATATTAAATCGGTTTATTGTTTAATTTACATAAATATGAAAATTTTATTTATAATTTTCCATTATTACTGCTTTTTCGGCTGTGCCGAATCTTTGATACTCTTCACCATCTTCTATGAATCTAAATTTTTTTCCAAACTACGAAAACTTTAATAGAAAAAAAAAAAAAAAAAAAGGGCAAATGTTATATTCGGCTCGGCCGAATTTAAATACCCACCATCAACTTTTTAAAATTTTATGTTATATCCTTAAACTATTTATACAAAATTTCGTTGATTTTCACTTTATATGGGAGGTGGGCAGTAAAGTTGGGGGACCACGTCCGTTTTTGGTTTTAAAGTTTATATCAACCTTCAAACTATTATACAAAATTTCGTTGTCGTACATGCTTTTGTTTCAGAAATATCAGCAGAAAAGTACGAAACGGACACTCTGTGTTTTTAGTTTTTAGCCCATAACTTTTTTATTTATAGGACTCAGAAAATAATACTTTGTGGGGTCTTAAGTGATTCCTTCGACATGTTACACACGGAATGACAAAATCAATATACCCCCCATCTTTTTGATGGTGGGTATAAAAATAATAATAAAATAAACAATCATAGCAAGCATTGCTTTAAAAAATAAACAACAACAACAATTCCATACTTATATATTTTTGTATGTATGTATGTATTTATGCATGTATGTATGTATGTATGTATGTATGTATGTATGTATGTATGTATGTACATAAATACAAACAAACTGAATGCATATACAAAAAACAAGAACAACACTGTTAATCATTATATCACTGCTATTGCTTAATAAAGTACTTGCCTATACAAAAACAAAAACATCACTAATAGTCATTACAAAGCTCAATATACATAAATGGTTGTGTGTGTATTTATATTAACATATTTTTAGTTTTTGGCCCATAACTCGGTTGTTTATGAACAAACTTGGTTGATTCAAAATAAAAAGCTTTGGCCTTAACAAGGGCTTAAAAAACCGATTTATTTCATTTTTTTCAGCTTAAAAATTCAGAAAAAAATGTTCGAGCCTTCTTTGCAAAAACAAAGTCCCAGTGTATACAGAAGCTACAGCAACTAGAAAACCGGTTCTAAAAACCGGGTTTTTAAGCATATCTCTACCATTTATGAACCGATCGAAAGGATTTCCGATCGTTTGATGTATATATTATATATGGCAGTTATTGGTGGGCTTCATAAACGCCATTTAAACCGACACACGGACGGAGGGACGGACAGTCGGACGGACGGACATGGTCCTATCGTCATCATTTCTTACAAGGATCCCGAAAATGACGAAAATTGTGGAAACTACAAACGGAATGACAAACTTATATATACCCTTTAAACCTGTGGTGAAGGGTATACAAATGTTTTTGTATGAATATATATTTATCTCTTATAGTTTTTGAGTTATTTGCATTTAAATTTTTAAGTACCTTAATTTTGCATGTTCTTGGTCCAGTTTTTTTCATATATATGTATATTTGAAATCGGACGAGAAACAAAAATTTGGCGGGCGATTAAAAAATTTGCATGTCAGAGATACCCAGCTTTGAGCCCCTTTAGCTCCGCCCCTGGTCTGGTCGGCCCCCCTTCCAAACTTGACATTGTACACTCCTCTGCTATGCCTATACCAAATTTCATGCAAATGCATTCAGCCGATTCAGCAAAAAAATTCGATTCTGCCCCACTGTGCATTGTGGAGGTTTTTTTTGCCACACCCAGCAACTACGTATTACAAAAAACAAGCAAAGCATTAAGACCACTTAAATGCTATAAACCATTTCTCAATGTCTTGTATGCTTTGCTTTTCTTTTGCCACACCACTTGCTTACGACCACTTGTTTACGACAAATACTTTGAACGCATGGATTTGCAGTCGCTCATACACACTACGCACTTGCCTTGCTTCGGGCAGCGAACAGTATTTATTTGTTGTCTTTGTACATATTAGCTATGAAACATACACTAAAAAAGCAAATGGATTTGCTTTTCAAATCATCTTACGCTGGGTTTAATTCAAATAGCTACAGATTGACATATATCATATTTTTTGCGTAAATAAAAGAACTTATTTTAGATTAAAATTGACTTATAACGCCAAAATCCGCTATAACAAAATTTCTGATTTTTTTTTTTTAAAGAACTATACACTTTTAGCAAATTAATATTTTAAAATGCCACACTGATTTTATTTTCTCTCTCCAAGTTTATGTACATCCAGCAGCATTTCTATTGAGGGCACATGAACGAGATATATGTTAAATAATGCATAATTTCAATAGCTATTTAACTCTATTTTGAATTTTGCGATACACGAAACGGCGTAAAATCCCTAGTGAAAAAACTGCAAAATTTTAAAATTTTTAAAAATTTTGTTTCACGAATTTTACACAGCATAATTTTACAATGGTTAATGGCACGCTAATTAAATCCATTCTGATCTTTTTCTACAAGTTTTTATAGCCTACATTAGAAGAATTGGACACTTATGGTAAAATCCGCTATTACAGCAATCAAAAGAATGTAAAGAACTTGTTAGTTTCAAACACTTTTTTAAATTTTTTGACTTTGAGTGCTTGCCGGCACCACATGGAACCATTTCGGGTCTTAAAATTTTGTTCTGTTACACCACCAAGTGTTGTTAACATATCTGCATTAAAGTTATTTAAAAAAATCAAAAGATAAAAAAATATTTGTGGTTTAAGGTCGGTTTCATAAAGGTAAACGTAAAATGAGAATTGCTCATAGACTTATAGCCCGATTTGAGAAGTTAAAATTTTTATTAAAAAAAAAAAAAAAAAAAACATGTTAAAAAGCAAAGTAAGAATGTCTCAAAGACAATTTTTATTAAAATTTGTTTGTATTTTTTTTATAAAATCGGAGATATGCTTAAATATATGATGCAACATCCTTAATTTTCAAATCATATATGTGCATCAAAATTTGGGGAGGTGGTGTTATATAGGACCTATGGTGAACTGTGGATCTTAATTTACATTAAATACAATATATTTTTATAAAACATACATATACATTATGTCATGTTAATACTAACATTTACATGGGATTTATCAACTTTAAGATGATCCCCAGAAGTGGTCCTTATATAAGAGCTATGGTCAATTATGGCTCGATTGTTATTGTGGTTTCTACTTATATAAAACTTATTTGTGCCAAATATTAACTTGATACTATCATTGTATGATAATATTTGTTCCTGACCCAATTGAAGATCATGTGCCAAATGATCTTCAACCGCCTATGGGGGTGTAGGGTAAAATAGTGGATTAGAGGCTTAGTACTTATTAGTACCGGGTATCTGAATTGAATGAGAAACCACGTGCCAATTTTTTTCTTTTCACTTTGTAAACCTTTTTTTAGAGAATATTTTCTTGTGTTCCAAAATGTTGGAAAATTGTATACAAATATGATGAAATGTTGTTTAGAAAAACTTGTCAGATATGTTGCGATGGTTGTGATGGATACCGGATCGTAACTCAATGGAGAATTTCTGTTATGACATAAATTTCATAGTGTTATTCACTCCAGTAGCAAAAGAACTACAAGTTCAAAAAAAGTTAAACCGTCTTTCATCACGAACGGAAGCGGATATTTAACAACAAACTATCTGGGTAAGTATCCTGCTGTATGTGATTTAAGAGTATATGTGTGATATACTGTACACTCGTATTATCAAAACTTTAGTCTTATTTGTTAATGTCGTTGTTGTAGTTTGTTGGTTTAATTTTTTTTTTGTCGCTTTATTATTCTTTTATTTTATTTTACTTTTTTGTAATTTTTCAGCGCTTTACTTTTATAATAAAAAAAGTTTTACTTCGATTTTCACTTTTTTTATTTTTTGCTTTTGTTGCCTATATCAATTTTTCGCTTTTGTTGTCCTTGTTATAGTAGCTCTTGCAACAAATTGCACCAAAAATAAAAAATAAATACAAATACAGCAGAACCGTAGCAGTAGCATTTAACTAAAATTTACAGTTAAAGAAATAATCAGCGATAAGATGGGAAAAACATGTTTAAGAGATCGAGAGTGTTCTTATTTATGTGGCATATAATACACTTAATATGTATTAGTAATAATATTATTTACTTTTAAAAGCAACAACAATAGTAAAGTATTTTAAAAATAAGTTCTTTAAAGTTTTAAACAAAACAAAATAATTTTTTAATAACTAAATTTCAACTAAAAATTGAGATGTGTGTAAGCATAAAAAAATTACAAAATATGTTTTTTGTTAAAAAGAGGTCCTTCATCCGTTCAAAATCTGAGGAAACCAGGAGCAGAACATCACATAAATACAGAGAATACACGAAAATGTGACAAAATTAATAACTTCTTAAGCATATATTTTCACATTTTTTTTTAAATGTTAAATTTGTCTCTCTCAATACTGCAAGGATTATCTTTAAACAATGAACAAGTTAAACTAATCTTTTACATTACTAACTTTTGAGTGTATCGGCTCAAAAAAAAAAAAAAAAAAAAGTATTTTCTATATATTATTAAAAAACTACTAAAACAAGTAGAAAAAGTAAAAAATATCTCAATGGGTATGAGTATAAAATTTTTCAAACTCATTTTCTCTGTCGTTCGTGCTTTGTCTCTTCTTTTTGTTTCACTTCAGTTCTTGTTGTTGTTATAGCTGTTCGTTCTGTCGCTTGTCATTTGTCAACTTGTCATTTTGTCAAGCATTTGACAAGACTTTTGTAGTTGGTTTATACTTTATTGAAAATTTACTTAAGACTTTTTCCATTTTTGTTGCTCGTAATGGGTTCTTTTATAGAAAAAAGTCAAATAAAATAAAACAAAGAACTTACTATTCTTATTAAAAATAAACGAAGCATGTTAAAAGCGAATACTACAGTTGCTTTAAAACATTTAAATAATTTTAAATTTTTAAAATCACATTAAAGATTTATTTGTAGCATATTTTCTATAAAAATATTTAAGTATTTTTAAATAGATATTTACCTTTATGAAACCGACTATCAATATAAATCTGTATACTAGGGTATCCAAATATGGGTGTTCATATTAATCGGTTTATTCGACAAATAATTATTCGAGGTTAAAAGTTGATCGGTTAATAACCGATTATTGACAAATTATTCGATTAACCATATAAATTACACAAATTATAGCAATTAATCTATTGAAATAGTTACTTAGAAACATAATATAAGATCAAATTCTTTTATAAGTAGTTATTTTCTCCTATTTGTATGAAAAATTCCGCTAATAATTCCGCTTTATTTAATACATTTTTCAAGTGTATTTTCCGTGTAAGAATGATATTTTGTTAAAAGTGTCTAAATTAATATTTTTTGTGGACATTTAGATGAAAACTAAAAGTATTATGGCTTGTGTAACTTTGAATTTACTTTAAGCACCCCATAGACACATACGGCATAAGCTCAAGCAATAAGTGTGTATTAGTAAAATTGAGAGAGATTTTGAATGTGTGCGTCATACCCACAATGCAGTATCAAAAATTAAAATCGTTTTGATTTTAAAATGAACTCATACTGCAGACAGTTTTTTCGAATGAATTTGATTATTTTTCTTATTATTTATTAAATTTTCTGTTGTCATTTTAATTTAAAAAGAAAAATATTTAGATTTCCTTTTGTTTTAATAAATTTTTTCACAAAAATACAAATTTGATTGATGAATGTGTAGTAAATTCCACAATCACACACTTACAAGAGGGTTCATCGGCAGTATCTCTCTGCAGTATGTGTCTATGGGCGCCTTTACTGATAGTAATGTTTTAAGAATTTCTATTAATACAAGTTTAATTATTTATGAAGATATAATATTATTATATTTTCTTGTTATTCGGTTATAACCGGTTATTCGACACAAATTATTCGGTTTATTAGTTATTCGAAAATAGACAGTTTTAAATTATTCGGACAGTTAATCGACAAAAATTAACCGGATAACCGAATGACGGTTAATCGATTGGATACCCTACTGTATACCCTACACCACCATTGGTGGGGAGGGTACAATGCCTTTGTGCTAATGTTTGTAACACCCTAAAATATTTGGCCAAGGCCCACCCTAATTTATTCCAATCGGCTTAGAATCACTTTCTGAGTCGATTTTACTATATCCGTCCGTCTGTACGTCCATGTAAACATTGTAATCAAACTGCAAGTCGCAACTTTGAACATAAATCAATGAAATTCAGCATGCGGGCTTCTCATAGTGCTGGGACGAAGTCTATTGAACTTGGTTATGATCGGTCCATTATTTCACCTGGCCCCCATATAAATATCCTCGCGGAAAAGGGGTTTAACGATCATAAATTCCTTAATTATATATATTTTAAAATTGAATTTTTAAATTTGGCACATATATGTTTAAGTCTAAATCCGTGTGCCAAATTTCAATAGGATCGATCAATAATTGACCATAGCTCCCATATAAACCCATTTTCAAATAATATAAATGATAGTGCCAAATTTTACGAAGATCGGTCCATAATTTACCATAGCTTCCATATAAGGCTCCGTTTTGAGAATCACCCAAAAGTGAATAAATTTATATAAATCGAAATATCGAAATAATATTCTGTATTCGTATATTTTATTTTACACTTAATATGAGTATCGGTCCACAATTGTCCCCAAGTCTAATCAAACCCCCTCCCCGAATTTTGGTGTACACAATGGTGTAGGGTATCATATGGTCGGGCTTGACCGACTATATCTTTCTTTCTAGCTGTGCACAGTGGAAAATATTATATAGTTACGTAGCCTAAATGGCACACGGAAAAAATTAATATCAGTGAATGAAGTATATTGAATGAAATTCGTCTATTTTTTCTAAGAATCCATTAATTCAACGAATTCATTAAAATTCAAAAAAAAAAAAAAAAAAAAAAATATTTCGTTAAAATAATCGAACTCATTATTGCTTTCTAACGGAAAATATAGTAAAACAACCCAATTTGTATATCTCTTAAGTAGATATGACACGTTTTAAAAAAAGTGTTGTGTTAATAATAAAACAAAAATAATAAGTACATAACTAAAATGTAAATAAATCATAAAACATTAACATTCGAATTATAAAAGAACATAAATATATATTTATTCACACAGGAGAACTCGGCAGCAGCAAGGAATACACTAAATTAAAATAATTAATCAAATGCTGGAATTTGGACACTTGCTTTCTTGACATGTAAGTTTAATAATATTTGTGGTTTTAAACAGGTTTTAAAAAATTATACTAACGATAATTTTTTATACGTTAATACTAAAGATACGTAAATTTTACGTACACAGGGCTACACCTCTAAAACATTTTATTTGTTGTTGCTATGTCAGCTAAGTGCATTTTTATTATTTATTTGACTCTAAAAAGACAGAAAGTGAAAAATCAAATTCAATAAATAAGTACTTATAAATCACTAAAAAAACCTTCCAATTATGCAAAGATTTCATTTATAAAAAGTTTTTGATTAATTACCACAGACTTGAGATGTTTATCAAACATCACAAAATGTTTCGTTTTTTGTATAATGGATAAATTTTTAACACATTTTTCTTTCCATTCTGTGGAAAATTGTAGATATAACTGTAATATCGCCAGTTCATAATTTTCATTAAACTTTTATATTAATTTCATTTAAAATTTAGAATTGACTAGTATATCCACAAAATTAAGATTAACTCCGCCATTTCAAATCACATTTCTAATTTTACATTCAAAATTATACTGTTTTTACAAACGATACGTAAAACTAACGTATAAAATTTATACTCTAAATACTAACGATTCGTAAATTTTACGTAGTAACTTTTTTTGTATATGTATTTAGAACATGTAAACGTCCAAAAAAATATTATTTTATGTTTAGTATATGTTTAAAAAGACTTGAAGAAAGAACTTCGGGAATTTCATACCGTTAGGTTTCCATTCACAAGAGTAATAAGTATTTAAAAAAATGTATATCGTCCCTGCGCTGACTAAATTAACTATGTAAAAAATTTGAATTTTTTTTTATGATCCCCTACTTGTCATACATAAAACCACAAAAGCATTTGCTGATATCTTAACTGGTTTAGGATTTACAAAATAATGTAGTTAATTTGTTTTATTATTTTTTTTTTAATTTTCTGAGTTCATTAACAAATTACAGTTTAGTAGCATGTTCCAATCATCATGTGTGTGAAGATAAATATGCGAGTTAAATATGTTTTTGACGTAACGACTTACGTAATGGCATATTTGAAGACGTAACGACATATTTAAATATGGCATATTTAAATATGTCATATTTAAATATGACATATTTAAATATGACTATTTAGTACAAAAAATTAATATATATTTTTTTTTTTTCAAAATTTAATGAAATATTAAAAACAAATAAATTTATAATAATATTTAATTATTTTTTTTTTAAATTAATTAAGAAATATTGAAAATATACTATTTGTTATCTTTTGTCAGTTATCTAAATGATGATAGAGTTTATCAGAGGTCATTCAAAGATTTTGCCCACTGTGGGCAAATGGAGCGTTGGCATGCATTCCCACCATTTGGAAGACGTTATGTAGGGTGAATACTATCCACGGCTATATGCAGTATTCCTGAATTGTATTTGTGAATTTTTTAAAAAATTTTCAAATTTGGGAATATAGTCTATCAGAGGTCAGTCAATGATTTTGCCCACTGTGGCCAAATGGAGCATTGGCATGCATTCCTACCATATGGAGGATGTTGTCTAGGTTGAATACTATCCATGGCTATATGCAGTATTCCTGAATTGTATTTGTGAATTTTTTAAAAAATTTTCAAATTTGGGAATATAGTCTATCAGAGGTCAGTCAATGATTTTGCCCACTGTGGCCAAACGGAGCATTGGCATGCATTCCTACCATATGGAGGATGTTGTCTAGGTTGAATACTATCCATGGCTATATGCATTATTCCTGAATTGTATTTGTGAATTTTTTAAAAAAATTTCAAATTTAGCAATATAGTCTATCAGAGGTCAGTCAATGATTTTGTCCACTGTGGCCAAATGGAGCGTTGGCATGCATTCCTACCATATGGAGGATGTTGTACAGGGTGAATACTATCCACACCTATATGCTGTATTCCTGAATTGTATTTGTGAATTTTTTAAAAAATACAGCATATAGCCATGGATAGTATTCACCCTGTACAACATCCTCCATATGGTAAGAATGCATGCCAACGCTCCATTTGGCCACAGTGGGCAAAATCATTGACTGACCTCTGATAGACTATATTGCTAAATTTGAAATTTTTTTAAAAAATTCACAAATACAATTCAGGAATAATGCATATAGGTGTGGATAGTATTCCTCCTGGACAACATCCTCCATATGGTGGGAATGCATGCCAACGCTCCATTTGACCACAGTGGGCAAAATCATTGACTGACCTCTGATAGACTATATTGCTAAATTTGAAAATTTTTTAAAAAATTCACAAATACAATTCAGGAATACAGCATATAGGTGTGGATAGTATTCAACCTGGACAACATCCTCCATATGGTAGGAATGCATCCCAACGCTCCATTTGGCCACAGTGGACAAAATCATTGACTGACCTCTGATAGACTATATTGCTAAATTTGAAATTTTTTTAAAAAATTCTCAAATACAATTCAGGAATAATGCATATAGGTGTGGATAGTATTTCTCCTGGACAACATCTTCCATATGGTGGGAATGCATGCCAATGCTCCATTTGGCCACAGTAGGCAAAATCATTGACTGACCTCTGATAGACTATATTCCCAAATTTGAAAATTTTTAAAAAAATTCACAAATACAATTCAGGAATACTGCACATAGCCATGGATAGTATTCAACCTAGACAACATCCTCCATAGGGTAGGAATGCATGCCAATGCTCCATTTGGCCACAGTGGACAAAATCATTGACTGACCTCTGATAGACTATATTGCTAAATTTGAAATTTTTTTAAAAAATTCACAAATACAATTCAGGAATAATGCATATAGGTGTGGATAGTATTCCCCCTGGATAACATCCTCCATATGGTAGGAATGCATGCCAACGCTCCATTTGGCCACAGTGGACAAAATCATTGACTGACCTCTGATAGACTATATTGCTAAATTTGAAATTTTTTTAAAAAATTCACAAATACAATTCAGGAATAATGCATATAGGTGTGGATAGTATTCCCCCTGGATAACATCCTCCATATGGTAGGAATGCATGCCAATGCTCCATTTGGCCACAGTGGACAAAATCATTGACTGACCTCTGATAGACTATATTGCTAAATTTGAAATTTTTTTAAAAAATTCACAAATACAATTCAGGAATAATGCATATAGGTGTGGATAGTATTCCTCCTGGACAACATCCTCCATATGGTGGGAATGCATGCCAACGCTCCATTTGACCACAGTGGGCAAAATCATTGACAGACCTCTGATAAGACTATATTCCTAAATTTGAATTTTTTTTTAAATTCGCAAATACAATTCAGGAATACTGCATATAGGTGTGGATAGTATTCCTCCTGGACAACATCCTCCATATGGTGGGAATGCATGCCAACGATCGATTTGACTACAGTGGGCAAAATCATTGACAGACCTCTGATAAGACTATATTCCTAAATTTGATTTTTTTTTTTAAATTCGCAAATACAATTCAGGAATAATGCATATAGGTGTGGATAGTATTCAACCTAGACAACATCCTCCATATGGTAGGAATGCATGCCAACGCTCCATTTGGCCACAGTGGACAAAATCATTGACTGACCTCTGATAGACTATATTGCTAAATTTGAAATTTTTTTAAAAAATTCACAAATACAATTCAGGAATAATGCATATAGGTGTGGATAGTATTCCCCCTGGATAACATCCTCCATATGGTAGGAATGCATGCCAATGCTCCATTTGGCCACAGTGGACAAAATCATTGACTGACCTCTGATAGACTATATTGCTAAATTTGAAATTTTTTTAAAAAATTCACAAATACAATTCAGGAATAATGCATATAGGTGTGGATAGTATTCATCCTAAACAACATCTTCCATATGGTGGGAATGCATGCCAACGCTCCATTTGCCCACAGTGGGCAAAATCTTTGAATGACCTCTGATAAACTCTATCATCATTTAGATAACTGACAAAAGATAACAAATAGTATATTTTCAATATTTCTTAATTAATTAAAAAAAAAAATAATTAAATATTATTATAAATTTATTTGTTTTTAATATTTCATTAAATTTTGAAAAAAAAAATATATATATTAATTTTTTGTACTAAATAGTCATATTTAAATGCCGTATTTAAATATGTCGTTACGTCTTCAAATATGCCATTACGTAAGTCGTTACGTCAAAAACATATTTAACTCGCATATTTATCTTCACACACATCCAATCATCTAGGTATTTAAAACTTGACCAAAATATTACAATAATACCTTCTTCCATAGTTTAAACTTAAATTTAAATAAACATAAGAACTTACAAAAGGATAAGCAAAAACGTATCTTAATAAAAATTGCGCCACAAAATTACCTATGTAATGTTTTCGTTGATTTTCTCCAAGATGCGCCAGAAATTTCATTCTTTTTCTTAATACACATTAATTGTGTTACTAAGCCTATTCATAAACGGAAAAATTTTGTAAAAATTTAGCGAAACTACGAAAAAACAGCAAAATTAAACAGTTTTTTAGCTTTCCTGAAAAGTTATTGAAAATTAGATAGGTAATTCAATCAGCGCAGGGACGGTATGTAAAATTTACGTACATTAGTATTCTCGGGTTAACCTATGTATAAAAGCTTTTTTAATTCGTAAGTATTCATACATACTTATATCAAATATATTCATTTAATTCTTAATAAAAATATAGATTGACCAAGATTTAGATGCTACATAAGGCGATCGTCAATGTATGGGAAATATGGGAATTTCTACAGACAAAAAATAATGTGAAATAATTTTAAGTCATTTGAACGAATTTGAAAAGATTTATTTATTAAAGGATAATATTTTCCTTTTTTCGTTCAGAATAATGTTGTTGCTATACTTAAATCGTGTTCACGATCACATCTGTAACATATATTTTGCTTATTTAGATTATTTTATAGTATTTATATTAAGATAGTCATAGAGAATAATATTTAATTTTTACTTATATTTTCTGAATGTAATAATATTCAATAATTCAATTTGAAATAAAGTGAATGCCAAAAGTACAAAAGAGGCCTAGTATTATAATACATTTTCAATGTATAGTTTCATTGGGACAGTGTATGAGTTCATTTAAATCAACATACTATTCAGTTGAATTAAACTGTTAATTAAATCAATGAACTTTTACATTAAATTTCAATGTTAATGTATGGTATTACATTGCTTAAACGTACCTGTTATTAGGTCAAAATTAGTGTACTAATTTATTAAAGCAGCGAACTTTTTCGTTGCATTTATGTAGCTTTTTGGTTCAGTGTATCAGCAAATTGTTGAATTCTTATATAAAATTTAGATTAGCTTAAAACTGAGGCATAATACTTTTTCAAATAAAGTTGCAAAAACTATACTAAAAAAATAATTTCCGTATTTTGTACTGTAAAATATTAAAGTATATTTGTATGAAATATAATCTTAATGCTAACATTTATACGGGATTTATATACCTTAAAATGATTTTTGGAAGAGGAGTTTGTGTGTAAGCAATGATCAATTTTGGGTTGATCCATTAGAAATTGTATTATTATCTCTTGCCATCAAAATAGTGAGATTTGAACTTGGCAGAAATTTTCTTGCAAGATTTTATGAGATAAGTAATACTAAAATAAACATTTTCTTTAATGTTATTCTACACAGTAAAAAATATTTCAAATTATTTTTTAATAAAATTATTAACTAACTTTATATTGGAATTTAATTATATTATTTATTAATATAATAATTTATCTAATTGGTTTACAATTATTTTTTTAAATAAATTAACAGTTGTTAATAAAATATAAAGAAAAATTAAAGATTTGTCTATAAAAATACAGAAACAAAATAAATTTAAGTCAATTTACAAAAATTTTCAGCTCATTATATCTATTTAAAAAGAGGCAGTAATAATAAAATCAATTATTCTAGTTATTAATATTATCATTTTGATGATTGGAGCAAAACCAATTAAAATTAATAAATATAAGCAATTTCGTAACTGAAGTTCATTTTTTGAAAACTTTTCAAAACAGAATACAAAAGAGAGCATAAGGCAAAATAAAGGCAACATTTTAGCAAAGAATATTCATATATAGAATGCGCATCATGTAGAAACAAAATTTCTTATGGCGGGTTCTAATCATAGTACCTGCTCTCATGTAATTCTCGCTCTCAACATTTTGCGATGATGAGGGGGATAAGTAACAAGGGAAAACTAAATCCACCACCAAAACAGAGAGAGAGAAAGAGTTTAAGTATATGTGTTTGTACATGTGTGTATTCCTTATAAAGACCCTTTAAACATTTGGAAGATAAATTTGTTGCCAATCTTCCAGACGTCACTTCTTAGAGACTTCTAGAAGATTGTCGGAAGATTTTCCGAAAAATACAAAAACAAAATACATTGCTATTGCGCATTAATCGTCCAGAAATCACTTCTTAGTGACTTCCAGATTATTATCGGAAGTGTGTACGAAATTCACAAAAACAAAATACATTATTATCGTCTTTTGATCTTCTAAAAGTATACTTTGATGGCACTTCTGGAAGATTATAAGATGATAATTCGAATTTAACAAAAACAAAATAAATTACAATTGCGCAATAATCTTCTGGACGTGTGTTGGGAAGATTGTCGGTTTTTTTATGAAAAGAAAATAACACAATAAAGAAACAGGTAGAATCATGTTTTCAGTAACAATTTAACTTTGGTACAGTTCGGCAGCAATAATAAACATAATAAGATAATTATATAAGTGTTTTTTATTGTTAATAATTTGGAAATTATTAATAAAGGACATTTTAAAAGGTAAGTAAATCTTCTTAAACTTTTATTTAGTAATATCAGATTTTACTCACAATTTATATCAATTTTAGGAAAAATTTCATCAAACAAACAAGTATTTGCATATTTCAAGAAGTCCAAAACTTTGCTGTAATAGTATTATGCCGCATTCTTCGTACAAAAGGTAATCTAATTCAATTTAACAATCAAAATTATTATTAATCTTCTTTTCTTCTTTTAAAGGTACCGGATTTGATCAGAAGTTTCTCATGGAGATTATATTATTAAATGTAAAATTAATTTATATGTGAATTATTTATTTTGTAGTTTTATATGTATAAATAATTGTGAAATAAAAATAATTATTAAATATATAAAAAAAATAATAATTTTAATTATAAATACAGAAATAAAAAAATGAAAAATCATCTTCTAGAAGAGACTAAGACGAGACTTCTCTGATCATCTTCCGGGTGGCGTCCAGAAGAGTCTTCTTCGACACTTCCAGAAGTGTCTTTTTCGAGTCGTCTGGAAGACACTTCCACGAGGAACAGTTCTTCCCGACGGAAGATGATTTTAATGATACTTTGGCAATAATCGTGGCGATGAGTTTCAACTTCTGGAAGACTCTTCTTAGCCACTTCCGCAATAGAAAATGTTTGCAGGGGAATTGCAAATAAAAACACGCACACATATATATAAGATTGTACATGTATATCTTTATTTCAAATAGAAAGAAACAATTTGTTTCTTGTATTTTGAAAAAAGTGCCAACAGAATTTTTAGTTGTTTATTTACTAATGGAAAAGATATGAACGTTAATATTACAGTAGGGCATAGCATACATGTTTTGTTGTTTTACAAGTAGAAATACTTTGATCTGCACCGACGTGCTTATACCTTTCTTAGTGACGTGACAAATTTTTATATGATTTCGAAGTTGTCAATTTATATTTTATAGTTATATTTTTGATAAACTAATAATTGTTATATTTTACTTTTATATATTATATTTTTATATATATCATAAAATGTGCATATAATTTGTTTTTGGTGTTTTTTTTATTATTATTAAAAAAAAGTTTTTATAGAGAATTTTTAGTTTTTGAAATTATTATTTAAAAAAATATTTAAATTTTTTCATTTTTAAAAGTATATATTTTTCCATTTTTTGGATTTTTTAGAAAGAAAAATAAAAATAAAGTAAATAGTAAATAAAAGTTTTTCCTTTTTTTCGGAAAAAAATTATTTTGTGATTTTTTCCATGCTTTTGAGTTGTATTTTATTTGAATCAAGAAATTGTTATTAAAATATACATTTTTTTAGAAATAAATAATATTAATATTTTCAATTTTAAAACTTATTTTTAAATAATATATATTTTATTTAGTAAAAAAATAGTTTTGAATAAAAAAAGTATTTCATTTCTTTTATTTTTGGGCAGAAATAACATTTATTTTGAAAAATAAAGAAGTTTTTTTGATTTCCTTTTTCTAAGCAAAAAGTTATTATTTTTTTTATACAAAAAGAAATAAATATTCATACAGCAAAGATTCAATTTATAGACCTAAATTTTTTTATAAACAAAAATACTGATTTTTTTTAATATATAAGTTATTTTTTTGGCAGGAAATAAGTTATTTTTTATTTATTCATTTATTTATTTTTGTCATAATAATTTTTTTATATAGAAGGTATATATACAAATTAAATATTTTTTCAAAAGATCTTTTTTCAATATAATTCCACCTTCTTTACAGAATAAAACAAAATTATTAAAGAAAAATCTAATTTTTTTGGTGACAAATTTGTTATGAATAAAAAAAAATAAAAATATTTTTTTATATTTTTTTCAAGTGGATATAATTTTATATTTTTGTTTTTATTTATTTAATTAATTAATATACTTAACTTTAACATCTGTTACTTTGAATACATAAGTAACAAAACTACACAAATCAAATTTTAAAATACAAATTTGATATTCTGAAAGTATATTTACATAAGCTCATATGACGTTTAAAAAGGTATAAGTAGTTCGGTGACGATTAAAGTATTTCTATTTTTAAAACAACAAAACACATATGCTATGCCCTACACTAACATACACGATCGTATTTTATCTCCTTTAGTAAATAAACGACCAATTCCTTGTTTCTACTTTTTTATAGGCACTACACCAGCGATCGCCACACTCATACATTCACAATTATGTTTGTGTATGTTTTGTTTTTCCCATTATGAAATTATACACCAAAAAAATAACATAATTTTTATAGTAATTTTATTTTGAAAGTTTCTTCGTCAATTCAAGACTTGTAAGTGGAAATACACGTTACTAGTTTAGAATTTTAATAGTAATAACCAGGGATCGCAACGATTACCATAGTAATCATAAAAATTAAGATTTAATGTTTATTTTTTCTATTATTTGATTAAAAAAAAAATATAACGATAAATTATTAATTTAGGATTTTAATTTCTTATTAAAAAATATCGAATAATTCAGCACGAACGATTATTTCAGATTTGTATTTTATAATAAAAAATTAATTGTAGTACATTATTCATTAAAAAAAGATAGTTATATAATTAAAAAATCATATTAATTAATCCTACTTAATATTAAATATTTTTCATGAGTGTATCTCAAGCAACAAGCAATAACACAACATTCTTGCTTGAATGCTCGTGCGAGACTGACTTTCTTGTGTGTTTTTTATTCATTTCAAGAGCATAACAAAAGAGATAAAAAACACGCAAGCTTCTTTTCCTTTTGCCTTCCCTCCCGCATCATGAAATACTTTTAAAAAATATTTCAGTTTTCATTGACATGCGCCTTCTATATGTTGTATATTCTTTGATTTTAGCCAGAAAAGAAAACGCTATTAGTAAAGCTTGAAAAATACATACAATTATAATTATTATCAATGAAGTTAATTTAAGATTTTTTTAAGTAGAAAGAGGAATAACATATTTTTTATTAAAAAAGAATCATGCAAAAATCTCGAAAATGCGGATAATTTGATGAGTTTTTAGGAGACTTTTTAGGAGATCGATAAAAATAGAAAGGCTATTTAGATATGTAAAGAAAATTGAAACATATTTTTTAAATGTAAAGATGCAAATTATAGCGAACAAAAACACAACAGCAGTGGCGCTACAGATTTAAAAATCTATAAATACCAAGGACAGAAAATAATCATTATTCTTGAAAATTTAAACAAACAAATTAGATACAAAGAACGACAGGATAAAAGTGTTATATACAGAAATGTAATCTTCAGAATAGGTTCCATCGAAATCCGGAATGATTTTTATTTTTTCGTTCAACTCCCAGCAAAAACTTTGATTGCCATGTAATGAGTTAAGAAGCTAATATAATGGCTCTTCACTACTTACACATTAGCAGAATAACTCATTATTTTAACACGGTGATGACATTAGAGGCAACTACTTACCCTATACATTACTTAGATGTCATTACAATAACTAATTACTTTCAAGCTGTTAAATAGCGCATTGATTTTAAAGCATTTCTGAAGTCATGATTAGTAATAACAAAAGGAACGAGTTACATTTTATGTTATAAATAAGTAATGAAATGTCAGGAAATAAAATATTTTTTTCGTTGTTGTAAAAAGATTTTTTTAATTTTAATATAAAAAACTTAACAACAACCAAAACTGTAATTAAAATAAATGTAATAAAAATTTAATATTTCATTAAAATGAAAAGTTGTGATGAATTTCGATCGATTTCAAAAACCTTGAAAAATCTATCTGAATGAATGAATATACAACTCATGTGCAAAATATCAATTCATTTTAGTGAAATATAATAAATTATGTAATAAAATCAAATAGAAAGTGATTTAAATATAATTTTTATTTTTTATGTATAGAGATAAATTTGTTGCAAATAAAACAAGACATCTTTCATTAAAATCAATGCATAAGTTTAGATTTTATTCACAAATTAGTAAAAATACTCATTTACAAGTTTCATAGAAAAATGTAAAAAATAAAAAAATGATTTTGTGATTTCTTGTAAATGGGTATCTTGACTAATTTCTGAATAAAATCTAAACTTATGCATTGATTTTAATAAAAGATATTTTGTTTTATTGACATCAATTTTATCTTTAAGATTAAAGAAAAAAAAAATTGAATTTTTGACACTTTCGAATTTAAATGATTTTTTGAAAAAAAAAAAAAAAAAAAAAAAAAATAATAATAATAATATCTCCATAACTGTTGACTTTATTAAAAAGTAACGTAGGAACGACTTGAAGATTATTTTAAATTTGTTGATGTTTTTTTGAACAAAATCAGACAAGACGTTTTCGAGATATGGTTTAATATATGGTGCAGTCTCCTTAATTTTACAAATTGCGATTTATCGCGAAAACTAGAGTCAATTCAAAAAATGTGTATTAGAGGTTTAGTACTTATTAATCAGTGTTTTCCTGTGTTATTTGTTGAGTTTTATTTTAAAACTCATAATCATTACGGTTCCTGATAAATACCCAAATTTTATTACATTACATTGATTTAAATAACATAAAAAAAATAATTTTAGAATAATTAAATGTCGAAATGAATAATTCTAAAATTAGTGTCTTGCACATTAAATATTTTAATTCATCAATTTCTTTAAAGAAATCATCAATAAATAAAATTCTTCAATAAAAATTCTAGACGAAATTTTAAACACTTAACTACAAATACTTTTACATACATAAATATGTAGACATGTAATCATGCTTACATATAAACAAACATAGATTATTCACATTCCAGTTTCAGACACTGACTTTATCATCATCAATGTCATTCCACTTCACTCCAACGATACTAAAGTTTGACACAAAGCAGATCAAAGTACCTACAAAGGAAAATACACATAAAAAAAATTAAAAATTTACTAACGTACATAGGCAGACAGACTGGCTAAAAGAGGGAAAAGAAAAATCACTCAAAAAAAGTGAAATGGAAATTTAAAAGAAAAAATAATGTAAATTGAATTTTAATATAATCTGTACACAAAACAAGGAAATATACATATGCATGTACATACGTATGTATGTATGATCACATATACATAAGTAAAATGTAAAATAACTAGAGTTTTTCTTTTCCCGCACTTTTTCCGCTCCCGGGAAATCGGGATTGATTTTTAAATTTCCCGGGATCCCGGGAATTCCCGCCAAAAATAAATAATTAAAAATATTCAGTTAAATAAAAGATAAAAAGTGTTAAAAAGAACTAATCATAAAATTTAAACTAATTCAGTTCATTTTGAAATCTTGAACATTAAATGAAAACTTTTAACCAACTCATCCTTGGTTTTAAGATTACCCTATGGGTAAAATCTTTCGATATTTTTACGGAAATAATCTTGTTGTTAAGAAAACCTTAAGGAATTTAACTGATTTCTGAAGCCCTTTCTTCCCAGGTTTATAACCCATTTCTATGAATAATGGTTTTTCCCATACAAAAATAATTTTTCTCATAAAATAATAAATTTTTCTCATAAAAATAATTAAATAAAATTAAGTTCATTACATTTTTATGCTATACTATTAATCTATAACTAAGGAAAACCTAAGTTCAAAAATTAGTTTACATCATGTTCAGTACCTGGACAATTGGACCCATTAAATTGCATAGTTTTATTAGTGAAAATTTTGCAATTTATCTGATAAGAAAACCATTTACATTTAAAAGTTTGAATACTTTTTTACATCTTCAAATCGTTTAATAAATATATTTTTTAAATGTGGAATTTTACTTCCCACTAGTACAAATTATTTTTGACCACAATGAAAAAAATTGCAAAATCAAATTTTTTTCTTCATAAATTATTCAGCAAAAAAGAAAAAAAAATACATATTTTGTTTTCAGACTGTTATGCGAAAAATATCAAACTTATTTAGAAATTTTCTTAAAAATATTTAAATTCGTAACAAAATCAAATTAAATAAATAACGAGAGAAAAAGATATAGTCGGTCAAGTCCGACCATATGAAACCCTACACCATTGTGTACATTTCAATTCGGGGAGGGGTCTTTTATTAGACTTGGAGACAAATGTAGACCTATACTCATAAGTCTAAAATAAAACATACGAATGCAGAATACTACGTTGATGCTGACATCCATATAAATTTATTCACTTTTGGGTGATTCCCGAGGGAGCTATGGTAAATTATGGACCGATCTTTGTAAAATTAAGCACTATAATTTATATTTATATAAAACTTATTTGTGTCGAATATTAACTTGATACTGACATTTTAATAGGATTTGTGGCCGTTAAAGTAATTTTCTAAAAAGTGGTTTATATGGGAGCTAAGGATAAATATTGACCGATCTTTTTAAAAATCGGCACACTTATTTAAACTTAAATTAAACTTATATGTGCCAAATTTCATTACAATATTGCTATTTTTATGGGATTTATGATCGTTAAACCCTTTTCCGGGAGGACATTCGTATGGGGGCTAGGTGAAATAATGGACCGATCATATCCAATTCCCTGAACAAAAAGATACCATAAATTTCATAAATTTTGATTAAAAATTGCGACCTGTAATTTGATTACAGCACAAATGCATAATACCCTCTCCACCTATGGTGGTGTAGGGTATAAAAACAAATGTAAAAAACAGATTATATACTAAAATATCCATATATAAGTTAGAAAATATAAACATTTTGTATACACAAGAAATCCCGGGAATTCCCGCATGATTTCCCGGGATTACGGGAGTAAAAATCTGGCGGGATTCCCGGGAATTCTCGTCCCGGGATTTCCCGTGAAAAACTCTAAAAATAACAAAATACAATAAAAAAAGAACACATTCATACACTTTCCAAATAATAAATAAAAGGAAATTGTTAGTATACAAAGGTGTAGGTGTACATGTACATGTGATCTTATTTTTAAAGTTGTACCGGAAATCTGTTTGCGAATTTTAAAAGGAAATAGAAAATATAAAAATTGTCAATAATGTTAAAATATGCATTCAATTTGATTTAAAATATACCTACAAATCCGTACACATCCATATGAATGTGTCAATGTAGATATGTGTTATCTTTTATTCTTATTTGTGTTAGCAAAAAAAAAAAAGAAATAAATACAAAGAGAATAAGGAAAGACACATGAACATTATTTCATTGTTTAAATTTACATTTACACGCATTTACAAAAGGGGAAAAAAATCAAAATAAAGGTATTACAAAAATAAAATTAAATATATTCATAGAATTGTAGACATACGTATAGGAGAACATGTGTATGTATTTATGTTAAAGCCTTACTGTGTATGCGCATATGCATGTATGTAGTTTCATCAATCTGAATTTAATCAGTAAAATTTCTACGCTTGATTTATCAAAAGTGAGATTATAAAGAACTAAATCTTATATGAGGAAGATCAAAAAATTTAGAAATTGTTTGAAATCTACTTTAAGTGGCTTGTATTGGTGAAGTTTGCTTTAAAATTAGAAATAGTGTTGATGGGGTTTTGTTAATCTTAACTATGAATTCCTAAATTTTAAATCATTCGCGTAAAATCACACGGAAATACAGGCATTTAAAGCTAAAAAAAAGTCGAAACTTTCCAGGATTTTTGGATTCATTTTAGTTTTGCACTGACAATTTACAACTTTTTGGCTTAAAACATTAAACAGTCGAAAGCTAAGACCTATGGAATTAATTTGCTGTATAGTAAGTATCCAATTTACTATCCGTTGAATAATAAATTAAACAAGCGCGAATGTTATATTTGGCCCAGCCGAATCTATACCATCAACTTTTTAAAATTTTACGTTATATGGGAGGGGGCGGTAAAGTGGGCGGACGACGCCCATTTTTTTGTTTCCGAGTTTACATTGGTCCTTGAACTATTTGAACACAATTTCTTTGATTTTCACCTTATATGGGAGGTGGGCAGTAAAGTGGACGGACCACTCCCATTTTTGGTTTCCGAGTTTATATCGATCCACGAACTATACATGCAAAATTTCGTTGTCGTACATGCTTTTGTTAAAGAAATATCAGCAGAAAAGTATAAAACGGACACCCTGTGTTTCTAGTTTTTAGCCCATAACTTTTTTGTTTATTAACCGATTTTGCCCATTTTCAATCCAAACAAACCTTATATAAGACAAATATTTATGCCAAATTCGTTCGAGCCCTATCCTGCTTTCAACAGACGGACGGACATAGCTAGATCGACTCAGAATCTAACCAGGACCCAGAAAATATATACTTTGAGGGGTCTTAGATGATTCCTTCGACATTTTACACACGGAATGACAAAATCAATATACCCCCATTTTTTTGATGGTGAGTATAAAAAGAGTTCTAAAAGTAAACATTTTCCATCAAATTTCTATTATATTAATATATTCTGAACATGTCCTCTTGAACCAGTCCTGCGACCTGTCCCAGAGGGCTAATTAGCCACCTCCAATGACAATCCCATGTAAAAGTGACAGATTCCTTCCATATAAAGTTTCGATACTGGAACCGGTCACTAACCCTAAGAACCTGTCACGTGACTAGTTTTGAACCGGTTCTCTTTCCTCTAAGGATGTGATTGATATTTCTCGGGATATTGGGCATCAAATATAAAGTTTAACGGAGTATTTGACTTGATATTCAAACTTAATTATTGCATTAAAAGTCTGGTTAGATATAAGGATACCTTTTCCTTGCACTAAAGACAAGTGCAGATATTTTAAAATCTGAAAGTCAATCACGACATGATTTTTACCACTTCATGAACTTTTCTTCATGGCGGATTAAGCAGGAGCAGTAAAGTCAACAACTAACATTCTGTTGAAGTGTCAAATGCTAAAAATATAAACAATCGAGTTAGTTTGACTGTGATAATGTTTCTTTATATTTTTTATCGGAAAAGTTGAAAAAGGTTGGCTTAAAGACCCACGAAGTAAAAATAATTCTAATAAAATAGTTTTTAAACAAGTTACAAATGCTGGTTAAGAGCGGATTTTTTACAACATCCTGATCAGTAATGCAATATCACAAATGTTATGGGAAATGAACCAAATAAATATTGTATACGATTTACGATTTTTGAAATTTTGCAGTTTTTTTTTATAGAAAATTTCCACCATTCAGTGAATTTAATTTTAGAGGGAAGAATTTTAAAGACGAAGTGATTACCTACAGTTTAATGTATATCTCGTTGATGTCGGGAAACCAGACATGGGATGGCATCTTCACAAACTTTCATATAATTTATGTTTTTCGTCACTGACAAATTCCGCTTTCATAGAAATTTTTTCAAAATTTACGCTACTAGATTCATTAACAAATGACACGTCCGAGTCAAAATGGCGTTAAAATAATTTTAAATGCAATTTGGAAAATTTTCACATAATTTCAAAATTTCGTTCTAAATTTTTTCAGTGTAAGATTGACATCGAAACATATCTATAGAAAATCATTTCAATGATTAAAATTGATATAATGAAAAAAAATTTTAAGAAAGGACATTTATATTTGCTAAATCGGCATTCATCTCCAAACTTATTTTGCTTGCTAACAACTATCGCAAAGTATAAATGATTGATGTCAAATGAAAGCATTTTACTTGCTTAATACTAAAATGTTTGATGGCGTCAAAATATTTTAAGGACTTTTAATTGTATTGACCAAAAAACATGTTCTTAACCTCAAACAAGCGCGAATGTTATATTCGGCCCGGCCGAATCTATATACCCACCATAAACTTTTTCAAATTTTAAATTATACAGGAGGGGGCGGTAAAGTGGGCAGTAAAGTGGGCGGACCACGCCCATTTTTTGTTTCCGAGTTTACATTGGTCCTTTAACTATTTGAACACAATTTCGTTGACTTTCACCTTATATGGGAGGTGGGCGGTAAAGTTTGGTTTCCGAGTTTAAATCGATCCCCGAACTATACGTATAAAATTTCTTTTTCGTACATGCTTTTGTATCCATCAACTTTTTCAAATTTTACGTTATATGGGAGGGGGCGGTAAAGTGGGTGGACCACGCCCATTTTTTCGTTTCCGAGTTTACATTGGTCCTTGAACTATTTGAACACAATTTTGTTGATTTGCACCTTATATAGGAGGTGGGCGGTAAAGTGGGCGGACCACGCCCATTTTAGCCCATAACTTTTTTGTTTACTAACCGATTTTACCCATTTGCAATCCCAAACAAACCTTATATAAGACAAATATTTGTACAAAATCAATATACCCTCCATCTTTTTGATGGTGGGTATAAAAACAAACCCACATTTTTCGCATTATAGTTCAAATTTTGAAATAATAAAATCAATTTTCGATGCAAAATTTATCATGAAATAATAAACAAGTTAAAAATTTTGCTAAAATTCACTTTTAAAAAATTAAAATTGTGCTTTTTGTAAGGAATATTATTATGAGTTCTAATGTTTGAGCAACTATATTTTTCAAACTAAAACCGATATTCACTTAATTTTATCAGCGAACGATCCCAAGATATGTCTTTTATTACTCGTAATTTTACAAAGTTATAAACCAATATTATTTTTTTGCTATTTACGAAATTATGCAAACAAAAAAAAAAAAAAAAAAAAAAGGAATTAAAAATTCTTTTCAGTGTATTTCGATAAATATTGAAGGTTCTGTAATAATTTTAGCATCTGCTGATAGTACTTTAGAATTTCTATAAAATCGCGTTGTTTTGATTTTGATTAGTCTAAGCTCTATTTCTAAATTTTTTTTTTTAAAGTTTCATATTCATGATTAACGCGAACATATTTTATATGCATAAATAGTAGCTGATAAAGCCACAAATCGATGTTAGTGTCAGAAGAAAAAAATTTTTAAATTATTTTTAAATAAAATTTTAAAATTTTTGGATTTTCCTCATATGTATTTTAATTTCTACACTATACATTTAAGTGCCTTACAAAGAAAAGTTTTAAATATACCCCTCCAGAAATGTAGATTAGTATATTCTTATATGATTCCCAAAATATTACATCTAAATGTTAAGATTTACGTGAGCTGGACAATTTTTAAAACACCTCTGAAATTACGTATTTATTTCAATATTGTTATCAAAATTTTAGTTATAAGAAAATTAACTTTAAATTCAATTTCCATTTTAATAATTTTTTTATTCATTTAAATAATTATTATGTCTCTTTTCAGTCGCTGAATATTAAGATTTTACTAACATTTTTTATCATATTTTCTTTTTTCAAACACGTAATTTTATATATTTCAAACATTTTTCAAAATATTTTAGGTTTTAATGTACCACAGAAATGGTATATCCTGTTACTATTAAAGGTAACGTGTAATTAACCCATTATGAGCCAGAGGGTCAATTTTATGCATTTGGTTCCCAAAAGATTAAATTAGCAATTTTTGCATATAAGTCACATGGAAGTACTTATTACACTTAAATATTGATAAATTTGTGAAAAAGGTAATAAGTTTCTTTAAAACCGCGATAATAATCGAATAAAAAGGAGTTTTTGAAATTAAGCTGCCATTTTACACCAATTCGCCACTTTTTTTAAATTTTTTGCTTTTGAGGACATTTATATCCTTAACTAACCATTTATTTGACATAAAAATTAACTTAACCAATTATGGACCGGAAATCCCAAAATATTATTTGTGCAACTAAAGGATTAAATGAATGCTTATATCAATAGTATTTAATGAGAGCTTTCCAATGATATGCTAAAATATAATTTACGATGAAAAATTTCCAAAATATTCAAACTTTAATAAAATACTATTTAAAAGAAAATCATTGAGTATTTTACTAAAATTTTAATTTCGCAAATGAAAACAAATTTTAAATTAGTTTTTGTTCAATATGTTGTTGTCGTCGTTTTTTTTATCATATGCTGTAATTCTTTTTGACAAAAAGTTAAAAACTATGTATACTGTCGATGGAAAACCATATTTTTGGAGGTATTTTAAAAATGGTCCAACTCACGTAAATGAAATTATTGAACCGAAATATTTTGGGAATGAGTTTAAAATACATCAAACTTAATTTTAGGGGGGTACTTTTGCAACTTTTTTTATCCCCATACAAATCAAGGTACTGTACTATACATATATGGTATTCAACTTTTACGTTTACCTTTATGAAACCGACCTTAAACCACAAGCATCTTCTTCTATTCAGATTTTTTAAAATAACTTTTGATGCAATTATATCAACAACACCCGAAACGGTTGCATGTGGTAATGTTAAGCAATAAAATTTAAAAAACCCAAAAATTTTTGGAAAACAGCAAGTTTTTCTCATTCTTATAATTTCTATAATCGCGGATTTTAGTATATGTGACCAATTCTTCTAATGTAAACCAATGTTTGTTTACGTTTTATTGTTTACATATAATAACAAAAAAAAAAAAATTGTATATTTGCAATGTATTTTAATCATACGCGAAAGAGAGGGAAAAAGTTGGGTTGTTGTATTTTTTGCCGCGACGATTATACCTGTTTAGTGTACCCTGGTGTGGTTAATCAGTCTGCAGTTGACCAGTGTTGAATTATATGGTGGATAAGTTGTAAAACCAAAATTTAATCATTTACATTTTTTTTTTTTTTTTTTTTTGCTTGAAAATTTGCTCTGTTTCTTGTATTTGAGAATATAGAATAAAGCTTTATTTGCCTTTGTAATTATGCATCGTTTGAGATACATCTCCTTAATGTAATTTCAATGAAGCTACAGTATCGCGTGATTAAAAAATGTTTCAAAATTAAATTTTAAAACAAATAGTGGTGCGATAATTTTGCGAAAAGTTTATAACATTTTTAAATCGATCTAAAATTTTGCACATTTTAAATTAACGTTTTTTCGTACTATTCGCAAATTTTGTTTTCGTTAAGCGAAAAATGGGTTTCAAAAGATAAACAACCCAGTTGTGGGTCAAAAACTAAAAAAAAATCTATTAATAATATAAATACACACACAAACATTTATAGTAAGCATTGTAATGGCTATTAGTAAGGAATTTCAATGACTTAAAATATAGATGTGTTTGTGAGAGCGGAAAAAAATGCACTTAAAGAAAATTGGGTTTATTAAACGAAATACATTAATTATACCTGGTACTTTATTGTTATATAACACTGATTGTTTTTATGCACTTTCGCTTTCTTTACACTTAAATCTATTAATATTGTCATACAAAATATTATTACCATCCGTACAATTTTATGTTACAACATTAATATCAAAGAAACTGTTTACCAAACAATTCATTCCATATTTTTTTCCAGTGTATTTTGTACTCTTAGCACTCTCAGCAACGAATAAATAAAGATCGTAAGAATTCGTGTGAACTCAGTACAATTGTGCTATAAAATTGACATGCCTAAATACTATTAGTGATGTTGTTGTTTTTTGTATTTAGGCAAGTAGTTTAGTTAGCAACTGCAGTGATATAATGATTAACAGTGATGTTCTTGTTTTTTTTTTTTTTTTTATATGCAGTCAGTTTGTATATACATACACACATACATACATACATTCATGCATGCATACATACATACATATATACATACATACAAACATACATAAATACAGGCGCTGTATATACATGCGAGGGAAGATGGCTGCACACAAGGTTACAGCAAAAGAAGTAAAACTGGTGACGATAAGGAAACCCAGACAGAAGATCGCGACATTCCAAGGAGTCTGGCTACTCCAATAAGGAAACGACCAGCAAAAATGATGAGTCCTAAAGACAACAAACCAAAGAAAAAGGACAAAAAAGAATCCCCACTGAGAGAAAATAAACCAGATGGAGTGCAAGAACCCTCGTGCGAAAAGGTTATCCCTGAAGAAAAGGAAAGTGTTAATAACAACTGGAGAAAAGTAAAAAAAAAAGAAGGAAACGGAAGCGTGTAGCATGGCATGATGCTCTGATAATTAAATCGTGTTCAGAGCAATCATATGCGGAAATCCTCAAAAGTGTCAAGAGTGATTCTAGATTGTGTGTTCTTCGTGAAAATGTTAAAACCATTAGAAGAAAGTTTCGTGATGCAGTTACGGAGGTATTAGGAGATGGTGCAGAAGTAAGGACTACTAGCCAGGAGACCCTTATAGAAATCAAAGACATCGATGAAGTTACCACAAAAGAGGAAGTCCTTGATGCACTAAGAAAGTTCGCTAATAAAATGGAAGCGTTACAAATATCTTCAATAAAGACAATAAGAGCAGCCTATGGAGGTACCCGGATTGCAACAGATGGTCTGAGTTTTCCTTTGGCAAATATTTTAACAGAAGCTGGTAAAATAAAAATTGGATGGGTGGTTTGTAGAATTAGACACAAACTCTCACTGACCAGATGTTTCAAATGCCTAGACTTTGGCCATATAGCTGTAAACTGCAAGAGTAGAAACGACTACAAGGACACGTGCATAAAATGTGGCGAGAAAGGTCATAAGATAAAGGTTTGTCCCAATCAATCATTATGTCTTCTGTGCCAGGAAAACAGGGGCCACGTAACTGGCTCCTCAAAGTGCCCAAAATACAGAAGAGCCATGGAAACACTTAAGGCTAAATCATGAGATTTTTACAAGCTAATCTCAACCATTGCGAAGCAGCACAATGCCTACTAAGGCAAAGTGTTATAGAAACAAAAGTGGACGTAGCGCTCTTAAGTGAGCCGTACAAAGTAGAAGAAACTCCAACATGGATAAGTGACACAACCAAATCATCATCGATCTGGGCAGCAAACGGAAAGATGCCAAAACAATAATTTTGTAAGGAAAGTTTCGTACGGTCTAACATATCAGACATATCAGTTTATAGCTATTATATTGCTCCCCGTTACGGTATTGACGAGTTCAGATCCATAGTAGACAGTTTATCGTTTGATGCGGCAAATCAAAAGAGGGTACTGATTACCGGTGATTTCAACGCGTAGGCTACCGACTGGGGATGTCCAAGAACCACCCCTCGAGGAAAACTACTTCTGGAAGCACTTGCGAAATTGGATATGGTCTTGTTGAACCAAGGCAACGAACATACTTATAGCCCTAATGGATGTGGCTCAGTGATAGATATTGCATTTGCCAGCAGCAATATTGCAAATCGCATTCAGTGGAGTATTAGCGACATCAATACCCATAGTGACCATAAGTCCATAATAATAGATTACCTCGCTGCATCTCCTAAGCCTACAAATAATGCTTGCAAAGAGGTCCATGGATGGAAGTGTAATATATTCGACCGCGAAATGTTTCGAGCATGTCTCGTAAACTGACAAATAGATGGTCATCCGGAAGAAGCTGCAAAGGACTTTATTAGTAAAGTGTCTCACGCATGCGACATGTCAATGAAAAGAAGACGACCAGGACACAGAAAGAATTCCGTCTACTGGTGGAATGAAAATATCGCTCAACTCAGAAGGGATTGCATTAGAGCTCGTAGAGATTTCACAAGATCTAGAGGCCGCCCTGGAAACCTTGAACTCCACGAAACTCTAAAGTCAAGGAAAAAAGATCTCAAAAACGCCATTAAAAAGAGCAAAAGGAATTGCTTTATAGGCATATGCGATGAACTCGACACCAACCCCTTTGGTTTGGCGTACAAAATAGTTATGAAGAGCTTAAAATCGTGCAACATTGTAACACCGACGGATTCTGACACCCATAGAGCAATTGTTTCCCACCTATTTCCGCCACAGGACATTACCACATGGAGCAGAATGTCACTGGAAGTGAGTGAATATTTCCCTCCTGTTTCCATTGTTGAAATTAAAAAGTCCGCATCCAGGTTGCAGGACAAAAAGGCTCCAGGGCTTGATGGAATACTAAACCTTATAGTTAAGGAAGTAGTCGTGTCCCACCCAGAGTACCTAGTAGCTCTATTTAATAGTTGCTTCAAGTAGTCAACGTTCCCTTCGATATGGAAAAGACAAAAATTTGTCCTGTTGCCGAAGGGTAAAAAACCGTCGGACGACCCGTCTTCTTTCCGACCAATATGCTTAATAGATACTTTAGGGAAGTTATTGGAGTGTATCATCTGTAAGAGACTGCAGGAGAGTGTGGATATAGCAAATGGACTATCGGATTATCAGTTTGGTTTCAGAAAATCTAAATCAATAGATGCTATTAAACTTCTAGTGACAACAGCAGGGGAAGCAATAAATAAGAGAAGCTACTCAAACTATTACTGTGTCGTCTTAACCTTAGATGTCAAAAACGCTGGGAACTGGAAGAAAACTATACAGGCTCTGCAAAATCGAAGTATTCCACAATACCTAGTATCAATGATGCAGAATTACTTCACAAACCGGGTAATTCTCTATAATACGGATGATGGTTCCATGGAACATGTGGTTACCGGAGGCATCCCCCAAGGTTCTGTACTTGGTCCCCTCTTATGGAATGTAATGTACAATGGAATTCTACAGCTGAATCTACCAGTTGGAGTTAAGATCATTGGCTTTGCAGATGACATTGCACTAGTGGTGCAAAGACAGTGACAAATTCTAGTATTAGTCTGGTGTGATCATGGTTTGCTTCAATGGGTCTATCACTAGCAGATCATAAGATGGAAATTTTAGTTATATCCAGCCGACGAGTTAGAGAATATATAAACATAAATGTTGGAAATTGCGAAATTACCTCAAAGGACACTTTGAAGTATTTGGGTATGATAATAGATAGTAAATTGTCTTTTAATAGTCATATAAACTATGTTGCAACAAAGGCCAGAGCATCTACTGCTTCGCTTTGTAGATTAACACGAGAGGTCCTAAATATCAGAAGGAAGATTCTAACAGGGGTAGTTAAAAGCATTATACTATATGCCTCACCTATATGGGCCGACTGCATGAAGTTTTAGTCATACTGCGGCAAACTAAATTCGGTATACAGATTGACAGCACTGAGAGTATGCTGTGCCTACAGAACGGTATCTGATGAAGCAGCGTTCGTCATATCAGGAATAATACCGATAGATCTGTTGGCAAAATAATGCGCGTTTCTACATAAAAATGGTACTACAAGAGAGGAAACTAGATCAAAAACAAAGAAAACCAATTATTCAAATATACAGTGCCTCAATAATGTAGTCGGACCAACATTAGGATAATATTAATCTTAATATTTTTCATATTAAAATTAACATAATGATGCTTTTTTTATTATTTTCTATGGTTTTCTATTGCCTACCAAAAACCAAAAAGATTTTACTAAAATAGTTTGTTTCTTTATTTAAATATTAGTAAAAAATATTCTCAGTGTAAAATAAGGCATCAAAAAAGAAGTCGGACATATGGCAACGCTTGAGTTTATTTTTAAACATACTTGGGGAAACCCCGTTTTATTATGCAGTTTTTATTTATTGACATCTCTTAAAGCTGTATTAATCAAAAAAGTGTAAGAAATTTCGTCATTGTACCAAACATTTTTGTAAATGTCAAAACCAAAGTCATACACAACTGAGGAAATCCGAAAAGTTTTTATAAAAAACTTTGAGGAAGGAAAAAATGTTAGTGGTTTAATTGGAAAACCATAATCAACTGTTCATGACATAATTAAAAGGTATAGAGATAGAAAATCTGTGGAAAATAAGCCAAAAATTTGGTGCCAAGTAGAGAAAAGTGTGGTATAAATGTCACATTCCAATTCTACCAGGATAACGATCCTAAATATAAAGCACATGGTGTTCGTATGTGGCTACTATATAATTGCCCACACGTACTCGAGACACCACCACAGTCCCCAGACATTAACGTAATCGAACATTTATGGGCACATTTGGAAAATTAGCTTAAAAAATATACAATTTCCAAAAAAAAATTATCTTATAAAGGCACTAAAGGACGAATGGGCGAAAATTTATCCCTCTATTTGCAGAAACCTGGTAGAATCAATGCCGAGAAAATTAGAAGCAGTTATCAAAAGCAAAGGACTTCCTACAAAGTATTAAATATTAGTAATATTTACTTAAGATAATTTTATTCCGAGTGTCCGACTACTTTTTTAGTGCTAACTTTTAAGATATAAATGAATTTTTTTATTTTTTTATTTATACATGAATTCTAAATAAATATTTCTTTAATTTTTAAAATAGCGTATATTGTGTCTTACTATTATAAAATAAAAGAGTTTGTAAACCCTTTCTTAATATACTAAATATTGAAGTCTATAAAATATTAGTTTTTGTCCGACTACATTATTGGGCCACTGTAAAAGTAGTTAATAATTTTATTAAAAAATAATTTTAAATATTTTATACCCACCATCAAAAAGATAGGGGGTATATTGATTTTGTCATTCCGTGTGTAACATGTTGAAGGAATCGTTTAAGACCCCATAAAGTATATATTTTATGGGTCCTGGATCGATTCTGAGTCGCTCTAGGTATGTCCGTCTATCCGTCTGTCCGTCTGTAGCAGGATATTGCTCGAACGGGACAACGTAGTGGAATGAAATATTCATTTATATTTATCTTATATAAGGTTTGTTTGGGATTGAAAATGGGCAAAATCGGTTAATAAACAAAAAAGTTATGGGCAAAATACTGGAAACACAGGGTGTCCGTTGTGGCTTCATTTCATACTTTTCTGCTGATATCTCTTAAAAAATAGTAGGTACGACAACGAAATTTTGTAAGGATGGTTCGGGGGTCGATATAAACATGGAAACAAAAAATGGGCGTTGTCCGCCTGCTTTACCGCCCACCTCCCAAGTACGGTGAAAATCAACGAAATTTTGTACAAATAGTTTAAGGACCAATGTAAACTCAGAAACAAAAAATGGGCATGGTCCGCCCACTTTATCGCCAATCTCCCATGTAACGAAAAATTAAAAAAAAGATGATGGTGGGTATATAGATTCGGCCGAGCCGAATATAACATTCGCGCTTGGTTTTTTCTGTGTTTGTTCATGGTTTAATGAGGGTTAAATGAGAAATTCACGATTTTGACAAGATGAAGACTTGACTTGTACTACGTTTTTATAGCACAATTTCTTGTCTATAAAACACGAATAGCTAATTTGCTTTCGCCATTATTTCAAACATTATATCACCTAAAAACTCTTCGGAGTAGCATATTTTCTTTTGGGTTAAATAAGGGACATGATGGAGAGTAACCGAAATAGTGATTTGAATGAATATACTTACAATACCTACAACATATTTTTCGGGATCTTTTTTTGGTGTTGTGTTTTTTTTTATTTAGTCTTTATCAAAATAAATAATAGAGGGAAACACTGATTCTGCGGCACGGGGTTTCTCAGTCAATTCGGATACACGTCATTAATAAGTACAAAGCCTCTAATCCACTTTTTTTGAATTGACTCTAGTTTTCGCGATAAATCGCGATTTGTAAAATTATGGAGGTTGTTCAAAGAAATATTAAAAAATTCTAAAAAATCACAAAATCATTTTTTTATTTCTTTAATTTTTCTATGTAACTTGTAAGTAAGTATTTTCACTAATTTGTGAATAAAATCAAAACTTATGCATTGATTTTAATTAAATATGTTAAATATGTTTTTTTTTTTTTGCAAGAAATGTGTCTGTATGAATAAAGAATAAAAATCTGAATTTTTGACACATTTTTTATTTTTTAATTTATTTTTTTGAAATTTTGTATAAAATTTAATTTTTTCTCAGAAGATCTACATAACTGTTGACCATATTAAAACGTTGTGTAAGAATGACTTGAAGATAATTTTAATTAGAATTTTTTGATATTTCTTTGAACAAAATAAAATAAGTCGTTTTCGAGATATGCTTCAATATATGGTTCAACCTCCACAATTTTACAAATCGCGATTTATCGCGAAAACTAGAGTCAATTAAAAAAGTGGAGTAGAGGCTTAATACTTATTAATAACATATATCCAAATCATCTCATTTTGTAACTCTGTGTAATTATTTACTTAACTTTTCAATAACTACAAAATGTTTATTCATTTCATTTGTTTTGATAGAATTTATTGCGTGCCATATGTTTCTCAAATCTGCTTTTAATCTTTCAATCATCAAACTCCCCAATTTTATCAATCAAATGCTCAGCCAAACACAAACTCATACAAACATTCCAGAAAGATTATTTCCTTAGCGAACCATCATCAATGATAGGGCCAATGCAAAAGTGTCAAGTTGCCCTTAAGTTGAATGTAAGCGTGGGATATTGTTAAATGTGTATAACAATTTCACATACATTCATACATTTCTACATGTGTACATATGTACACATGTCTGTTTATAGAAATACATACGTTAATCTGCCTGAAGTTTTAAGATGGTATGTGTGATAGCCAAGGTATCTGGGCATGAGTGTGTGGTTGTTTGATTGTTTCCATTTAGTCGTAGATAGTGTTGTTGTTTCAACGAATTTATATGCAAATAAGTTAAATACTTAAGTGGAAATTGGAGCATGTTCTAAGAAAAAGAAATTAAAGTAATGAAAAGTTAAAGGATATGACGAATCTTATATACCCTTTACCATAGTCACATTTTTTTGTAAAAGAAGAACTTTTTCGAAAAGTATTGTTCCCGAAGAACAGTACTTATCAAGAACAATAAAAAAAATTCATTGGTAAATCGTCTCTTCTATTTATAAGGGCTCAGAATATGAATTTATACTTTATCGGAGTGGAAAAAAAGTTGTAGAAATAAAAAACTTAAACATGTAGTATACACTTACAATATAATGCAAGGACATTGAAAAAAGCTGAAAGCAACACTAATATTCTTTGCAATAAGAGCATAAGAAAACAATTTAAATCGTTTGTCTCATTTTTTTCTTTTTGCCATTGCAGTACTACGAGTTGTGTTGTATTTCTTTTCATATTTGATTTCTGGGAATTAAAATAGTTGCAGAAAAATAACATTTTAAAGTAGAATTAAATCGGATTAGTTGAAAATGAATGAAATGTTTTTACTTGCGTTAGAAAGAAGATTTTCTTATTTCAACTAAAAACAAATGTATTATTTTTTTCTTCTATCAGTCTGCAATATAAAATTTTATATTGCTCGAGTTATAAGAATCAGTTATGAGAATTCAATTGTGCTTCCTGCAATTAGGAACTTCAAGCAGTAACTATTAAGGAATTATTTTAAGTATTTTGAAGTTGTTAGAGAATTTTGATGGCAAAGCAAATACTCAACATGTCTTTAGATTTAAGATTTTGGGTTTTCTATAGTAAAAAAATTATTAATAAAGATTATAAAATAACATTTGAAACTAATATTTAGCACACTTAATTTTGTTAAAAAATTGAGATTTTTTATAAGACACAGATCCAAAAAACTGTATGAAAGATGTTTAATTTCGTTGATAAGTTTGTTTCACTGAAATGGTATGGAGCATATCATTCTTGGTCAATGGGGCCTTTTAAATTCCTAAGTATTCGATTCCAATATCTCATGGTTGATTTCAATATTCGGTTATCTTGAATTGTAGCCTAACAACATATAATTTCGTTGTTGTTTTTTTTTTTTTTTTTTTTTTTGCTGCATGTTAATGTCGTTTAGATTTGTGAATTATACCAGCTGAATATTTGCAATTATTTGTTGCCACCAGATTCTTAGAAAGGTTTTTAAGTATCTAAGTATTTTCACGAAAATCAACATTCGTATCATATACAAAAATAAAAAATAAGAAAGGATTAATTACTAAAAAATTAGTCAACAATTTTTGTGGTATTATAGAGACCAACAGATGGCACTAAAATTGTCTTATCTTTGCAAAAACAGCTTTCAGTGAGAAATGGATTTATGAGGTTGGAGAAAGAGGAAAAGATATACAAATTTTTTTATAAATTTTGAAATCCTATCAATTTTTGAAAATGCAACAAAGCGATCCTTTAAAAAGACGTGTATTTATAAGGAATTAAAAGTTTTTTATGTTAATTTTGTAAAAGATGCAAAATATGAGGTGAGAAAAGAAATAATTGTGTGTGTTTTTTTTTTTTTTTTTTTTTTTTTTTTTAATTTCTAAGTTTGTTGGGATTTAATAAATTATAATAAATGAAAGAACAGGTTAAAAAAGGAAAATATATACACATAAGGAGTGCGTTCGAAAAAATCCTAACATATATAATATTCAATAACTTGGAAACGGTTGATCTAAAGGTTTTCATTCTTTTTTTATTTAATTGATAATTTATTACAGAACAAAGAAAAATATAACTTTTTTAGTTCCAACCACTACTTATGAACTTGTTGAACATTTTTGGTAACCCTTTTGTTAGAGATTTGATAGTTGCTTCAGTCACTTTTTTGGAACAGTGTGAACATATTCTTTTAAATTCTTCGGTATTTCAGGACACCTTTTTTGTTTTCTTCAATTCACTTTTTACAAGAGACCAATATCTCTTCACTGGTCTAAGCTATGGACAATTTGGAAAATTGACCCCTTTTGGTACAAAAACTATGTTATCAGAGCTTCAGAAAAAATTTATTGAATATTGTTCGCACTTGTTTTCCAAACTTTGAGACTATCTACTACGTTGACTATTTCGGGGACATCAACAGGATATAGCGCAAAATACGCACAATTACAACTAGTATCAATCCTTATCCCAAATTTTGTATTCGGTTGAGAGGAGCACAGTCCGCGCTCAAAAAACTGAAAAATTTTAAAAACCAAAAAATTTTGTCATCAAAATTTTACTACCTTGTATTTAGTTGTTGAAAGTCTGCACAATAACAAAGATGGTGCAGAATTTGTGTACAAAATCCGATTAGTTTACTTATGATAGAGCGATATCAAAAAGTATAAATGAGCGAACAAAAATTGTAGAAGAATGGTAAAAACTTAACTAGTTTTTATCAGTTTTTCTATATTCTTGAACTTTGAACAACAATCATGGTTATAAAAAGAAACCTATTGTACTAAAATTTTGCACTCTATTAGTTTCAAGTCTTTTGAGTTCAGATCTGTAACCAGTTTGTTTAAAATATCATTACCACAAAACTTATTAAGGATTTAAGTCAGTTTCAGCCAGGTTAAACATTTTTGATAATGGCCCATATATATACCGACCATTCCAGGAAAGAACGCCCGAAAAAGTATATTTTTTTACTTGATGGCTTTCAATTTCGATAAAAATTTGTTTACATAAACTCCATTAAGCCTTTTATCAATTTCAGTTTTCAGTTTTGTGAAATTGCAAAAACTCGCGAATTTATTTCGCTTTTTTATTTTCTCAAAAACCAAACAAATTTCAAAAGTATGTAACTTTGAATAGCAATATCTCTGGGAAAACTTTGCGAATTTTAATGATTTAAACGGCTTTAAAATTTCGCATATGGTAGCTTTACGACGAACATTTTAAAAATAAGAAAAATTTTTTAAAAATGTATTTTAATGCAATTGCATTTTTCAAATGCATTTTTCTTCAAATATGCTATTAAAATTTTTTAATTTTTTAACATAAATGAAAAGTTTGTAATCTTTACATTAAGATAAAAGTGTAAAATTTTTGGGACGCGAAAATCTTATATGCATAATCCAATTTTTACAAAAACATGTTTAAAATTTTTCATATAAAAATAAAATTTTTTCTTGTTTTTGAAATTTTCTTTAAAATTTGTATAAAAGTTAGCAAAATATAAAAAGTATGCAATTATAAATATTCATATCTCTTGAAGTTATTGATGGATTTCTGTAATTTAAAAAGTATTTAAAAGGCCATTGTATATTTTTTGTGTAATTTAGTCAGCATTTCGAAAATCACCTCTTCGATCCATAATATTTTAAAAATATAAATGCAGTTTTTAGATGCATTTTTGTCAGTTGCGAATTTATTAAATTTTAATTTTTCAAAAGTGTATTTAAAAATGCTTTGTTTATTATAACTTAAAACAATAAATAGTCTGATACATAAAGTTTTACTATTTTTAAGGATTTTTTAAAAAATAACACAATAAATTGTTTTTAACAAAATACGTAAAGATACTCATAATACCAGAAAAATATAATTTTTATATGAAAAAATTTAAACTAGTTGAAGAAAAGGGGAAATTATGCACAGTACATGTGTGCGTCCTAAAATTTTGAGATTTTTATTTTAATGTAAAGATTCCATGCTTTCCAAATACGGAAAAAAATCAAAAGAATTTAATAGCATATTTAAAGAAAAATGCATTTAAAAAATGCAATTGCATTAAAATGCATTTTTAAAAAGTATTTTTTATTTGTAAAATAATCATGTTTATGCTGATATAATTACAATTCAAACGCCGTTTAAATAATAAATTTCCGTAAAGCGTTCCCAGAATTATTTGTATTTAAAGTTGTACACTTTCAATATTTTTTAGATTTTTTCGAAAGTGAAAAAGCGAAATAAAATCGCGAATTTTCTGAATTTAGCGAATGTGAAAACGGAAATCTATATTGACACCCATAGACCTTATACGTATAAAATTTTATAAAAATCGGAGGACACTTGGTATATTTTTGGGCGTTCTTTCATGGAATGGACGATACATATTTTTTTTTAATAATTTTTTTTTCTAATTGCTTTATTGTAATAGTATGTTGATAAATATTGAAAAAAAAAAAAAATTAATATTTTTATTTGCTTAATGAGCGTATGAGTAATATTAATCAATTATAACAAGTATACACCCCAATGTATAGCTCTGCTTAACCCATTTCGGACCACTACTCGATAACGTTAAGATAATTTATGAGCGCAATAATCAAGGTAATGGTGATCATAAAACCTAAAGATTTATGTACCTTTCTATTTTAGTTTCCGAGATATCGGGTGCTGCGAAAACCCATCAATAATCAATTAGGGGTACGTTATTGCACTCATATAAAAAACTGACGTTTAAACAAAGTTATGAGAAAATGAGTTTTATTTGTCATTTAAATTTAGTTTTATTATTATTTTACAAATTAAATATATATAGTGTGAACAGCGTTACCGTTGAGAATTTTTAAAATGTGTCCAAAAAAGGGGATTTCAAAATAAAAAGTTGTCAAAAAAGGGGATTTTTTGCAAAAAAGGGGCCAACTAGTTTAAAACCTAAAAAACTCCTTGAAATTTGTTTATTTGATAACAACAAATTATTGTATTTTATGAAAAACTACAAAATTTAGTTCTATTAATAATATTATTGCAAAAATAAAGATTTATTCAAAAAAATATTTAGCACACAATCCGCTTTTAATTAGTTAAACTCCTGTACTTTTGTAGGAGTTCTTCACTCGTACTGTAGACTTTCAAATTTAGGATGGAACGCATGAATTCACGAGTATTGCCATAAGTCTGTTATATAAACTATTTCTTGTTTTTTATAATTTAGTAAAAACACGTTCCCCCGAGGAATTGCTGAATGTAAAATTTAAATTAGGATATAAGTATTCATCGAATCTTTTTTTTCTTTTTTCAATCCAGTCCAAAAAATTTGGCATATGATGATATAAATAGATGTTCATAAACTTTATTATTATTTTTAATTACTAACAGTTTCAGTTCATTTATAAATACTCCGCGGTTTTTTATATCAATATACTGTAAGAAAGTCCCAAAATTATTAATTTATTTGTTGAAATTAATATATATTGGGTCGATATATTTCAAACAACTTAGTTTATCGTAATTTAGCACATAGTCTTAAAAAGTCGCCATTTAGTGGCCATTTAAAAAAGGGGCCAAAAAAGTGTCCAGGTGGTTGAAAAAGGGGCAAATGGCGACTAAAGTCGCCAAACGGTAACGCTGAGTGTGAAGCAAGAAAATTGGAGGGTAAACTTTTTTTATCGTCACCTTAAAAATTATGTTTTTATATATAATTTTTGAACTATTAAACTTTTTTAAATTTGCACCACTCACCAAAATGATTATATCAATTACTAAAAACCATTAAAAAATAAAAAAATAAACATTTTTTAAATTAAATGAAATTGAAAAAAGATTCGGCTGTGCCGAATCTTTGATACCCTTCACCATATTACCATCTTACTATCTTATCGACATCATATTACCATATTACCGACAAATAATAAAATTTTCGCCTTAACGTATGCTTTCATATTTTCACATATTTAAATCTAAATTTTTTTCAAACTACGAAAATTTGAATATGAAAAAAAAAACAATCATAGCAGGCTTTGCTTTTAAAAAATAAACAACAACAATTCCATATTTATTTATTTTTTTATGTGTGTATATACAAACTGACTGCATATACAAAGAACAACAACAACACTGTTATTCATTATATTACTTCTGTTGCTAACTAAACTACTTGTCTTATAGGCAAAAACGTCACTAATAGTCATTACAATGCTTAATATACATGTTTGTGTGTGTATTTATATTCTTAACAGATTTGTTTTTGGTCCATAACTCTGTTGATTCTGAACGAATTTGGTTTATTAAAAAAATGAAATTTTATAAAAACATTTATGACTGATCTATATAAAAATAAAAATCTGTAAAAATCCCCGATATCTCAGTTATTACTGAACCGATTTATTTCATTTTTTCAGAACAAAAATTCAGAAAATAATTTCCGAGCCCCCTTTAAAAATTCGAAGTCCCTGGTATATGCAGAGGCTTCAGAAACTGAAAAACCGGTTCCAAAAACCGGTTTTTAAAGCATATCTCTGCATTGTATGAACCGATCTTGCTGGATTCCAATAGCAAAATTCTCGAAAGCATTTCCGATCGTTTGATATATATATTATATATGTCAGTTATCGGTGGGCTTCATAAACGCCATTTCAACCGACACACGGACGGACGGACGGACATGGTCCTATCGTCATCATTTCTTACAAGGATTTCAACCTTTTTGCTCTCCGACGAAAATTGTGGGAATTACAAACGGAATAACAAACTTATATATACCCTTTACACCTTTGGTGAAGGGTATAAAAATTGATTAAATCAATCAGGTAGATGATTGATTGAATGAATTAAACATTTTAATACGAAATAAAATCGTACTTAAATTTTATTTTTACTGAAATATATTTATTAAATTTTAATGCAAAACGAAACAACTATATTAATTGAAAAATATAAGGTAATAATTATTTCTGTGAAGAGGAGCCCGTGCAGAAAATCTAGTGATAATTGTGTAAATAAATAACGTTATAAAATTTCATAATATTATATTATATATAATGAAATATGTGGAACGTTGACCAACTTTCAGAATTTCCTTAGATTTCCCAATATATGACTATGCACTAAATTAAATCAGACTATAACTCCATTTTTGCCAATTTTTGTATAAGAACTTATCACAATTTGGTGATACTTTTAGTTTTATTCGTATATACTCTCAGTCAATATTCAGATACCTTGCTGTGAGATAATCTGCTAACTGGGATTCTCTTTTGATTGAATTAATTTCCATTAAAGAAATTGATAAAAGGGAGTAATGAGTATCGCAGATTGTCGCCACTTTCCGTTACAAATGCATCACTTGTCTTTCCAAAAAGCAGAATTTTGATTTTTCAGTTGTCTTACTGTGCCTCTTTAACCCTTAAATGCCCCTGGTATCTTTAAAGATACAACCATTAAAAAAATTCTTACGGCCACAATTTTCGTTAAATTTTTTTTAAATTGGTTTTATATCGTTTAAAACATAACATGTCTTTGTAAAAAAAAAAATATTTTTTTATTTCTACATTATGCCGTTTTGGAAATATTTCAAAATTAAGTCAAAAAATATTCTTTATTAAAATTAAATAAACTACCTTTTTCAAAGTGTAAAATCTGAGAACCTATGAATATTTTGAAAGGAAAAAAAAAATATTGCCGTTTTTTGTTCTTTAAAGATATTGAAAAATATTATACTGATATAAGTAGACAATTCTCTAGAAATTATAATTTTCCGGTTGTATCTTCAAAGATACATTAGGCGTTTACAGCTAAAGTTTGATTTCTGTTACACATGGTATTTGTGCTTATTATCAGTGGCATTTTCGTATATGATATTGCCTTTGCTAGAGCAAGTTCACTTGTTTGGGGCTAAGTAATATAGTTTTTATACCCTACACCACCATAGGTGGGGAGGGTATTATGCGTTTGTGCTGATGTTTGTAAAACCCAATATTGGTCTAATACCCACCTTAATTTATACCAATCGGCTTAGAATCACTTTCTGAGTCGATTTAACGATGTCCGTCCGTCTGTCCGTCTGTCCATCCATGTAAACTTTGTAATCAAACTACAGGTCGCAATTTTGAACCAAAATCAATGAAATTTGGTACACAGGTTTCCTATTGAAATTGGTTATGATCGGTCCATTATTTCATCTAGCCCCCATACAAATGTCCTCCTGGAAAAGGGTTTAACGATCATAAATCCCTTAAATACAGCAATATTTTAATGAAATTTGGCACATATAAGTTTCATATAAGTCTAAATAAGTGTGCTGATTTTTTAAAAAATCGGTCCATAATTAACCATAGCTCCCACATAAACCCCTTTTCAGAAAATCACTTTAACGGGCATAAATTCCAGTAAAATGATAGTATCAAGTTAATATTCGACACAAATAAGTTATATTATATGAACATAAATGGTAGTGCCAAATTTTACAAAGATCGGTCCATAATTTACCATAGCTCCCATATAAGGCCCTCTTTCAGGAATCACCCAAAAGTGAATAAACTCATATAAATGTCAGCATCAACGTAATATTCTGCATTCGTATGTTTTATTTTACACTTATGAGTATCGGTCCACATTTGACTCCAAGTCTAATAAAAGACCCCTCCCCCAATTATAATGTACAAAATGGTGTTGGGTATCATATGGTCGGGCTTGACTGACTATATCTTTTTCTCTCGTTTAGATTTTAAATTGTTTAATAACATTTTTTAATTACAAAAATTTAGTTTAGAGTTAGAGTTAGTTTGTTATGTCTGATGATGACATATGTGAACTAATTTGTAATGCCGAAATTATAAGTGATTATAGTATTTAGGATATCTATAATGAAAGTGGTTATCTAAATGTTGCTCATTGATATAAAACGACAGGTTTACTGCAGATGATAAGTAGCAGACAATGATGAAAATATGAATCAATGATATTGACATAAACGTGTCCGTTCAGAACTATTTTATCTGTATGTTCAATGATGATACAAACGAAGGGGATTTAATTGATGCAGAATCTCTATATATTTAGCACATTTCGAACCAAAGTCAAAACCACATTTTGTATTTGGATAACCGTTTTACGTTAGTAGAGTATGCTGAAGTTCGAACGTGGGACCAGATAAGAATATATTGCGTATATAACTGGAATAAATGAAACTTTACTGTCTTGGAAAGATAATATAGTGGTGAATTTAGTGTCAGCTTACATCGGAGAAAAACATGTACTCTGTAGTACTGAAATTAAGATAGTACAATCAATAACTGTGAAAACGTTTGACAAAATTAATATAACTGTTTTTATTTTCGGAGGCTTTGAAACTAAATGGCTAACTATTATGATTTATTACCAGTGTATGACATCAAAGAACGCTCCTTCGAAAACTGTCGTCAATCTATACCTTCGTATAGAAAGTAAAAAATCCCGAATTGAGTTCTTGAGTTTTATGGTTCAATTCTGAGATTTATATAATCCGAATGGATATGATAAAAGAAAAGCCTAGAATGCTGTGAATGTATATTCACTCGACGACAAACCCTAGCCAATACGAGAATCAGACGCAAGATTTTCGTAGGTCAAACAAAAAACATCCGCCTGGCTGAACTAAAGACACTGACTCAATAAAACCGTTAAAATTAGTCTGTGCCCTCAAATTATAAAGGACTACAATTGTTACATGGGTGGAGATGAATTAATGAATAGTTCAATGAGTCTTCATAAAATTCTAATGAAAAGTCGAAGTTAGACACATAAAGTATCTTTAGGATATAACAATTTTTAATAACCGGCAATTGTACAAAAGGATACATCAACATGAAACCGGATTTTCAGCCCATGTGTCTGATTGATTTTAAGTTAGAAAATGCTTATAAATTATTATCCTGCGATGCACAACATTCTCTCCAAAAAGACTGTTCACATCTTGAAGCATAAAAAAGAAAAAATCATCAAAAACCGAACCGAATTTATACGCCTGCCTTATGCGAGATTTGACAGAATATAATTCAAAATAAATTCATTTTTAAATTCTAAAAGTACATAAATGCTTCATAAATATCATACTTATTGAATTTTTGTTAATCGTTGGATTAATATATCTTATTTCTGATCATTTCATTACATTTATAAAGCTACTTCTTCTGTTTACCAATTTTTCTTAATAATTTTTGTTAGGGGTGACTTTATCTTTAAAAATACAACCACTTTTATTAAAATAACTTTAATTTTTTTTTTTTTTTGAAAAACTAAATACGTAGTTATTATTTTTTCGACATTTTACATATAATATATTTTTTTCATAAAAATCGCTGACCTTGGGCATTTAAGGGTTAAAATGTTATTTCATTCTAAGGAATCCGAAAGTCAAAACCATTGAAGGTCATATACGGGGCAAAGAAATTATCCAAGGAACTCCGAGGAAATTTACACATTTTTTTCTTTAATACAAATTCTGCATGCTTTTGGTGCCTTAATTATTAGACTCGTTTCTTTAATACAAATTCCATGCTTTTGGTGCCTTAATTATTAGACTCGTTTTCCAGTATTCACGTATGGACTCTGTTAACCATATTTTGATAAAAATTAGTTATCAGATGCTGTATATGACTCTTGTAATACCTTTGTATATTTCATTTATAATTTCTTGCTTAACATAAAGTGGTGTTTCTTTCTCTCTGAGTAAGAGCTGCATAGTTGCGTTTCTCTCCTCAGCAAATTTCAATTCCTTATTAATTTTAATGCCTACATTAGGGTTTTCCAACATTGCACAGTAGGGCAGAATCGAAATTTTTTGGAAATAAATATGTAACTTTCGATCAGATGGTTGGATTTGCATGAAATTTGGTACATGCTTAGCAGAGGAGTGAACAATGTCAACTTTGGAAGGGGGACTCTACAGACCCCTCCGGGGCCTAAGGGAGCTCAAATTAGGGTACCTCTGACATACACATTTTTTAAGCGCTCGCCAAATTTTTGTTTCTCGTCCAATTTCAAATATTTTTATACATTATTGTAGGCACTAACAAAACCTATTTATCTCTTACAGTTTTTGAGTTATTTTCATTTGAATTTTTAAATACCTCAATTTTGCATGTTCTTGGTCCAGTTTCTTTGATATATATCCTAGTGTTTCCGACCGATTACATTATTTTATCTCTAATAAAATCGTTGTTATTAAAGATATCTTAACGAAATTTTCGGTGGATTTAGACTTTATCAAACAAAATGAGAAAGTAAAAAAAAAACTTTAAGATTTTTGTAAAAGGAATCCCACAATTCTCAAAAAACGCCGAAAATCCCAAAAATGGTTTTTTTTTTACATTTTCGGCTATAACATCCACATTTTTTCGAAGTCCCGTAGATTTTGATTGAAAACTTTTAACAATATACTATGGATTCTTAAACTGTATTCTGTTTGCCGATTCGTGCTTTGGGATTTGAGAAAATATAGACTAAAATCAAAACTTTCATATAAAATGGGTCGAACTCGGGAGGGTATGTACCTTGGCCACTTGGTACACACTCTGGGGTTGCTTTTTATTTAAAAGTCTTCTCTGTGAAGTAACTTTTCATAATAAAATTATTATATGTTGTTAAAGAAAATTTTATTTTAGAGAAAAAGAGTGTAAATACTTTTTCGGCAAAAAAAAAAAAACAAAAAGTCGTAATTTTTGCAATTTTCAAATTCAAAATCGTTTATTTTTGGACTTGGTAAAGATATAGGCTTAAAATTTTGTTTATTCGATAGATAATTTTGTTCCTTAATTAGCTAAAGAAAAAACAAATGAAATCGGTCGGAAACACTAGGATATATATGAAAAAAACTGGACTAAGAACATGCAAAATTGAGGTATTTAAAAATTCAAATGCAAATAACTCAAAAACTATAAGAGATAAATAGGACAAGCGAGCATGTTTCTTGTAGGTCTTATCAGTGCCTATTTGAAATTGGACGAGAACAAACAATTTGGCAAGCTTTTAAAAAATATGTATGTTTGAGGTACCCTAATTTGAGCTACTTTAGCTCCGCCCCTGAGGGGTTTATAGAGTACCCCTTCCAAAGTTAACATTGTTCTCTCACTCCTGTGCTACGCATGTACCAAATTTCATGCAAATCCAGCCATCAGATCAGAAGTTACAGATTTATTTCCAAAAAATTTCGAATCTGCACAGTGGGGCGCATTGTATGAAGGAAACAAAACTGTAGCACACATTTAAAAGTACCCAAAATAAACAAGAGCAATATCATTTAGAACGTTAAAGTTAATGCGAACGAAAAAATGTATTTCATACAAAATTTTTTAGTAAAGTTTTACTTATTATTTCTACGTATTTTTTTGATCGGAGTTATTTTTATTAAAAAGATGATTTTATCCCTCCTATTAGCTAATTTAAAAAAATATGGGTCTATTTATTTTTCCTTAGCTATCGCTTAGCATCCTGTTTCAATCATCGTAGAAAGTTAAAACTTGCAAATATTCTTTAAATGATGTTCTCTTTCATAATTTTAGATACTGTTTAAATGTAGCTCGCCAAAAAAAAAAATTTTGGACCACCCTAGCCTACATCATCTCTTATTATGTCAAAGGTAATCTGTCTGTAATTATTGTGTATTTTTTCAATCAGTTTCAGGTCATCTAGTACCAGATAGTGACTGACTACATCTGTACTATCGCAATATCTTTCCCAGCATTTTCTTGAAACATATCTTAGAAATACTGATTTGATCAATTTGACTTGATATTATGCATCTTGAATTTCTAAAGATAATTATTCAGATTGAACGCCAAAGCGTCATCCTTGGATAAAAGAAGAAGTTACCGTTTTTAAAAGAAAAAATATTAAGAACCTTGTACAAATACGTTTTAATAACGGTATTAAAAAAATTTATAATTCTAATATTATAGGGGACTGTTTTAATCAATATATACCTTCAAAAATAATATTTTCAAATTACACTATGCAACAGTATTTTTGAGGTGGAATCATTCCGATTGCAATTGATAGCTCTTGATATTTGTAATAAACACTCCAAAGGATTTTTCGCTGGTAGGCAAAATTTTTGTTTTATGACCACTTAAACTTTTCTATTTTTGCACCAAAGTAGTTACAGATAAATCGAAAAAAAAAAAAAAAAAATATCAATATAGTTTGAATCTAAAATAATTTTCAATAGATGTTTAGAGCATTTAACGGGGAATATTTCATTAGAACTTTAAATTCATTTATCTTACCTTATAAGAGGTAATTTCTAGTCCGTTTTAAGGAAATGACATGAAAGTCAATTTAAACTTGAGTTTAATGGGTTAATATGTTCTACAGATATTTTCTCTTCATATTTTACTAGGGGTCTCCAAAGGTAAAAAATTCAATTTCATAATTTTGTTAAAAAACAAAATTATGAAATTTTCCCACATTTCTTATATAAACTCCTTAAACTAGGCAATGAAATATAACATAAAATTAAAAGTTTTGCACAAATCGTACACAAAATTAATAATAATTTCATCAATTTCATTTCTTTGGATAAACGCTTCACCGTATGAACTTTGGACCTTCGGTGACCCCTAGTGAAATTCAAAGTAGAAAATTTCTGTAGAACATTTTAACCCATCAAACTCAAGTTTTAATGGACTTTTGTTTAATTTTGTTTAAAAGGACTAGTAATGACCCCATATAATGAGAAATGGATGAATAGAAGGTTCTAATGAAATATTTCCATTTAAATGTTCTAAACATTTATGTTTAAATTTTTAGCTTCGAATTATATTTATATTATTTTTTTCTATATATCTGAAACTACTTTGATGCAAAAATAGAAAAGTTTAAAAGGTCATAAAAAAAATGTTTGCCTATCAGCGAAAAATCCTTTGGAGGGTTTGTTACACATATCAAGAGCTATCAATTGCAATCGAAATGATTCCGGCCCCACGCGATGATCATCAATTTGTTGCATAGTGTTATGCAACCTAATATGTAAGACGTATTTTACGCCAAACTATAATGTTTTAATATAAGGCATGTATCTACACAAATCATACACTTTCCTCTAACTATAAGCTCATAGCAATTAATATCTTAGATGTTTTGATATTTGGATAATAATTGAATTTCTTGGTTGTTGGACATAATGAAAATAATACTTGTAACTATAAGTTTGATGGCAAATGTTGCAACTTTCGCATTGTTGGTTTCTAAGAAAATAGAAGGCACAAACAATAGTGCCTGCATTTAATTAGATAGGAAATCCAATTGAAGTGGTTTCACTTTAAATTGGCAATTTTAATAAGATGCATAACACTAGACTGAATAAACTAGTAAGTTGTAGTTGCACTAAAATAAAGGTATTAAAAGTTTACCATTCCATTTGCAATTTCTACAATATCTGATTGTTAGTTGTTATAAAGATGTTGAAAATTGTGTGATAAAATGCTCCTTAATTTTCGTATTTTAAATCGTCAGAAGCAAATAAAATTCAAAATGTTCTTTCCAATTAAAAATCCATTAACAAATTTTTATTTTAGTACAGGCTTAGTTCGGCTTAGCCTAATATTACACTATAATTTATTTTAACTGCCACTTCTCAAACCAAAATTGTGTAGATTTGCAAGTAAAAGGATCAATAATGAAGATGTTATGTTTACTTAAAATCAATTAAGATTTTTTTTATTTTACTTAGATAAAGGTTTATATATATATATATATATATATATATATATATATATATATATATATATATATATATATATATATATATATATATATATATATATATATATATATATATATATATATATATATATATATATATACAATCTACAATATTTTTAATCTTAGTTATTATGAAAACTGCTTAACTAATTAAAATAGAATTTATGATTTGAGAAGCTTATTATGTATATCAAAATCTTATATTCATTAATAGATATTAATAGTTGTTGTTATTTTGAAAAAAGTAGTTATGAGATAAAAAAAAAAATATTACTTGCAGAAATATTACAAAAATAAAAAAGTTTCATACATATGTTATTTTAATGTAAAAATATTATCAAAACATTAAATGTAAGTCTGTCAATCGTAATAAAACACATATATATATATATATATATATATATATATATATATATATATATATATATATATATATATATATATATATATATATATATATAATTTCCTAAGCATTTTTTCTCTTTCACAGCTTTCTGAAGCTTTCCGTGACTTAATAAATTTTAAGGTGGCATAGTTTCGGTTCTGTAAAATATATTGATTTCAATTTTTTTCTGTATAACGAAGAATTACGTCAGCTATGCAATGTAATTTAAATAAAAAAAATCGAGTTTATACTTTTTCTGATTTTATAAATTAAAGTAAAATTTTTGTAAAAAAGTGTTTTTTTGAGAAACTATAAATATTCCATCTGTAATAAAATCTTTTTTATTAAAGATATGTTAACGAAATTTTCGGTGGATGTATACTCTATCGTATAAAATGAAAAAGTGAAAAAAACTTTAAAATTTTTGGGAAAGGAATCCCACAATTCCCAAAAAAATGACGAAAATCCCAAAAATGGGGTTTTTCACATTTTCAGTTATAAAATCCACATTTCTCCGAAGTCTCGTAGATTTTGATTGAAAACTTTTAACAACATATTGCAGATTCTTAAACTGCATTCCGTTTGCCGAATCGTGATTTGGGATTTGAGAAAATATAGACTAAATTCAAAACTTTCATATAAAATGGGTCAAATTCGAGAGCGTGTGTACCTTGACCACTTAAGTCATTGAGCTTGTTTTTTATTGTAAAGTCTTCTCTATGAAGATACCTTTCAGAAAAGTATAAAATTAATATCGTCCATTCCATGAAAGAACGCCCAAAAATATACCAAGTGTCCTCCGATTTTTATAAAATTTTATACGTATAAGGTCTATGGGTGTCTATAAATATTTACGTTTTCAGATTCGCTAAATTCAGAAAAATCGCGTTTTTATTTCGCTTTTTCACTTTTGAAAAAAATCTAAAAAATCTCAAAAGCAAGGTCTTAATTATTACAATTTTTATGTCAAATTTCTTAAATTGTAACTATTATATGTAATTTTTATTTTTTTCCTTATTAATAATTATTTGTTTTCAACTAATATATTTTTATCGAAATAATAATAATTGTGATTGAGAAAAATAATGTATATTATTAATAGGGCAAGTTTTTCAAGCTTTTCGCTTGGAAAGTAAGCATTTGCATATTTCAAAAGAATTTCACAAAAATGCTTATATTTTAAATCTTTGCATAAATTTGCATATAATGTATACAAAAGTTAGTTTTCTTAACAAAAACACATTTTTTTGGTGATTTTCTGGAGTCCAATCAAATGATTTATAAAATTTTTTTTTGTGAGTAAATATTGTAAAGAAAAATAATTCGAAAGCGTCAAATATGATACTTAAAATTAAAATAGTTATATTTTTATAAGCATCGAAATGCTTATAAAAATATAATGCATAAATTCGTTGGTTTTTATTTAAAAATGCACAGAAATATTTTTGCATATTTCTGTGCATTTTATAACATTTTTTCGAGCTTTTTCAAGCGCATATTTCAATTTTTTTTGTGCATATAAAAACTTGCCCTGATTATTAATAATAGTTATTTTTTAATTTTTATTTAAAAATCATTTTTTAATAGTTATTGAAAAATATAATTCATAATAGTTAAAATTATGTATAATTTTTAAATTCATGAATATTTTATTTGGGTATTTTTTCTTTAAAATTTGATAAAAACAATATACGTATTTTTAATTAGGTTTCTAATATCATGTGAGGCTTGAGATGATGAAATTGTAATGATATTCGCAGTTAATTATTATGAAAAAATTATTATTATAATTATTATTTAATATATATCGCAGAATAATAATTATTTAAAATTTATATTTTTTTGCTCATCAATAATTTTTTTAATTAATTTTTAAAATATTACTTAAAAAATAATAGTTATGAGTAACTTATATTTTTGTATTATTCAATAATTATTAAAAATCAATTTTTTGTAATAATTCTTAAAAAGTGCCAATTTTTTGGATTTCGAAAATTATGATAATAATTATTTTGGGTCCTTGCTCAAAAGTATATAATTTAAATACAAATATTTCTGGGAAGGCTTTGCAGAAATTTGTGATTTAAACGGCGTTTGAATTGTAATTATGTTAGCTTAAACATGAATATTTTACAAATAAAAAATATTTTTTAAAAATGCATTTTAATGCAATTGCATTTTTTAAATGCATTTTTCTTTGAATATGCTATTCAAATGTGTTAATTTTTTAACATAAATGAAAAGTTCGGAATCTTTACATTAAAATAAAAATCTCAAATTTTTGGGACGCACTGCATAATTTCCCATTTTCTTCAACTAGTTTAAATTTTTTCATATAAAAATTATATTTTTCTGGTATTATGAGTATCTTTACATATATTATTAAAAAAATTTATTATGTTATTTTTTAAAAAATCCTAAAAAATAGTAAAACTTTATGTATTAGACTATTTATTGTTTTAAGTTATAATAAACAAAGCATTTTTAAATACACTTTTGAAAAATTAAAATTTAATAAATTCGCAACTAACAAAAATGCATCCAAATCTGCATTTATATTTTTAAAATATTATGGATAGAAGATGTGGTTTTTGAAATGCTGACTAAATTATACAAAAAATATAAAATGGCCTTTTAAATACTATTTAAATTACAGAAATCCATCAATAACTTCAAGAGATATGAATATTTAAAATTGCATACTTTTTATATTTTTTTAACTTTTATAAAAATTTTAAAGAAAATTTCAAAAACAAGAAAAATTTTTAATTTTATATGAAAAATTTTAAACATTTTTTTATAAAAATTGGATTATGCATATAAGATTTTCGCGTCCCAAAAATTTGACACTTTTACTTTAATGTAAACATTCCAAAGTTTTCATTTATGTTAAAAAATTAACAAATTTTAATAGCATATTTAAAGAAAAATGCATTTGAAAAATGCAATTGCGTTAAAATGTATTTTTTAAAAACTTTTTTTATTTTTATTTTGTTCCTCGTAAAGCTGCCATATGCGAAATTTTAAGGCCGTTTAAATCATTAAAATTCACAAAGTCTTTCCAGAGATATTGCTATTCAAAATTACATACTTTTGAAATTTTTTTGTTTTTTGAGAAAATTAAAAAGCGAAATTAAATCGCGAGTTTTTGCAATTTCACAAAACTGAAAACTGAAGTTAATAAAAGGCTTAATGGAATTTATGTATACAAATTTTTATCGAAATTGAAAGGCATCAAGTAAACAAATATACTTTTTCGGGCGTTCTTTCCTGGAATGTTCGATATATGTTTTTAAAGAAAATTTTATTTTAGAGAAGAAAGAGTGAATATACTTTTTCGGCCTAAAAAACACAAAAAGTCGTCATTTTTGCAATTTTCAAATACAAAATCGTTTAATTTTTGGACTCGGTAAAGATATCGACATCGAAATTAAATGAAATCGGTCGGAAACAATAGGATATATATGACAAAAACTGGACCAAGAACATGCAAAATTGGGGTACTTAAAAATTCAAATGCAAATAACTCAAAAACTATAAGAGATAAGTAGGACATGTAAGCATGTTTTTTCCTATAATAATGTATAAAAATATTTAAAATTGGACGAGATACAAAAATTTGGAAAGCGATTAAAAAATTTATATTTCAGAGGTACCCAAATTTGAGCCCCTTTAGCTCCGCCCCTGAGGGGTCTGTTTAGTCTCCTTTCCTACCGTTTGGCGACTAAAGTCGTCAAACGGTAACACTGATCGCTATATCACTATAAAAAAGTACTTTCATCACAACTCACAATTTTTGAGTTTTGACCAATATTTAAAGTTAATCTTTCTAAAGTTTATCTTTCTAAAATCTTAACATTTTGTCGCTTAGTAATTCCCACAAAATTGCATTTTAATTCAATTATCAATAATATTTAATGGGTGATATACGTTCCAGCATGCATACATATATTATTTTACTCAAACAAATTATTCTATCTTTAGTATTAATATGGGGTTTTTTAATTATTTATTTAATGTTTATTTTCATTGTATACGAATATAAAATTCATCATAATTGAAGTCAATATTTAGCCATCAATGTGCATACATAAATGTGTGTAAATGTATATGGGAAATTACCAATGCGGTGTAATTTATAATTCAACATTAATACGCAAAATTATTGAATAAATTATAAATGATAATATAATTTAGAATATTCGCTGTGCTATCAACATCCTTTGTTGTTCAATGCAAAAAGGATATGAGTTGTATTTTAAACGAATGCAAATGAATTATTTACCTTTTTTGGAAACCAAATGTTATCTGTTTATATAAATTTTTATGTTTAGTATGTTAGAGTGTCCCATGGTAACGATTTTTTTGCGATTTCGATGTAAGAAAACGATGCGATCTATATTCAAATTATGGAATAAAAATAAATCGATTACTGGCAAATATAACTGTTTTCAAGAACTATATTATCTTAACTTGCATGATGATCTTTATATATTCTAGTAGTGAAGCTGCGACAATATTATAAAATAATACAAAAGACCTTTCTATTTATGGTTAAAAATTATCTTTTTACTAGTGATTTAAAATCTCAATAAAACGAAACTTTTTAATATTTTACCCATGTAAGAAACAAAGTTATGGAATTTTTAACAATTTTACAAAAACAAAATATCAATTTTTTATGATGTACTAAAATTACGGTCTATGTACCAAAGTTTGTTTCGAAAAAATTTTGTTTATATTTTTTTCATAAAAAGCTCGAGTTTTTTTACCCATTTCGAGACAAAACTGAAAACTTTTGTTTGTAACAAAATGTTCTAGACTCGCGATTTTCAATCGCTGTTAGGAAACTGAAGATCAATTTTTTATTTTTTTTTTTCATATTCATCTAATTTTTTTATCGGGATACTCTAATGTACATATTTACATACCAACAAACTTATATGTAGGTATATAATTATATCCTTATATTGCAATGATTCTTTTGACGGCGTCACTTTTATAATTCAGAATAAATTGTGCATTAAATTTATTCAATTATGTAATATTACAGGTAGTTTTTATTATAGATAAAACAAAAATGAAACGGAACTCTTAAAAGTCTTCATAAAATATTTCTGCGATATATTGTAATTATATTCATGTATAAATCTTAAATAATAAATTATTTTATTACATTAAATGTCATTACTTTATTGCTAGCTTTTTTAGAATCGTTAAATGAGGTCTAGTTTTTGGCAAATATTATATAACTTAGTTGACCATTTTATTTCTGGCAAATGAGCATCGTTCTGATTTTACTTCAATACGCAATAATTGCATTTAGTTTATTTTTATTTTAAAATTTGTTACAATTTTTCAAAAATTATATAATAAACGTAATTAAAAATTCTATAAATATCTGTAATGAACGCTTTATGATAAATTTATCATAATTACAAAAATCAACATTTCAGTGGGAAGAGTAATTATTAGATTCTACTGTAGGGGTTTTTGTTGCAGAGATGTTTGAAAAAAATCCTAATAAATAAAAAGAGAATCATATTAATTTTCCCATAAGATTTTTAAAGGTGGGAGGTATCACATATTACAAGCATATTTTTCAATTTCTTAATTTATATTGCTCCTATTATAAAAACGATAATATTAAATCAAATTAAATGAAAAAATGTATGTAATTATTTTAATTAATTTAATCATATAAATGATTGAACTTTTAACATAAATACAATAAAAATCATTAATTGTATTAACTAAATCAATTATGGGATATCTAGCTTTTGGTACTTCCATCTACAAAAGAGTAGAATTATGTTTATTTTAAACTACATATGTATGTGTTTGCAAATATATATTTATTATTATATCCAGCGTTGCCAATTTAGCGCTTTTCGCGCTAGATTCAGCGCTTTTCAGCAACCCTAAAGTCGCATTTTTTTACATCAGCGCTTTTTCTTGAAAAGGCGCTGAATTGGCGCGTTTGTTTTAGTTGCAGATTTTAATCATGTTTTCTAAATTTGTCTGAATTTGAAATGTAGAAACTTTATTTTTTTTTATTATTATATATACTTAATATAGAAAAAGGCGTATTTTATTTATTTTATAGAATTTTTTTTATGAAAATAATTTTTGTGAAACATTCACATATCAAAATACTATATGTTATTGTGTTGGAAAGCTCTTATTTTAAATTGTGACCCAAATGTTCCAAACAAAGATGGATGGAATGAAAATGAAAAATTGCAATATCTAATTATTTCCAAAAGTGGTTTTTGTAATAAGCCTACCCCGTCAAAAACATTATCTCAAATTTCCAATTATTTAAAAATAATCCTGCCAGATGAAGAACTTTAAAAGACATATTTTTTTTAGTTTTTTTTTTTTTTTTTTTTTTTTTTTTTCAGAAATCTATTGAAATATTAATTTTTGTTATTTAAAGCACCAATTATAGCATTAATTTATTCAAATTTTAAATTACTGAAAAAAATCCCTATCTAAGATAACTTACTAAGGCGTAGAAAAGTGCCGAAATAAAAGTTAGAATTAGTTTCGGTACTTGTTTTGAATTAAAAGTTTCTTAGGTTTTATTCGGTATTTTCCTTCTCCTGTAAAATTACGAAAAGAGCAGCCATCGATATGTATTCTGTATTTCTATTTATTTTATTTTCATACAGGATTTGGCCACTGAGTGAGCAGTATAATGCTGGGCCTAAGACTTTCATACTTTAATTTAACATATTTTTAATTTTAAAAGCTTTTAACTAAAAGTTATTATCAAATGTATAACCTCTCTTTGTCCCTTAAATATTGTTTTTATAAAACGTTAATGTTCAATATTGCATATTACTACCAAATATTTGCACATGAACTTAAAATAACAAATATATATGTAATAAGTTGTTTTGCTCTTAATAGAAAATACATATTTAACTAAAAGATAAAAACAAATTTTATTCAAATATAATTTAGCGCGTTTTTAAGTGATGGCCGGCGCGTTTTGCTTCAAAAAAGTTGACAACACTGATTATATCTCTCCGAAATGTTTCATTCAAACAACAAATAGCCCAAATAACGTATATGATATGATGATGGTCAAAAACAAAATTTGACCATAAAATACATATTGATTTTATAAATTTGTAAAAGCATAAGATCAATAAACATGTTAGATTTTCTTCAAATATACGAATATATACATACCGAATAAATCCAAATATTTCAATATTGAGATCCCTTATTCAGAAGTACTTGGAAACGATAATGAACTCGTTAAGCTGCACAGACAAAAATATTTCAAATATTTTTTATTTTATTATTATTATTTTTAATAAAATTATTAACTAACTTTATATATACTTTATATTATTAATATTGAATACAATTGGGGTTATTGTATAAAAAAATCTTTTGCTACAGATGATGGCAGAGGGGGATTATATTAGCTGAAAGGGGGCCAATCTGTAATGAAAGTTTTAATTATAATTACTCGGTTTGAGCAATTATAATTATGGGGTTGAGAACAAGAAAAGTGAATGGTTAGAACTTGGTTGGTTTCTCTGGTTCTTATGCATAAATGCTCACCTTTATTTTCAGGAATATTTTATAAAGACAGAGGTAAATATTTCAGGCTTTTTTTTTTCAATCAATTTATACAATTTATTTCAGATTTATTCAGGTAAGTATAACTTTATGGTAATTATAACTTAGAATAAGGGTAAGTTTTAACGGTAAGTTTTGGGTTAAAAGAAAGTGTTAAGTGACGTTCTCGGTGGGTTTTTGAAAAGTGAATTTCTTTTGTACAACACGAAAGTTCACAAGTTAATAATAATTCCAATATTATATTTTTTTGGAGTTGCCACATTAAGGGAAGTTACACTTAACAAAAATATATTTTACTTATATTAATAATAATTAATATAAAAATTATAATTGAAATTTATAATTTAAGTGTCCAATTAGATTGGACATGGCGCCGGCCTTAGCATTAGGCACGAGCTGTTGGGTTATCTTGAGCGCATAGTACGTGGGCCAATGATCGTATTGCTTCCACTATTATTCTAGCATCTGGTGTTGAAGATAAGGTTGCTTGTAGGTTGGTTTGTTGGGTAGATGGCTGTTTATTAGCTTCTTGTGGTAGGTCTTACCTTTTACGCTGACGTGATCTGTTAGTTTCCCGTCCTCTAACCTGGCGAGTACGTTTACGATGTGGGTGCAGTAGCGTATGATGGTACCTGTCACAGGTGTCCATTGATGGGCAGGCTCTTAAATCGTGGCTTCTTGCTAAGCAATTCAAGCAGTACCTGTATCTTTCCACGACTTCTTCCCTTCGTTTGATGCTCATTCTGAGGAATTTGCGACAGAATCTCAGTGCGTGGAAGCTGTTACACAATGCACACTGGTAGGTGTCTGGGTCTCGTCTCCTTGTATGGATGATGGCTTGGCTTTGACGGCCTTGCGTAGTGCGAGTGGCTTCGAGTCTTCTGTTATTCCTAGATAGAAAAAATTAATTTGTTAAATAAATTAACTTTTAAATGATGAAGATTATATACGAATGAGTGTAATGAGTGATTTATTATTAACAATATAAGTAACAAATTTAATACGTGTAAAGTTAGTATATGCTTAAATAAGGAGAGGAAATGAATTAATATGAGCTACATGTGATTAATATTAGTTTTCTTCGCAGAGAGAGGTGAAAAAAGGAGATTGTATTAAGATTTGCATAGAGGTTTTTCTTCATTTTCGCAAGGAAGTAGACACAACTTAACAATAGGACGAGTTATGATTCCGGTAGCTATGCGTACATCAGCTGTTCGAGTGTTATTGTCTGAACCCGGAAAAGTTTTTTCTACTCTTCCTAAACGCCATTCGTGGGGTGGTAGCAAATCATCCAATACAACTACCAGATCCCCAACTTGAATATTTGGCGCTTGGTTCCTCCATTTATAGCGCTTGTGCAGAGATTTGAGATAATCTTCTTTCCATCGTATGGCAAACTGATGGTGAATTGCTTTTAACTTCTCCCATCTGTTTATGAGGGACATATCCTGAAAACTTTGTTCTGGAAATGCCATTAAGGGAGCGCCTCTTAAAAAATGACCTGGAGTTAAGGCAGTTAGATCGGTGGGATCTTCAGATAGCGCTGATATTGGGCGAGAATTAAGGACTCCCTCGATTCTGGCTAAGACAGTAGCGAATTCTTCAAAAGTGAATTTTTGAGAACCGGCAACTCGCTTGAAATGAAATTTAAAGCTTTTAACAGCAGCTTCCCATAAGCCGCCCATGTGAGGAGCATGCGGTGGTATAAATTTCCATTCGAACCCATGAGTAATATACTTTTGAGCTATGTCTTGAGCTATATTCTTAACAAAAATAGAAAACTCCTGTTCAAGTGCTCTACAGCAACCGAGAAAATTTCTGCCATTATCAGTTACTACCCTTTGGGGTAGTCCTCGCCTCCCAACAAAACGACTAAATGCAGCTTCAAACGATGCCGAGGACAAATCTGAGCAGGGTTCTAAATGTACAGCTTTCGTGCTAAAACATACAAAAACACTGGCGTAACCTTTAACATATGGGGAATTTCTCAATGTGGATGTTTTTAACTCGAATGGCCCAGCAAAATCAATGCCTGTTATTTGAAACGGTAACGATAAGTTACATCTTTCTGGAGGTAAGGGTGCCATTATTTGTGAACATGGCTGTTGTTTGTATACTATGCAAACTTTGCAGTTACGTATTATCTTTTTAATACGGGGTTTAAGTCTGAATATGAAATATTCAGTTTGTACTATTCCGAACATTTGACTACATTCAGCATGATAGAGAAATTTGTGCAAATGAGTGAGATACAACTGACAAAATCTTGAGTTTCCTGGAAGAATGATGGGATAGCGTTCTCCATAAGAAAGGGAAGATTGAGTTAATCTACCATTTACTCTTAGAATTGAGTTCGGATCAAGAAATGGATTTAAAGTTTTAAGAGGACTTTTATTGAAAATAGTTTGTGAGTTTATTAGAAGATGATATTCTTCAGAATAGAAACTTTTCTGGGCTAAAATAATCAGTCGACATTTTACAAAGTTCATTTCTTGCTGAGTTAAATCGCACTGAGTTGTAATGTATGTTTTCTGTCTCAATCTTTTTATCGAGTTATTAAAGAATCTAAAAATGTAGCAAATGACGCGTAAAGCTTTGGTGTATGAGGAAAAGTTGTACAAAATATCATTTTGTTCAACGTTAATGAGTAGGGATTGCGTTTCTATTGGCTTTGAGATAGAGTGTAGGGGATTTCGTTTAGGCCATGAAGACGGCGGATTAGTTAACCACGCGGGTCCATGCCACCAAAGCGAATTATTCACAAGCTCTTGTGAACTGCAACCACGAGTTCCGAGATCTGCTGGGTTGTCGTGACTTGGGACATGTCTCCAAACTGCCTCTGGTGCCAAAAGATGAATTTGAGCAATTCTATTTGCAACATATGTCTCCCAGGTTGAGGGGTGCTTGGAAAGCCATCCAAGGACTATGGATGAATCTGTCCATAAGTATGTTTCCATACTCTTGAATTTTAGAGTAGACTTCACATACTTTAGTAGTTTTGCTAAAAGAAATTGAGTTCTAGTCTTGGAAGACATACTGTTTGAATGGGAGCAACTTTACATTTTGCTATCAATAAATTTGTAAAGGATGTATGCGTATGAGTTTGACACCTTATAAATATTGTTGCGCAGTATGCAGATTTCGAGGCGTCTGAGAATCCATGAATTTGAATCGTGTCTGAAGGTGTATACTGTAACCAACGGGGTATAGAAATAGTTTCTACTTTTGAAAAATCTTGAGCAAGAGTGTTCCATTTTTGAAGAGAATCCTGAGAAACTTCATCATCCCATTGTAAGCCTTCTAACCATAAATGTTGCATCAAAATTTTTGCTCTGATGACTATAAGAGCCAGCCATCCAGCGGGATCAAACAATTTCGCAACTGCTGAGAGAATTTGTCGTTTTGTGATCTTTGAAACTTGAGCAATTTCAGAGAAATTATATGTGAATGAGTCATTGAGCGCATTCCATTTGATACCAAGTGTTTTAGTAGAACTAGTTTCATGGAATCGGAGAAAATCCATATCATATAGATCATCTTTTGGTAAATGAGAAAGAAGTTTGGGATTATTTGCAGTAATCTTTTTCAATGGGAATCCTGCCGAACTTAATGCTTTTTTAAGTTGAATTTGCGAATCAAGAGTTTCTTCTATGGTATAGCCCCCAGACAGAATGTCATCAACATATGTTTCCGTACGGAGAATTGATGATGCTTTCGGATATTTAGATTCAATATCTGTTGCAAGTTGCAAAAGGGTACGTATTGCGAGAAATGGGGCACAGTTTACACCAAAAGTGACAGTTTTAAGCTGAAAATCTTTTAGAGGGCTATCTGGTTGGATTTGAAACAAAATCTTTTGATATGGTCTATCATCTGGATGTATGAGTATTTGACGATACATTTTTTGTATGTCGCCACTAAATACGAATCGGTATTTTCTCCAATTGAGTATTGTTGAGATTAAATCATTTTGTAGAGTAGGACCAGTATAAAGAACATCGTTTAATGAAAATTTAGATTTTGTTTTTCTCGAGGCGTTAAATACTACCCTCACTTTAGTAGTTTTGTGTTCTGGGCGCACAACTGCGTGATGAGGTAAATAATACGAGTAATATTTGCCCTGAGACACTGTTTCTTGACAGTTAGATTCTTCCATATGATCTAAAGACAAATATTCTTCCAGAACTGAATTATATTGGGAGTGGAGTTCTGGGTCTTTTGTCAATGTTTTTTCCATTCTGGAATATTGCGCAAGAGCAACAAATCGTGACGATCCAAGGAAGATTTCTTTGGGAAATTCGGGTTTAAATGGTAATCTAACTATGTATCTACCATTTTTATGGAGGGTAGTTGTTTTGTTAGTGATTTAAAATCTCAATAAAACGAAACTTTTTAATATTTTACCCATGTAAGAAACAAAGTTATGGAATTTTTAACAATTTTACAAAAACAAAATATCAATTTTTTATGATGTACTAAAATTACGGTCTATGTACCAAAGTTTGTTTCGAAAAAATTTTGTTTATATTTTTTTCATAAAAAGCTCGAGTTTTTTTACCCATTTCGAGACAAAACTGAAAACTTTTGTTTGTAACAAAATGTTCTAGACTCGCGATTTTCAATCGCTGTTAGGAAACTGAAGATCAATTTTTTATTTTTTTTTTTTCATATTCATCTAATTTTTTTATCGGGATACTCTAATGTACATATTTACATACCAACAAACTTATATGTAGGTATATAATTATATCCTTATATTGCAATGATTCTTTTGACGGCGTCACTTTTATAATTCAGAATAAATTGTGCATTAAATTTATTCAATTATGTAATATTACAGGTAGTTTTTATTATAGACAAAACAAAAATGAAACGGAACTCTTAAAAGTCTTCATAAAATATTTCTGCGATATATTGTAATTATATTCATGTATAAATCTTAAATAATAAATTATTTTATTACATTAAATGTCATTACTTTATTGCTAGCTTTTTTAGAATCGTTAAATGAGGTCTAGTTTTTGGCAAATATTATATAACTTAGTTGACCATTTTATTTCTGGCAAATGAGCATCGTTCTGATTTTACTTCAATACGCAATAATTGCATTTAGTTTATTTTTATTTTAAAATTTGTTACAATTTTTCAAAAATTATATAATAAACGTAATTAAAAATTCTATAAATATCTGTAATGAACGCTTTATGATAAATTTATCATAATTACAAAAATCAACATTTCAGTGGGAAGAGTAATTATTAGATTCTACTGTAGGGGTTTTTGTTGCAGAGATGTTTGAAAAAAATCCTAATAAATAAAAAGAGAATCATATTAATTTTCCCATAAGATTTTTAAAGGTGGGAGGTATCACATATTACAAGCATATTTTTCAATTTCTTAATTTATATTGCTCCTATTATAAAAACGATAATATTAAATCAAATTAAATGAAAAAATGTATGTAATTATTTTAATTAATTTAATCATATAAATGATTGAACTTTTAACATAAATACAATAAAAATCATTAATTGTATTAACTAAATCAATTATGGGATATCTAGCTTTTGGTACTTCCATCTACAAAAGAGTAGAATTATGTTTATTTTAAACTACATATGTATGTGTTTGCAAATATATATTTATTATTATATCCAGCGTTGCCAATTTAGCGCTTTTCGCGCTAGATTCAGCGCTTTTCAGCAACCCTAAAGTCGCATTTTTTTACATCAGCGCTTTTTCTTGAAAAGGCGCTGAATTGGCGCGTTTGTTTTAGTTGCAGATTTTAATCATGTTTTCTAAATTTGTCTGAATTTGAAATGTAGAAACTTTATTTTTTTTTATTATTATATATACTTAATATAGAAAAAGGCGTATTTTATTTATTTTATAGAATTTTTTTTATGAAAATAATTTTTGTGAAACATTCACATATCAAAATACTATATGTTATTGTGTTGGAAAGCTCTTATTTTAAATTGTGACCCAAATGTTCCAAACAAAGATGGATGGAATGAAAATGAAAAATTGCAATATCTAATTATTTCCAAAAGTGGTTTTTGTAATAAGCCTACCCCGTCAAAAACATTATCTCAAATTTCCAATTATTTAAAAATAATCCTGCCAGATGAAGAACTTTAAAAGACATATTTTTTTTAGTTTTTTTTTTTTTTTTTTTTTTTTTTTTTTTCAGAAATCTATTGAAATATTAATTTTTGTTATTTAAAGCACCAATTATAGCATTAATTTATTCAAATTTTAAATTACTGAAAAAAATCCCTATCTAAGATAACTTACTAAGGCGTAGAAAAGTGCCGAAATAAAAGTTAGAATTAGTTTCGGTACTTGTTTTGAATTAAAAGTTTCTTAGGTTTTATTCGGTATTTTCCTTCTCCTGTAAAATTACGAAAAGAGCAGCCATCGATATGTATTCTGTATTTCTATTTATTTTATTTTCATACAGGATTTGGCCACTGAGTGAGCAGTATAATGCTGGGCCTAAGACTTTCATACTTTAATTTAACATATTTTTAATTTTAAAAGCTTTTAACTAAAAGTTATTATCAAATGTATAACCTCTCTTTGTCCCTTAAATATTGTTTTTATAAAACGTTAATGTTCAATATTGCATATTACTACCAAATATTTGCACATGAACTTAAAATAACAAATATATATGTAATAAGTTGTTTTGCTCTTAATAGAAAATACATATTTAACTAAAAGATAAAAACAAATTTTATTCAAATATAATTTAGCGCGTTTTTAAGTGATGGCCGGCGCGTTTTGCTTCAAAAAAGTTGACAACACTGATTATATCTCTCCGAAATGTTTCATTCAAACAACAAATAGCCCAAATAACGTATATGATATGATGATGGTCAAAAACAAAATTTGACCATAAAATACATATTGATTTTATAAATTTGTAAAAGCATAAGATCAATAAACATGTTAGATTTTCTTCAAATATACGAATATATACATACCGAATAAATCCAAATATTTCAATATTGAGATCCCTTATTCAGAAGTACTTGGAAACGATAATGAACTCGTTAAGCTGCACAGACAAAAATATTTCAAATATTTTTTATTTTATTATTATTATTTTTAATAAAATTATTAACTAACTTTATATATACTTTATATTATTAATATTGAATACAATTGGGGTTATTGTATAAAAAAATCTTTTGCTACAGATGATGGCAGAGGGGGATTATATTAGCTGAAAGGGGGCCAATCTGTAATGAAAGTTTTAATTATAATTACTCGGTTTGAGCAATTATAATTATGGGGTTGAGAACAAGAAAAGTGAATGGTTAGAACTTGGTTGGTTTCTCTGGTTCTTATGCATAAATGCTCACCTTTATTTTCAGGAATATTTTATAAAGACAGAGGTAAATATTTCAGGCTTTTTTTTTTCAATCAATTTATACAATTTATTTCAGATTTATTCAGGTAAGTATAACTTTATGGTAATTATAACTTAGAATAAGGGTAAGTTTTAACGGTAAGTTTTGGGTTAAAAGAAAGTGTTAAGTGACGTTCTCGGTGGGTTTTTGAAAAGTGAATTTCTTTTGTACAACACGAAAGTTCACAAGTTAATAATAATTCCAATATTATATTTTTTTGGAGTTGCCACATTAAGGGAAGTTACACTTAACAAAAATATATTTTACTTATATTAATAATAATTAATATAAAAATTATAATTGAAATTTATAATTTAAGTGTCCAATTAGATTGGACATGGCGCCGGCCTTAGCATTAGGCACGAGCTGTTGGGTTATCTTGAGCGCATAGTACGTGGGCCAATGATCGTATTGCTTCCACTATTATTCTAGCATCTGGTGTTGAAGATAAGGTTGCTTGTAGGTTGGTTTGTTGGGTAGATGGCTGTTTATTAGCTTCTTGTGGTAGGTCTTACCTTTTACGCTGACGTGATCTGTTAGTTTCCCGTCCTCTAACCTGGCGAGTACGTTTACGATGTGGGTGCAGTAGCGTATGATGGTACCTGTCACAGGTGTCCATTGATGGGCAGGCTCTTAAATCGTGGCTTCTTGCTAAGCAATTCAAGCAGTACCTGTATCTTTCCACGACTTCTTCCCTTCGTTTGATGCTCATTCTGAGGAATTTGCGACAGAATCTCAGTGCGTGGAAGCTGTTACACAATGCACACTGGTAGGTGTCTGGGTCTCGTCTCCTTGTATGGATGATGGCTTGGCTTTGACGGCCTTGCGTAGTGCGAGTGGCTTCGAGTCTTCTGTTATTCCTAGAGAGAAAAAATTAATTTGTTAAATAAATTAACTTTTAAATGATGAAGATTATATACGAATGAGTGTAATGAGTGATTTATTATTAACAATATAAGTAACAAATTTAATACGTGTAAAGTTAGTATATGCTTAAATAAGGAGAGGAAATGAATTAATATGAGCTACATGTGATTAATATTAGTTTTCTTCGCAGAGAGAGGTGAAAAAAGGAGATTGTATTAAGATTTGCATAGAGGTTTTTCTTCATTTTCGCAAGGAAGTAGACACAACTTAACAATAGGACGAGTTATGATTCCGGTAGCTATGCGTACATCAGCTGTTCGAGTGTTATTGTCTGAACCCGGAAAAGTTTTTTCTACTCTTCCTAAACGCCATTCGTGGGGTGGTAGCAAATCATCCAATACAACTACCAGATCCCCAACTTGAATATTTGGCGCTTGGTTCCTCCATTTATAGCGCTTGTGCAGAGATTTGAGATAATCTTCTTTCCATCGTATGGCAAACTGATGGTGAATTGCTTTTAACTTCTCCCATCTGTTTATGAGGGACATATCCTGAAAACTTTGTTCTGGAAATGCCATTAAGGGAGCGCCTCTTAAAAAATGACCTGGAGTTAAGGCAGTTAGATCGGTGGGATCTTCAGATAGCGCTGATATTGGGCGAGAATTAAGGACTCCCTCGATTCTGGCTAAGACAGTAGCGAATTCTTCAAAAGTGAATTTTTGAGAACCGGCAACTCGCTTGAAATGAAATTTAAAGCTTTTAACAGCAGCTTCCCATAAGCCGCCCATGTGAGGAGCATGCGGTGGTATAAATTTCCATTCGAACCCATGAGTAATATACTTTTGAGCTATGTCTTGAGCTATATTCTTAACAAAAATAGAAAACTCCTGTTCAAGTGCTCTACAGCAACCGAGAAAATTTCTGCCATTATCAGTTACTACCCTTTGGGGTAGTCCTCGCCTCCCAACAAAACGACTAAATGCAGCTTCAAACGATGCCGAGGACAAATCTGAGCAGGGTTCTAAATGTACAGCTTTCGTGCTAAAACATACAAAAACACTGGCGTAACCTTTAACATATGGGGAATTTCTCAATGTGGATGTTTTTAACTCGAATGGCCCAGCAAAATCAATGCCTGTTATTTGAAACGGTAACGATAAGTTACATCTTTCTGGAGGTAAGGGTGCCATTATTTGTGAACATGGCTGTTGTTTGTATACTATGCAAACTTTGCAGTTACGTATTATCTTTTTAATACGGGGTTTAAGTCTGAATATGAAATATTCAGTTTGTACTATTCCGAACATTTGACTACATTCAGCATGATAGAGAAATTTGTGCAAATGAGTGAGATACAACTGACAAAATCTTGAGTTTCCTGGAAGAATGATGGGATAGCGTTCTCCATAAGAAAGGGAAGATTGAGTTAATCTACCATTTACTCTTAGAATTGAGTTCGGATCAAGAAATGGATTTAAAGTTTTAAGAGGACTTTTATTGAAAATAGTTTGTGAGTTTATTAGAAGATGATATTCTTCAGAATAGAAACTTTTCTGGGCTAAAATAATCAGTCGACATTTTACAAAGTTCATTTCTTGCTGAGTTAAATCGCACTGAGTTGTAATGTATGTTTTCTGTCTCAATCTTTTTATCGAGTTATTAAAGAATCTAAAAATGTAGCAAATGACGCGTAAAGCTTTGGTGTATGAGGAAAAGTTGTACAAAATATCATTTTGTTCAACGTTAATGAGTAGGGATTGCGTTTCTATTGGCTTTGAGATAGAGTGTAGGGGATTTCGTTTAGGCCATGAAGACGGCGGATTAGTTAACCACGCGGGTCCATGCCACCAAAGCGAATTATTCACAAGCTCTTGTGAACTGCAACCACGAGTTCCGAGATCTGCTGGGTTGTCGTGACTTGGGACATGTCTCCAAACTGCCTCTGGTGCCAAAAGATGAATTTGAGCAATTCTATTTGCAACATATGTCTCCCAGGTTGAGGGGTGCTTGGAAAGCCATCCAAGGACTATGGATGAATCTGTCCATAAGTATGTTTCCATACTCTTGAATTTTAGAGTAGACTTCACATACTTTAGTAGTTTTGCTAAAAGAAATTGAGTTCTAGTCTTGGAAGACATACTGTTTGAATGGGAGCAACTTTACATTTTGCTATCAATAAATTTGTAAAGGATGTATGCGTATGAGTTTGACACCTTATAAATATTGTTGCGCAGTATGCAGATTTCGAGGCGTCTGAGAATCCATGAATTTGAATCGTGTCTGAAGGTGTATACTGTAACCAACGGGGTATAGAAATAGTTTCTACTTTTGAAAAATCTTGAGCAAGAGTGTTCCATTTTTGAAGAGAATCCTGAGAAACTTCATCATCCCATTGTAAGCCTTCTAACCATAAATGTTGCATCAAAATTTTTGCTCTGATGACTATAAGAGCCAGCCATCCAGCGGGATCAAACAATTTCGCAACTGCTGAGAGAATTTGTCGTTTTGTGATCTTTGAAACTTGAGCAATTTCAGAGAAATTATATGTGAATGAGTCATTGAGCGCATTCCATTTGATACCAAGTGTTTTAGTAGAACTAGTTTCATGGAATCGGAGAAAATCCATATCATATAGATCATCTTTTGGTAAATGAGAAAGAAGTTTGGGATTATTTGCAGTAATCTTTTTCAATGGGAATCCTGCCGAACTTAATGCTTTTTTAAGTTGAATTTGCGAATCAAGAGTTTCTTCTATGGTATAGCCCCCAGACAGAATGTCATCAACATATGTTTCCGTACGGAGAATTGATGATGCTTTCGGATATTTAGATTCAATATCTGTTGCAAGTTGCAAAAGGGTACGTATTGCGAGAAATGGGGCACAGTTTACACCAAAAGTGACAGTTTTAAGCTGAAAATCTTTTAGAGGGCTATCTGGTTGGATTTGAAACAAAATCTTTTGATATGGTCTATCATCTGGATGTATGAGTATTTGACGATACATTTTTTGTATGTCGCCACTAAATACGAATCGGTATTTTCTCCAATTGAGTATTGTTGAGATTAAATCATTTTGTAGAGTAGGACCAGTATAAAGAACATCGTTTAATGAAAATTTAGATTTTGTTTTTCTCGAGGCGTTAAATACTACCCTCACTTTAGTAGTTTTGTGTTCTGGGCGCACAACTGCGTGATGAGGTAAATAATACGAGTAATATTTGCCCTGAGACACTGTTTCTTGACAGTTAGATTCTTCCATATGATCTAAAGACAAATATTCTTCCAGAACTGAATTATATTGGGAGTGGAGTTCTGGGTCTTTTGTCAATGTTTTTTCCATTCTGGAATATTGCGCAAGAGCAACAAATCGTGACGATCCAAGGAAGATTTCTTTGGGAAATTCGGGTTTAAATGGTAATCTAACTATGTATCTACCATTTTTATGGAGGGTAGTTGTTTGGGTATAGAAATTCTCACAATATTCATCTTCAGCTGTGATTATGGGAATAGATGGAATTTCTTCTTGCTCCCAAAACTTTTTCAACAGATTATTGAGTTCGGAGTTTTCAGTTGTTTTAACTTCAGTTGTGAAGGCTTGAAGTGACTCTGTTTTCATAGGACCACTAAGTACCCATCCAAATATAGTGTTATATGCCGATGTCCTACCACAAATGTTTTTCTTAATGCCACAAAGATTTATAAAATGCTCGTAATCGTTGCCTAAAATCAAATCTATTTGGGAAGATTTGTTAAAATTTGGGTCGGCTAGATCTAAATCTTCAAGATCTTTTGTATCAGGGATTTCAAACGAATACGTTGGGAGTCGCTTAGTTAATTTTGGCAAGACTATGGCTTTTAAAGGGATCCTTGTATTTGTTCTTTTGGCATACAATGTTAATTCACATTCTTTACTTGCAGCTTGTTATTGACCACCAATACCTACTATTTCGAAATGAAAGTTCTGGTAAGGGAGCTTAAGACGATTTCTAACCCTTTCAGATAAAAATGTTCTTTGAGAACCAGGGTCAATTAAGGCTCGAATGGTGAATAATTCACCTCTACATTCTATTTGCATTAAAGCAGTCCGTAATAGAATATTTTCGTTGCTAGTAGAGTAATTGGCTTGAATATGTTTTGATGTACTTGGCTGCTCAGTTTGAATGTCAGTTTTATTACTATTTGGAGAAGAGTCTTGGAAATTAGTGGTCTTATTTAAAACATTTTGAGAAATTTCATTGTTATTGGTGGCATTTTGAGTCCTTTTCGGCATGTGCAATAGAGTGTGGTGGGATTTTTTACAATAGAGGCAAGTGTGTTTACTTTTACACTTTGCTTTAATGTGGGAATACCCTAAACAATTATTGCAATATTTATTTTTGAAAACAAAGTCCACTCTCTCTTGAACTGAAAAGGATCGAAACTTTGGGCAAGTTCTGATTGAATGTTCTTCATTACATAACTTGCAAGACAAAACTAAGTTTTCTTGTGATACATATGTTTGTATGTTTGGAGATTTAGTTAGAGATATGCTATCTTTTGAATTTCTAATACTTGTAAGGCGCTCTAAGGCTTCGTATCTATCTACGAGAAATTGTGACATTTGGGACCATTTCGGAAGCTCACGGGGGGATGTAAGCGATTGCTCCCATATGGCTAGTTTTAAATCTGGTAGTTTTGTGGAAATCAATCGTATGAGAATAGGATCCCAGCTTTCTACTGCAACCCCAAGAGTTTTAAGTGTAGCGAGAGAATCGTTTACAGACGACTGAATTCTTCTGATGGATTCACTGTTTTCATTTGTAGCAGGAGGAATGTCAAAGAGAATTTTTATTTGATTATCTACAAGAACACGTTTGTTCTCGTATCGGGATTTCAATGCATTCCAAGCGAGATCAAAATTATCATGGGAAAGGGGGTATCTTTTTACTATATCTCCTGCTTCACCTCTTGTTTTATTACGTAGGTGATACAACTTGGTGACGGGAGAGAGTTTTGAGTGATTAATGTACACTGCCGTGAACATATCACGAAACGAGGGCCATTGTTCGTAACTGCCTTTAAATATTTCGGTATCACAGGGAGGTAGTTTAATGCAATCAACTGCGTTATATGGCACTATGTTCTGCGCTGAAGCTTGATTTGGGACTGAATAACGAGATGTAGACTGAAACCCTGGCATATTCGACGTTTCTAATCGAGAAACTTTTAGTAAATCCATGATTTGGGAAGAACAGACATAATATGCGCTTACACACGCATCAAATTCGCTTTTAGCATGAACTTTAAATTCTGGTTCTACAGAATTATCTTGAGATAGCATTACATTTTGATAAGAAGTATCTACTTTAGCCCATCTTGTTTCTAAGTCTTTTAATTTGATTTCAAGAACTGACTCAGTTTGATCTACTTTTTCTACTTCTGTTTTATTGAATACATCACAGAACTGAAGCAAATGTTCACAATCGAAAAGAAAACGATCTTTGGGAGGATGGGAGGTTGAGCTATTGGAAGTAGTAGATGTATTGGATGTAGAAAGCATTTTGTAGTGAAATGAGACTAGGTTTAAAACAAATGTATTTTCTTTTCTTGTGAGGAGCAAGCAATTTTTAGTAACAGGACTGATTAGTTATGCCACTTAATACTTCTAGTATTAATAAGCTAAATAATAATTTTCAGTTTTTTATGATAGATATAAACTATAAGACGTTCCAAACTGAGTAAGTAAACTGAGAAAAAAATATATCAAATTTGAAATTTTTTTTTACTAAATTTCTAGATAGTTGTAACCTAGTTCACGGAATCCAAAATATGCTTACAAAATAGACTCAAAAGTTTAATGCAGAATATCCTATTAATTTATTTGAATGTTATTTTAATAATCACCTATAAAGTATGGATCGATTCAACAACTATTCAAGATAATTTATTTATTTTTCAATGTGTGATTTGTTGCAATTTTATTTGTAGAATTTATTTATTTATTATTATTTTTCTTATTTTACTGGAGAAAACTCTTTTTATTTATGAAATTATTTTCTTTTCCTTTTAATATAGGTATCTATAATAATAAAATATATTAATATAAATTCAATACATTTTTCCATATAACTTATGTAACAAATGTTTATTAGTTTCAATACATTCACGTGGTTGATTGAAATTTATATCATTTGAAGACAATATTTAATTTTCAAAATTTATTTTGATAAAATTAAAACGACCTAATGGTAACCCTTAATGAATTATGTATACAGTGATCTAGCCAGGAATGGAAACTTTTATAGTTTAAATTGGTGTAAAATTTTTATTGTGTTTTTTATTTTTTTTTTTTTTTATTATTTTTTAGCAATAACCAATCGTTGATAATTTTGTTAAATTTAGTTGAAATATGTAATCTCAATAGTATTATAGTAAATTATCGGTATTTTAAATATAACGTATAATATAATATTATTATAAGATGATTGAGAGAAATGTATAAATGACTTTTCTATCTCTGACGTGCCTTTTTTATTTTGTTTGCTTCTACGGGACAATTTCCTTATTCTCGATATTTGAAAAACAAGTGTCGTTTGCTTATTCTCTTCGTATGTTGTCTTAAGTCTTTCTCTTTCTTGTTTTTTTTTTTTTTTATTCCTTTCGCAACGATACTTTGTCTTTAGTTGAGCCGAAAACTCCTATTTTATATAATAAGTATGTACTTATATAGTGGACTGTATAATTTATGTTTTTTGCAATAAGAGAAAAACTATGACTAACAATATAAGAGCACTTGTTTTAGTTAATTAAATTCGAATTATTAAAGAGAAAAGAAAAAAAAAAAAAAACTTACTTGGTTAAAAGAAAGCGCGTAATCCAATTATACTTGGTAGTGGTTATTATAAGTTGTTACGAAACAGCCGAAGAAATAGCACTAAATCAATTTTAGTTGGTGGTTGAAATTATAATTCTCTCTTTATATTTATCTTCTCTTTATTTTATTTTCTTTATTACTTCTTCTCTTCTTTTTTTTTAACTTTTTTACACAAATTATGTTTTTTGTTTTTTCTGTATATTTTCTTGTTTTAATTTTATGATCTCAAGTATGTGAATAACTCACTGTTGCCAGATTTGACGATTTATCATCATTTTGACGATTTTTGGGTCTAAAAATGGCCTGTTGACGATTTGACGATTTTTACCCCCAATTTGACGATTTTTTCTAAAAGAACATTCAGAACTATTTTTAAAATTTTTTATATATTATTTTTTAAAAGTAAATTAGTTGGTACAAAAATATTAACAATTTAAATAAAAATCTTTTATTTCTTGCTAATTTAAATGGTTCATTTATTAGGAAGGATTTATGGGAACCAATATAATATTATTTTGTTACAAAATGGTAAATAAACCATACAAATGGCCTTAATACTTAAATAGACGAACTAAGAATACAAAGACATTTTTGATGAATTCATTCAAAATTAAATTTTGTATATATTGTAGATAGATTCACAAAAGAGCCTATGTGTTTTTTAAAACAAGGTAAGATAAATAACTTATTTTGGTTTGAAAGTCATAAAAAATTACTTGAAGTAACCCTCCATTTACGCGATACTTCATTTACGCAATTTCATTATAACGCGATTCTATTATTGACCATCCCAGCAGGCCGTGTCTTGCAGAAAATATCGACGATGTCTTGATGATTTGATAGACAGAGTATTCCTCTATTATCATCCACTTTCAGAATCTTTAATGGAGCGATGTGGAAAGAATTATTAATTGACATTTGACACGTCTATAAAAGTAGTTGTTGATGACATTGTCATGCAGCATGTCGTGTGTTTGGTTTAACTTACGACATTCTCGCTGGACATTTCACTCATGTTGTCATCGAAACATACATATATGTACGACAATTCAGTATATTTTGTTATTACAGTTACCGAAATGGGGTAAGATGACAATATAGGTGACTTTTAATCAAACTTGTCCTCTACATGCATTTTCTTGACGACAAATTTCGACGACATCATTGATGAAAGTGTCGTTAATGGACATGTGGCATGCTGGGATTTTTTGAAGTACGAGTTTGGTATAACGCGTATAAACAATAGTGACAAACTTTGAATTACGCAAATTGGAAAAAATTTATTGTAAAAATAGATTATTTAATGAAATAATGGCTACAAAATAAAAAAAAAAATGTAAATTATAAGCGAAGTGTTGCATAATTGCTTAAATAATTTTTAAGATTAGAAAAGGGGAAACGGCAAAATACGTAACAAGACTTTAATAAAAGTTCAGTAAGAACATTTCCAAAAACATGCATATTTAAATAAGTATGCATAAGTGTGTATACATATAATCAGATTGAATAGGTAATGTGTACTTGATTTTCATAATATGTCACCAATATAAAATTAATGTAATTTTTATTAATTTCTTTTCAATTAAAAATGTAATTTTTCATCAGAAAAATCATAAAATCTGTCCATTAACATATAAAATACGTAGTGTTTTATGTTGACGATTTTTTGACAATTTCAAATAGTTGATTTGACGATTTTGACGATTTTTTTCTCCAAATTTGACGATTTTTCACCAAATTTATCTGGCAACTATGGAATAACTAGAATAGGCCTGTATATATTTCTTGTATTTATTTATGTATTTATGTATGTTGAAATTTTGCTATGTACGTGAGTGAATATGTAAAAGAGCGGAGGTATGTAACTATATATGTAATTAACAGGGGAAAAATGTATGTACTTGATAAGTAATAAGAGGAAGAAAATAACGTTAGTTTTTGGAAATGATTATTTATTTTGAATCCCGCTATATATATATTTTATATATAGCACGATTTTTTGATTATGTATATATCTTCTTTTAGGTTAGGTTTTTATATTATAATAATACTTTTTTGTTTTTACTTTACATACACCATTTTGTTACTTTTTTCACTACTTTCAATTCTATATATTTTTCCCAAATGTGTTTGTTTTGTTGTTGTTTTTCTTTTTACAAATTTAATTAACCACGCTTATTGTTGTTTCTTTTGTTATTTATATACACTTTTCTCTATTATTACGTACTTACTGTTTGCCGGCTTTTATTGTACTGATGATCTTTCTTTATTTTTGCAAGATTTAACTCATATTATTTATTGATGACTTTTACGCTCACTTAATGTATTCCTTTTACAGATGATGTTTTGTCGAGAGGACCATGAATACAATTGGGGTTATTGTATAAAAAAATCTTTTGCTACAGATGATGGCAGAGGGGGATTATATTAGCTGAAAGGGGGCCAATCTGTAATGAAAGATTTAATTATAATTACTCGGTTTGAGCAATTATAATTATGGGGTTGAGAACAAGAAAAGTGAATGGTTAGAACTTGGTTGGTTTCTCTGGTTCTTATGCATAAATGCTCACCTTTATTTTCAGGAATATTTTATAAAGACAGAGGTAAATATTTCAGGCTTTTTTTTTCAATCAATTTATACAATTTATTTCAGATTTATTCAGGTAAGTATAACTTTATGGTAATTATAACTTAGAATAAGGGTAAGTTTTAACGGTAAGTTTTGGGTTAAAAGAAAGTGTTAAGTGACGTTCTCGGTGGGTTTTTGAAAAGTGAATTTCTTTTGTACAACACGAAAGTTCACAAGTTAATAATAATTCCAATATTATATTTTTTTTTCGGGTTTTAACGAAAACCGATATTAACAGCAATCTTTACAGAAGGCTACTAAATGGAGTTGCCACATTAAGGGAAGTTACACTTAACAAAAATATATTTTACTTATATTAATAATAATTAATATAAAAATTATAATTGAAATTTATAATTTAAGTGTCCAATTAGATTGGACAAATATAATTAACTTCCTAATTTATAGAAATCATAAATTCTCGACAAACATACCAACGATTGCAGATACTTTTGAACATTTTCTAAGTGATCTTAAATTTTTCGGACAGATTTTTCCAAAATTATTTTAAAATTGTCTTTATTTTTAGGTAATTAACTTCTGACTAAGGACTATACCATCCTTTAACAATTTCCATTCCTTTTTCCAAACTATAGTGACGATGTACCATTTTAAACCATAAACATTTAAATGTCATCTTGGCTCTTAATGATTTTTTAATAATTTTTGTCACTATTTTTAGATTTTTGCAACTTATTACAGTTGAGTTTGTATCAAAAGATTTTACAATATCTTATAGACAAGATTTTGGATCATCTTTAGCAAAGTTAAGCGTAAATAATTGATTTTTTTAAAGCTGTGTAAATAATTATGAAGTATAAAAAATGTGTGTAAATACTTTTGAATTAAAAAATGGGTATGAATTTTTCTTTCAATATCAGGAATAAATACAGCGATTTTTTCAGAAATGAGCACATTCTACTCTACACATTTCAGGCTGTACAACAACAAAAGTACTTTTTTAAAATATTTTATAACAACACAATTATTTGACTTCTTTTCCAAATTTTCGAAAAATTTTAAAATGTGTAAATATATTTGACTATGACTGTATATATAAAAAAAGCAATAATAATAAAATTAATTTTTCTAGTTAATTAGTATTATCATTTTGATGATTGGAGCAAAATCAAGCAAAATTTAATTAATATAACCAATTTCGTAATTGAAGTTCATTTTTATATTTTCTGAACAATACCTGTACAAAATGTTTTATAGTTAAATTGAACTAATAATATGGAAATAATCTATTTACTTATTTCTCAAATATTTTAAAAGTTTTAACACTCATTTCCATAAAATACATGGATGGCTACAAATGTAGTAGGTATATGTGATAAATGCAGACAGTGATCTGAAAAATATATTTATATATGTCACATTATAATACTGTGAGCGTCAAAAAGAAGTAATCAACAAGTATTCTGCAAAATAAAGTTATTTTATATTTAGATTAAAAATGCTATATAGAAAAGATTAATGCACATTTGTTTGGTAACTAACTAAATATGGATTTCATAAGAAAAAAGTTTTAAAATAGCAGCACATTAAAAAATAATGCACTTTTTGTGAATAAATATCTTTTTTTACGCGTCAAAAAAAAGTAAACAGTTTTATAATTAAATGCAAAAAACATTTACTGAAGTATGTATGGAACAGAAACCAAAGAAAAATTCTTTCTTTTCTTTCATTTACTGAAGTAGGAATGAAATGGAAAGGAATGATTTTTTTTTTTTTTTTTTTTTTGTGAAACAATAAAGTCTATTGAATGGTTAAGCATTTTTTATTTAGTTACTTTGAACATACCACATTTGTGTATTACTTAAATTTTTTTATGAAATTACTGATTCCTGAAGCCTCCAAACATCCTCAGACCATTACCGAGTCTCGATCATGTATAACTATCTCAAACACACGTGTGATATTGACGCATTTATTTTTCGTGTTTTTTTTTTGCATTAAATATTTAAATTTACTTTCGTCATTGAGTAAAACGGTTTCCTGGAAGGTTTAACACTAATTTTTATACTTTTGGGAGAGATTCAAACATTTAGTTTGGCAGGCTTACGATATGTACGGTTCTTACGTGGCGTTGTTCTATGGAAGCCTTTTTTGTGTAGTGTTCCTAAAATGGTACTAGCCCTAAAATAATAAGCGGAACTGAACGTTACTTTTTTGTAGCTTTTTTTAAGGTACTAGAAGCATTACTTTCTTTGACGTCGCAAACTATAGCTTTTTTATTTGTGTCTGTAAATGATTTGATTATCTTGCCGGAGGAAAATTATGTACAGAATGATGTTTGGTATATTTATACATTACTCTGCAATAATTTTTTGAAACGATTTTTGTAATTTCATGCAAGGATTTTTCCTTTTTTATATAAATCTGATATTATGTTCGAGTTTGAATTGAAGTTTGTTTATCTATTGTTAAACAATCACTTTTTTACTTCGTTTTAAAGCAAGAAACACATTTAAGATTATAATTTGGTCCTTCTCTAAAACCTTAACTAAAAAAAATTATAAGATCTTTTCCAACTTTTACAATTCACCGATTTTTTTATAAAAGAAAGGTTTACTTTATTTTGTCGCGTAAAAATAGGCATATTTTCTTACAAATTAAATTAAATCGTTATTTCGATTTATTTTCGCAAATTGTTTTTATGATTTCAATTACTACCTAATTACCAAAGAATTTTGGTATATCACTTTTTTTATATCATTATTTATCTTCATCTCACAAGGCTTCGTTTAGAAGGAATGAGCTTTTTACTTTTTTTGACGCTCACAGTATCTGGAATTCATATCACTAACTTTTATTTTTTAATTCAATTAGCGATTTGAACTTGTAATTAGTTGCAAACATTATTTGGGACTTTCTTGATACAATTAGTAGTAGAAATATGTCCTTGTTACATATAAAAATGTTAATATGTTTGTGGAAATAGTTTGGTTTTCACGATCACATCCTCATACCCTTAATAATTTACTTATTGATATACAATTTTTAACAAAACCTTAGGTTAAATCTCATTATATCTCTTAATTAAAAATATATTACGGAAAATTTACTAAGATGTATCTAAATGTAAAACTAGATATACACAAGAAATATTGGTAAACTGGATTTAACTTATTTTCACACGATGTACTCTCAAAATTATCTTATTTGTCATTACGAACACACACATTGTTTGCAATTTAAAGACAAAAGCTAATTTACATTTTCTAGTTATAAATTATATGAAAGGGCTTCTTTTTAAATTACACTGTTATACAAACATACAAAAATACATATATACCCAGCAGTTTTTTTGCTGGTAAAATAACGCTTTTAGTAGTACTTTTCTATTACAATTTATAGTTTAGTTTACGAGGCAGATCCATTCAGTGATCAAATTGATGTAGTCAGTTTAAATTTACCACGTTTAAAAATACTAAAGAATATTGCTGTTTATCTAGCTGTTACTAATGTTATAAATTCGAAAGAAAGTGTACACAAAATTATTATTTCTTAAATTTAAGGATTGAAATAAGTAGTTCCTTAATATTTAAATTTACAAGTTTTTAAACAGCTATTAGAACTGCTGGTGCGTTTTATAACATTTCTCTAATTTTCTTTGCTATTGTGTATTTTTGATTCTATTTAATGAATTTAATAATAATATTAACTCACAAACTGAAACACGCGTATTTATATAAATGTATATGCTATTCAAAAAACTCATATAAAGCATTTGTCAAAATAAATATTACATCTATACATACATAAATACAACTTCATTAGTGCTGTTTGATAAATCTGTATTAAAATTGTTTATATACTCGTACCTTCTAATTTACAGTTTTCCTTGAATGTGTTTATATGTTGGTGTTTGTAAATAAAAAGATTTTTTAATTATAACTGTGTGTGTGTCCTAATATCATGGAAAATATAAGATATTTGTATACAATACTTTGATAAAAAAACATACATACATGTACATGCACCAACATTTACGAAATTTAGAATTTTGACTTAACTACCCCTAGAATTATTTTTTTGGCTGCAAAAACGTACTATGAGAAGTATTAGTGAAATCTGATATAGTTAACCCGTGCCTCATCGGACCTAAAGTTTGTAGTGTAAGTTTATATGGGAAAAATTTTAATTTTTTTTTTTTAATTTTTGACCTTCGTATTTCAAAGGTTATCCTTGTTCAATTTTTTTTAAATACTTCTGAATGTATTTCCCGACATTCATATATTTTACCTTATTACTAGGGGGTGGAATTATATGCATTTATTTTTGGGAAATATGCGCCTATAAAATACCCTAAAAAATTAAAAAATGTGCATTTATTTTTTTTTAATATTTATTAAATCAAAAAGAAAAAAATAAGTTATTCTATAAGAAAAAATAAAAATCAGTCCATCTTAAGTTTAGAAATTCAATACATTTTGTATTTTTAAAAGTTGAAGCTATAATTTAAAGGATCAATACTAATTATTTGTACTTTTTTAAATTTGTACTCCATAAAATCACATTTTTTAAACATTACATTAGTGACATTGAGTTTAATACAACCTTAGTTAGATATGTTTTTATTTATATACACAAACATATTTTTTACTAAGTTGTCAAAAACACGAAAGTTGTCAACACGAAACACCATCTGAACGTAAAGTAATTGATTCTGAAATTTTTTTAATTTTCTCAAATCCTTTATTTTTGTTAATAACAGCTTGCAACTTTAATTTTATTTTTTCAGCAACGGGGCCTTCTGCAGCATTGATTTTTGCAATAGCACTATCAATTAAACTGATTTGAGTACTTAGTGAATCGAAACCCTTTAATTTAGTAATAGTTTCAGAAAGAAATCCTTAGTTGGAAGAAACAAATTAGAGTTTATTTTTAATATTGCTAGATTTTAGTACTCGTGTTACTTTTTTGATAGCTTTAGAGTCGTTATCATCCAACTCATCCACAGCATTTTTGAAATCATCAATATATTGTTCGTAGTATTTTACAGCATCAAGCAAAGATGCTCATCTCGTAATAACTGGTTGAGGCGGAAGTGGCAAATTGGGATAATTTTCTTTTAATTTTACAACGCTTGTAGGAGCTTTCAAATATATCTGTTTTCCATAAGAAATCAGTCAATGTGATCAAAATTATTGCGAACCTCTTCCGCCACTCGGTGTAATGCGTAGGCTAAGCAGGTTACATGCAAAATTTTTGGATAAAAAATCTTAATAGCTTTAGCGGATTTTACCATATATGGAGCCGCGTCCGATAAAAATAAAAGAATTTGATTATTATTAAAATCTTCTCTCAACAAATTAACTACCTTATGAAACGTATGTGCAATTGTTTCGTGGTTCACACACTCTAGTTCTTTAATATGAATTAAAAACTTTCGTTTGCTCAACTCTACATCGTGATCCAAAACTCCAACCATCACATTAACAATATACCGGCCGGTAATATCAGTTGTTTCGTCCATACTTATCCATAGAAATTTATTTTTTAAAAACAATTTTATTTCTTCCAGCTGAATACTGTACAATTTTTCCACATAACATTTTCTAAGCGTTGCACAGTGTCACATTTATCCAAATTAGAACGACAAAAATACGAAAATAAAAGCTTATTAATTGAAGTAATTCTTTTCGCATTTATTAGAAAACATATCATACATTATGGAAAAAATACTTAAAGTATTGGAAAGTGTCTATAGCGCGAATTATGGATTTTCAAAGTAGCAACTTTTAAAAATATTTTAATTTTATTTACTTAATTCTGTAATGAAGTATGTTAACTTTAACTTCAGATATCTCAGTAAATACTGCAGATATTGATATGGTTCTTTTTGGTATGTAATAATAAATGTTTCCAAATTATTCCATTATAATTTGCTAGGTTAAAAAATCAATACTGAAAATATTGTTTTTTATTTAAATGAAATCTTAATATTAAAAAATATATTTTTTTGGAAATCATATTTTTAATGGAATAGAACTAAAAAGTTCCAACCAGTTCCAATTTAGAAATACGATTGTTATATAAAATAATATCTATAAAATTATATTTGAGAATATTGGCTGCGACTTTTTGCGATCTTTTAAAATATTATAATAAAATGTGCGGTACCTCATACTAGCAATTTTTTAAGATTTATTTAAGCATTTTAAGGTAATGGCTAAAAATTTGTTATGCAAATGTTACACTAAGATTGGTGTGATTAGATCTTGCCACGCCTACGTTTAAAATGTTCTTTAAATTTTATAAAAATAAATCCAAAATTCTTACAAATAAAGTAATTTTTTTAATATGGGAGTGGCAGTGATTTTACCCGCCCATTTTTAGTGGGAATGTTTACGGCCTTATCTACTAACAAAATATACAATTTCAGACCAATATCTCCAAAACTGGATTTTTGTCGTTCTAAAACTGTCAAATGTGACACTGTGATTGATTCTGATGGAATACGTTCATTTGAGTACGTCTTTAAAAAGTTTAATAAAATTGGATGAGATATTTTTTTTTAAAGGGATGCCTGCAGATATAAAGGCTTCACATAAATCAGTGTTGAAATTTGTTTGCGAATTTATAGTCAACAACGATTGCGAAGCATTCTGATTGCTTTTCGATTGCCATTCTTGGTGTTTTTTGCTCTTTATGTGCTGATGAACAAGAAAATTCTTTTTATGGTTGACTGCTTTATTGCAAATTTTGCAAAAAAGTATTTTGCCGTCAGTTTTAAAAATTTCTTTAAATTCCAATCAGCGTTACCGTTGATAATTTTTAAAAAGTGTCCAAAAAAGGGGATTTCAAAATAAAAAGTCGCCAAAAAAGGGGATTTTTTGAAAAAAAGGGGACAACTGCTTTAAATCCTAAAAAACTCCTTAAATTTTGTTTATTTGATAACAGCAATTAATTTTGTATTTTAAGAAAATCTTAAAAATTCAGTTTTATCAATAACAAAATAATTTATAATCATTTTACAAAAATTTTTATTATTCTAAAAATAAATACAATTAACATACAATTATCTTTTAATTAATTAAACTTCTATACTTTTGTACGAGTTCTTCACTCGTACTCCATTCTTGCAATTCTCTGTTGTACAAATTTAGAACGGAACGTATAGATCCTCAAGTATTGACGTAAGTCTATTAGACATACTATTTTTTATTATTGATAATTTAATAAAAAGAAAAGAAACACGTTCCCCGAGGGATTGCATTGGGGAATGTAATTAGGATATATATTCATCGAATCATTTTTTGTTTGTTTTTTAGTTCAGTCCAAAAAGATTCGGCATATGATAGTATACATAACTAGCTGTTCACAAACTTTATTATTTTGTTTAGTTACTTTCAGTTATAAATACACCTCGACTTTTCATATCACTATACTATAAAATAACCTCAAAATTATTAATTTATTCGTTGAAATTAATATATAATGTCATTTAGCACATAGTCTTAAAAAGTCGCCTTTTAGTCGCCATTTTAAAAAGGGGCCAAAACAGTGGCCACGTGGTTGAAAAAGGGGCAAATGGCGACTAAAGTCGCCAAACGGTAACACTGATTCCAATACGTAATTATGTAAAACTGAAGTTTTTGGCTTTTTTACTTTCGGCATTTTGTCCTAAAAATATATATGTATATTTAATTATATTATTTAACAACATTTTCTTTTTAATTTAATATAATATTCTTACCAAACTTGACTTTCCAATAATTTTCATAAAAATTGCACCGATTATTAATATTTTTCGTTTTATAAAACAACTTTTTTAAACCTCTACTGATAAAATGTTCGTTAATTTCTTAAATTGCGTTTGATCAGCCGGTATAGACTTCAAAGCTGATACAGTTTTGTCGGCGTTATTAAAATGACAAGTTTTAATAACTTGTTTAAAAATAACCGCAACATGAGTGTTAAAAAGCGCTAGAACACCTGTTATGCACATTTTAAAAACCAAAAAAAAAAAAAAAATGAAAAATATGCAAAAGAAAATGAAAAATAGGTAAAATATGTAAAAATATGCATTTTCAACAAAATTTGCAAAAATATGCACTAACAAATCGATGCCATTTTTAAGTAAAACATCTGATTCGGATAGATAACAACATAAGATCATTTTTAAATGCTCGAAAAAAAACATGCATTTGCATATAAATCCACCCCCTACTCTTATTACATATGTTTGTATATATTTACCTTTTTACCTTACTACACATCCATAAATTTAAAAATATAATATTTTCCACAAACTTAAAAACAAAATTCTAAAAATTGGTGGTATTAGTACTAATATGATTATAATTATGTGTGCGATTTTTCGCTGGGAACATTCACAGTTTCATATGGAATTGCTTGGATTACTGCGTCAACTTATTTCTTTGTAATTTTACACAATAATATCGGAGTAATAAAAATAAATTTAATACAAAAATCTTATGAACTTTTTGAAAATTGCATAAAAATTACGCTTTTGTTTTTGTATTTTTATAAAGCAAATTTTTGTGGACCAAACAATATTTATTAGGGTAAAAAAATTATCACAATATTAAATAGCATTTCGTTGTAATAAACTGTGATGAAATATATTTTCGTATACTATATGAGTCATTCCATTTAAAACCAACCAGCTGATTTTCTCACCTCTTCCGAATTTGATAATATTCGGTACAATAATTATTCTTGTCAAAACTAAGACTAATTCAAAATTTCAGATGATTTCATTAAATGGTTCGGTTTGAAAGTGCAAAACAACAAAAAATATGTACAAAGTTGTATACACAAAATTAAAAATATCTTTTAAAGTATTTGTGGTATAGGATTTATTGAGATGTCATATTAAAGGTATCAAAATTACCTTCAATATCTCGCGATTTTTCATTCGCGGGTAAATATCTCGAAAAATGGTATTTTTAGAAATTTTTTAAAAATATATGTTAATGGCTAAAATGTCTTCTATAACCGTGGTAATTGGCATTCTGGGACTCGCAATATTTTACGAATTATTACAACAAATTTCATGATAAATACGTAATATTTATTTAAATTTGTATTATTTTGTTTATAATAAAATAGAAAAATCGCAAATTTTTTCCAAAAATCATCCGGATTTAATGAAATTTGGCAAGAATATTAATATTGAATGCCGAATTTGCGTTGCCAAAATTCATTAAAATTCATTTGCCAAATTTCATTAAATTCGGATGATTTTTGGAAAAAATTTGCGGTTTTTCCATTTTATTATAAACAAAATAATACACAGAGAAAACGGTTTCATTATGGCAACCGAATTTTTTGCCAATCGAATTTGGTTGGTTGTATGTACTATCCCATAATTCGATTGGGGTATTGGAATTATTCGATAGACACAACTATTTAAGAATATTAATTCGTTTGGAACATCTGCAAAATATGTATATAGAATATTAGGCTTATCCAAATAAAAAAAATTAATTTTATTATTTTTTGTTTTAATTTTTTATTTTTATTATAAATTTAATGGAAATACATTTACATACATATGTACGTAGGTGTTCAAAATAGATAAAGATGTCTTTTATGACTTGTCGTGACTTGTCAGCAAATTTTATAATATACTGTCTTTAGGATGAAAATGGTTTTGGACTTTCCTAGGTGGGACTATGATCTGGATAAAAACACTTTCCTACACAGCAAGACTGCGGTCGGGTACGAAAGTTTTTAACTCCGGTGTAATTCATATAACGACTTCGCTAAATCAATGTTTTTCCTGAATAGGATACCTAATTGAATTTTGTTTCATTATTCTCTTCGTTATTATGTCGTTCAACTTTACTATATACACTCCCATAAACCACAGGACTCAAAAATTATAGAAATATAAAAGATGGAAAATAGAAATATAAATGATTGATACGTTTATAATCAACCAAATTAAACCATAAAATACCTTATGCCGAAAGTTGCTTTGCTCAAGTATGGGAAGCAGTTCACAATATTTGTTTAAGTTTTTCTAAACTCAATGGTGAGAAAAATTATTATACATGTAAGTAATTCCTTCATGGGACCAATTAGGTAATTTTTAAACAAGACCTTAGACGGAAAACAGACTGATCAGACCTTCATACTGCTTGTTCACCCTTTAGTGAACATGAAAATGATATAGGGCCATTAAGCACACGTACATTATACAAAACAAGGCATTAAGTTATATTAATAAATGGGAAAGATTACATGATAATATACCACAAATCTTTAATTTCTTTTAATGCAGAAATGATAGGAGTAGTGTGTAGCGAGCTTCTATCACAAAGAGCCTAATTTGTTGATAAATAACAGGAAGCTGTTAATGTTAAGCCATCCATTTATCTGATAATATCTGTTAAGTAAGTACAATAATAAAACAATATAAAAAATACACAATTGTTCAATTATTAACTTACCCATTTTAAAACAATCGGCGAATAAAATTTTGTTTCTTCACAAAAAAAAAAAAAAAAAAATATTTATTTAAATTATTTTTTGAGAAATGTCAAATCAAATAACTAATTTATTTATTTAATACAACATTCTGTCGGTTGGGATAATCGAATTGATTTTTTATTTTTAAACATAACCGAATTTTTATAAAAACGACTGGCACCGCCACTAATAATATGGTTAAACTTTAACATATTTAAGTACAAATAAATTATCGATAGTAGCTATCAATATTTAGTTTTAAAATATGAATTCAATTACGTTATCTCCACCAATATAATTCTATATATATTAACAAAGCACAAATTGATATTGGTAACTAACTTTATAATTGCAATAACCCTAATACCATTATATCCGAACTTTTTCCTTTTTAATGAAAGACTATCTGTTGACATCCTAATATTATTTTATGTGTATTACATTTTGTGTTTATTCTACTGAATTTTCATAATAGTAACCATTTTCCAACCAATCTTTTTTCTGTGTATACAAATTAAAATAAATATTTCGTATTTATTATGACATTTGTTGTAATAACTCCTAAAATATTGCAAGTCCCAGAATGTCACTTATCACGATTATAGAAAACATTTTCACCCATTATATATATTTTATTTTAAATTTTTAAAAAGACCATTTTTCGAGATATTTAACTGCGGACGAAAAATTGCGAGATATGGACCATTTTGATGTTGAGAAAAAAGTCATATTAAAGATAATTTTGATATCTTTAATATGACATCTCAATAAATCTTATACCACAAATACCTTAAAAGATATTTTTAATTTTGTGTATACAACTTTGTACATATTTTTTTGCTATTTTACACTTTCAAACCGCGATATTTCGCGAACCACATGAAATTATCTGAAATTTTGAATCTTAGTCTTAGTTTTGACAAGAATAAATTATTGTACCAAAAATCATTAAATTCGGAGAGGTAAAGTCAAAAATTGTAATTTTTCGTGTTGGTTTTAAATGGAATGACTCATATAGAGAGTCATTGGCCATTTTCATAATGGCCATTTTTCGCAAAATTTTTAAAAATCGCGATTTTTATTATAAAGAAAATTTTTAAAATTTTACTAAGAAACTCTAAAATATGCCTCACTAATATCATCACATTGAAAATTTTTTGCCAGATTCATACATAAATTTCTAGTTTGTAAACATTTTTATATGTTCAACTTAAAACCGCTATAACTTTTGTGTCCCCTGCATAAAATGATTAACGCGAACTGATGGTACATGCATTCTAATCACTTTGTATTTGTACAAATGGTTTTTAATGTGCCATCAAAAAAAAAAAAAAGTCCTAAAATTAAAAATTTTTGATAATGGCCCATATATATTTTTTAATAAAATAAATATTAGTAAGGAAACTAGACTATACGTATTATAAATATTACTTATACGCACGGTTGTACAAGAAAGATGTACAGAAGTAACTGACAAAGATTTGTATGTATATCAGAGTGCAAAATATTTGTATATGATTTAATGAAATTAAAATAAACGAAATTTAATTTTCCTAACTACAGAAAAATTTGAAATTAAAATTATTTAATGTATTTTTACATTCATTTGTACTAGAATAATGATACAGAAAATGCTATTTTTATCTTAAAATAATATAAATAAAAAAATAAATAAAATATATATGAGAAAAAATTGGTTTCGTTCTTTATTGATTCCTATTAAGCAGTAAAGGAGGAATAAAATAGAAAAAAAAAAAAAAAATTATCTAAAAGCCATGCACTAATCTTCTGTATATATTTCATCAAACTTTGCCAATTTTATGTTTTTATGACAAAATAATATCAAATATAAAATTAATCACTAACGTTTTGTTTTGTTTAAATTTTTATCATACTGAGCCTAACTACATATAAAAATATTGAAAGAAAAGTTCAAATTAATTTTTTTTATTTTATAGTTCAAAAATATTTAAATGAAAAATTAAATTTTTCCCTTTTACAAAATATTTTATTATATAAATTAAAAGGTGGTTGCGTTCTTCGCTGCATTGACAATGTCAGATATCAAGCAATAGGATAAGCATACAGAAATGAAAATCCATGAGCTTATTTCAAGTGTTTTTCAAATGTTGTAAATTTTTTATTTTTTTCCTTTAAATAGAGTTTTAATGAAATCCAAAGTTCCCAACGAAATTTTATACTAATTCACGAAACAATCAAAAAAGATAAAACATATTGTTTTAACTAAAGCTATTAATTTATGATTTCAAAAGAAAAAACAAAAAGATCTGTTTGAAATAAATTTGTACCTATTATTTAAATAAAGCCATCGAAATTTATTTTATTCAATACACATATTTTTGCTACATATCAGCTGATTTTGGCGCCCTCTAGGGCATGATTATGTTCTCTAAAACAATTGGGTATACATTTTTAAAAAGATTATATTATTATCTATCTAAATGTAAACTTTCTTAAAATTATTACTTTTGTATTTTTGCCAATGAAACGAATCACTGTGGTACGGTTAGTCATACATCTTTTTTGGTTTTAATTTTCATAGTGTTGTCATAAACTTGCAGTATTAAATTCGAACTTTTCTGAGATTTCTTAAACTTTTTCAAAGTTTGAAGATGGAGTTTTGAAACAGTATTAAAAAATATATTAAAAATTCGAAAATTGGTAAATTTTGGTGTGGTCTAATATACAAGTAAGTACACACAGAAAAAAGATTAGTTGGAAAATAGTTCCAGTAGTATAATTTTAATGAAAATAACAAATATTTTATAATAATTATTGAAAATTTGTAAAAGTAAATAGTTTTTTATATTCGTAATAGTTAAATTATGATTATGATGGAATTATAATACCTGTAAAGAAAATTTATTCAGTAAAACCAATTTTTGTCGTTATAAAACTAATTAAATTAATTTAGAAATCAGAACCGAATTTTAATTCAACGTATTGGTGGATTCAACCATTTGTTTTATAAATAGAACAAACAATTTGGTTAAAAAATAAAAATTTTAAAAAATTCGGGGTTTGCAATCGAATACATATTTGGTAAAATTAGTTTTGACATATTTTAAATTAATTATATTTTAGTATCTATATTTTTAAACATAAACTGGAAAGAAAACGTTTAAATTTTGTTTTTCCCCTAAGACTTCTCGCTTTTAATACTTCCTTGCTCAATTGGTGTTCCAAAAACTTAAAGGGTAAAGAAATTGTATTTATATTTATTCCTTTTATATACATATTTATGAAAGCTTCGAATGTTTTCCAGAGAAAATTTTTTCATAGAGAAATACATTGGTCTGGATTGATATAAAACGATAGGATTTTCTTATTAAAGAGACAAGGAAAATATAGCTGGTGTAACGAATATGTATCTGTCCATACTCTAATTCTATTTTTGAGAAGGCCGGCTGTTTTTATACTATTTATCGTTCTGAGATGGTCTTATAATTGTCGAAGTCTTCTTAAACTGTGGTAAATTACTTTTGACTTTATTTATCATGAAACATTAAACAAATTTTTAAATGCGGAAAGATTTTTATAGGTCAAAACCGCGTTAATTTGAGAGATGTTGAAGTAAAACAGTGCTTGTGTTCCAATACAAAAAAGTTGTGTTAATATTCAAAACCATTGTCAATTGCTAAGCTGTTGAAAAATTTAATGTTTAAGGGACCTAGGTGTAGCAGAAAAAGGATGAGACTTTATCGTTTGTATTGATATTTCTTTTTTATAATTGTATTACAATAAATTTAAAAATATACAGGTATGTCATAGAAATTTTTCGGAAGTGAAAATTTTCGTATGATTGAATTCGTAACGTTTTCATTTTGCTTCTTCAGCTCAAATACGTTTTCATATATTCGAAATATATAAAAAATTCTTTTTTCATAAATAAAATTTTAAAGTCAATTCCACTTTACTATTTTTATGTGGATTGAAAACGAAAAATTTTTTCGTTTTTCGTTTTCTGTAGAAGCTAAATACGATTTCAATTTCACTTTCGTACGAATTTGAGTTCTGTGACATACCTGATAAAATAAAATGTCAAAGATAATCATATATTTTTGTTGCTTTTAATTCACAATAGATTCCTACCTAATTCCTAAACCCCTTATCGAATTATATGTTCAAATCAGTTGCTTGTACCCTATTCATTCAGTATAAATTCGGTTGCCACAAATAATCTGTTTTCTCTGTGTACATAAATAAATGTGACTTTTAAATCATTTATTGTATTATATGTTTTGGAATTAATTACAAACTTCTACAAAATTATTATTTTTTTTTTTACTCGTTTCGAATCGATAAATTTTAAATTATTTTAGATTTTAACATTAATAAAATTGCGATATCGTTGCGATTTTACTTTATAGTCTTAGGGTTTCTGCCCCTCAATTTCTTCTAATTTTCAACCTAAATTATTATTTTGTATTAACCAAATGGTTTCTTAGTCTCATATTCTGAATTTTTGATAAAGACAAATGTATCTATTTTACTTCACTTTCCCCATCTGGAAACAAAAAATTTTTCTGGAAAGTGGTCGAAGACTGCATAATAACATGAGCGGATATATCCTTATTTTTTTTAAATTTTAACAATTTTAATAGAATTAAAAGAGTAGAAGATTAAAATTCAGCATTTCTAAACCATGACTCTTTCGTTTTGTAATAAAAAAATGTAAAATTGGAATTTAAAATAAAAAAATTAGTAAAAATTCAATTTGTTGTCGTACAAAATTCAAAACTAATTCAACACTTTTAATCCCAAACACGAAATGCAAATAATTTAGAAACTTCTTTTGTTTATTAAATTAAACAATAAAAGACGACAAATAATCAGTTGCCAATAAGAGCCCAAACACAACCAAGCGGGTTATTTTTTTTAATATGAAGATTTGGCAATTCAAACAACACAGCGGAATCCGGTGAAAATTAAAATTTATTTTATTTTTACAACGGATTCTCAAAAGCTCTCATTTTCTCACTCTCCCTCTCTGTCGATGTTGCCGCTGTTGCAAAATGAATCACATAGGTTTACATTAAATTTATATAAGAAGGAAATAGATAGAAAGATTTGCTTTATATTTTTTATGTATGGAATTAAGAGAGGAAGAAAAACATTTTTTTGCACATGTATTTTTGTTGTTGCCATATACAAAAAATATAAAAAAAAGCAAAATATATGTGTAATCCGCTGATGAACGCCGTCATCATTTAATTTGCATTTTTCTCTTTGAGCTGAAAACAACATCCGCCATTGCTTGCTTGTGTTTGGGCTCTAATGCATCTAGAAGAGAATTATTGTGAATTAAATAGCAAGAGTATAAAATCGCACTTTATTTTGTCCGACAGTATATATATGTATATATACACGAGCGTATAAGACTACTGGAAATACATATAATATTATAATAACAAAATTATGCACAAACAAATCCGAAAATCTTTAAAAAATTTTTTATTTGAATCTTTTAGAATATGATGGGTAATTAAATTAAGAGAAAAAAAAAAAAACAATCAAAGTAAATGCTCAACGTGACCGAAATATTAAATCAGTTTTCGATATGATTTGAAGAACAAGCAATGAGTATAGCAAGTCAAAATTTCTTAAGACCAAAACAGACCTAAAAAAATACATAAAAAATTAAAAAAAAAATCCTCCCTGACAAAAAATCTGACCCTGATAGGATATGTAGGATGAACAGACTTATAAGTAAGATGCTTTTTTGTTTTTTACCACTTCTGGGAGCTTCATAAAATTCTGGAAAGAGCAAAAATGCTTAGAAAAAGACACATAATTCCGATCTCTTCTCTCTGATAGAAATTTCAAAATCTGGTTCCTTAGGGCTTGTAAGATAAAAAGCTTTATAAGTGAGCCATATTTTGATTTTCTATGTTGTCTGGAAGCTTCAGAAAACTCTGAAAAGAGAAAAAAAAAACTTAAAAAATTACATATATATAAATCCACGTATCTCCGCTCCCTGATAGAAATTTTAAAATCTGGCTCCGTTAGGACTTGTAAGCCCAATTTTTATTATGTACCACGTCTGGGAGCTTCAGAAAGCTCTGGAAAGATAAAAAATACTTAACAATACTCTATATATATATATATATATATATATATATATATATATATATATATATATATATATATATATATATATTTTTTTTTTTTTTTTTTTTTTAATATTTTTAATACATTATATCAGGAAATTACAAAATTGTATTATTTTTTTTTCGTGCAAAGTTTGCAAAATTATGCTATTTAGTGTAATATATAGAAAACTATGCTCTTAACCCATTAATGCCCACTGTTTCATTTATTTCATTTCCCTTCCTTTTTGTGGCAAGGAGTGATTTTGTATAGTTCACTATTTGACAGCTTGCAAAAACTCGATTTTAACGACAGGAGGATTGCAAAAAGCCTTATTATTTGCATTCTACATATTTTAACAAAAAAAAATTTTTTGTGTACTAAATGAAAACAAATCAAATTTTTTTTTTAATATATAAGGCGTGTCCGATGAAAATTAAAAAGTGAAAGAAGAAAGTGTTACGTATATGTAACACTGGGTCATCCTCTGTACTTTTTGGCCCCCATTATTTCCAATACAAAAAAGACTAAACGAAAAAATTTCTTTTCTTTTTATTAATTATACTATTTGAGCAATAAACATGATAATTTGTTTAAATAAGTGGTTATAGAACCGTCCTTTTTTATTATTAGCAGTTCGGTAAATATTGTGAATATGAATAAGTAGTGGACTACGAAAAATTTTTGCCCTAGGCACTATGCAGGCCTTCTGGTCCGATTTATTTTTGTATATCCTTATTATCGTGCCACCTATCAGCATGAAAACGCAGATCATGAAGAAGATGCGATCCTAGATCAAGCAGAGGAAGGCATTTCCGGTAACCGGATGTAGTCATTTGTGACCATATATGAATTTAGAAAAGTTTTTCGATGATGAATTAATACTTACAACTTCTTAAATATATAAATTTGATTGTGCCTTTTTTCAAAAATTTAAAATTTTTAAAGTTTTGCTTATATCACCCACGAGATTTATATAGAAAATACAAGGTCCAAAAATTAGTGAGTAATGTCCACTGTTGCATATATGTAACGGCTTATAACTTCCTGACTAAAGCAAATATATAAAAAACTTTCAACGTCAGTGGATTTATATGCCTCATTTAATATGATGTAATAATGTAAACTCGGAAACAAAAAATGGGCGTGGTCACCCGCTTTACCGCCCACCTCCTAAATAACGTAAAATTTGGAAAAGTTGATGGTAGATATATAGATTCGGCCAAGACGAATATAACATTCTAATTTTTTCGCAAAAAAAATTTTTTCTCGACTTTAATATCATTAAAATTGTCCAACAAATAATTTCCAAAATAATATATGTTAAATATGCCAATATCCTGTTTCAAGTACTAAAATTTAATGGTAATTACTTTACTTCATACAAGTATTTTAAAATTATTCCAAATCACAAATGTACAATATTATTTGGATGACTTTAAAACATATTTTAACGTTAAAATGATGGTAAGTTCAGTAATTATATATATTTAAATTTACGTTCATTTATTTAACTTTAAATTCATTACTTTTTCATTATATATTTAATATCATTTTATAAGAAAACAACTGTAGTTATACAAGCGCTAGCATACACAGAGAAAACAGATTTATTATCACAACCGAATTGTTTGCCAATCGAATTCGGTCAGTTGCAGGAACTATCTAATAATTCGATTGAAATAACCGAACTATTGTGAATTATTTTCAAAATAATTTGAAATTTTTCTTTAATTATTTTTATTAGAAGAACCATAAATCAGCAAACAAAAATAAAATTTAAATTTAGAAAAATCACATAATTTTACTGCATTAACATATAAGATGAGGTCATGTTGCGTTTTTATTTTTTATTGGTATTAGTATTTGCTCAAAAAATGTTATTTGAGTCATGTATTTTAATCTTTTTGCAATATTTTTTAAGAAAATTTCGGCACAATTGGAAACAATTTGAAATATAATTTTTTAATTTACTACAAACAAAGCGTCACACAGTGGGGTCAAACACAAATTTTTTGATAATAAATCTGTATCTCCAAAACTACTGCTCGGATTACATTGAAATGTATGGAAGAGTTGCAGAAGAGGACTTAAGCTTTCAGAAAAATCTTGTGGTCACCCTGTGATAACACAAGATAAGATACAGGGTGTCAAAATTGACTACCTCGAGTATGTAAAAGCTTAAAAAAATCGTAACTTCTACAAATTAAGTCTGATTTTAAAGATTTTTAAACTTCTGTAAAGTGCTTTGGAAGATAAAGAAAAAATAGGCTTACTCATCTCAGTTATATCTTACAGTTAAAAACATATTTACTTTTGAATTTTTAATTATTGATTTTTTGCCTCGACTTTCCTTCGTTTTTCAGTAATAAGTCTGGAGATATATGATGCAAAAATTTTTTAAAAATATTTTGTAATTTGCTATATATTTCAAAATAATATGCTGAAAAATCTTTTGGGTTATTTCAATTCGTCTAGACGTGAAAAATATTCAAAGTCAGCACTCTGAAATTAGTATGAAAAACTGCTATTTTTTACAAAAATATAGTACAATTCTTTTACTTTTTTCTCAAAGTTCTGTTAACGAAAAAATTCTTTCTTTATATATTTCAAAAGATAAAGCTTCAAAAATGTTAAATAACGAAATTTTGAATTAATTTATGTTTGCACCCTACATCAGGCATTGGTCGAAAATGGTCAATTTTGGAAAAAGGATAAATTTTTATCAATTAATGAAAAAAATATCACGCGAGCTTTTTTAAATTTATTGACAGTATTTTATCAAGAAACAGATTAAGAACGATTTGACGCTAAACTGCTTCCCGCTCGGCCAAAAACGAATGCAGGAGAGTATATTTTATGAAAAAAGTCAATATTTTAAACGACTTTTTTTAATTGCATCAAAATGCACATTCCCATAACATTTTCGCCACTATTTCTAATGTATTGTATAATTTATATATATATCTTTCATTCCTGCAAAAATCATTAAAAAATCTTTAAAACCCGATTTTTGGCAATTTTTCAAAAATAAAGAATATAAAAAAGATATAAAAACTAAAAAAATAATGTTTTGTAAAGCAAAACTTCGCCTATTTTCCAAAAACTAATAAAATATTACAAGAGTATAAAAATAGACTTAATTACAAATTCATTGATATATAATGTGTATATATACATCGTTTTTAAAGCATTATATCATGATCTCAAAACTGACAACTTAGGTCAACTCTTACCAAATTCATTGTTATAAAATATTTCCATATGTGCGTATACGTAACACGCAATTGTTTTGTTGCGTTTTGGTTGTTGAACGAGATAATATTTGTAATAATCACTTACATTTATTAAATATTTTTTACATTTTAAAAATTGCCAAAAATCGGGTTTTAAAGATTTTTTAATGATTTTTGCAGGAATACTAATTTTAGAGTGCTGAATTTGAATATTTTCCATGTCTAGACGAATTGAGATAATCCAAAAATTCTTTCAGCATATTATTTTGAAATATATAGCAAATTTCAAAATATTTTTAAACAATTTTTGTCTCATATATCTCCGGACTTATTCCTGAAAAACGAAAGAAAGTCGAGCCAAAAAATCAAAAATTAAAAATTCAAAAGTAAATATCTTTTTAACTGTAAGAGATAACTTTACAAGCACTTTACAGAAATATAAAAATCTTTAAAATCGGACTTAATTTGTAGAATTTACGATTTTTTTAAACTTTTACATACTCGAGATAGTCAAATTTGACACCCTGTAGCTTATCTTGTGTTATCACAGGGTGACCACAAGATGATTTTTCTGAAAGCATGGGTCCTTCTCTGCAACTCTTCCAAACATTTCAATTTAATCCGAGCAGTAGTTTTGGAGATACAAATTTATTAACAAAAAATTTGCGCTTGACTCCACTGTGCGTATAACAAACTTAATTAAATTTTTAGTTATGAATGCTGAATTTTTCGTTATTCGATATTAGCTTAGTAATTTATAATGTTGCAACTAATTTAGTATTGTTAAAACTAATATTTAGTGCAGAAACTATTTATAATTATAATAAATTCGGTTTTAAGTTACAATTGTTTCAAATACATTTGAATAATTTTCAAATTGGTTTTATTGATGTAATTTTCTTTTGTCATAATTATTATTCGTCCATAATTCTGTTTTAATATTAATAAAAATTAAAGAACCATTGGATTGTATATATTTTAATAATAACAATTCATTTTCAATTAGTTTTATAAAATTTTATTCTTTATCACCGTTTTTCAACTAAACTTTTTTCTGTGTGTATAATACCCTACATCATATGCCCGCGTTAAAGATATTTTCGTAGAGGTCCTTATATAGAAACTATGGTCATATATGGATCGATCCTTATTAAAATTTATACTGTGGTTTAAACAATGCCAAATTTAGTTTAAAAAGCTAAAATTTTTATAAAATTTATATGCATTAAAATGATTTTCTGGAATGAACAAATTTACTAAATATTCGGTTGTAATCCATGAATTTAGTTTCTTTTTTTTTTTTTTTTGTATTTTTGTTTCCAATTTTTAAATTATTTAACTTTACAAGACTTGAAAATGACAATTCTCTCTAGTAATTGTACCTTGTTATTTATTGTATCATGCTTTCATAGAAATAATTATTCAAATAATTATAGTTATGTCTAAAACAATTTCAGTATAAAAATCTATTTTATTAATAAATTGTTAATATTTATAATAAAATATTAATTACTTTTATCATAGTTTATTATTGTTTTCCAACTAACTTTTTTATCTGTGTGTTTTTAAAGATTAAACAATTTCTAAACATATTAAGATACAATAAGTTTGAGATGGTATAGTGACCGGATGGTATATTTGCAACCATGTTCAAATCTCACTGATAAAAAATCTTTTTATTTATTTTTGTTTAATATTTATAATAGCCCATGCGTACAACTTTCTTTTGGAGATTTTGTAAGCTTCTGGAAAAATAAGTAGTTATTCGCAAAATATAACTAATTTTTATTTTTACCTTATATTACCTAACTAACATACTAGGTAAGCAAAGTTTTTGCTGGAATGTTAAGCGACACTGAACATATCGTTTTAGGTTATTTTTGTAACCTATTCCAAAGTGGTAAAAAGTATATATTTCTCCTTCCTAGACCATGTTAAAGTGGCAGGTCTTATTCAAAGATAGTGTCAGAACTAGAACCTCCTTCTATCACTTAGAAATTAGTCCCGTGTGTTACTTCCTTTCCATCCAAGGAAATAAAATTATTGAATGTGTGTTTTTCTAATTCAAACTTGATTTATTTATTATTATTATTTTTTTTTTTTTTTTGTATTTTTAAGAATTTCCGAAAAACTACTAAATTATAAAATACTTTAATAGCCTTATTCTGTAACCTTTCGTTCATTCTGTTAACGTACATAAACGCAAACGTTAACAGTATTTTTTTTTTATTCTATATCATTCGTTATGTTTAACATTAATAAAATATGTTAATATTAAACTGATTGCGTTATGGAATTTTGAAAAGTTTATATAATTACTAGAGTATTCATTTTACTCGACTTTTTCATTGTTCGAATAATCAAATAACTCGAAAATGCAGTTTTTAAGTTACTCGAATAATCGAGTAAAACTTTTAAGCTACTCGAGTTATTCGAGTAAATTATAGCTTAAAATTTTACTCGTTTTTTTCAATGATTACTAAAAAAAATAAAACAAAATATAGCTTAAAACAAGAAATAGTTTTTCGAAAATAATATAAATTAAATTAATATAATTAAAATTTGCGTAAATATTTATGAATATTTGTCTTTTTTGATTATTTGACTATTGTTCATTGATAGTAAAATAAATAGGTCTAACAATTTTATATTAAAGTGTGGTTCCAAGGGTTTTTTTTTATCAATGCTATGAAATGACTAGTTTTTACACTAATACCCGATTAAAGGTGATTATCTATACTTTCAATACAATTTAATATTAAGTTTTTAACCACTTTGAAATAATTAGCGATTTTGTCTCATAACCTCACTTTTCAATTTGGACACATACCAATCTATGTGCTACACAGAGGTTTTCAGTTATATTCAAAATATTTGCACAATTTTTAAGTATCGGAAATCTACTAAACCCAGCTTTATTTTTATATACAAAAATTGAAGTTTGGGAACATTTTACCCATATACTACAACGACTCATCGCCAGACATAGCCAAATAAAGTTTTTGACAGTCATTTAATATTGTACAAATGTATATAGTTTTTAAGATAATTTACTCTTATTCATATTATAGTTATCTCGTGATTATGTTAGTTCTGTTTTGTGCAAAAATGTTTCGCAATTCTTAATTTTCTATATAAATTTTATAAACTTGTATAGTAAATTAGTCATTGTCATGATACAATAAATAACAAGGTGGAATTATTAGAGAGAGTTGTAATTTTCAAGTCATGGAAAGTCAAATAATTGAAAAATTTAAAACAAAAATACACATGAACAAATTTAAATATGTTTCGTTTACATTTGAAATGTGAAAATATTTGTTGGATATTTTGCGAAATTTAACACGTATATTTTTCAAAATGATATTCTGTGCACATTCGTTATACACAGCGTTACCGTTTGGCGACTTTAGTCGCCATTTTCCCCTTTTTCAACCACCTGGCCACTTTTTTGGCCCCTTTTTTAAATGGCGACTAAATGGCGACTTTTTAAGGCTTTGTGCTAAATTACGATAAACTAAGTTGTTTGAAATATATCGACCCATTATATATTAATTTCAACAAATAGATTAATAATTTTGGGACTGTCTTACAGTATAGTGATATAAAAAACCGCGGAGTATTTATAAATGAACTGAAACTGTTAGTAATTAAAAATAATAATACAGTTTATCATCATATGACAAATTTTTTGGACTGGATTGAAAAAATAAAAAAAGATTCGATGAATACTTATATCATAATTTAAATTTTTACATTCCTAAGAGCAATCCCTCGGGGGAACTTTTTTTTTACTAAATTATCAAAAACAAGAAATAGTTTATCCAACAGACTTACGACAATACTTGTGAATTCATGCGTTCCATCCTAAATTTGAAAGTCTAGAGTACGAGTGAAGATCTCCTACAAAAGTACAGGAGTTTAAGATTGTGTGCTAAATATTTTTGTGAATAAATCTTTATTTTCGCAATAATAAAAATTTTTGTAAAATAATAATAAATTATTTTGTTATTAATATAACTGAATTCTAAAGTTTTTCTTAAAATACAATAATTTGTTGTTATCAAATAAACAAATTTTAAGGAGTTTTTTAGGTTTTAAAGTAGTTGGCCCCTTTTTTTCAAAAAATCCCCTTTTTTGGCGACTTTTTATTTTGAAATCCCCTTTTTTGGACACTTTTTAAAAATTCTCAACGGTAACGCTGGTTATACACATATTAGTTTTTTTTACATAAAAAGTTAATTTTTCACAATTTATAATTTTGATATCAAATTAAAAAAAAATTAAGTGTTCTTTATTTTTTTACATTTTATTTTGACTGACATTTTAAGGAAAATAAATTTGAGAACTCTCTCTCTCTCTCTCTAATAATTGTACCTTGTTATTCATTGTATCATGAGTCATTGTAAAGTTAATTAGAACAACTTTTCTCCATTTAATAGACTCATTTATTGTAAATTTAAAATATATAATTCTTTCTCCCAAATGTACGCGTAAGAATTATAATGGTTCTAATTTTAAGTTAACCATACATTTTACCCAAAATGTTCAATATTTTATTTTTCCTTTCTTCCTATTTTTGATTTCATCTAAGCCTTCACCATCATATCCTCCACACCAGACTGACAATTTATTAATATGTTTTTCTAAATCAAGTTTAAAATCCTTCAATTTATTTCTTATAAAAAATTTAATATATATTATTAAAATTATAAAAAATTATTTGAATTTTACATTATAATTTTTTAAAGGGACGTTTGTATTTTTGTTTAATTTTTGTAATCCAAAAACGTCAATTACAAATTACAACTACGGTTGTAATTTATGCATATATTCTGTTCTTTTTACTAAATAAATTTTTTAATAAACTTCCGAATTGTGGTGCCACTTTTAGATTCTAAACATTCTTTGAAAATTTTGAAACATTGTTTTCAAGCTAAATTTTTTCAAAAACTAAAATTTAACCATCCTAAAAAATAGTTAAGAAAGGAACTATTTAAAATATTTTTTTACTCGAATTATTCGATTAATCGGCATAATTAGCTAGAATAAATTTTTACTCGAAATTCTTGATTTTAATTTAATCGAACCAATATTTGATTTTTATTTGTCGATTAATCGAGCAAACAGTATTCGAGTGAATACCCTAATAATTACCAGATACAAATTTTACTATTTTCAGAGTTGTTTATAGATGAGCTTTATTAAAAAGAAAAAAATTATGTTTAATATGGAAACAATATAAATTTAATTATATTGTCATTTTTAGAAAAATAAAAATTAATAAAATATTTTTGTATTTAAATTTTTTTTTTATGAAAATTAACAAAATTTTATATATTTTTAAAAGATTTTATTTTTATTATTCTTTTAATGATACCAAAAATCAAGGACAAATTTCAAATGAAGAACACCAGACCATCATCTGTGAAAACAATTGGAAAAACAAACGAATTCAGAAAATCACAAGAAAAAACAGATCAAAATCACAAAATCGCAAATTTTACATATAAAATACATTCTTGCGAATGTCTATTGCTAGCCCCTGTGTGATACGTTCCTTTTGAAATTATATGTTGATCATGTGCATATAAAGAAAATACTTTTTTTGCAAGGTGAAGATTCCCGCTCACTTTAAAGATAATTGTACATTATTTTCGGCATATCAGGCGTCCATTGGACGTGTGTACGTTATGTTCATTTCTTGCATATGTGACCCGAATTGACTCTTGTGAATTTTGTGAAGTCGCTTGTTTTTAGTCCCTTTAATGATATCTATGTACATATATTCAATACAAAATGACCTTCATAAAATTTTCTTAATACCTTCATAATTTGTGTACATACATCAACTTTTATCAAATTATTTTTAAAATTACTAACTGACCCTTGTAACTAATTGTTACAATGGTAGATAACTACCACATGTAGATACTCACAAATTGATAAATTTCTCAAAGATAACATTTTGCAAAATTACACCTTTTGCAACCCCTAATTAAAATTTGATTTGAAACGGACCATACCTAGCCATAACTCCCAAATAGTCTTTCTTTGTAAATTAAATTAATTGATCTTAAAGATTGGTTCAAAAATATCACCATTTTCCTGGTAAAATTGCACTAATATATCAATTATTTAGAAAAAAAAACCCATCACCTTCATAAAACCTATCGTTGAAATTACAGCTAAATTCGTCATAACATTGCTTATAGAATATAATTTTCTGTTATAATAACGTTTTTTATATTGATAACAGATTTTCATTATGTTAAATAAAATAATTTGTTTATAGAATACAAATTTCAAAAATTTCATGTTATCAACGTTAACAGAACGAACGTTTGAGTTATAGAATTAGGCTATAAATAAAATAAAAGCTGGATTCCCAAAAACTCATTTGTCACATTTTCAATTCATAAAAATTGTCTTGCTTTCTAAAGAAAAACATATGCACAAGTATTTAAACCCAAATTCATTTCACAAAAAATATTTTCATCGAAGAAATGTCATATTTGTAAAAATATAAAAATCATATTGTACAAATCGTTAGTAAAACCAGAAAAAGATATTAGTGGTACGTACGAGTAACTTAGATAAGGAAAAAATACTTACACATATATGTACGTATGTATTACTAGTTTTATATTAAATTAGTGAAAATAAAAACAATATTTTATTAATATAGTAGTATCCACTTTCCTGCAACTATAAACTCTAACTACTTATTCATAAGTATTTACTACAAAATTATTTAATATTAGTTTCTGACACAAGTAGATAATTTTAATATTCTTCCTATATCATTACACATATTATTAATATTTTCCGTATTAGGTATCACTTTAGTGTCCTTATTCACCTGGCTTCTGGTATATATTCCACACCCGTCTTTAATAAATGTGCAAATGTATGTTTTTTTTTTTAGCAGAATTACTAAAAGGTAACTTAAATTATGCAAACTGATTTTTCTGTTGAAAAGATTTTTATGAATATAAAATCAGCATAATGTAAGTGTAAAAAAATGAAAGCTAAAAATTTCATCGTTGACACCCACTTTTACAGTTACTATCATATTAAGATACAGTAAGGTATAAATGTGTTATACGGTTAATTTTTAAAATACTTAAGTGTTTATAAATCTATGAAGAAATTATTTTCATATTCAAGATTCTTAGTTTGCTTCTTTTAAAAAAGGCAAAATGTACCACATTTGGAAACAAGTAGCAAAAAATCCCTCATCCGTTTTCTAACTTCTCTTTTAGCCAGGTCCATACGGGGATAACATATATGATATGCTTGTAAAAATTTTATAATTTAATCGAATTCTTAAAAATTCAAAAAAATAACAATTTACAATTATTTTTTGTACCTCTAAAAAAAATATATATATTATTCCGCACAGTCCACTATGGTTTCGCCGAACACTTTTCTTGGCTAAAACTAATTTTGATAACATTTTATTTTTGTGTTTTAATTATCGTAGTTTTATAACAAACATTTTAAAACGCCAGAAAATCGATTTTTTTCTTAATTTTTCTAATTTGTCGTCATAATACAGTAGATCAAAGGTGAGTTTCTAAAGTAAATTTAAAATATGTATAAAAAAGATTCATTTTTCCAACGGTTTTCATTAATTTATAATTATTGAGTACAACAATTTTTTAAATAAGTTTATTATGGAAAATATAACTTAGGATAAGTACTTTTATAATTGCAAACGAAATTATTTAGAACTTGTTGTCATCTTAGAAAAATACTGCTTGTTTTACAAAACCCAAAATTAAATTAGATCCGTAAAAAATTTTACATTTCATTAGACCTGCAAGTTTTTGGTGAAAATTGGTAGCAAAAAACTCAACGGAAATAAGTAGACATATATTTGCACTATATATTCCATATTGTCTCGTTTTGCGTTTTTGGAGAAAATCCATTTTTTCACTATAACTTAGCATTGGAAATTCATATCATTTACAAAGGTCTAACCACTCAATAAAAATAAAGCAAAATGCACGCCTTTAGGTTAAGTTATAAGTGAAATATGTGAAAACTCCCGTTGTAATGACTGACACATAAAAAGTGTAAAAAATAATTAAAATTTTGAAACACAAAACAAATACATTAAATTGCTTTGATTTTTATCCAAATCATATTTCAAACAAGACAATCTGTTATTTTTTCACTTTGGTAATTTTAGCTAAGAAAAGTGGTCAGCGAAACCATAATTTCTGTAACATGTGAACCGTTGGAGATATCTCAATAAGATTTCGCACGTCTAGAGGGGAGGTGTTTTCGAGTTAATCTGGGGGAGTACAGGTTCCTAGCTAGGTTAGTGGGAGGCCCTTTAAAGTTGACCATCACGGGTTAAAAAAAAAAATCACTAAAAATTCATTATGATATGACAGAAAATAAATTTTATATATTGATAGTCCTTGTAAAAGCTATGATCCGTTAAAATTCTGAACCATAGTAAAAAATTCCGAATCATAATAAAAAAATTATTATTATTATAAAAGTACTGAGAAAAAGAGGAAACTTAATGTTTGAATATCTAAAAAGTAGCAGACACATTTTTATAATATTTTTTCCTTTCATTTCCATGTAACTAAGTAGAATCATTATTATATCAAATACGTAAAATTTCTAATGACATTTGACAGAGCCTTTCAATTAATAAAAGTTATAAAGTTTTTTCTTCCATCACTGTACTTGACAACTTGACACCCACAATACCTATACAAGCAAAATAGAAAAAAGTTCATACTACTTAACAATTTTGACCTGACTTGAGGCCATATAAAAGAAACTATAACTAACAATCCGCAAAAAAATTAGAATATTGTTTTCTTTTCCTTTTTTTTTCTGTCTCCTTATTTTTCTGTAAAGAAGTACGATGAAAGTTTTACATTTAAAAGTGTGTCTCTTTTTCCAATTTCATTTCAAATCTTTTCCTTTACCGGTGGCATTATGTCTTTGTATTTTACTACATACTTATCTACATATCTATATACTTATGTATGTATTTAGTATGATAACATCATAAGTATAAAAATATACGTTATGCATATGGTTTCGTAAAACCTAAATGGTATTCAAAAGTTAAGGACATCCATATTAGGGCAATTTAGGGTTACACAAAAGTACGAGTATCTAACACTCATACATGTAAGTCTTAGTATATAAAAGGCAAAAATAAAGACGATGATGATGAAGACGTTAGATGAAGATTTTGTAGCAAGCAGGACAAAAAAAAAAAAAAAAAATATGATGGTTATGGTAATTTGAGTAATTTAAATTTTTGTTAATCTTTTAAAAGGATTTTTTAATGAAATTCAAACTTTTTTCTCACTTTTGTGTAAAACTTTTTCGTTTTGTTCGTTTTAAGAAAGTTTACCTTTTTTCATATAAAAACACAAACACCTACATATACATATATGTACGTACTTTTCTAGGTTGTTGTAAAGAATAAAAGATTTAATAATTTTTAATATAATATTTTATATACTTAGATTTTCTTTTTGTAAATGTTACTAAATCATAATAATAATATTAACTTTCTTATAGTAAAGGTTTGTGCTCTACTTGTTTCACCTTTTAATTTTATTAAAAAATATGCTTTTGATTTAGTTTAGTTGTCAGTATCAAGACCTTTTTTGATTTTATTTTATAACAGTTGAATATTAATGGAATTTTGATTGAAGTTTATCTTTTGTGTTTTATTTTGTTAAATTTTTGATTATGAAAATATATGTAAATGTTTTTTTATACAGATAGTTTTTTTTTTGTATTTACATTGGAAATTGCGTAGCAAGTTTTTGATTACTAAATCATATATTAGGCTGTTATCTAAATTATTTTTTTAGTTTATAACATGAGTGCGTTGACGAAATATCCATTGAAAAAATCAATTTTTTAATCAAATCAATCAAGTAGATGATTGTATTAAGCAAATTACTAAACAAACAAATTTTCCTTTTTTTCTTTTTGTAAATTTTTATTTTTTTATTATTATTTTTTTTCTTTCTTTAAATACATTTTATTTTCAGTCATTGATATACGTATTTACATTGTCTTTATTTTAAATTGTTTAATCTAATTATCGTTTTGGAATCTTAATCAGTTCCATTTATCCTCACTAGTAAAGTTCAGAAATGGAAAATTTTAAAACGATATTGTTTTTGTTATTGGGGTTTAAATATTGAGTTATTCTGGTTGCAGATGTTTGCAGAGAAAATAGAAATAGAATTACGATATTTGATGCGAGAAACCAGGTACGAAAAAGTGAAGATGGAAGGATATTGATAAACAATTTACAATCTGCTCCATTTTGTTCTAAATGGTAATGGTAAAAACTATTCGCCATAATAGACACTGGCGGCGCCAACAAAACTAGAATAATTGATAACATATAATATGTTAAAACTTAAGTTTAAATGTTTATACCTACTGGACAATACCACACTTAGTGTCATATTACTTTTATCCACTTTTGTCAGCTGCCAAGATATTATTATTTAGCACATACATATGTATAAAAACCTATTTTAGATGTGGTTTCTACCATATATAGCGAACTCTTATGTAATGTTCGTTTTTGTCACGGAAGAGAGCATCACGGGAAAATTTTACGAAACAAAAAATCTGTGACTCGTAAATTGAAATGTAAATTTTTTTTGGAATATCTTTTATATTTGATTTGAAATAAAAAAAATCAAACTTCAACATTTTTGTTTATTTTCTCAAAATATATATATATATATAGTTAGATATATATATATATATATATATATATATATATATATATATATATATATATATATATATATATATATATATATATATATATATATATATATATATATATATATATATATATATATATATATATATATATATATATATATAGGTGTCCAACTTTGGGACCTTGTTTACTCGCCTCTACTATCACCATGTGAAATTTCATGGAAATAGGAGCAGCCGTTTCGAAGTTCCATAATTATTTCCATTTCATTTTTTGAATCGCACACTGTGCGGCATCAATTCCCCACAACAAATCTTAACGATGTTTGAGATCAAAGGACCTTTAAATGTAAAAAAGTACGTTTTGTTACAAAGATTTTAGAATTTTTTTTTTTTTTTTTTTTTGATTTTAAGTGGTATATTTTTTTTAAGAACAAAATTTTTTGTTAGTTGTTTCGGTTTACAGTTTTTTGCGAACAGTATATTTAGATCATTTAATACATTCATGAAAAAAGTTTCCTTTAAAACACAAGGAAATTATACATTTTTCCAAAATCTTTTTAACAAAACGTACTTTTTTACATTTAAAGGTCCTTTGATCTCAAACATCGTTAAGATTTGTTGTGGTAAATTGATGCCGCACAGTGTGCGATTCAAAAAATGAAATGGAAATAATTATGGAACTTGGAAACGGCTGCTCCTATTTCCATGAATTTTCACATGGTGATAGTAGAGGCGAGTCCACAAGGTCCCAAAGTTGGACACCTCGGGTATAAAATTTATTAAAAACTATTTTGATTCCTATAGCACGAAGATACTTTCTTTCCTCTATTACCAGGTTTCCATTCAGTGACCATGACGTCTCTGTCTAATATAATGACCCAAGAAACTGTATTTTTTGACACAACTTCCTTTCTAGCAATTTTTGTATATGACCGATATAAAATTTGAATTTGTGTTTAGGTGTTTCTTGTCAAATTTTCATTTAAAGAAAAACTAGTTTCGTTATAACCATGAAACTTATCACACGACTAGTTAACAGAATTATTTGTTTTTCATCACATCAAGAGTTATAAGCCTATGAGCATGCACGGATTTTTTCGTGCGCAGTCCTTAGTTTTCTTGATAATATTTTTTGAATTTTTGCAATAATAAAAATTGCTTTGAAATAGTTATAAATTATCTTGTTATTAATAAAACTTAATTTTTCATAAAATATTTTTTTTTGTTAACAAATAAACAAATTTTGAGGAGTTTTTTAGGTTTTAAAACAGTTGGTCCCTTTTTTCCAAAAAAATCCCTTTTTTTCGGCGACTTTTTATTTTGAAATCCCCTTTTCTGGATACTTTTTAAAAATTCTAAACGTTTGGCGACTTTAATCGCCAATTGCCCCTTTTTCAACCATCTGTCCACTTTTTTGGCCCCCTTTTAAATGGCGACTTTTTAAGACTATGTGCTAAATGGCGAGAAACTTAGTTGTTTGAAACATATCGACCCATTGTGTATTAATTTCAAGAAGTAACTGAATCATTTTGAGATTGTTTCACAGTATAGCGATATAATTGTATGTTAACTATTTTTGTGAATAAATATTTTTGCAATAATAAAAATTGTTGTAAAGTAATTATAAATTATTTTGTTATTAATAAAACTGAATTTCGTGGTTTTTCTTAAAATACAAAATTTTTTGTTTTTGTTGTTATCAAATAAAAAAATTTTAAGGAGTTTTGGCCCTTTTTTTAAAAAACCTCCTTTTTTGGCGACTTTTTATTTCGTAATCCCCTTTTTAGGACACTTTTTAAAAATTCTCAACGGTAACGCTGGGTGTTGAATATTTTTTCTGGGCGTCAGAAACATCATCAAAAATGCATAACACTGTAGGGTATAAATATATAAATTTAATCCGTATTATCAAAATTAACGTTTTAGCTTCTAGCATTTTTTAGCATCTTTTGAACAAAACATACTTTTTTCATTTTTTGGATTACCCTGCAAATTCAATTTCGTTCCCTGACAAAACAGTTTGAATCTGATAAAAAGTGTTCTCCTTTCGATAAAATACATCGAACGGCACACAGTGTGCGATTCAAAAAATGAAATAGAAATAATTATGGAACTTCGGAACGGCAGCTCCGATTTCCATGAAACTTCACATGATGATAGTAGAGATGTAGACGAGTTTATATTTTGAGCTTGGACCATATAGACTTATAGGGGGCGAGTCCACAATGTCCCAAAATTGGACACCTCGGGTATAAAATTTATTAAAAACGATCCTGATTCCTTATATCTGAACCGATTTCAATGATTTTTATATGGGAGGATTCTGCTAGTCAATATCTGCAAAAACTTCGTCGTATTATTTCTTAAGAGATATTAAGCTTGAAAAATTTAAATTTTTACTTTTTAGCCTGTCTTGGTGAAGTTTTTTTAGCCCCATTTTCTTTTTATTTTTCTTATTTCATTAAAAACAAATAGGAAAGTTGTGTAAAGAAAGAAAAAGTTACAATTATTATATTATTTAAACTTTCAAAAGAAGTTGATTTTTCCCGTTTTTTGCCAAAAAAGTGGTAACATTATTGTTTTGTTATATAAAATTTTAGAGTATTTTGTGTTTAGTTATCTTTCAGAAAAATATAAATACTATATATGTTACTTAAGAAAATTTTTATATAACAGAAAAAGAATGTTACCACTTTTTTGGCAAACCGTTTTAAAACCTAAAAAACTCCTCAAAATTTGTTTATTTGATAACAAAAACAAAAAATTTTTTATTTTATGAAAAACTGCAAAATTAAGTTTTGTTAATAACAAAATAATTTATAACTCAAAAGCAATTTCAAAACAATTTTTATCATTGCAAAAATTCACAAAATATTATTAAAAAAAATAAGGACTGCGCAAGAAAAAATCCGTGCATGCTCATAGGCTTATAACTCTTGATGTGGTGAAAAACTAATAATTCTGCTAACTAGTCGTGTGGTAAGTTCCATGGTTATAACGAAACTAGTTTTTCTTTAAATGGGAATTTAACAAGAAACACCTAAACACATAATTCAAATTTTATATCGGTCATATAAAAAAATTGCTAGAAAGGAAGTTGTGTCAAAAAATACAGTTTCTTGGGTCATTATTTTATACAAAGACGTCATGGTCACTGAATGGAAACCTGGTAATAGATGAAAGAAATTATCTTCGTACTGTAGGACTCAGACAAAATGGAAAGTGTTTTGAGAGAAAATCCTCTCATTTCATGAAGAAAAGTGGTACAAAAAATTATTTGCTTTGAATCGTTATCAGAAAAGTTGAAAGAAAATTGAGACTGAAGACACATACAGTACAAAAAAATCCTAATAGAAATGCAAGCAAGAAGTTGGAGGTAAAAAAAAATAACGTGAAAGTACTTCAGACGAATTATTTTCATAATTATGATTAGTGTATAAAAGACAATAAAATGTTCATACAAGCTGGCTTTTTTTGACTTCCTGGCCAAGAATTCTATGATGCAGATGCTAGAGAGAATATGGCAGATTTGATTTAGGAATCTATTTGCATATGCGGGAAAGAAGCACTTCATTAATAAAAATGGTTCTATTAACACAGAAATATATGTACATAAATGAGTACCTTTGGAAAATACTTCTCTTTCTTCTAATTACAGCAACAAAACAATAATATAAATTTTAGCCCCATTTTCTTTTTATTTTTCTTATTTCATTAAAAACAAATAGAAAAGTTGTGTAAAGAAAGAATTTTAAAAAAATATTAACGGAGTCAAAAGTTACAATTATTATATTATTTAAACTTTCAAAAGAAGTTGATTTTTCCCGTTTTTTGCCAAAAAAGTGGTAACATTATTTTTTTGTTATATAAAGTAAATATAAAGTAATATAAAGTAATAAAGAAATCGTTATTGTTTACACCTAAAAAGGCTAAGCCATCAAATTGTCCGGAACTCCGTGCAATTTAAAGATATTGGGCTCTAGTAAAAAACAAATTTAAAGGACATTAAAAGCTCAGCTTAAAATGAAACGGAGTTTAAAAATACGTGGACTTATTAGAGCAAAAAAGTGACCGAAACACAATAAAACCTTTAAATGGAAGAATTCTGGAAATGATCAGTTATCTCCTTAAAAACAAATAGGAAATAATTTATTCTTTTATGTTCAGAACTTGAACATAACAGTCATTAATAGAAATATAATTTAAAATATATTCGCCCATTGTTTAAGTTTCTATAAGCAGATTTGTATATACCGATTTTTAGTGCGCAGTCCTTAGTTAACATACAAACCTCTTTTAATTAGTTCTTCTTCAGTACTCTTGTACTCACTCGTACTCTAGTCTTTCAAATCCCCGTCGGACAAATTAAGGACTAATGGATCCACAAGTGATGAATTTATTTTTTGAAATTAATATATAATGGGTCGATATGTATATTTCAAACAATTTAGTTTCTCGTCATTTAGAACATAATCTTAAAAAGTCGCCATTTAAAAAAGGGGCCAAAAAAGTGGCCAGGTGGAGAACTAAAGTCGCCAAACACTAGTGAACATACATAGGTCCTACATCAGGTTCATGCAATGGTGTTGGGTATCATATGATCAGGCTTGGCCGACTATACCTTTCAAAATTTTTTTTTTTTTTTTTTATTTACTATTTTTTACTTATTTATAAAAAGTAAGTTCTATATAAGAAAAAATTAAAGAATTAAGTTCTTCTCTAGGGTTTATCTAAAAATTAATGAAATTCACTAATTACACTGGTCAACAAAAAAATCCTTCCACCTAGACGAATAATTGAACTTGATGCATTTTGATGTGCTAAACACGAATCTGCTTTCAGTTTTTTTCCATCTGGTTTGGATTTTTTTTATGGGCGTGTCTAATATTTCGCCCATAGTAAGGCCATTACTCTAGTATATTTCCTCATAACTCAAGAACGGTGTGTACGATTGATCAAAGTGATACACCAAAAGATAAAAACTAAAAATATCTTCAAATTCCCCAAACTTAATTTTTTTTATGTGCTCAATAGTTTCGGAGTTATCTTGAAATAAGTGTCCGAAAAAAATCATTTTCATGCAAAATTTTAGATTTTTTTCTTACTTAAATTTCTTTTAATAAATGAAGACATCTAAAATGTTACAGTTTATCATCTTTATCTTAAAGCTGGTAATGCTGCGAATAAAATAAGGCATGTATCTTTAAAATTGATTCAGAAATCTACATTTTATTCACAGTTAAGTAAAAATACCCATGTTACATACAATAGTGAAGAAATAGAGTGGTGGGCAAAAAAAAAAAAAAAATAATAAAATAAAAAATTTATTTTTTCTTGAAACAAAAATAGGTGGACTAGGTGGATTCTGTCGAGTTAAATAAGAATCTGCATTCACTTTTTTTCTATCAAGTACTGATTTTTTTTTAGGTGCATGACTAATATCATCACCTTATTCAGCGGTCGCACTATAAAATCGATAATGGTTTGTCAAACTTAGGCTATAACTCAAGAATCCATTACAAGATTTTTATAATTGATACATCAAAAGATGCATACAAAAATTGTCTTCAAGGTGTGTTAACAATATTTTTCATTCGCTCAAGAATTTCAGAGTTATGGATCAACATTTTCACCACTTTTCAAAAAAATATATTTTAAAATTGTCGGTACAAAGAGAATTTAGGACGCTATATACTAAAGTTCAATTTATCTTAATTGGACAAACTGTTCTCGAGATATACAATTGTGACTGCTTAAAGGCGGGGTCATATAGTCATGCCCATAAAAAAAATTCAATGCGTGATAGAAAAAAAGCTGATTCTTATTTAGCACGTTGAATTCCATCTAATCCACCTATTTTTTTATTTAAGACGAAAAAGAAAATTTTTTTTTGCCCACTAGTGTATTTCCACTTAGCTATAGGTATACATGGGTATCCAAACTTAACTGTGAATCCAATCAAGATTTGTGTATCAATTTTTATAATACGTGGCTTTATTTTCTCGTAGTTTCGCCAGCAGTGATAAACTTAGATATTTTTGATGCTTTCACTTTTAAAAAAAGTTTTAGTAAAAAACAAAAATCTTGAATTTTTCATGAAAATTTTTTTTCCGACACTTTTTTCGAAATATCTCCTAAACTATTGAGCGGATAAAAATTTGATAGTAGAGCGATTTAAAGCCAATTTTATTCCGCAAATATTTTTTGAAGGAGCTCGAAAAATTTTTTTTTTTTTATGCAACAAACGCCTTTTCTCTACTTTTATAAAAAACTGTTAGTCATTCCTTTTTTTATTATTAAAGTGTAAAACTATACTATACATTAAAGTGCCTTACGAAAAAAAGTTGCAAATGTACCCCTCTAGAAATGAAAATTAGTATGTTCTTATATGATTCCCAAAATATTACATCTCAATGTTAAGATTTACGTAAGCTGGACCATTTTCAAAACACCTCTAAAATTACGTATTTCTTTCAATATCATTATCAAAATTTAAGTTATAAGAAAACTAACTTCAAATTATAATAGAGGCATGCTACGACCTCGAATATTTATTTATTTAAATAATTACTATATATTTCTTTTCAGTCGCGAAATATTAAGATTTTACCAACATTTTTTATCACATTTTCATTGTTAAAACATGTAATTTTATATATTTTGGAAATTTTTCAAAATATATTAGGTTTTAATATACTATAGGAATGGTCTATCCTACTGCTATTGAAGATAACACGTAATTAACCCATTAAGAGCTAAATGGTCAATTTTATGCATATAGTTCTCAAAAGGTTAAATTAGCAATTTTTGCAAATAAGTAGCATGGAAGTACTCATTACACTTAAATATTGGTACTTTTATGAAAAACATAATAAGTTCATTTAAAACCACGATAATAATCGAGTAAAATGGAGTTTTTGAAATTTAGGCGCTAATTTGCACGAATTTAAAGCTTTTTTGATCAATTTACGCTTTCGGGGACATTTATATCCTTAACTAACCATTTATTTGCCGTTAAAATTAACTTAACCAATTATGGACGGGAAATCTTAAAATTTTATCTGTGCAACTAAAGGGTTAAATGAATGCACATATCAATAGTATTTAATGAGAGCTTTCCAATGATATGCTAAAATATAACTTACGATGAAAAATGTCTAAAATATTCAAACTTTTATAAAATACTATCTATATATATAAAAGAGTAACGTTACTGACTGACTGATTCATCATCCCACAGCCCAAACGGCTGAAGCTAGAGAGACGAAATTTAGAATGTAGGTAGGTCTCCTCCCATATAGATCCACTAAGACGGGATTTTTTAAATTCGAATGTTTAGGGGGTAAAAAAGGGTAAAAACGGGTAAAATCGGTAACCTTATAACTCGCAAACTAATAAAGATACAAAAAAAGTTGAACAGTTATCGTTATTCATTAAAAAAATAATTGGACAGGTGTCTGGCACTTTTTTGAAAATCGGCCGTTTTAGGGAGAAAACTTGTAAAAACTGTATTTTGGTACTTTTTTGGCACCATATGTATCTTTGAAACCAATCAACATACAGATAAAATTTATGTCGTATTCATAACTTATCGAAAAATGAGAAATACAAATTTGGTATTTTTTAGAAATTCAAACGTTTAAGGGGTAAAAATCGTACCTATTTTTGGTACTTTTTTCATAAAACCTTTTTTTATATTTATTGAAATATTCATTTGAGTATTTTAATATGGGATACCACTACAATTTAGAAATTTATTGGAATACAATTTTTGATACTTCGATGGGTGAAAAAAAGTACCAATAAAAGGGGTAAAGGCGGGAAATTACATTTTATTCAAACTTAATAATGAATTTTCAATTACATTAAACATAGAAACATGAAATTAAGAAAATGTAGGTAGGAATTCACAAGAGTGGAATTTGTGGTACTTAAAGATACGTGGTCCTGTGGGTAAAAATTCAAGAGGATGGACTTTGTGGTACTTTTTTCTTCTTCTATTGGTACTTTTTTCATTTTCTGTAATATTTAACCTAGAAACATGAAAATAAATACGCATGGTCCGATGTTGTAAAGAATTCACAAGGGGGGACTTTGTGGTACTTTTTCGTTCTTCTAATGGTACTTTTTGAATTTTCTATAATTATGAACCTAGAAACATGAAATTAGGGATATGTGGTCCTTAGTTAATGAGAATCCATAAGAGGGGACGTTGTGGTACTTTTTTGCTATTTTAATGGTACTTTTTGAATTTTCTATTATATTTAACCTAGAAATATGAAACTAAGGACATGAAGAGCTAAGTGAATGAGAATCCATAAGAGAGAACTTTGTGGTACTTTTTCGTTCTTCTAATGGTACTTTTTAAATTTTTTATAATATTTAACACAGAAACATAAAATTAAAGATATTTGGTCCTAAATGAATGAAAATTCATTAGAGGGGACTTTGTGGTACTTTTTTGTTCTTCTAATGGTACTTTCTGAAATTTCTATAATTATGAACCTAGAAACATGAAATAAGGATATGTGGTCCTATATGAATAAGAATTCATTAGAGGGGACTTTGTGGTACTTTTTGTTCTTCTAACGGTACTTTTTGAATTTTCTGTAATATTTAAAGTAGAAACATGAAGTTAAATATGCATGGTCCTATGTGAGAAAGAATTCACAAGAGGGGTCTTTGTGGTACTTTTTCGTTCTTCTAATGGTATTTTTTGAATTTTCTATAATTATGAACCTAGAAACATGAAATAGGGATATGTGGTCCTAAATGAATGGGAATCCATAAGAAGGGACTTTGTGGTACTTTTTTCATCTTCCTACGGTACTTTTTTAATTTTCTATAATTCTGAATCTAGAAACATGAAATTAAAAATATGTGGTCCTAAATGAATGAGAATCCATAGGAAGGGACTTTGTGGTATCTTTTCGTTTTTCTAATAGTACTTCTTGAATGTTCTGCAATTTTCATCCTTAGAAACATAAAATTGAAAATGTAAGGTCCTAAGTGATTCAGAAACCTTTAAATGGATTTTGTGGTCCTTTTTCTTTATTCTAATATACTTTTTCGTAATTCTGATATTTGTTTTTCATTATTCTAAGATTATAAACCTGAAATTTAAGAGATATTGTTATTTATGGGTGACATAACACCATTATTAAAAATGTTCCCAAGGGAGTTAAGAATCTTAGTTTAAATTTATTATATAGTATAGTTTTTATAAAAAATTTCCGCTAACGAAGTAGCGGGTTTACAGCTCGTATGAAATAAAATCATTGAAAATTTTACTAAAATTTTAATCCAGCGAGAATGAAAACAAATTTTAAATTATTTTTTGTTCAATATGTAGTAGAACCGAAATCTTTTGGGAGTTAGCATTTAAATTTAGGGGGGTACATTTGCAATTTTTTTTTTTTGTCCCCATACAAATCAAGGCACTGTACTATACATAAGTAGTTCATATGATTAGTGGCTTCTACAAAAGTCTAAATTTGTTAATTATAAACTGAATATGGAAAACCTGCTGTAGTTTTTAAGTTTCGCAAAGCTACAAATATATTTCCTAACATAAATATTTTAAGATTTTAGGATACAGTTGTAACTATTATTTGTAAATTTATAGCTTATTCACACATATAAATGTATGAATTCATTTATACACTAGCTTCTTCTTACAGATATGTATATATATGAATATGTAAAGTATGTATGTAAATGAATACATCTGCATCAAATTTTCCAAAGAGTAAATGCTAAGGTGTGATAACAACAAAACCTTTGTCAGTTGTGACATAAGATATGACAAATTATTTGTCAGCATTTAGTTGACACATGATTCTGTTACGTACCTATGTATGTATGGCGTTATATACACATGTACATACGTATGTATTAGATTATTTATGAATTTGTATGGCTGTATATCTAAAGGATATTTAAGATGAGTATGATGATAATCACTATCATCATTATGGTGACTTTGACAATGGGAAGGTATTTAGGTTGTGGTATAATAAAAAATTATTTTTTTTATTTTGTTTCTTTTATATCACGGTAATATACTAAAAAAACATACTCATGTACTTGAATGTAGGAGCATTGTATTTAATATTATTAAAAATGACACTCGGGTAAAACAGAGTAAAGGATTTAAAAATAAAAAAAAAATAAAAAAATGTAAAAATTGTTGTCATAAGTTAATTTATATGTAAATAAAAATAAATTTAACCATTGTCTTTGATATATAAAGGAAGTAAGAAACTTGTATATACATATGTGTGTGTAGATATGTTAACATAAATATTAATTTACATTTATTATTTCTGATCCGCAGTTGTTGCTTTTGTGTAGTAAAAAGCAATTTAAAAGAGAATAGACAAAATCCATTCACATATTTAACCTTTTGTTTTATTTACTGTCAGTATGTTAAAAATGTTTTTGAAGTTTAAATATGATTTGCATTTTAAAAAATATTTTGAGTGAATATATTGGTGAGGGGTGAAATAATGGTGCTGCTTCTAACATTTTTCTAGAAAATCTTAATTAAACTTTTTATCATTGAAAGTCTACATTAAATATTTATGTATTTGTAAAAATTGAAAGAAACTTAGAGACACTTATTCTTTTTGACGACATATAAATTGGACAATTATTTTGACTAATTATAACTGTTATTTTAGTATTATAAGATATTTAAAAGAAATCATTTTATCACCTACACAATACAGGCAAAAACATTTCCTTAGACTATTAAGAAACCAAAAAAGAGTTAAAATTACTTTTGACAATTTATTCATATTTATCTATTTCAAAGGAAAAAAAGTTAATTTAAGAAAATGTTTCAAAAAATATGTATGTATATCATTCATTCCATGAAAAAATACATAGAAATGTTCCTTAGCTCTTCGGATTGTAAACAAGTTTGCAATCGTAAATTGACTTGATGTTTTTTTTTGGTGGTACCAAAGCAGATATTGTAGACTACAATTAGACACCAGCAGAATGGAATACGTATTTTCTGTGCCGCTACACACTTCATCACCATTCGTGGTGTCTTATCCATTTCGGTTTCGATGAAACCTAAATAAAAAAAAGATTGACAAAATTAATTTTTTTCTGCAGCACCGTATAACTCAGTCGATTTGAACCGTATAACTCAGTCGATATGAAGTAGTATGCTTTGTTTTCAATTAACTGTGGTTCTCGCGACAAACCGTGGAGCATATTTCGAAATTGGTAAGATATCAAAAAATTCGAATTGGTTTCAAGTTATACTCACAAATGTTTAATACACTCGACAGTTACGGAGATATGAAATCTATTTGTAAAAGATTAGAAATAAGTTTTGTACAAGATTGAAAAAAAAAAAAAGATTATATAATTAGAAAATGGCAAAAATATTACATTAAAATCAACATCTTAATTTTAATTGTATTCACAAATTAGTGACGATATCTCATTTACAACACAGAGAAAACAGATTCGTTGTGGCAACCGAATTTTTTGCCAATCGAATTTGATCAGTTGCATGTACTATTTCACAATTCGATTGGATCTATTGAATGAATACGATACATTTAACTGAATTAAGTAAATTATTCGGTTAGAAAGAATGACACATTAATAAATTTTATCTTCTATCCCAGTAAAAAATGGAGCTTCTCACGAAGCAGGTTTGTAAGGGAGAAAATTCTAAAACTAAAAAACAATTTTGAATTTCAAATAAGACCATTAAAAATAAATTTTATAAAAAATTTAAATCTAAATTTGTACCTTAGTTTCACACATATTTTTGGTATAAAAATTAAATCATAAGAAATTATTCAATAATTAATAAAAACATATCAATATAGACTTAGTTATCAGCAAGTAATTTTAAATTTTAAAAAGCATCTTTAAGAAACTCAATGTTTGTTGTATTATTTTTGCTTAAATATACATATTGTTAATTAAATATATTTGGTTTGTAATTGAAAAAAAAAAAAATAAATAAATAATAATAAAAAATAAGAACATAAAAAGTACAAAATAAATACACATTCATACATAAATAAATGAAATACTATTTTCTTCAATATGGAAAAATAATTGCGTTTCTTAACTTGGTGAACTCCCCCTTCCTGATATTTTTGAGTTTGGACATTCAATATTTCTTTTCACTCTACTATACTGGCCAAGTTTATGCCGGCATCTTTTCGAGTTTGGTTTGAATAACATCTAACAGACTTTTATTTCTGAATGGTGAGCAGCTGATTAAGGGAAACCACTGAGCCATTTGCTCTGAATTTGCTTATGGAACTCCTTGAATTTCAGTTCCTATCAAAAGAAGTAAGATATTTATTAATTCCTTTTTGCAGACAGACAGACTATTGGGGACTAAAATATTTAATAACAATACCCCACACTTTTTGACTTGCCTTTTCACATCCAGCAGCGTTTTTCTATTGTAATTTTATGTATTGTTTTGTAGTTGTTTTTTTATTTTATATTTAATTTTATAATAATTATGTAATTTAATTTATTTTAGAATTTTGTTTTTTACGAATGTCAAAAATGGTTTAACATCTTATATTTTTTTTCGATTGGGAATATCGAATTAAATGGACTAACTAACTGAGAATACTTTTATTTGCCAAAAAAGTTTAATATGAACCAATTTTCGATTACAGCTACTAATAATAAGACTCACAATAGACAATAGATGAATTAAATGCGGTTGTATTGGCCGAATCCAATAAACTAATTTTCATAAATGTATAATTCGGTTAAGATGATTGATATTAGAATAGGTGCAATTTTAGTTCGATTGAAAGTAGGATTTTACATTCCAAACCTCAAACAATACGTTAAAATTATATTTTTTTAATTATAAGAATAAAATTTCGACTTACATTTTTAAATTTTAATAATAGTAACAGTTTTCTAACTAACCTTTTCTCTGTGTGAAGCTATAGAAAAATATTGAATTTTTATTGTTATGTAATATTTTTATATTGATTATAAATAAGTACATTCACTAATTTGGGAATAAAATCCAAATTTATTAATTGATTTTAATGAATATTGCTGTTGAGTATTTAGAACAAATTTATCTTTAAGATCAAATAATAAAAATTTAGATTTTTGCCATTTTCTATTTTTTTTTTTTTTAATTTTATTTCAAATTTAATTTAATGATTTAAATACAATGGTTTGCTTGTTTAAATTCGTAAAATTCGTTAAATCGCGAATATACTTTACAAATAAAATATATTTTAAAATATTTATTTTAAAGTCTACATTTAAATTTTTTACTTAGCATCTTCGCTAAGTGTAACTTCTTGCAACCCCGAAACTACAATTTTACTAATTATTTTATTTGATAATTTTTAATTGGGACTTATTTTATTTATTTTGGAACTTGTTTCATTTGGGAGTTATTTCATTAAATTTGGTACTTAATTTTTTATTATGATAAAACTCCCAAATGTGAGGAATTATTTCATTTACCCCTTTAGAAGTTATTTAATTTTTTGATTCAGTCTACATTTTTGTTGGGACTAATTTCGTTAGAATTTATTTCATTGGGACTTTTTTCATTTGAGAGTTGTTTCACGATAACATTTAAATATAATTTTTTACTCAGGAATGCGAGTACAGTTTTGGGAGGTATTTTTGTAAATTCTCTACCACTGCAATAATTTGATTGTAATTTCTATGTTATTTATCATAATGAGTAAGACAAATTTTTGTCTTTAATATTACGTAAAAGTATTTATAAATAAAAGGATAGAAAACTATTTAAAATGTATATGAAAATTGCATTCCTGTTGTAAGGTTATCTCCAACAAAAACGTTATTTTTAGATAATAAAAAATTATTTATAATATTTACTGCAATAAACTGTATGTCGTTTTTTAAATCAATGAAATTCGACGTATAATTAAAGAGTTATGAATAGTATTTGTTTTTGGTCAATATTAGTTTTGCCAATATTCAATACCAAATAAACCTTATATAAGGAAAAATATTAGCCAAATTTCATTCGGTTGATATATTCCATTTCGTTGCCTTGAAATATTCAAGGAAAATCCAAGGATTTATACCTCTGATATTAGTGAGCCTCTTAAAGAAAAAAGATCCAAAAACATTAAATCGCCTATTGGATAGGGCAGGGCATTCATTTAAGAAGTGATAGCTGTCTTCAACAGCTTCCCTACATCACCAACATGTATCATCCTCTATAATTCCTAATCTTACCATATGCTTATCAAGAGTATTGTGACCAGTAATTAGATTAATTACCATTCTCAATTGCGTCTTATTTATTTAGAGAAGAATATTACTACACACAGAAAAAAGATTAGTTGGGAAATTGTCACACATATCGATATTTGTCATTTTTATTAGCTCCACATATTATTTATTATGTTATCTATAAAAGCATAATTATATTTAAAATAAAGTTCTTACAATGTATGATTCAGTTATCGTAATCAATTATGGATGGTTAAAATATATTTAAAAAGTTCATTAGATGTAATCGAATCAATTTCATATACCTAAACGAAGTATTGGTATTTGTAATTAAAAAATTGTTTGTATTGTGATAATTTAAATAATAACTGTTTGTTAGTTACAATAATCAATAAATTTATATTCTAACAATAAAAAGAAAATTAATTCGTTATTTACAAACGAAAAAAGAATAATGTTGATCAAATAATCTTTAAACTATAAGTAATTGACATATATTTTTAAAAAATATTAAATAAAAAAACATTAAAAAATATAAACAGAAGGAAGAACTTATAAACATTTTCAAAGAAATACGTTTGGTAAGAGCTAAATTTTTTGGATTAATTTAAATTAATATATTTATATCCTTAGATATTTTCGAACTAAACATGATTGGGCCCTGGTGGTTACTTTTAACATCAATTATTCTTTAAGGGAATATTTTTAAGAATGAACACGGAAAAATAGTAAGGATTGTTAATTTTAGGCAGCAGAGAAGTTAAAGAAATTGAAAATGATCTTTGCAAAATATGCAAAAAATTAAATTACATTTACGTAAGTATTTTATAATAATGTGAATGTGCATACTAACTTTAAAATTGTTTCTTTTTACATATATTGCTGGAACAATTGAAATCAAAATCTACGACATCTCTTCATCCCACAATAGCCTACGATCAATTGAAGATGGTACCATTAAAAATTAACAAAAGCAAGGCAACTTAATCACCCCAACAACAGAAGGCGTAAAAAACGTTTGCAAAACCCCTCAATATTTGTGATTTCCGAACTCTGTTAACTCTTATGATCCTAATGCCTTTCAAGCTTCTATGTTATTCGATTTTTGGTAAGAATTATGTCTCACAGTGTTATAATGATATTGCTTAACATTGCTATATATTAACTTCTTACAGGTTTGGCTACAATTAATATTAAAAAAATATAAAAGACAAAATAGCTTTTAATCTATGCACAAATCAACAAATTAATATATTATTGCTCAAAAATGTATCAATTAATGTCAATATTTATATTTGCTCAATATTTATGAGAATTTTTTTTGAATAAAAGTATAACATGTAATAATTTTTAATATCATTTTATTATTTGGAGTAGCCTAATGTACAAATATATATTATATTTTGAGTTTATGCTAACCGAATTATTTTTTTCTATGCGGTTGCGAACACCGATGTGTATAGTTATTCCAATCGAATTAGAAGATAGTACATGCAACCGACCAAATTCGATTGGCAATAAATTCGGTTGCCACAACGAAACTGTTTTCTCTGTGTATATTTTATTTTTTCTTCCTCCCATAATTGCTTTGTCTGCATATAGCTGTCAGATTCTTGCATCGACTTGACCATACATTTCTCGATTTTTGCTTAATTTTTTAAATGACCGTGGATAAGGGTGAAAAAACTTCCCTTACTGCGTTCTCCTGTGGTAGGTGCGCTCCTCTTTTTGTCAATTCGTTCTCTTTCTCATTGCCTAGAATATTCTTATGGCCTGTCACCCAGCAATATTAATAGGTTAGCACTGTTGAGAATCACGGGGGGCGATGAAAACTACACCGACAGCAGCCCTAAAGGTCTTATTAAACGTTATACATTTGGATTTACATGTTAAGCAATCAGCAAGGATAACCCTTAAAAGACTAAAGCAAACTGATTGTTATGCTGTTCCCGAAGAGCTAGAAACTCTTTGTGACAGCTGCTGACTACCTTAGACCTAATATTACCTGTCTTTAATGGCTTTATAGCAGCTTGACTATCAATGAAAAATAAAAAATATTACACTTGGATATTCGTAACATTGATATTTGTCTTGCTACCATGGTTATCGTGTAAATTTCGGCTTGGAAGATACTACAATCGATTTTTAAACGATAAAAGGTCTCCAAATTCAGTTCATTGCAAAAAAACCCCACATCCAGTTCCATCAGTGATCTTAGAACCATCAGTGTAAAAATTTAATTCTTAAACTTGACATTTCCTTTTAACCAATCATTCAGTGATGGAAAAGTGGCATTTAATTCCTCTTCCATTACATTGTAGAGTATTAAATAGTCTGTTATACAGCCTCCAGTCACATCCCTTATTATCTCCGAGTGACGTACCAATTCAGTTTTCAATGAATCAGTTTGCTTTAGTCTTTTAAGGGTTATCCTTGCTGATTGCTTAACATGTAAATCCAAATGTATAACGTTTAATAAGACCTTTAGGGCTGCTGTCGGTGTAGTTTTCATCGCCCCCGTGATACTCAACAGTGCTAACCTATTAAGTTTGTTCAGTGCATCAACATGAACCTTTTTGTCAATAATAGGCCACCACACATGGCAGGCATATGTGGCTATAGGCCGTACAACCGCAGCATAAAGCCAATAGAATAATTTCGGTTTTATACCTCCTTTCCTGCCAATTAGTTTTTGACATGAATAAAGTGCAGTATACACTTTCTTAATTCGTACGTTCAAGTTGTCCCTCCAATTTAATTTACTATGTAGATATATCCCCAGAAATTTCGCAGGGTGACTCCATTCAATTTAGGGAATGTGAATCCTACTAATGATATTAGATCTTAATATAAAAATAAATATTAATATAAATAAACAATTTACCTTTATTGCATTTAAAGAAATTTTATTTGGTCCTTATTGAATCATTAAAATCTTTTTTTCATCGTAAAGAGATATTACCACGTACGTACTAAAATCGCTAATTTCTCGAAGTTGGAAAAATAAATTAAAAATAAAATTTTAATAATATTTGATGAACATTTTTCAAAAAATATCCATTTTTATAAATCTCTCATGGAATGAACGATATAATTTAACTTTTTGCAAAAAAATTTTTTCATATTGGAATAAATGTTATTTAAATTAAAAAGTTATTTCATCTCTATTAATAATTTCTTATTTTGATAATTTAAATTATTTATATATATATATTTTTTTTTACTATTTTCTTAACTTCAGGAAACTTGACCTAATTGTAAAATAATAGCAGATCATAAATGATTGGGTTTTATTAAGATAGAATATAAATTCATATTTAGAATGATAAACAAATATAACCTGGGAAAAAATAACATCAACTTACTTGTTGAAAGCGATAAAATTCAGCGTCAATAGTGAAAATGCTCTGTATATATTAAATTTCAACACTGCGTGCTCGAATTTTTACAAAGTTGAAAACATTTCGTTATCAAATGATTCAATTACGTTATGTTGTCTAATACAAAATCTATATACAAAATCCAATTTTTTTGGACAATATCCCATCCGTAGAAAATTTTTAATAATTCTTTTTATAAGCTATATATATATATATATAAAAAATATAAAAAATATGACGTTATATTTTTGTATTTATTTCTTTACAAAAACTTTAATACAACATACAAATTTTACACAAATAAATTCTGCCAGTAACCCAGTATGAATATTTCTACATATTTAAATAATTATAAAATCGTCTGTTTTGAATTATGTTAAATGTTTGCTCTGTTTATTACGCTTTATACTCTTATATAAAAAGTCAAAAGGATGATAATGTTTAAAATGGTAAACGCATTTATGTCTAATTGAATTATTGCACATAAATAAAAATATAATATACATATTTGTATATGAAATTATACCCCTATAATCATATTAATAAAAACATATTTGGCTTTATGAGCATAAATGTCTATCCAAATGGTAAGTAATTTCAACAAATTCTAAAAGGAACAATTACAAATTTTATATGGCAATTTTTATAACATTTTCATTATAGTGTCTATGAATATACCTTCAATGGGCCTATATATATATACTAGGGATGCCTGGTTTTATGAATAAAATTAAAGTTTATATAATTTCACAATTTTGTGTAATAAGTGTTTCCTTTTGAAAACTCGATCAAGAAGAAAAAATAAGTTAAAATGGAGAGTTTACTTTCATTAATTTTATTTTTGGCTATCATAATTACATACCCACTTGACAAAATATGCTAAATTCAATTTTAAATTTTGTGTAAAAAAATGTAAACTATGTATGTAATTGTACACACAAAGACGTTGTCATATTAGAGCTTCTAAGTACTATAAACTTTTAAAACATCTATTGGAACAATCTATATGGATATTTGGAATAGGGATTTAACGACCATAGAGGCATTCAGTTATTCTCATATTAAAAAAGAATTTGAATTTTTTAAGAACTGGTATTTGTTCATAAAAAAACTATACCCGAAAATTTCTTTCAATCACGCATAAGCCTCTGTTAGACACATATCATGTGGTATTAATGTAATATGAACATAAAACAAATCTGTATAATGTTTCATTTCATGAGATATTATCTTTATTTTTAACAATTATAAATAGAAAACAAAATTTTTGAATGTAAAAAAAAAAAAAAAAATACACGAGCACCATTAGAGAGCATTTTGAAATTCCGATTGTAGATGAAAAAGCCTCCCCAGTGCTATTCGTCTAACTGAGGGTTGAAGCATTTTTGGACCAAATTTAGTTTATTCAGCTTTTATTAGAAAAACTTTTGAAATTTTTAAATCATTATGTAAGTTTGTGTAACCTTATCAAACAGAGCGTAAATTTATATAAATAACTTGAAAATCAATTGATATCAAATAAATTTTGAAAAAAATATTACAATTGAATCAACGAGTTTACAAGTGTATGAGAACGCATGTTTGTATTTAAATATATTTTTGTATGTGTTTGTAAAATATTCATGGTATGTAAATACTTATATGACTTTGTGAAATTGCATTTATAAATTTGCGAGAATATTCAAGAATTTTAAAAATAATTAATAAAACCAACTAATATCTGTAATATACATATTCTTGAGTATATACTAACTTAAATTTTTATATACACACTAGCAAATATTATTTTTTTTAACCGTTTTGTGACAAAAAAAAAAAAAAAAAAAAAATGAGAACCACCATTATTTTGAAATTTTAATTGATTTTATAACTAAGGACTGCACACGAAGAAATCCGTGCATGCAAATCTGCTTATAGAAACTAAACCAGTGGGCGATTTTTTTTAAAGTGATATTTTTATTAATGACTATTATGTTCAAGTTCTAAACATAAAAGAATAAATTAGTTCCTGTTGGTTTTTAAGGAAATATCTGATATTTTCCAGAATTATTCAAATTAAAGGTTTTATTGTGTTTCGCTCACTTTTTTCCTCGAATAAGTCCACTTATTTTTAGACTCCGTTTCATTTTATGCTGAGCTTTTAATGTCCTTTAAATTATTTTTTACTAGAGTCCAATATCTTTCAATTGCACAGAGTTTCGGTCAACTTGATGGATTAGCCTCTATCGGTACAAACTCTTACAATTTCTTTGTTACAACTTCATTGTTTTGTTGTTATAATGAGAAGAAGCGGGAATAGGTCAGAAAGCAGGGGATATACTGAATTTTATTAGGAAAGGGAGAAGTCTTTTCCAAAGGCACTCATTCTCGTAAATTTTTGTGTTAATGCAACCATATTTTAAGAATGAAGTGCTTCATTCCAGGGTATGCATATGACTTCCCAATTCAAAAACTTTGTTGGGAATTTTGATTTCTTTGACACGAAATTTTTCTGCAATAATCCCTCTAGAATCTGCAACATAGTATTCCCGGCCAGGAAGTTGAAAAAAGTCACCCTGTACGAACGTTTCATCGTCTACTATACAGAAACTAAATTTCTGAAAAAATTCGTCTGAGGAACCTTCATCTTATTTTTTACCTCCAGATTCTTGCTTGCGTTTCAATTAGGATTTTTTTCTTACCTATAAAGTCTTCATGCTAGACTTCCTTTAAAATTTTCTGATAAAGATTCAAAGCAATTAACTTTGTGTGACATTTTTCTTTCTGAGATGAGGTGAATTTCTATCAAAATCCTTTCTATTTTGTCTTCCACTGTATTTATCTTCCACTACCAGGTTACCATTCAGTGATCATGACTTCTTGGTATAATATGATGACCTAAGAAACTGTATTCTTCAGCACAATAGCCTTCCTTGCAATTATTTTATATGAGCAATGTAAGGTTTCATGAAAAATTTTAAATATGTGTATGTGTTTTTTGTTAAACTTCCATTTTAAGAAAAACCAATTTTGCTATTACCATGAAACTTAGCACATGGCAACAGTTAACAGAATTATTAATTTTTCACCACATCAAAAGTTATAAGCCCAAGAGCATGCACAGATTTTTTCGTGCGCAGTCCTTAATATAACTTTGTTTTTGGACTTTCTTCAAAATATATTGACTAAAAGTTTAATTTTGTTCCATCGAGTAAACTTTGAAGCAAATATTAAAAAATACATCATTTTTGAAACAAAAAATGCCTATAGAAAAAAATGTTTTTCATTAGATTTGGCAAGTTTTTGCAAAATATTGTTGATATATTAAACGTTTAACAAATCTTTATAATTTCAGTTTTTTGATTCCAGGCAGTGTTGCCCGTGTTGCTGTTGGACTTTGAAAAAGGTCAGATAAAGCTAAATGCCCCTAAAAATAAATCCAGAAAAAATCTAACATTTTTATTTTAAAACTTATTAATTTTTGTTAATAAATTTATAAATAAAACATAGAACGACTGCCAACAAAATTATCCAATGAAAAGTCTCCCATAAAACTCCCATTTTCGGGTTATGTTTCATATGAAAAATTACCTAATTTTTTAAAATGATTTATCAACATTTTTGAATTAGAATTCCTTTCCAAATTTTTGGATGATTTTTCGCTTTTATAAAAATGTATATTTAATTCATAAAGAGTTTCTATGGTTACTGAAGTTTATTAAAAAATAGTTATAAGAATTGATACAATAAGTTAAATTACGCTTGATTTGGAGAATGAAGCGCTGCAGGCAAAAATTTTTGTTAAATATGTTTTGTGCGAATTAAAACACGAAAATGATTAAATGCACGAGTCTGTAAAAATAAAATTAGTAAAAACATTTTATGAACCAAAAGAGGCTTAAAAATGGCTAGAGCTAAAACAAAAGTTTTGAGGCTAAAAGCAAAATAAAAAGGCTATATTTAGCCTTAAAAAGGGTAAACTAAAACATTGTTTGTAATACTTTGATGAGATTGCCTCTCATTTTGAGGGCGTGCGGTAATTTGTGGGAGCCAGCTATCATCAACGTACATGTAGTTGCAGAGGATATCTGAAACATCGGGGTAACAACCTTCACACTGATTAGCAAGTTCTTGCAAAATCCTTACTGCCAAATAGGTGGCGCAATTGACTCCGAATGTAACAGTTTTCACTTAGATGTCCTGCGGCTCATCAGCTGGAGGTTTTCGGAAGATAATCCGTTGATATAAGAACTATTAAATCTTGCTGCAGAGTAGGTTCGCGAAAATATTTTTTGTTTTCATTTTCAATAGAAGTTTGTATAAAAATTTAAAAAATTTAGTTCTCAAAATATGATAAAAACATTATCGACCATTCCAGGAAAGAACGCCCGAAAAAGTATATTTTTTTACTTGATGGCTTTCAATTTCGATAAAAATTTGTATACATAAACTCCATTAAGCCTTTTATCAATTTCAGTTTTCAGTGTTGTGAAATTGCAAAAACTTGCGATTTAATTTCGCTTTTTAATTTTCTCAAAAACGAAAAAAATTTCAAAAGTATGTAACTTTGAATAGCAATATCTCTGGAAAGACTTTGTGAATTTTAATGATTTAAACGGCCTTAAAATTTCGCACATGGCGGCTTTACGACGAACATTTTAAAAATAAAAAATATTTTTTAAAAATGCATTTTAATGCAATTGCATTTTTCAAATGCACTTTTCTTTAAATATGCTATTAAAATTTTTTAATTTTTTAACATTGCTCTACTAAAAATAATAATTTCTTAGTGAAGTGCTGTGAAAATAATAGTGTATATAGTTGAAACAAAAGATAAGTAAAAAAAGCGAATGGACGCTTAACAAATCTAAAGCATTTATACATAAATTAATTATAAAATATTTATATTTTGTTACATTGTTAACTTAATATCTGCATATTAAAATTTAAGAAAGAATACAAAACAAAGTACAACACAAAAAAATATCTACAAATATACATTTGTGCTTGTGTGTTAATGAGTTGCTCTAACTCTCTATTAAGTGAGAGGAGACTCAGTACAAATGGTAAAAACGCATACATTGTATTGAGCCCCTTAAACAATAATAATAATTTATATGATACACAAAAGAACAGGAATTATTTAACCGCAAAAACAACAAATGAGAGATCTCCTCTCTCTAGTGCAATTACTAGTGCGCCAAATTGTGTAGAATATAGCACAAAAGAAAATCAGAAATATAAACAAACAACTAGTTTAATGGTTGATGAAAAAAGTAGTACACAATTGAATGACAATTCAAACAATAATTATTATAATATTAACACTGTTAATACCATTAGCGGTAACAAAAGTGATCTGGCAAAAGATAATAGTGAAATAATTTCTCCATCACGGCAATCAATGAAAAATACTGGTGCCATACCAAAGAATAATAATAATTTAGTGAACTCAGGACATAACAAAATTCCAACAGGGATGGACCGTTATATTACCATCACTAAACGTAAGTCCAGCCCTAGGACATTAAAACTTGAACCAAATCCAAAACAACAGAAAAAAAATGAGGTAAGTCAAAATCGGTTCTCGATACTGGATAACCAAGAAAGTGAAGTTGAATCTGCAAAGAGTACCAAAAATTATAAGCCTCCTCCACTCTACTTGCGCGAGCCTACTACTAACGCTCTAGTAAAAAAGTTGTCCCAACTTGTAGGCAAAGAAAATTTCTACGTAGTTTCTCTACGAAAAGGGAATGTTTCTGAAACTAAAATTCAGACATTCACAGAAAAAAACTATAGAATTATAGTTGACTGTTTTGATAGTGAAAAAAGAAACTACTATACATATCAACTAAAGAGCGCAAAAGGCTTATTGGTTGTCATTAAAGGTATTGACAGTTCTGTACCGGCTGATGAGATTAAAGAAGCTCTTGAATCTGAAGGCTATGAAGTGAAGTCCGTTCACAATATAATTAATAAAAATAAGGTACCTCAACCAATTTTTAGAGTTGAAATATCTTATAATTCTTCCCGATTGAAGAAAAAGAGTGATACACATCCCATATACGGTTTAAGATACCTTCTAAATCGCAAGATAGTTGTGGAAGAACCAATTAAACGCAAAGGTCCCCCACAGTGCTTAAATTGTCAGGAATATGGACACACTAAGTCCTTCTGCAAATTGCCATCAGTTTGTGTTAGATGTGGAGATATCCATAAAAGTCTGGAATGTCCCTATTCAAAAACAGACATCAGTGCAAGAAAGTGTAGCAATTGTGGTCAGAATCACACTGCAAACTACCGTGGTTGCCCTGTGTATATTCAAATTAAAGGGACTTCAAAGGCAAGAAGACCTGTATATGCTCAATATCAGGATTCTAATTTTCCAAGCCTCCCTAATGGACCTACTTCTAGTGCACAACATAGAAGTAACCTGAACACGAATCGGCAATTGTCGTATGCTCATACGGTAAAAGAAGGTTCTACTACACAAATGAAATTAAACGTAGAAGGAAATGCTCAATTTCCAAATACTTTCAATAAGGGTTCAGTAATTCCCAACCAAACTCATAAAAATAATGAAAATAATGCTCCATTATTTTCATATGCTCACGCTTTAAAAGAGGGTTCAGTAATTCCCAACATAAATTCTCAAAGCTCTATTGAGAAACTAATTGAAACCATGAACAGTTTTATGTCAAATATGCAAAATATGTTACAGCAATTAATGCAAAATCAAAGCATGCTCATGCAGATTTTGCTAAGTAAAAAATGAATTCCTTAAGAATATGTTACTGGAATGCTAACGGCCTTAGCCAACATAAACACGAAGTCCAACAATTTTTAACGTTGCAAGATATTGATCTGCTACTGGTATCTGAAACTCACTTTACTCAAAAGAACTGTTTCAGAATAAATGGCTACTATACCTATGACACAAAGCAGCCTAACGGTAGGGCATGCGGAGGGACAGCAATATTAGTTCGTAAAGATATAAAGCATTTTCCAATGCCAGAATACAGAACGGATCATATTCAGGCCACTTCAATAAATATTCCCGATAACAATATAACAATATCCTCTATATATTGTCCTCCAAGATATTCTATTAATCGTAATCAATTTCTTGATTATTTTGCAACTTTAGGCCCAAGATTTATAGCAGCAGGAGACTATAACGCAAAACATACCTTTTGGGGCTCTCGTCTAACAACTCCCAGAGGTAGGCAGTTATTTGAAGCAATATCATCCAGCAAACTAGATTCCATATCTTGTGGCCAACCTACTTACTGGCCTACAGACCTCAATAAGGTTCCCGATCTTATCGACTTTGCTGTAATTAGAAATGTAAAACGTGAATGTATATCAGTGATTCCTTCACTTGATCTTTCGTCAGACCATACACCAACGATCCTGACACTGATTAATAGTCCAAGTCACTTTGAAACTCAAAGCTCTTGTTTCCCAAACAAGAAAACAAACTGGTTAAAATACAAAATGTACATAAGCTCCCACTTACCACAAAATATTCCACTGAAAAGCGAAAACGAAATACAATCTGCAGTTAATATCTTCACGGATATCCTGACTAATGCAGCTATATTATCCACACCTTCGCGTTTCTCACGAAGGCCAAAATATATTAAATGTTGCTCAAATGTTGAATCTCTTATTAGGGAAAAAAGGCAACTAAGACGTCAATGGCAAGATTCTCGATCACCAGCCGTCAAAACTAAACTTAATCAATGTATCAAAAGATTACGCTTCGCTCTGAAGAATCAAAAAGAATCCAAATTGAAAACATATCTACAAAACTTAGACTCTACTAAGGAAACTGATTATAGTCTATGGAAGGCGGTGAAAAATATGCAATGCCCTATTGCATATGAGTCTCCCATACGCCTCCAAAATGGCCAATGGGCAAAAAGTTCTAATGAAAAAGTTGAAGCATTCGCTAGTCATTTAGAACACGTTTTCACTCCAAATAATACAGGTTCAACTCTAAGACCTGTTGTAGTTAGCGACCATATTCACTCTCCATTAAAATTCCGGCTCTCTGCCGTGAAATTAGCAGTAAAAGGTCTGAAGGCAGGAAAATCTCCTGGAACGGACAAAATTACCAGCACAATGATTTGTTTCTTGCCAAACTCGGCTCTAAAATTTATTTTATTCATTTTCAATGCCATTTTACGTACTGGCTACTTTCCAAGTACTTGGAAGTTGTCAGAGATAGTAATGATACCCAAACCTGGAAAAGACGTCACTCAAGTAACATCTTACCGTCCAATAAGCTTATTATCAATTTTTTCGAAATTGTTTGAGAAATTGCTCCTTGAGAGCCTATTATTACATCTTAATAATAATAACAGTATACCTAACCATCAGTTTGGTTTTAGGAGAAAACATGGTACTATTGAACAAGTGCATCGAATTACAACTCTCATCAGAAGAGGTTTCGAGAGCAAGCAGTATTGCTCTGCGTTATTTATTGACATATCTCAAGCTTTCGATAAAGTCTGGCACGACGGACTAATACATAAAATGACCACGTTACTTCCACAGAACGTTCATAAGTTACTAAAAAACTATATAATAAATAGATCTTTTCAAATAAGATCGAAAGATGTGATTTCTTCACGCAGAAAAATTTCCGCAGGAGTACCTCAAGGAAGTATTTTAGGGCCTCTTCTTTATATACTATATACGGCAGATATGCCCACGAGCCCTATGACTCATACATCAACTTTTGCAGATGATACTGCTTTTGTAAGTATGCATACAAATCCGGTGATTGCATCCGAAAAACTCCAATCCCATATCACTGAGCTGGAAAAATGGCTATATAAATGGAAGATCAATGTGAATGCTTCGAAATGTGTCCATATAACATTTACCTTACGCAGGGAAAGTTGTCCCCCCATTCGAATAAACAATGTCCAAATACCTGAACAGGATAAAGTAAGGTATCTTGGTATTCACCTAGACCGGCGTTTAACATGGACTTGTCATATAGAATCCAAAGTTACTCAAATAAAACTAAAATCTGCCCAAATTCATTGGTTAATTGGTCCAAAGTCAGCCCTAGACTTGGACTATAAAGTACTGTTATATAAAGCAGTAATAAAACCTATATGGTTATATGGCATACAGCTCTGGGGAACAGCCTCTTCATCAAACATTGAAAAATTACAGAGAAGACAGTCCAAACTCCTAAGAATAATAACAGGTGCACCATGGTACGTCAGAAATAGCAACATCCACAAGGATCTCAATATTCCTACAATTCGTGAGGAGATAAAGAACAGTAGCATCAAATATATGAAAAAATTATCTGAACACCCAAACCCTCTCGCTAGGGATCTGCTAACTTTTGAGGGTCACAGACGCCTAAGAAGAATGGAAACACTGGATCTTGGAAGATAATACTACTAATGAAAACTCTACGTTGGATTTTGCAGTGGCAATATCAACAATAATTTAAGTTTAGGTTAAGATTTTAATACTTATTGTAAATTTCTGAAAAAGAAAGATTCAATAAAAACTAATATATATGTAAAAAAAAAAAAAAAAAAAAAAAATAAATGAAAAGTTTGGAATCTTTACATTAAAATAAAAGTGTCAAATTTTTGGGACGCGAAAATCTTATATGCATAATTCAATTTTTATAAAAACATGTTACAAATTTTTCATATAAAATTAAAATTTTTTCTTGTTTTTAAAATTTTCTTTAAAATTTGTATAAAAGTTAACAAAATATAAAAAGTATGCAATTTTAAATATTCATATCTCTTGAAGTTATTGATGGATTTCTGTAATTTAAAAAGTATTTAAAACGCCATTGTATATTTTTTGTGTAATTTAGTCAGCATTTCAAAAACCACCTCTTCGATCCATAACATTTCAAAAATATAAATGCAGTTTTTAGATGCATTTTTGTTAGTTGTGAATTTATTAAATTTTAATTTTTCGAAAGTGTATTTAAAAATGCTTTGTTTATTATAACTTAAAGTAATAAATAGTCTGATACATAAAGTTTTACTATTTTTCAGGATTTTTTAAAAAATAACACAATAAATTTTTTTTTTAACAAAATACTCATAATACCAGAAAAATATAATTTTTATATGAAAAAATGTAAACTAGTTGAAGAAAAGGGGAAATCATGCACAGTACATGTGTCCGTCTCAAAAATTTGAGATTTTTGTTTTAATGTAAAGATTCCAAACTTTTCATTTATGTTAAAAAATTAACAAATTTGAATAGCATATTTAAAGAAAAATGCATTTAAAAAATGCAATTGCATTAAAATGCATTTATAAAATATTCATGTTTAAGCTAACATAATTACAATTCAAACGCCGTTTAAATCACAACTTTCTGCAAAGCCTTCCCAGAAATATTTGTATTTAAATTGTATACTTTTGAGATTTTTTAGATTTTTTCAAAAGTGAAAAAGCGAAATAAAATCGCGAATTTTCTGAATTTAGCGAATCTGAAAACGGAAATATTTATAGACACCCATAGACCTTATACGTATAAAATTTTATAAAAATCGGAGGACACTTGGTATATTTTTGGGCGTTGTTTCATGGAATGGACGTTATATATTTTTTTTTTTTTTGCCATAGGTATGGATTTTCTTATATTTCACTTTTCATACTTATATAGAATACGCACCTTCATCTTCGATTTCCATAACAAATATTTTATGGTATTGTGTCCTTAATTACAAAAACAACTACTTAAAAAAGTGAACACGTTCACTTTAAACAATTATTTTTATTTAAGCAACAAAATTTGTTAGTATGGAACCATTTAAATATCTCCATTTTTATTTTTTTTAATTTTGAAAAATTCGCGAATTTATTCACGATTTTGATTTTTTGAAAAGTCAAAAAAATCGCAAAAGTGTCTAACTTTAAATACCAATATCTCTAAAAGTTGTTAACGGATTTTAATTTTATTTTATTTATTCAAAAAAATCAAAAAAATGTGTAACTTTACTCCCTTATTTTATAAATCCTTTCACTTCACTTTGAAAAAATTTCCATACAAATTTTTGAAAAACAAAAACAATTTACATGAACAATTTTTCAAAGTGAGGGGAAGTGTTTTACAAAGTTAGGCCCTAAACATCGATAACTCTAAAAGTTGTTAACGGATTTTAATGGTTTAAACTGCATGTAGAAGATAAATATGTTCTCTTTTAATGTAGTAATTTAGAAATAATATAGCAATTTGAAACTGCATTCATAGTGCAATGCAATTTTAGGATGCATTTTTTAAAAATGTCTACCCTTTCGAGTTAAATTTTTTTTTTAATATGTTAAAAAGAAATATCTTTACTATAAAATGCAAAAATAACTGTTCTGGGACAATAAAATCTATTATTTTTAATATTTTTTAAAAAAGTTTTTCATAGAAAAATTTTAATTTTTCAAAAAATTTTTATTTTTAACTTTTTTTGATTATACTCTTTTAGTAATATGTACCCAGCAAAAACTTGGTAATGACATGTAGTTACGGATGTAGTTACTTTGTAATGACAACAACATACTGTCTGCATTACACAGAAGTTGTTTAGTAACTAATTATTTATAACCCGAGTGTAAATAATTATTTATAATCAGATTTTTTAAAATATTAATTTTTATTGATTTTTATAATGCAGTTACAGATTTATATATTTAAAGAAGGAATAAATATATGAAAGGCAGAATTTTTGGTTATTGTTTAAGTTAAGTTTTTTAAAGTAAAATTTATAAAATTTTTTAAAAAAAAAAAAAAAAAATGTTTTATATCCTAACATTTCATTACTTATTTGTAACCTATAATTAAATAGTTCCTATTGTTATTACTAATCATGATTTCAGTAATGCTTTAAAAATCAATGCGTTTTAAACAGCTTGGAAGTAATTAGTTATTGTAATGACATCTAAGTAATGTATATAGTAAGTAGTTGCCTCTAATGTCATCACCGTGTTAAAATAATGAGTTATTCAGCAAATGTTTAAGTGAATAGCCATTATATTAGCTTCTTAACTCATTACATGGCAACCAAAGTTTTTGCTAGGTAGTTTTAAATGTTTATAACTCCTTAACTATATGTCGGATTTTATTGATTTAAAAACTAGTATAAAGTTTATTACGATAAATATTTAATAATTATATTGTATGAATCAAAAATATTTTTTTTTGCTAATGATGCACTCATGAAAAGAATGCAATTTTCGGATGCATTTTTAAGAAAATTCTACCCTTTTGATTTTAAATATTTTTGCTTAATATTGAAGACAAATATATTTATTATATAAAACATTAGCACTTAATGTGGGACAAACAGGTTTTTTACCGCAAATAACAAATTATGAAATATTATGATTAAAATTAATTTTAAAATAAGCTCACAAAAATTAAAAAATACAAAAATGTAAAAAAAAAAAAAAATTTTTGTATGAAAAAATTTGAGGAAATATTTAAAAATTTTTTTTAACATATTGAACAATTTATATTGCAATTTTTAGCAAACATGATAATGTTTTTTATATCAGAAGAAGAAACAAATTTGAAGGGTAGAAATTTTTCAAAAATGCATCCTAAAATTGCATTTGCGTTATGAATGCATTTTTAAATTATAATATTATTTTAAAATTACTAAATTTATAGTGGACATTTAGACACTTTTGCGATTTTTTTGACTTTTCGTAAAATCAAAATCGCTAATAAATTCGTGAATTTTTCAAAATTCAAAAAATTAAAAATGGAGATATTTATATGGCTCTATAGGGTATGCGTATGCCAAATATTATTAAAATCTGAATACTTAAAAAATATTCTTGGGCGTTCTTTCATGGAATGGACGATATATATTTGAATTTATATAAAATCTATATTAATAAAGCTATCATTATGAAGTTTCAGTATAATATAAAAAAAATTGTTCTTAAAAGAAGAGTATAAATAGATTCCAACTTTTTTATTCCAAAATACCCAAAATTCCTGTTCAAGTACATGTATTTTAATTTTATACGTAGACTGGGAGCTTCACAAAGTTTTGTAAAAAGAAATCATGTTTAGGAAATATATGTACATTAAGGTGGTCCAACATTCTTTGAAAAAGCCAAAGTGTACCGCATTTTTAAACGTTCTAAATGATAGGTACGTCGCATAATGGAATTTTGGACCACCCTAATGTACATATTACACTTAAGTTTTAGATATAAAATGACTTCCTACTAAACAATTGGAGTTAGAATTTATTTCCAATTTATTGGTCACATTAAATAAATTATACTGCAAATCTTTTTAAAAAATTCCAAATGAAATCCTTCACATGTGCAATAAAATAAGCTACAATCGAAAAACAAAAGCAGAGAGTCTTGCCAAATTTTAACTTTGTATTGCAATTGAAAATAATATGAAAATTAATACATAAATATTCGATTCCAGAAATAAATAATAATAAATAAATAAAAATTTGTGGTATCAACCGACTAAAATATTTTATACAATAGATCAATGATATGAGATATATGATTTCATTATAACATAAAAAATGCCATGCAACGAATAGTATGATCGATTATTGAAAAACTCTTTGCTTATATGTATGTATACGCTACATGATTTAATCTCGGTATACATTGAGAAAAGTAATTTCAACAAATGAAGTTGCAAAAATTCTTTGCTTAAAACGTGCGAATTCGTTGCTTTGAAGAATGTATTCACTGAAATTTAACGTATGGTACATTGATACCATGTGACTATAGTAAAAAAACTTAGTAAACATTTTAGAGAAAAAAAATTCAGATCCGTCAAATATGACTTTTAAAATTAATGTATTTTTATTTTTATAAAAATCGAAATCTATCAGAGATTGAATGTTAAAAAATGAATATTTATGCATGTTTTTTACATAGCATGTTTTTTACATATCAATAATTTATTAGCAACATTGTAAGCAATCAGTCTTATAAGTTGTAGTCTTCTTCTTCACAGTTAAGGAATTTGAAACATTTTATTTTTTTTCAAATACCGGCCTAAACCCAGCAAAAAAAGAACTGAAAAAGTCATGATTTTAACATTGTGTTGTCATTGGAAGGAAGTACTTATTGATGAAAAAGAGCTGCAGAAGTTACTTTTTTAACCCATGGTTGTCATTGGTAGAATGTTCTTCTTTTATACTTCAAGTTCATTTCTTTTGAAGTACTTCCCTTAAAACTATGTTTATAAATTTAAAAAAAAAAAAAAAAATTCCGCTTTAGCTTTATTAAAAGATAATAAAAATGCATTAAAATTTGTACAATTTTGATTTTCTTAGAAATTATTAACCTTTTTTTCCCGCAAAAAATTTATTTATTTTCACTTTTTTGGAAGCAATTATTAAGAACTTCCAAAAAAGTTCAAAATATATACTTTGTTTCACTTTTGAAGTAATGAAAAAGCTCTTTTTTTGGAAGAACTTCATCGTTTTTTGCTGTGAAGCTATCAAAATTCATTTTAGTAGTGAACTTTTGTCAAAATGAAATAATTAATAAATTTGTGGAGTTTATGCACAAAAATGCATAATCGTAATTTAAAAAATTATGACATTATAAAATCTTGTTTAAAATACATTATTATTAGCAATCAGTGTTGCCAGTTTAGCCTTTATAAGACTAATTCTAACCTTTTTATTTTGCTTTTACCCAACAAACCAAATGATATCGTAATGGTGTCATAACGATATCATTTGGTTGCTTTGCTTTCGCTTTTGAAAATAACGATATTAGTAATGATATCGTTAAATTTAAGCAGAGCGATAATTTAGAAATATATTCCAGAATATATACATTCAAACATAAATAGAAATATTGGGTGAATATATAATATACTTTTCATTTTATCAAAAAATAAAACATGATAATCATAAGAAATTAAAGTTCATGCTGTTCCAAAAAAACTTTGAATGTAAGTTTGTTAACTGCTGTCCTAAAACAGTTTTTTTAAAATCCAACCTGATATTGATTCCTTTATCTTATCCTCTTTTATTGTTTGCAATTCCGCCAAATTTTGCTGTAAAAATATAATTTTAATATAATACAGACATAAGATATTTATTTTTTCTACAAAAATGTTCAATTTATTTTTATTTTCATGAAAATGTTTGAATTTTTATTCTAAGGAAAAAATATTTCGATATTTTATCATATAATTATAAAATTATGATATCGTTAATGATACTGTATCGTTTCTTGGTTTGTTGGGTAGCCTCAAAAATTTCGTTTTAGCTTCTAGCCTTTTTTGATTCTTAAAATTGCCTTAAAAAGGCTAAAAATTTAAGTCAACAAAGAAGAAAATAATTTTATATTTGTTTTTACTAATTTATTTTTTACAGAATCATACTTTAAACCTTTTTATGTATTAATTCCCACACAAAATCGAGATTATTTATATTAAAAAAAATGTCACATGCGATGCTTCATACTCCAAATCAAATACATATAACTTAACTCATTTTATGGACTTACTTAATCAATTCTTATAATTATTTTTTACTAATCTCCATTAACCATAGAAACCCTTTAAAAAATTATTATAAAAGCAAAAAGTTGCCCAAAAATTTTGAAAGGAATTATAAATAAAAAATGATGAAAAATCAGTTAAAAAAATTAGGTAATTTTTCATATGAAATATAACCCAAATTTGTGTCGATTTTTCATTTGATAAGTTTGTTGGCAGTCGTTCTATGTTTTCTTTATAAATTTATTACAAAAGTTTTAAAATAATAAAAAAAAGTGTTAGGTTTTTGGCTTTATTTTTTGGGCATTTAGCCTTTTCTAATATTTTTTAAAGTCCAACTTAGCCTCTTATTTTCTCACCTCCTGGCAATACTGTTAGTAATATCAAAACGTTTCTACTAACTTTTCTATAGTTTGATCTGAAAATATAAAAAAAACGGCATATATCGAGTAGAACTTAAAAAGCTCAAAGTAGAAATTCTAGCTGGATGTTTTTAATTGTCAAGCAAGCTCTCCAATACGCGATATAAAAAATAAACATTTGTAGCATACTTTTCTGTAGTGTGAGGTGCTGCCATACTGAGCGTATGGGTGATATTAATATTTAATTATATTGAAGAAACAATCATGCGTCAAAATAAAAAAAATAAAAATTTTTTTGCATATGACTTCATTTCCATTTTGGCTAAAATAAGCTAAATATTTTAAATGTTGTGTCTGGTATCTTTAAAAAAAATGGATACAAATGCATTTCGTTTAATATTTCTCAACAATAATTCTCTTATTTACATTCTAACCGTTTTTTAAGCTAAATTTATGTTGACAAACTACATTAATGAACAAAAAATATGCCAGTTCCCGCATGCTTTGTCATAGCAAACTGTTAACATATTTAATTTGTCTATAAACACCATGCATTAAAAATCTTAAAAAAATAATAATATTAATCATACGCACAGTTGTTATAAAATTTTTTAAACACTTTTTATATTCTCACAATAATAAAAACGAGAGAGAAACTATAGTCGGTCTTGACGATACCCTACACCATTGTGTATGAGCTAAAAATGATACCTGTTGCCAATTGTAGACCAACACTTTTACTAAATGTAAAATAAATTACACAAATACAGAACAAACTAACATCTATATGATTTTACGCACAATAGGGCTATTCCCGGAAATGGGTTTATATGGGAGCATATTGATGAAATTTGGCACAAAGTTTCATTGAAATATTGCTATATATAAGGCATTTATGATCGTTAAACCCCTATTCCGGGCGGACATTTGTATGGGGGCTAGGTGAAATAATGGACCGATCATAACCAATTTCAATAGGCTTATTCATGCCAAATTTCATCAAGATATCTTTAAAATTGCGACCTGTACTTTGTTCACAACGTTTACACGAACAGACAGCCAGCCCGTATGAAAGAAATTTTCAAACATCACTACAAACGCATAATACCCCAACAGCCTATGGTGGTGTAGGGTATAATAACTGTTAGCAATTAGTTTTTTGAATAATTTTACATTTTCAATTAAAAAATAAAAAAAAAACTCTTTATTTCCCCAGTTAATATGAATAGTTGTTTATGTTAACTTAAATTCCATGGAGATTTAAGCGCAAAAAACCCTTTAATAACAGAAAATTGTAACAAATAAAAAACCAATGTAAAAAAGGCGAAAAAATGAAATTTGCAATACACTAAAACAAAATAAATTTATACATACATACATGCATACATACATATTACGAAAAAGTTTTATTTATTTACTGTTTTTACTTTTGTTTTATTTTACTTTATTTTTCAGTTTTTTTCTTGTTCAAATAGAACTGAAAAAATACACTTAAATACAAACTATTGTACGAATTTAATTAAAAAAATAAAACAAAAAGTAAAATAATCAACTTTAAAATTCTGAAGTTATTTAGTGGTTTATTAGTAAAAAAAAATGCAGTAAATTTTCCAGTTCTTTGAATATTTTTATATGCCTTTATTAAATATAAAAAACATATTTAATGTAACTTTTGGAAAAAAAAAAAAGATTTTATATGAAACTATTAAATTAATATTTGTAATTTAACGAAGTTATCGATTTGTTATAATAAACTTTAGCATTTAAACGCTACACGTAACATGTAAATATTTTCCGTTTTTGGCCTTGTTTTCGTAACTTTTTATACCCGTAGAATCATACATTTTTTAGTACATAAAATTATAAACTAACAGGTATTTGACTTCCTAAATATTTTAGAAGAGCACATCAGCTCGGATGAAGAGTTAAATCCTAATATATATCATCAAGGTTGGAAACCGAAACGAATAACGAAACGAATCGGTATACCGATACCGAAACTAAAATACTTGAATTTCGCAAAAAAAAAAAAAAAAAATATTAAATTATATATTTGTATATGAATATTTTTCGTTAGGGAACTTAACACGATTTTTACATATGCTTATTTTATGGCAACATTTAGGAATATTATACTCGACTTTTTAAAGACAAATTGGTATCATTTTTTGCAGTACTGTAAAGTAAAAAATTTGGACAAAATTTGTAATTACCACAGTTTTTAATACAGACAAAAATCGTTCAATTAATTTTAGAAAAAATTTTCAAAAAAAAAACCTAATTTTATTCTACAAATTGCAAAATGTAAAATTACATAGAAGTTATAAATCCGTGTAGTAGCAGAAAAAAAATAAAAAAACATTTTTTTTATTTTATCACAAGTTAACGTTACTAAAATATGCAAAATGCGTTTCGGATATCGAAGGAATACTCGTTCCAATCAATATAAAAATTAGTAAAGAAAATATGATTCCCCAAAGAGCTTTTAGGTTATATAAGTGTTTAGGTAAAGTAAGAGGTAATGTGTTAATTACAGCCGAGAAATTCTGTAGAGAAATAGTGCTACAACAAGAAAATGCTAATTATGTCCATAACTCCCCATTATCCCATTTACTCACTAGAAATTTTTAAAGTTGCAGGATCAAAATGACGCGCCATAATCATGATTAAATGAGAGTGAGAAATTTAAATGTAATTCAAACTTTGAAGTCGCTCAGAAGAAAAATTTCCCGGATTTTCCAGTTCCCAGGATTTCACTTAAGAATGTGAGTTCAAATAGTATAAAATTGTTTGTAGCTTCAATAGTTATTGAAAATAACCAGAGTATCGCATGTAAAAGTACCTAAATTATAGAATAATGTTCTCAAAAAATGTCAATTTCCCATGTCGATTGGAACACGATGTTATATGGTCTGACATCTTTTTCCAAATTCCTAGAGATTAATTTAGGATGTTGTCCATACCTATGACAAATTTATATCGTATATTTTAGATGCTTACAAGATCCTTTCAATGAGTTTAGTTTTTTTTTTTTTTTTTTTTTTTTTTTGTTTACTTGCTGATTGTTAGTGCTGATATGATAATTATTTGAATTCATACTTTAGATTCATCGTTCACAAGTAATTTAAAGAATAATGAAATTATATAAATAGTTGGATAGCTGGATTTAGCATATTATATTATATTCGTCAAAAAAATTTGAAAATATATAATCGTTTGTTAAAATTCATGCAGTTTTCTTTCGTTGAAGTGCTTTTAAAATTCCCCTGAATCACAGTCAAAACTCCCGGAAAGCGGGACATGAAAAATCATGCTTGGACTATCTTTAGATGCATTCTCTAAAGATAGCCCAAGTTATAACTTTCTAAAGGAAAATTTTCGGTCTTTTGGAAAAAAAAAATCAAATAGTTAACTAAGAACCTATCATTATGATAATTAATTGAGAGCATATCGAAAGTTGAAATGCCCTTTTTTTGTGTTCACATTAAGGCTTTTTATCAAAGTGTAATCGCACTAGGTTTAAGGGATTTAAACATCTTTAAAAATATTTTTATTGCAAACGATATAACCAAGAAACAAACAATAAAAGTCCTCTTTGAAAAAAAAAATCTATAATTATTTCGTGAAATAAACTCTTATTACAAAAATAATTTTATCTTTCTTATTTTTTCAAGTAAATTATATGAGAAATTATTCTTACAATACCATTATGTTGAAAAAAATATATTTTTAAAATACCGAAACTAAATTACCTGTATATACCGGTACAGAGGGAAACGGTATTTGAATACCGGTATTTTTAACAAAATAATAATTTCGGTATCGGTATCAGTTACGGTAACCAACTTTAAACGGTATTTTATCGGTATCGGTATCGGTATTTATAACGGTATCGGTTTCCAACCTTGTATATTATAAAAATGAAGTGTAAGTTTGTTTGTTTGTGCGTCAATCACGTCTAAACGGCTGCACCAATTTTCACGAAATTTGACACACAGATAGAACCAGTACCGGAGGTGGTTATAAGCTATGTAAGATCTTGGTTGCATATTACGCACACATTTTACGCTGCACCGATTTTCACGAAATTTGACACACAAATAGTACCATTGCCGGTGGTTGTTATAGGCTATGTAAGAACTGGCTTGGATGTCACGCCCACTTTTTAAAATTCTTAGTAGTAAATATTTGATATCGCCTAATAAGGGGTAGCGAAGCGCACCGGGTTACGCTCGTTTTAAATATTTTTACTGCACATTTTGTGCCCATAACAATTTTCAGTTTTCTCTGATTTTATTCAAGTTTTTGATGCATATTTAGGAGTCTGTGAGACTCCATTGTTATTTATATTTTTCAAACCTGAGCCTGAATAATCAATCAAGAATAACCAAAGAGTTAAATCCTAACTAATTACCAGTGTTGCCAGGACTTGAGAAAAAAAGAAGCTAAATTAGACTTTAAAAAAGGTCAGAAAAGGCTAAATGTCCCAGAAAATAAAGCCAGAAAAAAGGAAATATATTGTTTTATTTGAAAACGCATTTATTTTTTGGTTTCATTATATTTAGGCATTTCTCAAATATATTTTACTGAATTTATAAATATAACATAAATAGTTTCTATGGGTAATAAAATTTGTTAAAAAATAATATAATAATTATGTAGAATGAAGCGCCGCAGGCGAAAATTTTCGTTAAATATAAATAATTTCTATTTTTTGTGCGAACTAATATACAAAAATGCTTAAATTGATGATTCTGTAAAAATAAAATTAGAAAATTTTTAGCCTTTTTAAAGCCATGCTAAGAATCAAAAAAGGCTTAAAATAGCTAGAAGATAAAACGAAAAATTTGAGGCTAAAAGCAAAATAAAAAGGCTAGATTTAGCCTTAAAAAGGCTAAACTGGCAACACTGCTAATTACCAGTTGGCATTATTAATCTTGAAATTTTGTTTCAAATATGATCATTTTACGCAAAAAATGTATTAAGAACTAAAACTGGGGGAAATTTTAATTGCGCCAAATTCGTCATTGAACTTTTCAATTTCGACTTGTAAAATATTAAATGGTTATCTTTCTATGTAAAGATTGTAGATCGTAACAAAAAATCATCAAAATATTTGAAATTAAAGAAATAACCACAGATGGCCCTAGTTTCACAGAAAAATATTTATTAAATTAATGTTCTTATTAAAAAAGTCTCCTCGATAACAAGACGATCTGATGCTGTTTTACATCGATATTGGAATTTTACTTCCACTTAAAAATTTGTTATTTAGTTGAATACAAAACAGCCAAAAAATATTTTAAGCAATATTTATAAGTATTTTTGTATTATTTTCCCTAAAATATCGAATTGAAAATGTTTATTACTCTATCACACGTCTAATTTATTTAAAAAAATGCAAAATGTAACTTTATGACCAAAATCGTAACTTTTTTAATAAAAAACTGAAACTTTTTTCAAACTACCCCTGGCAACACTGTTTTATATAGATATTATTCATATTTACACCCTACATCACCACAGGTGGTAAGGGTGTAATGCGTTTGCGCTGATGTTAGTAAAGCACAGAAAGAATTTTCGGACCTTAAAGTATACCGTTCTACACAGAATCAATTCTCGGGTCGATTTAAGGATTTCCGTCAGACAGTCTGGCTGTTCGTCAGAGTGTCCAGAGAAAATCCTTTTTTGAGATTTCGATGTAGGAGAACCCCTCAAACGATGAATAAAAATTAGCTTAGTACGAAAAAAATGATTTATTAAATTTTTAAAATTGGTCATCAGTTCTCTACTAGCGATTAAAAATTATGGGTACCATACATTTTAATCAAATAAAAAGTTTAGATTTTTTAATCGAACTGGAAAAAATATTTCTCGTGGGATTTTGTTTCGCTAGAAGATATTTTAAGGCAATTTTTTGAAAAATTATGGACCAAAATTTTGGCGAAAATTTTTTAAAATATTCTTTTTCATACTTGGCTGAAAATTACGAATTGTTTGACACCCATTTCAAGACAAAAGCCAATAATATTTTTTAATAGTAGGAAACTGAAGATTAATTTAAAAATTCTTTTTAATATTTTTCCCATATTAAGCAAATTTTTATACGTCGTTTGAGGGGTCGTCCTACAAAATGTTTGCCAACGGGACACTTTTGGCACAAGAAACCTATTGAAATTGGTAATGATCTGTCCATTTGGGTATACATAAACCCCATCGAAATAAGCTTTAACGCTTATACATTCCTTAAATATAGTAGTAGTATCTTGATAAGCTCAATAAGTTCCATATAATATGCAGAATTTCTTGAAATGCGGTCTATATTTGACCATAGCTTCCATATAAACACTTAGTGCCCAAACGCAAGCAAACGGTTATTTTTTTTTTTTTTTTTTTATATGTAGATTTGACAACTAAAACAGAACAACGAAACCGTCCAAAATTAAAATCTTTTTTATTTTCACAAAGGCTTCTCAAAAGGTCTCACTTTTTTTTCCCTCTCTATCGGTGTTACCGTTGTTGCAAAATGAATCACATATGTTTACATTAAATTTATATAAGATGGAAAGAGATAGAAAGATTTACTTCATATTTTTTATTATGGAATTTAAGAGAGGAAGAAACAAATTTTTATTCATGTAATTTTGATGTTCCCATATGCAAAAACTAAATAAAGACAGCGGCGATTGCATTTCTCTCTAAGAACTGAAAACAACAACCACCGCCGCACAGTGCTTTGATCACATACAACGATGGGACAAAAATAGAAGGAGTTATCGTAGTAAATTGAAACTTGGTACACATATTACTTTAAGCTTAAGATGAATAAATACGAAGTTTTGAAAAAAATTGGCAGAAGTACACGCCTACCTCCCATATAACCTGAAGTTAAAAAACTAAATTTTTTTTAAAATACTGGTCTGAACTTTACCAAAATTTGTGCCAGCCATTAAAAATATATTGCTTATACGTCTTCAAATTTAGGAGCAAGGACACGCCCACCCATATCCTGAAACTAAAAAACGGATTTACTGCGTGGATACTGGTCACAATTCCACCAAAATTTGTGATTGCAGCTAAATATAGATTACTTATGATTCTGCAAATTTTTATTTAAATCGGAACAAGAACACGCCTTCCTCTCATATATCCTGAAATGAGAAAAACGCATTTCTGGCTAACACACTGTTTTTAATTTTATAACAATAAAAGGAGGTGTCGCAGAAAATTGAAACTTGGCACATATATTATTTTTGATACAGAGTAAATACATAGAAAGTTTTGAAAAAATCGGAGCAAGAACACGCCTACCTCCCATATATTCTGAAATGTGAAAAACGCACTTCCAAACTTACGATAGCTATTGGAAGTGGGTTTTTTATGGATCAGACAATATTCTATTTAATATGAGCAAGGGCATACCTACCTCCCCCAAGCCCTGTAATTTTTAAATATTATTTTAATTTCTGCACCCACATTTTATGTCCAATAAATCATAATTTGCCTAATTTCGCCCGATTTCCGGTCCAAAATATATATTTTTTTTTTTAGCTTTCAACATTTGATTAAATTTTAAAGCAATGTCGATTTAACAACATTTCAACAATTATTGTTTGACTTTTGTGTAATAAAAGGAAATTTATAAATTTTTTGAGTTATTATATTTTTTAGTTGTGGCAAAAAATAGGAAGTAATTATTCTCTTAGAGCCTATTTACATTGGGGATTATCGCAGCAATTTTTAATTATATTTTCTTTTGAAGTTGCTTCCAAATCCCTTCTGCATTTACACATATAAATTTGTATTGTGAAATTTTTTCAAAAATGTTTGACAAAAAATAACAAATCATAAAAATTTAAAATAAATTTGAAAAAATTTCATGAAATTTTTTTGCTTTAAGACGACATGCAACTTTTCTTACCCCGCTTGCTTCTCTATACCTCTTGCCTACAAACGTAAAAGTTGCAGCGATTTTTTCCAGGGAAAATCCCCAATGTAAATGAGCTCTTATATATTAAAAAACAATACTAAATTTTAAATTCAAGCAAAAAAAATTGTATAATTTTTTATAATTTTTTTTAATACTCCATCGAACTCATGTAATTTTTGTATTAAAATTTAAAAATCTGGACGATTTTTAACGTAATATATTAGGTTCAAAAAATATATTTTTCTATTCCATAGTTAATTTTTAAATTTCGAAATAATTTTTATAATTATTTTATTTTAATTTAGCAAAATAAATTACGTCAACATTGAGAACTCTTTGAAATTGAGTAAAAACGGAAAATCAGATACTTTTTCAATTCAACTTTTTTAAAAGTTGTGGCAAAAAATAGGCTCTAACTATTTTTTAATCTGTTAAAAACTTATAAAGACTTACATAAACCGTAAAAAAAATTGTATATTTTTTATAATTTTTTTATATCCTTCATCAAATTTAAGGAATTTTTAGGTTTTAAGTAAAAAATATGTGTAAATTTGAGCAATAATATGTATATATTCAAAAAAGTATATTTAAAAGATAATAATAGTTTTTATTTACCAATATTCTGAGGTATTGAAGAAACGAAACTTCGACACATTTCATCAAAAAATGAATTTTTGAAAATTTTTTTTCATAAAACAGTTAAAAATCAGCTCTTTGGTTCATTAATATTGGCTTTAAATTCTCTGAATTAAGCGCCCTCTAGTAGCCACAAAAATAACCTTTTTCAGAAAAATCTTTTTGAATTATATGATCTATATCGTTACCTTTCCAAAAACGTATATTTGAACTCAATTTGAAAAATGTTTTTATTTTGATTTTTGTCTATGGAACAAAGCACTGTGCGCCGCTTGCTTGTGTTTGGGCTCTTATTCCGAAAATCACTTTAACGTGAATAAATTTCATACAAATGTTAGTATCAAGTTAATATTAAATTCAAATAAGTATTATATACCAGCACCATTTTCGGGAATCACCCTAAAGTTCATACATTTATATAAATGTTAATATCAATGCAATAGTTTGTATTCGTATATTTTATATTTTATTTAATAAAAGTATCGGTCCATAATAAGCGAGAGGGGTAATACAAGATGCTTTTTCGAATTTTGGTGCACATATACAATGGTGTAAGGTTTCATATGGTAGGGTTCGACCGACTATATCTTTCTTACTTGGTTTTTTTTTATAGTTACAAAAGGCTTGTGTAAATCGATAACATTGCCAATGTTTTATGAGATTTTTTAATATCCTTTACTGCTAAAATAATACGTATATAAAGTTGAGATAGCAGATGTATTTTATTTTCGATATATATATATATATATATATATATATATATATATATATATATATATATATATATATATATATATATATATATATATATATATATATATATATATATATATAGATCTGTTCGCGTGAATGACTTTTACCGAACGGCATCAATGTTATGGCGGTTTAAGATAAAAACTTATAAAAAAAATTTACAAAATTCTATTTATAGTCCTAAATCAAAAATTAATGTATTTATGTACTCTACAATGCTGTCTCTAAAATACAAATTAAAAATATCGCGATAAATTAAGTATGCACGGATATATTAGCGATTTAATAATAATTATTAAACCTTCTTATAAAATCTGCAAAATTCAGTTTTTAGTGATGTAGTCTTGTTCATATTAATTTATTTATTGCAGAATTCATATTTTTTTTAAATAAGTCATAAGACAATGCATTTTTTAATTGCTTTTAGTCAAAGCTCTAAAGTTGCATTAAATGAAAAATCTTACTTTTTTTCGAACGCCATATTGATATTGATATATGGTATTAAAGCAGCTACAGATTGACATATATCATCGCCAATTTTGATTAGCGCCTTGGGTGGCTTCGACGATTAATGTTAAACAAAAAAAAATCGCGTTCTTAGCCAATGAAAACCGTTGATGAATATTTTTAGTGAAATTATATTTTCTGCGTAAGTAAAACTTTACACAGGAACTTATTTCAGTTTAAAATTGATTTATAACACCAACATCCGCTATAACAAAATATGCAAAATTGCTGAATTCTTTAAAATAGCTATGCACGTTTAGCAAATTAATATTTTAAAACGCCACAATGATTTTTAAATGGCATTTGGAAACCTTCTTTGATAACGGTATACTCTAGCTTCACTAAAATTAACGTTGCGAGTGTGCCTCGCGTAAAAGGCACCTCTTGGAGCCATTCACGTTTTTTTCTCTCCAAGTTTGGGTACCTCATACAGCATTTCTGTTGAGGGCACATTAACGAGATATATGTCAAATGATGCATAATCTCAAGAGCTATTTGGCTCCATTTTGATTTTTGCGATACCCAAAGGCGTAAAATCCCTAGTGAAAATTTTTAAAATTTGGTTTCACGACTTTTGCACAACACAATTTGAGGCTGGTTAATGGCATGCTAATTAAATCCATGCTGGTCTTTTTCTACAAGTGTTTATAGCCCACACTAGAAGAATTGAACACTTATGCTAGAGTCCGCGATTACAGCAATCAAAAGAAAGAAAAAACTTGTTTGTTTCAAACACTTTTTTTAGATTTTTTGACTTTGAGTGCTTGCCGACACTACATGGAACCATTTCAGGTCTTGGATTTTTTTTCTGTTACACCATCAAGTGTTGTTAACATAATTGTATCAAAAGTTATTTAAAAAGATCAGATGTTAAAAAAATATTTTAGGTTGAAGGTCGGTTTCATAAAGGCAAACGTAAAATGAGAATTGTATGTAGTAGAACCAATTGATATTATTCATTGTTCACGATTGTGGTTTATCCCTTCCACATTCTATTACCTATTGGTTTTTTTTTTTTTTTTTTGGTTTATAAATAAAACACAAATTTTATGCGAATTATAAACGAGTACAAAATATAAATGTTTGTTTGTAAATGTGTAACCAATCAAGGGATAAAAGGGAATTTAAAAAGTAATTTACTATGAATTGAAATATATGTATGTCTATATTTATGTGTGACTATATCTGTTTGAACATATGTTGTTATATGAAAATTATTTAAATAAATTTTCTATGTTTGAGAATGTATGAAATTTTTTATTTGAATTTTTATCAAAGCGGAAAGTGAGGTTATCAATGAAAAATGTTTATAGAGCATAGAATTGGAAAAAAAGATAAATTTTAAAATATACAACAAAATAAAATAAAAATAATTTTAATGCCCAATTCATATTGGATATTTATTGTAACTGTATGCATAGGGTGATTCATTTAGAGTTTTTTTCTACTCTTAAATAAATCACTTAAAAAAATATTATCGAAATATTTATTACAAATCGAAATAACATTCTCAGATATTTACTTTTTGAATAAAATTTCATAAAATTGTTGGACGCGACTATCCACTCAAGAGGTCCAGTTTTCGATCATATATAGAAGCATTGCGATTATATGTATATCTGATTTTCATTGCCAATATCATACGCAAATTTGAGTCTCAGTGTAGACGGCTGTAGGTGAGAGAGTGTATGAAGGCCGAGACGAAACCATATAACGCCCTGCGCAGCAAGTTGTAGTCACGTATGGAACAAGATGATCTTGATGTATAATCTTTTAAAATACAACTCTTTATATATATATATTTTATTAAGTAATCACTTTGATGAGCATTAAAAAGTTCACTGTCATCATTTTAGGATTAGTTGTGCACTTTTATTTTGCAAAACGATAGTACAATTCAGAGCGATAGGTAGAAGTGGACATTTTTAAATCTGGTCGGAATGAATCCCTAGGAATACTTCTTAAATTAAAATAATTCACTTCCTAATTACTTCGATTAATCAAAAAATAAAGATAGTCAAGGAATAAATTGCAAAAAAAAATATGATTTTAGTGGAAAGGAATGAACTTACCTTATAATTTTAATTCATTGGAAAGTTCACATTTTCAATATTTTTGTCTATAAAAAGATCAAATTCCAAATAAATGATATCAAACGGTGTATATAGGAACATCTTTTAGTAATAAGTATTTTAGCTAGCAGTACCATCAGAAAGCCCTTGTATAATATCCAATTATGTTTTAAATGTTTTACTTAATATTAAAAAGACCCTTTATATGGTTCACCCTTTACATGTATGTATCTGTATTTTTGTTGTGGTGGGACTATTGTTCGATATGACCAAAAATAAATTAAAAGTTGTTGGTCAAATATTTGATGACTTAATAAATATGTGAAAAAGTAATTTAAGTATCAACACATATTAAGAAAAAAATAATATAAATGAAAAATATGTGTGAAAAAATATCACAATTTAAAAATGCATTACTCAAATTTCATGATGGGAAAATTAACGAAAACATATAGAAAAAACGCTAATGTCAAACTACCTATATACATATATATAAAAATTAATCGATGTTTGTTTATTTGTTTGTTTGGGCTTTATAGAAAGCTAAACCGCTGGACCGATTTTCTTGAAATTTTCACAGTGCCATTCTGGCATATCCGAAAAAAAGGCTACCTTATTTTTCAATAGAAGCAGGGGGAATGATAGCCCCATACAAAGTAAATTTTTATTATCACATATCTCCAGAAATATTAAAAGAAAAGTTCTGAGATTATATGGAAATAATTTTACTATCAATTTTCATAATTGAGATGAAAATGTCGTGGGTAGTTCTAGCGGGAGTTATAGCACCCATACAAAGAAAATACTAATTATGGGATAACTTAAATATTGTTACAGCAAAAGTCTTAACATTTTGCGGGAATATATTTCTCATTAACCACCAAACTTAAAATAAAAATGGAACAGATAGATCCAAGGGAAATGGTACCCACCAAACAACGAAAATATTAAATATTGCATATCATAAGGCCATGATTCACAATCTTGCATATTCATCCTATTCTGTCAATGAAAAATCTGACAAAATTCTGTCCCATAAAAAAAAAAAAACCCAAGAAAATGATTTTTCTATACCACATTTATCACACAAATAATGTTTTCTTAATAACTACTACACAAAATGCAACTCTGATCGCATATAAAATGCCAATTTATGAAAGTTTTCAAAAAACAATAAAAAGTACAGTAAAAGCTCCCTTAACGGACAGCTCCCATAGGCGGACATCTCCGGTAGGCGGACAATTTTTTAGGTCCAATGGTTTAGGTGGCATTTTTAGAATAAATTAATCTCCACTAGGCGGACGCGGACACCGGGTTTTTAGAGAAAACATCTCTCGTAGGCGGGCAAAAATCATAAACCGTAAAAGAAATATACTAAACATTTTATAATAAGATGCTATTTATTATCATTTTTGTTCGAGTTTGCATTCATATTTCATATTTACTTACATTTTTTGAAATTAAACAGTTTACTATTCGATTTTTAGTTAATAGTTTTGCTGGTTTTGAGCAAAAACTTGTTTTTTTAATTTAATTTTGACTTTTTATACTTTTACACATGCCAACATATGCAGATGACTTTTAATTTTTAAAATTTCATGGAAAAATCGTTAGTAAAAATGGTATTGAAAAAAATCTGACCCTTAGCCAATTAAGAGATGATTTTTTTCGCGTACGAAAAATTAAAACTGTAGCCATAAATTCGATAAAATAAATTTCATGAAATCATAATTTATTGCAAATAATGTCTAAATGAAAATGTAAAACGTCGTTTGTCATAGAGGCAGAAGAAAAAAAAACTAATTTTAGTTGTTTTGCTTTAAAATTGATTTATTAAGTAAAATGTATGTATAAATAATAATATGTACATCTATAAGTTAATTCATTACAATCAATCTTGGATGTTGATATAAAAAGATAAACTATTGCATTACCCCTTGTAAAAAAAAATATGTACCATATCCCATAGACGGACATCTCCCGATAACGGACAAAATCAGCGTGACGATTGTTGTCCGCCTATGGGAGCTTTCACTGTATATACATTTTTTGGCGGATCTAACGACTAAATAAGATAGAGAATCATGGCCTTTGGGAACTATTAGAACAAAAGTTTTAACATTTTATGAATAACTTTCTCAACAACCTCCAAAATTTCAGATGCAAACGATATGTGTAGGACCAGGAGAAATAGTACCCCTCATACAGAGAAAATATTCTTAATCATATATCTAAAGAAATATTATAACGAGGGCTCTCAAATTCTAATTTCTTATCATACTGCATTGATAAAAAAGTATGAAGGATAGAGCCAGCGGTAGGGGTATCCACTAATATAAAGAAAATAAAAATTTTCGCATATCAGAAGGAGTGATTTGTTGAAAATCTTAAATAAATTTATAAATAATTTTCATATCAAATTTTCAATTGGCCGAATGGGTTAGAGGGGAGTAGTAGTTTCCATATAAAATAGATATTAGTTATTGCATCCAAAGGGGTAGCGAAGCTTACCCTAACCCTAGTTTATTTATATTTACAGGATATTTTATTCTAAAAATAAATGTATAAATATAATGCCTGAAATATACAATTTTTAAATTAATGTTATTTTTAATCTCAATCAAAAAGTAATTGTCTACATACGATAATACTTATGTACAAATAAATTTTAAAATATAAATGATATTTTATAACATAATATTGATTGGCCTGATAGTTTAAATACATAAATGTTAATATTAAAATAATAAGTAACTGTCATTGTGCACAATTATTACATTTTCAACAAAATATAGTTATTGAAATTGATAATTTGGACACTTAGTAGTCGTAATTAGCTATTTTATGAATATTCAATACTAATTAGTAACTACCCACTAGCCGTACTTATTCAATATATGTATGTATATAATCTAGAGAAATTGCCGCACACATTACCTGTATTTTTTGTAAACAAAAAGTGACAGAGTTTTGATATCACTATAGTATCAATATACCCTACACCACCATAGGTTGTTGGGATATGACGCGCTGATGCAGATGTTTTTAACACACAAAAATAATTATTAAAAACCATCTTAAAGTATACCAATCGACTCAGAATATTTTCTTAAATCGATCTAACGATGTCAGTCCATCCGTCTGGCTAACTGTCCATGAAAACCTTGTGCATAATTTTAAAGATAATTTGATATATTTTGACACGTGCGATTTTTATGATACAAGGACGAAACATATTTGAAATTATTTATAATTTTTTCACTATTTCATCTAGTCCTCATAGAAATGTCTGCCGAAATAGAAATCTAACAATTATAAAGTGTAAATTTATGAGAAAAATTTCATAATTAATCATAGCTGCCATATAAAGCCCTCTTCCGAACTAAAGTTGGTATTAAGTTAATACTTGACACAAATATGTTTTATATAGGTAGAAATTAGAGTTTTAAACTTTATGGGGATCGGCCTATATTAGACAATATTTCCCGTATAAGTTTCTACTTCCGAGAATCATCTTAAAATATATGAATAACATAATGCATGTTATACAGAAATATATACTACATTTATTATTAGTATCACTCCACAATTCCTATTTAAGACCCCTCCCCGAATTTTGATGCATATTCGCAAAGGATAGGTGTAGATGCATATTCATATGATCGGGTTTCTAACTTGTTCTAGTGTACTTTAGGCAATTGTTAACATACACATATGTCAAACCGGCACAGGTATAGATGTAATATTTCTGTATAAATATTATTTTTCATAGCACTGGTCGGTAAGAAACATTTTTTTTCCTCGCTTAAACAAAACTAGGTGGACTACATGGAATTTTACGTGCTAAGCAAGAGTTTCTTAATAAGTAAAGGTAATGTTAAATCTCGATTGGATATTACGCCCACATTTTATGCCTAATTCAAATTCATATTCTAAATTTTCCATTTTTATACCCACCATCAAAAAGATGGGGGGTATATTAATTTTGTCATTCCGTGTGTAACACGTCAAAGGAATTATTTAAGACCCCATTCGTCCTGGTTCGATTCTGAGTCGATCTAGCTGTCTGTTGAAAGCAGGATAGGGCTCGAACGGGACAACGTAGGGGGACGAAATTTGGCTCAAATATTTATCTTATATAAGGTTTGTTTGGTATTGAAAATGTGCAAAATCGGTTGATAAACCAAAAAGTTATGGGCTAAAAACTAGAAACACAGGGTGTTCGTTGTAGCTTAATTTCATACTTTTCCGCTGCTATCTCTTAAACGAAAGCATGTACGACAACGAAATTTTGTACAGATAGTTCGGAGGTCAACATAAACACGTAAACGAAAAATGGGCGTGGTCCTCCCACTTTACAACCCACCTCCCATATAAGGTGAAACGTCAACGAAATTTTGTATAAATAGTTCAGGGACCATTGTAAACTCGGAAACAAAAAATGGGCGTGGTCCGCCCACTTTACCGCCCATATCCCATATAACAAAAAATATAAGTTGATGGTGGGTATATAGATTCGGCCGAGCCGAATATAACATTCGCGCTTGTTCACATTATTAATGAAGTTACTCGTATTTACATGAAATATGACTCACAAGTGCTTGCACTAGTAAATGTCATAGGTAACGTCTACATTTTACGACAACTTTTTTAAAACTCTCAAAAGGCTTCACCGATTTTATGTTTATTACAGCATCATCCAGCGTATCTTTAAATTCAAACGTGATATTTATTTTTCGATTGAAGCAGGTGCAGTGATATCCCACATATAAAGCAAAATTCATTATTTAAGGAACTATTATAGTGAGGGTTCACAAAACTTCATGGGAACCACTATCTTATCATATCGCATTGATGAAATGAAAATAAGATGAATAAACCCCGCGAGAGAGGTAGCCCCATACAAAGCAAATGTTAATTTACGCATACCTTAAGGAGTATTACAGTGAAAGTCTGAAGAAATGTAAAATTTATTTTCATATCAAATTTCGAATGGTGTGGATAGATCCAAAGGTAGCAGTAGCTTCCATATAAATAAAATATTTGTCATTGTATTAAAAGGTAACTAGCAGTTACTAGCCGAATCTAACCTGCTAGTAACTGATAAAACTAATAGAAAATAAAACAAAATTTATAGAAATATTCAGTTATTTCTCGTATTTGGAATAGTGAATTCATAGGAGTAATAAATTGCTATAATTTTATCACATTTTAAGTTTACAGACCATTTTCATGAGTTTTATCATATCTAGAGAGTATTTTTACAGCATCCACTAATTAATCCAGACTTCTTTTCTTGTAATAGGCTAATGTAATGGTACATGTTGGTTCTAGGTATTTTTGATTTTATCGCTGTTGAGTTTATTTCCAATTTTCGTGTGTGACTTTTACTGTTTTTACTAAAGCATAAACAACTGAAAAATCAGATGTTGGTTTTCACTGTATTATAATTAGCTGACCCAAACTACATACAAAAAATTTCATGTTCATATCTTTCAAAATGACATCAGTAATCACAAAAGCTGAAAGGCCGTAACATCAACTTCATAAACGAAACAGTTGTAAAATTTATTCCATTTAAGAAAAATTTGATTCGAAGAGAGTTTTATGCTTTATATATTTATGCTTTAAGTGAACGATTTATAATTTGTTGCCTTTTGCATTTTCATACTGTATGTATGAGTGAAAATATATTATTTTTTGTTTCTGGTGCAAAATATGAAGAAGTGTGGTTACGGCCTTTTGCATTTTAGGTGACAATCAGTATTGCCAGTTTAGCCTTTTTAATTTTATTTTTACAGAATCATCAGTTTAAGCATTTTTGTGTATTAATTCACACAAAAAATCAAAATTATTTATATGTAACGAAAATTTTCGCCTGCAGCGCTTCACTCTATAAGAATATTTTTATTATTTTTTAACGAACTTTATTACTCATAGGAATTAATTATGTTATATTTATAAATTCACTTAAATATCTTTAAAAAGTACAAAAAAATAATGAAAACTAAAAATAAATGCGTTTTTAAATAAAAAAATATATTAGCTTTTTTCTGACTTTATTTTTTGGGACATTTAGCCTTTTCTGACCTTTTTTAAAGGCCAATTTAGCCTCATTTTTTCCTGGCAACACTGGTGACAACACACTTTTTTTATGTATTTTATTAAATTTTCTTAAATATTATTTATTACTTTCTTAGCAAATTTGGAAACAAATTGATGGAAATTTTGTGTTAAATTATATATGGAAATTTGCCCCAATATATTTTTACTACATTAAAATAAAATCAAATATTTTGTAGATGAAATATAATTTAGAAATGTAGTGCAATAATGACAAACATTTACCAAAAACTTTGTTAAAAAAAAAAAAAAAAAAAAAAAAAAAAAAATTCCTTTATTACATTTTACGCCACAATACCCCACTTTCCCCAACATAAAGTTTAAATTGCGTTAATTGTCTGATTGCTTTAGAACACCTATTATATTATTTTTATTATTTTTATTATTTTTACAAAAAATTTGTGTTATAGAAATTTCTATTACAAGAATAATACTTAATCTATGATCATTGTTAAAAAGATTTTTTGTTAATTGTTTGAAGTCCTTCCATCTATATAAAATTTGTTCTATATGTATATAAGAACATCATTTAACTTATCTAAATGTCTTATTATAAATAATTAATTTTCCATCTACAAGGTAAAAATAATTTTAAATTTAAAAATTGTAAGAAAACGAGAAACAAATAAAGAAATAAAAATTATTTAGATTCAACAGCGTAACATTTGTTTGTTTGACAAGACATTCGGTAAGAACATTTTATTTAATTCACTTAATGGCCCTTTAGAGTGACACTTTGAAAAGAAATACAGCAATTCAAAAACGGCTAAGAGACTAACTACATTTATTTGTAAGTAAAACAATCCAAACCATCATGGTACATTTTATAATAAATTATTTTTTTCTTTAATTATTCTTGCCCTTACTTACAGTACATGAAAATTTATAAAATATTTATGTTAATCTAAATTCCCATAATTTTCAAATAAAAAACCTTCATTCTCTTTAATATCGTCAATCAAATCTTTTAATTAATCAAATGTATTAAATTATTTGTCTTGTTTATCTTTCAAATTTACATTCAGCACATTTTTTGCGTTGATGTTTTTTCTGTCTCATTTTTTTTAGTTTTTTGTTGCTCGAACATGAAAATGGTATGAATTTATGTCAACATGAACATAAATAATGCAAATCTTCCAAAGTGTAATGTAAAATAAGCAAAAATTCTTTGTCACGTTCGTGAAAATAAAACAACAACAAATGTTATTTAAATTATTGGAGAGGGGAGTAAGTAATTTTCTAAAAAAGTCAATGTTATATAAAACAGAACCTAAAGCAGCAATAAAAATAAAAACTAATATATTAGATTATTAAAACTAAGTATAATTCTAGTAATCTATATTTACCCATTCACATTTCAATCATTGATAAAGTGAAACTTATAGAAAAAATTATAATATAAATTATAGGTAATAATCATCACAAAGGAAAATTTTCCCTAACCCAATATAATAAGAACAAATGAGATAAAATATCAAAAGAAGCATTCACTTTTTTGCGTCTCACATTATAAACATTTAAAAATGCAAAAGATAGAGGAAAACCATTCTCCAAAAATACTTATGAACAAGTACTGGTATTATAAGAATACAAGAGGACTTAAATAGTACTCGTACTCTACAAGTGATAGTATAAAATTATAGAAATTCAAGTGAAATTTTTAGAAAATATTTCCAACTGTGTATAAAAATGTATTTGCTTGTGTATGATTTTGACCCATAAACACCAACATCTATTATTTTGGCCACTATTCAAATAAATTCAAGTTCATAAAATATCTATATGGAAAGAAAAATATTAGAATATTTGAATAAAGTACGAAACTTTCAAATATTTAACACCTAATGTTCTTAATATGTAAGTATGTGTGCATAAAATATACAAATCTTTGAGCCATATTTATGGACGACAAATTTATCACTGCCAAGGGAATTTTTGTAACTTCAACATTTACCTGCGAAATATTAAAACGATTTGTCTTCTTATAACACAAGCGACAAAATACAATAAAAACATGGATCCAAAAAGCAACAAAACCAACAACGGCATAAACATAAAGACGACATTTAAATGGAAATATACTTGTATCAACACAAAAATACAAACATTTACATACATTGTGTACTGTGTGCTTTTATATCTTGAAGACAACACATTTCTTAAGAAAAATTGAAATTTTAATACTTACTACCTTTATAAACATTCATTTTGTAATGTACATTAGGGTTATAACATTTTTTAGACCTTAAAATTACCATAACACTACCTTATAGCTAATATTGCCTTAATAATAAAACCCAGACTTTTTAGTCGATTTGGAAAAGGAACTTAAAGTACAAATAAAGTTTATTAGCCTTACATTAAAATTTCATAAGGATCGCGCCATAATTAATCATAAGGATTTGTCTCTCCAATGAATTAACCCATTTTCGATCTCTACCCGATTCCGTTGAGACAACTTCACGAAATTTGACACAAGGTTTGTTTTTATACCCTACATCACCATAGATGGTTGGGGTATTATGTGTTTGTCCAAATTATGTAACGCAGAGAAAAATCTTCCAACCCCCACCTTAAAGTATACCGTTCGACTCAGAATCTGAGTCGATTTAACCATGTCCGTCCGTACGTCTGGTAGGCTGGCTAGCTGTCCATGTAAACTTGTGCGCAAGGTACAGGTCGCAATTTTGAAGATAATTTGATGAAATTTGGTACATATGATTTTTATATTGAATTTGGTAATGATCGTCCCATTGTTTCACCTGGCCCCCATACAAATGTCCTCCTGGAATAGAGTTTTAACACTCATAAATACTTAAAAAATAGAAAAATTTTAATGAAATTTGGCACAAATAGGGTTTATGCAAGTATAAATCCGTATGTCAAATTCCGTGAAGGTTCATAAATCCCATAAAATCAATTTAATATTCAACACAAATAACATTTTTTTTTAGTATAAATTTTATGAAGATCGGTTCATAATTTTCCATAGTTCCCATATAACACTAATTTCGGGAATCACCCGGAAGTGCATAAATACATGTGTAATCTATGTAATACTCTGTATTAGTATTTTTTATTTTACACTTAATACAAGTATAAGTCCATAATTGGCCCCTACCCGAATTTTGGTACACATGGTGTAGGGTATAATATGGTCGAGCTTGACCGACTATTCTCTTTCTCTCGTTGTTATTGTGATAACAAATTAATCAGATTTGGACATCTAGATATTTTTGATTTCGAAATAGAGGGCCTAGAAAATTCAGAAATCGTTTTTGGCCCCGGAAAATTTGTCAAAACAACATTTTTAAATTTTTTTTCAATTTAAAGCAATTTTTTCGGAAAGCAGATTTAAAAATATTTCCGAAATTTGTTTTCGCATCACCAACCTCTTAGGTGATTTATTTGACTTTAACACCCAATGAAAAGATCGATTTGTTCACCTAATCTCTAAAACAACATATTAATCTAATAACAACTGTGAACCAAATGAGCATTAACTACATTTTAGTTAATGAATTAATTAATTATTTACTATACAAAATTTCTTTCCCAATACTCAGATTTGTATTCGATTTTATGTATTTTACTTTGTGTTGCTTACGAATTAGTTTACTTTAATAGAAAAATGTTGAATTGAAATTACAAACAATTTAAAATTTTTTTTAATTTCTATTTTAATTTACATGTTAGTAAATAAAATTATAATTGTTGTATATTGCTAAAAAAGATGGTACAGATACTTTACGATACACAAATACTTTATATTAGAAATTTACGTAGAAACAAAAAGTAAAATTTTTCTAACAAATTTTATATAAAATATTCTTTTTTCGACCATACTAACTTTTTCTGAAAAATTCGTTCATATTAACTTTCTTGAAAAAATTTTTGAATATTTGTTTTAAAATCAACAGTTGCCTAAATAGTTCCAAGCATCGCACATTGGGGTAAAAGTGGTCGAAAATGGCACTTAATTCAGGGAAAGGTGATATCAATATTTTAATAATCACGTTTTATTTTTTTTATTGATTATTAGTTAAAAAAATTCAGTTTTAGAAATTTAAGATTTTTTTAGCAGAACAAAAATGTCTGTCCGTCCGTCTATACATTAGAGTTAAATAGGTTGAAAATTATGCATAATTCAGAGATCACGTATAATTTTTCTATGTATTAGTAAGTAAAAAAATATATTTTTAGAATTATAACATGTTTTTTGGCTGAATGGTAATTTCCGTACTTCCGTCTATACATTTGGGTTAAATGGGACGAAAATGACGCTTCATTAAGGAAAAGATGATATCCAAATTTTGATGATCACTTTCTATTTTTTCTATTTATTAGTTAGTAAACAAATGCATTCTTAGAATTCTAAAATATTTTTTGGCAGCATTGCAATGTCCGTCCGTCCATACATTTGGGATAAATATGTCGAAAATTCCACTTAATTCGGGGAAAGGTGATATCAAAAGATTAATACTTTCATTTGGTTTTCATATTAATCGAGAATTGGAAAAAATTATCCTTCGTATTTGAAGATTTCTTTTTAAGAATTCTAATGTCCGTCCATCTGTCCGTCTGTTTGTAAATTTTTGCAAACTTTCCAGTTCAAAATCGTTTAACTTTTGACTCAATAAAGATAATGACTAAGAATTTTCTTTGTTCGATAGATAATTTTGCTTTTAACCAACTGCATAAAATATAATAAAATCGGTTATAAATATTTGGCTATATATGGAAAAATCTTAACCAAGATCTTGTAAAATTGAGATTTTTGAAATTGAAAATTTTTCGAGTATATAACTCGAAAAATATATAAGATAAATAGTACATGCAAGCATGTATTCTAAAGGATTTTTTAAGAGCTTTAAGGTAATATAAAAATCTTAGAAATCGGGTAAGAAACAAAAATTCGGTAATGGTTAAACCTTTTCCATGACACTAGTTGTCTATTTTGAACCCGAAATATTGGACCCCGCTTCGAAACTCAAAATGCTACTGTTCTCTGCTACACCTGTATGAAATTTCATGCAAATCCAACCGATTAGAAGTTACAGATTTATTTCCATTCTTCCCCACTGATTAATGATTGATAATGCAAAGAAAATGTCTGGCACTTGTTGAAAACTTTTCTATGATCGTACTTTTATCTGACATAGAACTTATATAAATGTTTCTTCGAAATATCTTTTAATAATTATGAGCAGGAGGTGAGAAAAAAATAGAGGCTAAATTGGACTTTAAAAAAGTCAGAAAAAGCTAAATACTCCAAAAAGCTAGACTTTTTTGTTTTAAGACTTTTTAAATTTATAAATAAAATATAGAACGACTGCCAACATAATTATCCAATGAAAATCGCCCACAAAACTCCCATTCAAATTTGGGTTATATTTCATAGTGAAAAATCAACTAATTTTTAAAGCGATTTTTAGTCATTATAATTCCTTTTCCATATTTTTGAGCCCTTTTTCGCTATTATAAAATGTTTCTATGGTTAGTGAAGTTTATTAGGAAATAATTATAAGAATTGATTAAGTCCATAAAATGAGTAAAGTTATATTTGATTTTGAGAATGAAACGCAGTTGAAATACTAAAAATTTTTGGCCATTTTAAGACAATTTAAAAAATCAAAAAAGGCTAATAAAAAAGGATAGAAGCTAAAACGAAAACTTTGAGGCTAAAAGCAAAATAAAAAGGCTCAATTTAGCCTTAAAAAGGCTAGACTGGCAACACTGGTTATGAGTAAAATATAGCAATTTTTTTGTTGAAATTCGATATAATTTTTCAGATACGCAACAGTGCACCAAATTAAATAAGTCTAGAATAACTATTTTTATTTTCTTTTACATTAATGACAAAATTTTCAAATACTATTCCACTTTAAGTTTCTTTCTAGTGAAAGTTGAAAGAAGACGATTTCGGGCGAGTCAAAAATAAGTAAACAAGCAACTTTTGGCTTAATTTCTTTAATTTTTTGTTAAAAGTAAATGAAGTTTTTTGTTACATTATGAGAGAAATAAAAAAAATTTGATAAAATCAGAAAATTTTTATTTAACCATAATTCCGACTTAAAGGATGGCAAATAGTGCACAATTAAGCGTAGGAAAACTAAGAGTAACTATAATACAATATGAAAAAGGTGATACATATAAAATCTTTAATAAAACGGCCACTTTATTCTCAAATGCATCAAACACAATGAACGCGTTGACCGCAATTACTCTCGTAAACACCTAAGAATCACTACAAAAAGAATAGATAACAATTTAGCTTTAAAATCTTATGTTTTCTGCACCAAAATTTTTATATAAACTTATTCCGGAAGTCCGAAAACTATAGTCTGAATTTACAACTCACAGAAAAATATATGAAGACGGAAAACATGGTCTAGTTGTACGGAAAATTTTATACATAAATATAATAAATCTCCAAAGTTTGATAACGTTCTACGTAGATTATACCTTATCTTGTATCTAGATTTATTTTTGCACACTCTTCAAGGACTCATTCATTAGTCTGTCCGCGATTTAATAAAATTTTTATGCAAAGGTCTTTCGTAGTTCCTGTCATAAAATTATGGAATATGGTATTACCATATGATAAAAGAAATTTTTCATTTTCAGTTCCTAATTTTAAAAGCTTAATTTTATTTATCATTAATAACTATTAAACCACTTTTTTTAGGGGGGGTAATTTTATGTATGCAGTATATTCGTGATAGAATAACATTGAAAATGTTTGTATAAACTTAGGTAATAAATAAATTATTTAAGAATTGATATTTAGAAATAAGTACCAATTTAATATAAAATTATATATGAATTATTGTCATATTTTTAAGCTGTAATCGATTGGCCTCAACTGGCTTCAAGATTATCAATAAATAAATAAATAAAATGTGATTACTTTAGGAAATAAAGCCTCTGGACTGAATAACCTATGATACGCATAAATTATAATATATGCTAGATAAACGATTAGTTCAAAAATATTGAACCTTTAACATTTAAGTATAGAAAACAAATACTTGGAAATGCATTTCTATTTATAAAATAGGAAAACCATTGGTACACAAACGTAAAATAAACTCCCAGATTTACCTTAGAATTTTGTCATACAGTAGGAAAATTTATCTATACATTCGGCTAAATTTGTTTCAAGATATATTGCTGATGAAGTAATTAACATTTCAGAGTGACCTTCTCAAAGTCCTGATGTACCACCAATACAAATTCCATAAAATTTAATAAAAAAAAAAAAAAAAATAGAGTCCCACAATTTGACCAATCTGATGGACTTAATTATTATAAGAGGTCTTCTTAATTTTATCTAGTGATATGCAGAAAATATGAAGTCACTATGCCAACACGTTTGGCACTAATGTATCATAATATAGGCGGTCACCGTGGCTATTAGAAACCATGTTTACTTATATATGGAACATTGATTTTTTTCACTTCTTTTAAAAGAACCATATTTACTTAGTAGTAATGTGTTGAACTGAATCCTTTGCTGTTTATTTTGCTAAAAATACTTTATATATTTATAATTATATGTTACTTTTGATATCTTCGATCTACAAGTTGAAATAGAACCAATTGAATTCAAGATATTAGTTTGTTTACTTATTTATGACATAAATAAGTAAACAAGATAAAAATATATATATTTTTTTAAAATACTGGACTAAACTATACCAAAATTCGAGGCAGCCATTAAAAACAGGTTACTTATAAGTGTGTTAATTTAGTTTTTAATCGGAGCAAAGACACGCCTACCTACCATATATCCTGAAATTAAAAAAAGGATTTACTTTTCGAATGCTATTCAAAATTTCACCAAATTTGTGATTGGAGTCAAATATAGATTATTTGTGAGTGTGGCAATTTTTATATCATACCAATTTTTATATCATTAAGCTAAAATACTATTCTGCATATTATAAAAAAGGAGATGTCGCAGAAAATTTAAACTTCACAAAAAAAATTATTGTTAAAATTTTTCTTATTAATTCATTATTTGAATTTAAATTAAATATAATAATTGGTTTTAATATTTTATTTCATTGGTTGTAAATATTTTCAAACTCAATATAAAAAACCAAAATTATTGAATAAAAATTATTTCTAAACGAATATAAAAAAAGAGAGAGGAAGATATAGTCGGTCAAGCCCGACCATATGATACCCTACACCATTCTCTACATCAAAATTCGGGCAGGGGTCTTTTTGTATACGACTTGGGGCCAATTATGGACCGATACTCATATTAAGTGTAAAATAAGACATACGAATACAGATTATTACGCTGATACTAACATTTATATCAATTTATTCACTTTTGGGTGATTCCCGAAAAAGGTCCACTTATGGGAGCTATGGTAAATTATGGACCGATCTTCGTAAAATTTGGCACTATCATTTATATTTATATAAAACTTATTTGTGCCCGATAAAGTGATTTTCTGAAAATGGGTTTATATAGTAGCTATAGTCAATAATGAAACTCTGCACATAGATTTAGACTTATATGGAACTTATATGAGGAAAATTTCGTTAAAATATTGCCATATTTAAGGGATTTATGATCGTTAAACCTCTTTTCCGGGAGGACAGTTGTATGGGAGCTAGGTGAAATAATGGACCGATCACAACCAATTTCAATAGGCCTATAAGAAACCTGTGTGTCAAATTTCATTAATTTGTGTTCAAAATTGCGACCTTTAGTTTGATTACAAGGTTTACATGGACGGACAGACGGTCAGACGGACATCGTTAAATCGGCTCAGATTCTAAGGCGATTGGTATAAATTTAGGTGGGTCTTAGACCAATATTTTTGGGTGTTACAAACATCAGCACAAACGTATAAAAAGCTAGATTTAGCCTTAAAAAGGCTAAATTGGAAACACTGCTTATAAGTAACAGCTATATTTTTACCTATCTAAAAATTTATATTTCAACACAACTTGAAAAATGTTTTTAACTTGGTTTTTGTCTATGGGACAAAGCACTGTGCCGAGCCAAGTAAACGCTGTGTTATTATGATTTTTACTACTTCCTTCAAATGACAACACCATACTGAAATCATTGTATAAACCAGATAGTCTTATGTTGTATAAACTTATGATACTAGTGTTGTTTTAAAGTTTAAGATAATGTAAATCGAAGAGTATTTTTCTAGTTATATAGTCATCTATATATAAACGTATTAAACACGTATGATACCTCAAAAAAATTCAACATTTTTTGTTACCTTACGCATCTTGCAGTTAACTTGCTATAATATATTATCTACTTTTGAAATTTGCAACGTTTACATCCCGTACAACAAAAAAAAAAAAGCAAAAAGCTGAAAAAAAGTATACAAAAATTGACAAAATCTTTTATAGAATAATAGTACGATTAAAGGAAATCACAAAGATTGCAAAAATAAAAATCAAAACTCAAAGAAATTACTGTTTCTGTTTGAAACAGTAAATAAGAACATATGAAATCGCACCCACAAACATATACAAACAAATGCATTTCGACTTTTTATAGCTATTTCTGACAATTCTGAAAAATTGTTTATGTGTGTATGAGTGCAATTGACAGATAACAATAAACAAACAAAGCACAACACAATAACGGCAAATATATGGCGGAAATAAGACGATGCACATGACACACTTGTAACAATTTATCCAAAAAGAAAATGCACAAAACACACATACTACATATGCACACAAATAGATAAATATACAGTTACAGCTGACACTCGTACACAGAGAGAGATGCACTTAAATACTTTTATATGGAAGATAACAAATCTATACCCTGCCAACATTTTCTATCGATATTTCGTCTAAAACGTTACTACAAGTAGTTCTTAACAATAGAATATGATATCATTTTCTTATCAAAAAAAAGTGTCACCGTTCGGGGAAAAACGTGCCTCAATTTTAATAGTTTTAAGATGACACTTTTTAGTGCTTTTTTGGAGTGTCAAATTAGATATAATTAGATGTGTAAAAAATTACTGTAGGAAAGTATCGAAAAATTATCGCTTTTTTATAATAAAATTAAATTAAGGGGACAAAATATAGAACAATATGATATGATAAATATATTTGGGGGATTCGCAAAGTGTGCTATCATGTCGTATTGTCATAAGTCCTAAAATATTTCAATGTATAAAAAATATTGTTATTGCTTTTCCTTTGTAAAATTTTATGACATTATGACAATACGACATGATAGCACACTTTGTGAATCCCCCAATTATAACTAAAAAATAAGTTAATTTTATATACTACACATAATATTTTATTATATTATTGAGTTCATGTTTACTTCAAAATTAAATATAAAAAAATGCTGATATTAAATTTAATTATTTCTAATTTAATATATTTTTTATCCATCACATAAAAAAATTGCATTGAACACTTTAAAAGTTGTACATTTACTGAGCGAACCATATCGTGATCGTTCTCTTTTCTTTATTCTTGGAGGCAAACATTCGCCTAAAGCAAGTTTTTTGGATCATAATTCGATGGTAATGTGTTTTGTTTTTGTAATTTGTGTATTTTCTACATTTGAACGTCTTAATGTAACTAAAAAGACACTTTTTAATAGAAGGATCCCAAAACTCACTTCCAATTGCTGGCAGGGTACATATACATACATATACATGTATGCAGACATTTTCTATTGCGGAAGTGACTAAGAAGATTCTTCCAGAAGTTGAAACTTATCGCCAAAACTATTGCCAAAGTATCATTAAAATCATGTTCCATCGGGAAGAACTGTTCCTCGTGAAAGTGTCTTCCTGACGACTCGATGAACACACTTCTGGTCGTAAAAGAAGTGTCGAAAAAGACTCTTCAGGACGACACCCAGACGATGATCACAGAAGTGTCGTATTAGTCTCTTCTAGAAGATGATTTTGCATTTTATTTTTTCTATATTTATAATTAAAATTAAAGTTTTTTATAAATCATAATTATCTTTATTTCACAATTATCTATAGGTAGCATTACAAAAGAAATAATTCTCATAAAAATTAATTTTACATTTAATATAAAAATCTTCATGAGAAACTTCTTGTGAAATCCGGTACCTTTAAAAGAGAAAAAAAATAATAATAATTTTTAAGATTAAATTATATTTAAATTACCTTTTGTGCAAAGAATGCGAAAAGACATTTTTACAGGCAAAGTTGTGGACTTCTTGATATATGCAAATACTTGTCTGTTTGATGAAATTTTTCCTTAAATAAATTTAAATTGTGAAAAAAAGTCCGATGTTACTAAAACGAAGTTAAAGAATATTTACATACTTTTTAAAAATTTCATTTGTTGATAATTTCCAAATGATGATATTAACAATAAAAAACAATTATGTAATTATCAGGAATATTTTTTTCTTCTTATTTAAGCCAAAATGTACCAAAGTTTAATTATTACTGAAAGCAGAGTTGTGGGTAGTGCACTAAATTTGCAGTTTCCACTAACACTTATTTTTTTTTTTAACTTAATTTTTTAGTGGTGAGTTGAAAAATATCAGCCTCACTCAGCTTAGTGGTTAGTTAATTAGTGATAGTTAAAATTTTTGCAGCTCAAGCCTAGTGCAACATTTTTTTTCTTCACTAAATACTTTAGTGCAAAAAACAATCCTCCACTAATGTTAGTGGAACTTAGAAATTGTTCACTAAATTGAAAAACGACCTAATGTAATTTAAACTATCTTCACTAAATACAAAATAAAGACTAAACCCCATTTTCACAAACCAATTTTAAACTTAAAATGTATTTTAAAACATATATTATATGCAAAAATAGTCTCTTAAATATTCCAATTTGCAAAAATTCTTTAGTAATGGATATATCATTCGGGAGACCAAGATTTTATCTCTCTAACTTTATGCGTTAGGTCTGTGGAATAATGAATTAGTCAGTAACGTTACTCGTTTATATATTGATGTCTCAATATACACAAATACTCTTATAAGATTTCCAAAACACACTAAAAGAAATTCGAAATTATGTAGTGTTGTTCTAAAACGATTATAAATTTGATAATTACCATCATAGTTCTCTAAAATTAGTTCTGTTAGTTATGATTAATTGAAAAAATGTCATGTTTATGTTTAGTGAAAAAAAAAAAAAATGTATTTGCAGCTTATGTGTAGTAGCTGTTCAGATTTTGCACTATTAAGTGTACCCAGCTAAAAAAAATATGTATGGATCATATATTTATCCATCTATAAACTTCCATATATGTTTGGATCCGAAAATTGAGGGTATATGGAAATATATGACCATATCCATATATTTATTGCGATATCTATGTACCTATTTCAAAAGCACAATTGTGAATGACATTTTAAATGCTTTTTATTAATTTGTTTAAAAATTTTCCTTATTTATATAAAACCAAAGAATATTCATATATAGAATGCGCATCATGTAGAAACAAAATTTCTTATGGCGGGTTCTAATCATAGTACCTGCTCTCATGTAATTCTCGCTCTCAACATTTTGCGATGATGAGGGGGATAAGTAACAAGGGAAAACTAAATCCACCACCAAAACAGAGAGAGAGAAAGAGTTTAAGTATATGTGTTTGTACATGTGTGTATTCCTTATAAAGAATTGCAAATAAAAACACGCACACATATATATAAGATTGTACATGTATATCTTTATTTCAAATTGAAAGAAACAATTTGTTTCTTGTATTTTGAAAAAAGTGCCAACAGAATTTTTAGTTGTTTATTTACTAATGGAAAAGATATGAACGTTAATATTACAGTAGGGCATAGCATACATGTTTTGTTGTTTTACAAGTAGAAATACTTTGATCTGCACCGACGTGCTTATACCTTTCTTAGTGACGTGACAAATTTTTATATGATTTCGAAGTTGTCAATTTATATTTTATAGTTATATTTTTGATAAACTAATAATTGTTATATTTTACTTTTATATATTTTATTTTTATATATTTCATAAAATGTGCATATAATTTGTTTTTGGTGTTTTTTTTATTATTATTAAAAAAAAAGTTTTTATAGAGAATTTTTAGTTTTTGAAATTATTATTTAAAAAAAATATTTAAATTTTTTCATTTTTAAAAGTATATATTTTTCCATTTTTTGGATTTTTTAGAAAGAAAAATAAAAATAAAGTAAATAGTAAATAAAAGTTTTTCCTTTTTTTCGGAAAAAAATTATTTTGTGATTTTTTCCATGTTTTTGAGTTGTATTTTATTTGAATCAAGAAATTGTTATTAAAATATACATTTTTTTAGAAATAAATAATATTAATATTTTCAATTTTAAAACTTATTTTTAAATAATATATATTTTATTTAGTAAAAAAATAGTTTTGAATAAAAAAAGTATTTCATTTCTTTTATTTTTGGGCAGAAATAACATTTATTTTGAAAAATAAAGAAGTTTTTTTGATTTCCTTTTTCTAAGCAAAAAGTTATTATTTTTTTTTATACAAAAAGAAATAAATATTCATACAGCAAAGATTCAATTTATAGACCTAAATTTTTTTATAAACAAAAATACTGATTTTTTTTAATATATAAGTTATTTTTTTGGCAGGAAATAAGTTATTTTTTATTTATTCATTTATTTATTTTTGTCATAATAATTTTTTTATATAGAAGGTATATATACAAATTAAATATTTTTTCAAAAGATCTTTTTTCAATATAATTCCACCTTCTTTACAGAATAAAACAAAATTATTAAAGAAAAATCTAATTTTTTTGGTGACAAATTTGTTATGAATAAAAAAAATAAAAATATTTTTTTATATTTTTTTCAAGTGGATATAATTTTATATTTTTGTTTTTATTTATTTAATTAATTAATATACTTAACTTTAACATCTGTTACTTTGAATACATAAGTAACAAAACTACACAAATCAAATTTTAAAATACAAATTTGATATTCTGAAAGTATATTTACATAAGCTCATATGACGTTTAAAAAGGTATAAGTAGTTCGGTGACGATTAAAGTATTTCTATTTTTAAAACAACAAAACACATATGCTATGCCCTACACTAACATACACGATCGTATTTTATCTCCTTTAGTAAATAAACGACCAATTCCTTGTTTCTACTTTTTTATAGGCACTACACCAGCGATCGCCACACTCATACATTCACAATTATGTTTGTGTATGTTTTGTTTTTCCCATTATGAAATTATACACCAAAAAAATAACATCATTTTTATAGTAATTTTATTTTGAAAGTTTCTTCGTCAATTCAAGACTTGTAAGTGGAAATACACGTTACTAGTTTAGAATTTTAATAGTAATAACCAGGGATCGCACCGATTACCATAGTAATCATAAAAATTAAGATTTAATGTTTATTTTTTTTAGGATTTTAATTTCTTATTAAAAAATATCGAATAATTCAGCACGAACGATTATTTCAGATTTGTATTTTATAATAAAAAATTAATTGTAGTACATTATTAATTAAAAAAAGATAGTTATATAATTAAAAAATCATATTAATTAATCCTACTTAATATTAAATATTTTTCATGAGTGTATCTCAAGCAACAAGCAATAACACAACATTCTTGCTTGAATGCTCGTGCGAACTGACTTTCTTGTGTGTTTTTTATTCATTTCAAGAGCATAACAAAAGAGATAAAAAACACGCAAGCTTCTTTTCCTTTTGCCTTCCCTCCCGCATCATTAAATACTTTTAAAAAATATTTCAGTTTTCATTGACATGCGCCTTCTATATGTTGTATATTCTTTGATAAAACATAATATACATATATAAAATACAATATGTTTAAGGTTCAATCTGAGAGCATCAACCGAACACTAATACGCATCGTTTAAGGAGTTTTCGAAATTAGAATCGCAAGAAAGAAATATCTCGGGACACTAACGTATGTAGAACAATATTTACATACATTTTATATGTGGAATATCAGCATTTCATAACTTGTTACACCTTTTATATGTTTCTCTATTGAAAAAAATTTTACCAGCAGACACTTGCTAAAGCTTTTAACAAGATATTCTTTAGATAACAGCCCGTATTCTTGCTAATTTTTGAAGTCCATCTAAAAATGATTTTCACCCTTTAAGTATTCAACAATGAACGAAAAAATAATTTAAGTGAAAAGTTACTTACATTTATTTGGTATTCTAGTATTCTGTGTGCCAAAGAAAATAAATATAAAGCCTGATTTCTACAGATTTTTCGTAGATATTGTTTATATTTGAAGATTATTTTGAAAGTTAAATTTATTTCTATATTTTTCTTGAATTTTTAAATGTCAAAAAACGTAATTTATTTTTTCAAGAATGTATTGATAAAAACTTACTAAAACCACAAACCAATTTATTCAGTACTTAATCCCTTTATACAAAATAACTCATTGCGGACGATTGCGGAAATAATCTTTAATAACGGCAAAATCTACTATAAGTAGACATTGGATCAAAAAAATGTAAAAGTTTAACGTTTCATATTGAGGACTTACATCGAATGAGAGTTTCCTGACCAGTTCGTATATGCTTTCATATATGGACAATTTTTTCATATGTGACATCATATATGACTACAAAATTTCATACATAGTTCCATATATGATTATTTTATTCATATATGGTTTATATATGAATCCATATATAGCATATACATGGCATACTTTTTCATACATGGACTCATATATAAACATATATATTCATACATGTACCATGTATAAAGATATATGAACGTTTTTTGCTGGGTAGTACAAATTTTTTCATTACCACTAAATTTAGTTATAGTGAAAAAATTGCAATATCAGTGAAATTTGTTAGTGGTAGTGAAGAAATGTTTCACTATAACTATAGTGGTGGCAAATAGTTAATATTCAAATTTTTTTCACTATAAGCGATTTAGTGAAAAGCTGAATGCACTTACAATTTAGTGCACTACCCCCAACTCTGACTGAAAGACATCATTTTACCTGCTTCTTTATTGTGTTGTTTTCTTTTCATAAAAAACTGACAATCTTCCTAACACACGCCAAGAAGATTACTGCGTTATCATATTATTATCTTCCAGAAGTGACATCAAAGTATACTATTGGAAGATGAAAGGACAATTATAATGTATTTTGTTTTTGTATTTTTCGAACAACCTTCCGACAATCATCTAGAAGTCACTAAGAAGTGACGTCTGGAAGATTAGCAACAAATTTATCATCCAAATGTTTAAAGGGTATGTATGTGATTGCATACATATGTATGTATATAACTCCACATTAAAACTATAAATATATAGTAAATACTACAACACACATGTATTAGGAAAATTCAGAAACGGTAAAAATCGACCGCAAAATGTGCTAAAATTTATACCAATTAAGAAAACATTATCAACTGATTTCCTTAGCTGATAGCAGTGGTATCATTGATTTTGATTTCTGATTTTAGGTTCACATTAAGGACTAATACATTTATAGCAATATGTATAAAGTTTATTTATATTAAAAGTTCTAAGTTCAAAACTGGACATATATGGCGCTTATACGCACCAGCGTTACCATTGAGAATTTTTAAAAAGTGTCCAAAAAAGGGGATTTCAAAATAAAAAGTCGTCAAAAAAGGGAATTTTTTTAAAAAAAGGGGCCAACTGCTTTAAAACTTAAAAAACTCCTTAAATTTTATTTATTTGATAACAACAATCAATTTTGTATTTAAAAAAAAAAAAAAAAACTTCAAAATTCAGTTTTATCAATAACAAAACAGTTTATAATAATTTTACAACAATTTTTATTATTCCAAAAATAAATATTTATTCACAATAAACTTTTGTACGAGTTCTTCACTCGTACTTCATTCTTGCAATTCCCTGTTAGATAAATTTAGAACGGAACGCATAGATCCTCATTTATTGACTTAAGTCTATTAGACATACTATTTTTTTATAATGATAATTTAATAGAAAAAAAAAAGAAACAAGTTCCCCGAGGGATTGCTTTGAGGAATGTAAAAATATAAATTAGGATATAAGTATTCATCGAATCATTTTTTGTTTGTTTTTTAGTTCAGTCCAAAAAGATTCGGTATATGATAGTATACATAACTAGCTGTTCATAGACTTTATTATTTTGTTTAGTTACTAACAGTTTAAGTTCAGTTATACTACTTTTTACATCACTATACTATAAAATAACCTCAAAATTATTAATTAATTTGTTGAAATTAATATATAATGGGTCGATGTATTTCAAACATTTTATTTTTTTGTCAATTAGCACATAGTCTTAAAAAGTCGCCATTAAAAAGGGGCCAAAAAAATGGCCAAGTGGTTGAAAAAGGGGCAAATGGCGACTAAAGTCGCCAAACGGTAACACTGATAAGCACCTCTTACTAGCAATTTAAAATATTGCGATATGAAAATTTTTCCGTGTAAACAGTGAGTTAATATTTTATTTGCAAGTTAGTAGCTCACGAAAACTAATCGTGATTAGTGAATATAATTGCAAATAATAATACATTTAATTGCAAAAAAATGTATTATTAAATAATACATTTATTAATTACGATAAATTTTAAAGGAAAACTTCGATAAGTATTAAATTTTGTAGATAATTCCGTTAAATTTAATGCGTAAAAATGTTTCGTTAAATATTATATTCATAAAAATATTTTACTCATTTTCTTTTTAAAGGAAATTTTAAATAAATTTTCTATTTAAAGAAAATGTTAAACTATCTTTCATTTAGTGAAAATATTGGATTGATTTCTATGTACAGAAAATATTAATAGCCGGTTTCTCTATGTTAAACGAAAATCTAAGCTAACGAAAGCAAGTTCAACGAATTCGAATCATTTTCGGTTTCTCTATTTCCTAAGCTTTCGTTCGAATTGAGTTACGTCTTTCCATATTGTTTTTCTTTTATTTTTCTTTCAGAGTATTTTTTTTTTTTCATAAAGATATTAATAATACTTACTACAAAATTATTTAAACGTAGATACATACAACCATGCAAATGAAAAAATGCAAACAAATAAAAAAAAAAAAAAAATATATATATACCCAGCTAAAAAAAAAATATGTATGGATCATATATATAACATATATTATGTTCCATATATGTTTGGATCCGAAAATTGAGAGTATATGGCCATATATAACCATATATTTTAATATATATGTAAAAACCCTATTCTGAATCATAATAAAACTATTTTTTGGTTTGTTTTTTATAAATTTTATTGAACGCACAAAAATTAAATTTTAATACATACACACAGAAAAAATAATGGTTGGAAAAGCATTACAATTACTAAATTTTGTTTCAATACACCTAAATTGTACTGTAGTTATAAAAAATGTTTGAAAAGAACTGATTCTTAATAATTATAGATGTAAAATAGTGATTATAACCAAGTAACGATTGTTTTTATAATAATAATGGTCATATGAGTTAATATGAGAAGGTTGTAGTACACATATCTAATTTGGCTTGAATTACTAAATTATATGAAAATTCCAAAACTAAAAATCAGTTGTTACAATCAAAATATTGTTTGTGTAAAAAACATTCAAACTTGAATTAAATATTCAGTCGCAGTTATCAATAATTGTGACGATAAAATAACAAAAATTATAATTCGGTGTTTTCAACCGAAAGAAACCAGAAATATCTTTGACATTTTTTTTTTTTTTTTCTTATATTAAAATAAATTTATTTCTATTTAAAAAATTTTGTGTATGAAATTATTAAAAATAAAAAAATTTATACAAAAATTAAGCCTGAAAGGAAATAATTACTACGTCGTAATGTCCATCGAATTTCTAAGAAGAGAAACAGACAGTAGCCTGTTTTTATTTCCAAGAGTTGAATGTTAGACAGTCCAATACCAAATTAATGGCAAACAACATTTTCAAAATCAGTTAATCAATAAATTGGTAAGCATTTTCCCATAATTTCTTCCGAATTTTCAATAACCTTTCATGTTTTTACATAGGACGCCATTATCCATCGTTTAGCAGTATCTGTTTAACGGGGAATATATTCGGTTTGCAGAAATATAGATGTACTCTTTTCCATGTAAACAATGTTCTCGGGTTATCTGTGGCCATTCTTTTAAATGTTTTGAAGATAATCCTAATGGAATCATCAACTAATTCAAATTTGTATGTAATACGTATTTGAAAATTTGAAATTTTTTATTTCTATTATATCTATGTACATATGTATGTATTAAAGAAAAATATTATTAAAATAAAAAGTCAAAAATTTTTTTAAATTTGAATGTTAATTCACAATAGGGGTTTTTTATTTTATACTCTTTACTGAAATGATTTTAAATAGAGTTGCAAGTACCGAAAATATTCAGTAATTATAATCGAATTGTGTGTTAGTTGCTGGAACCGACCAAATTCGATTGGCTAAAAATTCGGTTGTCATCATGAATCTCTTTTCTCTGTGTAGAAAATACATTTTTTAATACAATCATTAAATAAAACAACTAACATTTTCGCCGAAACAGCAGTGAAGTTGTCCCTGTAGAGTCTCCTGATAAGGTGTCCCATTCAGAATGTTGCATTGATGAAATTCCTTGAATTAATTTAACAAAATCTGCTGAAATATATGAAAATTTAGAGTGGGATCATGTTTATCAATAATATTAGCAAACTTACCTTTCTTGATGCTGTTTGTTGACAAAATGACTTCCTAATTGCAGAAAATTTCTTAATTATTAAATTTTTTATATGTATAATTTAATATTTTGTTAGAATATTTATACTTCAATTTATTTTAAAATGTCAACCCAGGTGAAAAGGATCATATATTTCTATGTATGGCTTATGTATAACGATATATGTATATATGTATATATATATATATATATATATATATATATATATATATATATATATATATATATATATATATATATATATATATATATATATATATATATATATATATATTAAACCAGAGTGAAACTCTTTTCAAAATTTCTTTCAATCCACCCGGTTCTGAGGTTTTTGATTTAACTTTACTGAATAATTTGCTTGCAATAAAATTGTTTTTTTATTTCATTCTTTTAAAATACTTTGATTTTTTAAACAAAATAACATTTAAAAATCAAACACAAAAAAATAAAATAAAATAAATTTAAATAAAAAAATGTGAAATAAATTTAAAACAAAAAGTTTTCTTGGAATCTTGTAACTTGGAATCATCGACATTAACGGTAAATATCTGTGCGATTATCATCATTAACACTATCAAACTTTTGATTTTCTTCTATTCCACATTATAGAAAAACTATGTACATAGATCCTTTTTTAAAGACATTATATCCACTAAAAATAAACACTAATAGTTTGCATCGTCTTGTTGTACACTTCAACAAATCGTAAGTAACTTTTCGCTTAAAGTATTGATTTGCAAAACTCTTTTATTTAATGGGCTGAAACTCTTTTCAGGTAAACTCAAATTTTTCACGAATATGCATCTCTTCGTTCCATTAATCGGTTACTGCTAAAAGGTTGCTCAGATTGATCTACAAGGCCCAGCATAAACAAGCGGTGATTTTGAAATTATATACATTTGTAATTTTCTGCATTATTTAATTTCCTTTTTAGTTCATAATTTGTATTTATTGCAATTACACCCTTTTTATGTTGGAAAATAAAATTCATAAAAGAATAGTATATTTTGAGTATCATTCACAATAGAAGTTATGACTGTACGTATGTATATATGAATATATATGGAAACATATATGGAAATCCACATATATCCATATATACACATATATTATATCATAGCTGGGAAGAAATGAATATTCTTGCTCAGAATAAATTTAAGACAGAAAAATTTAAAAAAATAACAGTTTTTTGCATATTACTCGCTTATAAAGCTTGTTAAGTGTTTTGATGTCATAACAACATTTAAAGATAACAAAATTTCCTACAAATTTTCTGAAGTTTTCGCACAAATAAATCGAAATTATTGATATTTAATGAAAATTTTCACCTGCGGCGCTTCATTTTACAAAAATATTATGATTATTTTTTAACAAACTTTATTACTCATAAAAACTATTTATGTTAGATTCACTAAATCACTAAAATATCTTTAAGAAATACCAAAAACTAATGGCAACTAAAAAATAAATACGTTTTTAAATAAAACTATATATTAGCTTTTTTCTGGCTTTATTTTTTGGGACATTTAGCCTTTTCTGACCTTTTTTAAAGTCTAATTTAGCTTATTTTTTTCTCAAGTCCTGGCAACACTGCTGACCATATTTCTAAACTACATATTGCATAAGATTTGGAATTCATTTTATAAAATGAAACCTAATTGGAAAGAAACATACAGAAAGTGTCCACTAAAAACCGTTAAATAAGTTTGAAACATATAAATATTTTGGCTTAAATATCGATTTTTGATCAAAGTAAATTAAATTTAAATATTGCAGATGATAATCAAGGCCACCAAAAACCGGAATTTCAAACTGCACACATGACGCCATTTAGAGTCATTTCGCCGCAAGGAAATTATATAAATTCAATTATATTGAACGACCCTTGTTGTATTAAAACTAAAAAAGTATAATTTAATTTCTTTCATACATCCATTAAAAAAAAATAACAAATTTCCTTACCAACTTGATCCAAATTCATAGAATTATAATTACAAAAAATAGTGCTAATCCGCAATTATAACTTAAATATTTACAATTTAATATTTATTCGATAGAGCAAAAAATACAGAATTTTTGGCATATAATTTTCAAAATATAGAGTAATGCTAATTTAAAAATTCTAAGACAAAATATTTTGTAACGTAATTATCCACAAAAATACACAAAAGAAAATTAAAATTCAATGAAAATCGCTGTGGAAAATACCATTCATACAATTTTCAATGATACTTAAAAAAATGGCGAACAAATTTCTCATTAATTTCACTTAAATTTTCATAAATTTAAATAAAAATCAAAAACGACGTTATATATGAAATATATATGAAACAATCAGAAGTAAAATATTTGCTGCTAAAACAACAACAATAATATCATTGACGTTCCAAGTGACAACGATCGATAATAAATGACAAGGGCCTAAATTTCTCCAAAGAATCTAAAATTTTTATGAAATATTTGTAAAAGATATGCTACAAAATAAATTGACGTTATAAATATGAAAAGCACTGTATGTACAAGCTTATCCCGGTGAGCTTCGCTACCCCTTCTGATGCAATAACTAATATTTAAGTTGTTTCTACAAAATTTGAGAACTCTCATTATAATATTTCTTTAGATATACCATTAAGAATATTTCCTTTGTATGGGGGTACCAATTCCCCTGGTCCTTTCCGCCTCATTTTCATTCATGTTTGGTGGTTCATGAGAAAGATTTTCCCTTAAAATTTTAAAACCTTTGTTGTAACAGTGCACATAAGGACAACTATATGGAGAACTTTGGCAATAAATCAAAAAACAAAAATGCTCGTGCCTGAAGTTCAAAGTGAAAGAAAAATTTAATACTTTTAAATCAATAAAATTTTTATTTTATTGATTAAAGTGGGCGGACCTCGCCCATATTTTGTTTCCGAGTATACATTGGTCCTTAAACTATTTGTACAAAATTTCGTTGACGTTTCACCTTATAAGGGAGGTGGGCAGACCACGCCCATTTTTGGTTTCCAAGTTTATATCGACCCTCGAACGATCTGTACAAAATATCGTTATCGTGCATGCTTTTGTTTAAGAGATTTCAGCAGAAAAGTATGAAATGAAGCTACAACGGACACCCTGTGTTTCTAGTATTTTGAGACAAATTTCGTCCTCCTAGGTTGTCCCTTTCGAGCCTTATCCTGCTTTCAACAGACAGACGGATGGACATAGCTAGATCGACTCAGAATCTAACCACGACCCTTTATGGGGTCTTAAATGATTCCTTCGATATGTTACACACGGAATGACAAAATCAATAAACCCCCACTTTTTTGATGGTGGGTATAAAAGTCGTCGAGTCGTCAAGTGGTAAAATTTACCATTTATCAAAATAGTGTAATTACTGTTATTATTATTATTTTTTTTTTAAATTCCAACATTTTTTAAGGCAAAAAGTAACATAAATTCCTTAATTATCCATAGAATTTATATTCACATTAAAGATCAGAATGTACATTTATATATTCTATTTTAACGTTTTGCGAATTTCGATTTCAAACCATTTTGAATTGTTTGATGGATCATTGAATTGTTTAGACCTGCAGCTCACAATTTTCAAAATAATCGAATGAAGTTAAATGATTATATATGACATATTTATAGTCAGATTTTGATGAAATTTTGCAATATTACATGTTTTGTAACTGTAACTGCCTGTTTCTCTATGTCGAACGAAAAATTCGTTTCGAATAAATGTATAGAAAACAAAAACAAAATTTTAAATTTATTTGTTGTTTTCCATACATTTATACGAAACGAAATTTTCGTTCGACATAGAGAAACAGGCAGTAAATATTATTTTATTATTCAATAATTAAAAAAAAGATATAAATACATGATAAAAATTGTACAGTTCTAAATTTTATTCAACATAAAAGGAAATTATAAATTCGAGAAAACAACTGTGTTGCCTCCGTTTCTGATGCCACTAAAATTATAGAATCTGCCAAATTTGAACCTAACGTTAAAATTTAACTGCCTGTTTCTCTATGTCGAACGAAAATTTCGTTTCGTATAAATGTATGGAAAACAACAAATAAATTTAAAATTTTGTTTTTGTTTTCTATACATTTATTCGAAACGAATTTTTCGTTCGACATAGAGAAACAGGCAGTTAAAAATTTCATATTCACCAAAGAACAAAATTAAGTATATAAAAAAAAAATATATATATATATGTATATGTTAATTATTTTTGCACTGATATTTTTGTGTGAGATATACATATTATTGAAACATATTTAAAATCTAGAGAAAATTATATTTTCAACGATACCAATCACTTCTGTTAAAATATCGTGGTTTATTTAATGCCGTTTGGTATAACTTTGCCCCTATGTGCAGTGTTTAAGATATCTGATAATTAGTATTTTCTTTGTATGTGGTTAAATGAAGTTATTTCTACAAAATCTAAGGACAGTATCTGTAATAGTTCTGAAGATATGTGATAATAAATAAAGATTAATATTTTTGAAAACAAAATTACATTAATATTTTAAAAAGAAAATCTTTAATATTATATTCAAGTCAACGCCATTGATAACTTTTTTCCATTCTTAACAAATCCTATCAAAAACTAATAATACCTTAATAAATAAACTAAAATATACTTAGAAGAAACTACAAAATAAAAATATTGCAAAACTGATTGCTGATAATAAAAACGGATGTTATACAACAACGCCATTTTGAAAATTGTTATCTGGAAATAAGAACAAAAACTTACAAACAACATAAGCAGTACAGCAATAGCAACAACGACAATAATATGTTTCCTTTAAATCAGCTAGAAAATAAGGGAGAAAGAACAAAACAACAAATATTGAAAATTTATTGTTTTGCTTCATGTAATTTTTATTTCCGTTTCTAAAGAGGGAAATAACCAACGCATTGGAAATTTTTATTAGGCTTTAAACATCTTAAGGATTTAAATAGACAATAACTTTCCGGTATTTCATTTACTTTTATTTTTATTATTCTATAGATTTATTTAATTTTAATTACACTCTAAAAAATAAATGTAAAATTACTACTATAAAATAAGTAAGTTTTCTTGTAAAATTATTGAAAATGTGTAAACTTTTACACTTTTATCTGCAACATTACATACAAAATATTCAATGTTGGTAAACATGTTATTTGAACAATAAACACTTAAAGCAAAATTACTTATTTTGTGGGTAAAATTTGTGTTTATGAAAAACTTGTCAAATTTATAATTCTTAATTTTTATTTTTTTTTTTAACCAGAAAAACGTACAAAACCATGATATAAGAACAAAAGGTAAAATCATTTGGGAGAGTTGTCATTCGTAATTCTTGAAAAGTCAGAAAATTAAAAAAAAAATGAAAAGCAAAAAAATAAAAATTACAACTAAAAAAAATGTTAAATATTTTTGATTGCACTTGTATTTTCAAATATTTTTTTGCAGATTCCAAATAATTCTTGCAAAGATCAACAGCAGAATTCCATTTTTGTAAATTTCACTCAATAAATTACTGCATATTTGCTTTTAAATAAAATTTACATATTTATGTAAATTTATTCACATACAATTTTATTTTTAGTTTGAAGAAATTTTTTTATTTTTGATGTTTTGTTTTGATTTTTTTACATTTTGTTTTATTTTATAAGTGACTGACTTTTCAGGGTAAATAAAATTGAGAACACAATTTCTAATGATTATACCTTCTGTAGTTATATTATGGTACAAAACAAAGAAAATTGTCTAAGAATAAATAACAAAAAATGTATCAAAGAAATTTAATTAAGTTTATTTTCGATTGCGAAATTTTAAACTTAAGTGTATAGAATTTAATGGCTTTAAAAGGTTTTCTTCTCGCAAAATATATAGAAGTAACATAAAGGAATAAAACAATCAAAATTTGAATCAATTAAAACAATAATGCTTTAAAGATAAAAATATTTGCATATCAAGATGAGGATAGTCAAATAATAATATTGTTAACGAAATAATATTTATATCATATTTTAAATAATGGTCCATATATATTCTTATATAAGCAGGTATAAGTAAACCTACTTATTTAAGCCAGTCAATGAGGTAGTTACAACAACAGAGCAGTCAAGCGAATATTATAAGTAAATTATGAGTTAAATAGCAGTGATTTGTTATTATTTGCAATTAAAAATAATCCATATTTTTAAAGGAAATAAACCCACGTTTCTATTAAAAAGCTAAGACATTAGTTTCATAGAAATTTCAATTTCTTGTACCTTTAAAGATGTTTTAAAAACTATTATTGCATCACAAAATTGTTTAGGATTCTGTTATTTTTGGTTGCTAATGTTTTACTTTCAGTATTTTCTACAGACCAGACATAAATTTCTTGTTTGTTAAAGAAGAAAATTAATGTCAGCATAACCTCAGTTTTGTTTTCTTACAGATTGAATTTGAAATTGTTCCTTGGAGAGCCAACATTATTTTGCAAGACATTATAATGGCCAAGTGGACATTTTCATTGTGGTAGAGTCTTTACAATCTACTTAAGCATATGTGAATGTACACATGTGTGTATGTGTGTTATATCGCAAACTTAGTTTTCCATTATGCTCTATGAGCCATGCGGTTTTTATGCGAGAGGAGTGTTTATATAGTGCACACATTAAGAAAAGTTTGCATGTGTTTGTATGTGTGTACGTGTTTTGTATGTGTATGGGTTATGCATGATAAAAAGTTGTTTCTAGTCGTACACTCTCTACAACTGATATCTTTTGAAGTCATCCAAAATAATGTCTTTATTATATTTTTCTTGGTTTTCTGCCAAATTATTATGAAGTCAATATTTTTCTTTTCATTGCTTAGGTGATTATATGCTTGGAATGGTTTTTTTCGTATTTTTACTTTTATATTTCAGTTTGAATGAAATGATAATTTTACAAATATTTAAAGTTAATAAATACATAGCCAATTCAAGAAAGAACGGGTGAAAATTTACTGAATGCCTTTATAATTTAAATTTTTTTCGGAACTTTCAGAAAAGTATATATATTTTATTCGCAATTACTCACAATTGAAAACTTATAATTAAATGTTATGCAATTTAATGGTAAAATTTTCCATAATATCTTAAAGCTCTGGTATTTCACAAATTTGTTTAAATTAAATTTGCGACCCATAATTTGCGAATATGGATAACATGGACTACCGCTAAGAAAGCTGATGGGCGGACATCATAAAATCGTCACAGAGATTGTTGCTGAGATGAGCTCAAATGCATTACAATTCTCTTACGTGTAGATTTAAATAAAAACAATATATGAACTTGTGGTTCATACTGGAGAATCAATGCCTATGATTAATTTGTTCATGAACTTATCATAAGTATAAACTTACAGTATAAACCTAATTCCAATCAATCATTTGGATATAAAGAAAATGTCAATGTACGTTAAAGTGTCCCGAGGAAAGCTTGTTTTGAGATTTCAATGTAGGAAGATCCCTCAAATGATGCGTAAAAATTTGCTTAATAAGAAAAAATTATATAAACAATTTTTAAAACTGGTCTTCAGTTTCCTACCTGCGATTTAAATGTCATGTTTATGAATTTCAAAAAATTTGAAAATTTAGACTGGTTATGAAAAAATATTTTAAAATTTGTCATATTTTGCTAAAAGACTTTTTAAGGCATTTTGAAAAACAATTTTTTGGAAAATTATCTATTATCAACAGCACTTACTACAAAGCATTTTTTCGTATTTTAGCCATAAAGGGAACAAAGTTACAAAAAATTGTATTCATTTTTCAAGAATAAATATCAAACTTTTTTTAGCATGATGTAATAAAATGACGGTTTATGAACCAAAATTGTTGCGAATATTATTTAAAATATTTTTTCATAATTCGCTAAAAATAACGAATATTTTGATACCAATTTCAAGGCAAAACAGAATACTATTTTTTTTTTTTACAAAATGTTCTAGATCCGTGATCATTGGTAGGGAACTGAAGATCAATTTTAATTATACCATACACCATCATAGGTGGTTTGGGTATTATGCGTTTGCGCTGATGTTTGCAACGCATAGACAAAATTATCCAACACCCACCTTAAAGTATACCAATCGACTCAGAATCACTTTTTAAATCGATCTAACGATGTACGTTCGTCCGTCTGGCTGGCCGGCTGTCTATGTAAACCTTGAGCACAAAGTACAGGTCGCAATTCTGAAGATATTTCAATGATATTTGGCACAGAGGACGAAGCTTGTTGAAATTGGTTGTGATCGGTACATTATTTCACCTAGCCCCCATGCAAATGTCCCTCCGGAACATAAAAATGCCTTAAAAAATATAATATTTTAATGAAATTCGGTGAGAAGAAGTTTCGTATGAGTAATAATCTTTGTATCAAATTTCATGAAAATCGGCCCACAATTGACCATATAAACCCTTATTCCGAAAATCAATTTAACGTGCATAAATCCCATACGAATGTTAGTATCAAGTTAATATGCGACACAAATAAGTTTTATGTAAGTAGGAACAACATTGTAAAATTTAATGAAAATCGGTCTATACCTTTCTCTCTCGTTTCCCTTTTTTTTATATTTTTCCAATTAAAAAATAATTTTTACGCATCGTTTGAGGGGCCTTCTTACAAAATTGTTGTCTACGGAGTATCCCGTAATGTACATATATGTATATAAAATGAAACTGTGATAGCTTGTTGTCTTGTTTTGGCTTTATAGAAAGCTAAACCGCTGGACCGATTTTCTAAGCTTTTCAAATATATAATTAAAGCATTAAAATTTATTTTAAATTCATTTTATTGCTATATCAATTGCTTTCTAACAACAACTGTTCTACTTTTTCCAAAATTTTAGGAAACTGAACAAGTTCAAGTGTAATTTACAGAGGACATTGCTTATATCTCAAAAATGTTTAAGGCGTTACACGATATATATATATATATATATATATATATATATATATATATATATATATATATATATATATATATATATATATATATATATATATATATATATATATATATATATATATATATATATATATATATATATATATATATATATATATATATATATATATATATATATATATATATATATATATATATATATATATATATATATATAGATAGACTAATTATAAATAGACTAATTGAATTTAATTCAAAAAATGCTTTTATGTGAAAAAAAAAGAAGACGTTTTCAACCCCCTCTACCAAAATATTTATCATTTTCAAAAGTATAATACACTTGGAGTAGCTTAGCGATGAATTTTCCCGATATTATCCGAAGCTTAAGTCCAAAATTCCAAACCAATTTACTTCGTAATGAATATAAAAATAGACTTATTTACCAATTCATTTATGTATAATATGTATATATAGATCGTTTTAAAAGCATTATATCATGGTCTCAAATCTGACAACTTAGATCAACTCTCACAAAATTCATTGTTTTACAATATTTCCATACGTGCGCATACGTAACACACAACTGTATTGGCCAGTTTTGGTTGTTGAACGAGATAATATTCGTAATAATCGTTTATATTTATTAAATATTGTTTATTTTCGAAAAATTGCCAAAAATTTATTTCTAAAGTTTTTTTTTATGATTTTTGCAGGAGAGAAAGATAGATATATATTTTATACACTACATAAGAACTAATGGCGAAAATATTATGCTAATATGCTTTTTTAACCGGCACACGCAAGGCGCCAATCAAAATTGACGATTATATATGTCAATATGTAGCTGCTTTAATACCATTCATCAAAATCAATATGGCGTTCGAAAAAAGTACGATTTTTCATTTAATGCAACATTAGAGATTTGACTAAGTGCAATTAATAAATAAATATAAATGCCATTGTTTTATGACTTATATAAAAATAATAATGAATTTTGCAATAAATGGATGAATATGAACAAGACTACATCACTAAAAACTAAATTTTGCAAATTTTATAAGAAGGTTTAATAATTATTAAATCGCTAATATATCCACGTATACTTAACTTATCGCGATATTTTTAATTTGTATTTTAGATACACCATTGTAGAGTACATAAATGCAATAATTTTTGATTTAGGGCTATAAATAGAATTTTGGCAATTTTTAAAAAAATTTATGCCGTTCGGTAAAAGTCATTCACGCGAACAGATTTGTGTTTCACTAGAGCCAAGGAATATTGGTATTAAATATCCTTGATGTGCTATTAAAAAATTTTCGCAATTTTTTTGAAAATCTAAAGTAAACGAGTAAATACGAAATAAAAAGTTTACACTTGTTAATTTAAAAAAAAATGTTCTTATATTAAGTCATTACTAGGGGGGCTGATTTATATGAAAATGCATTGACTACCTCGAGTACTTATACAAAGATGTCAGATTTTAAAGATTTTTATATTTCTGTAAAGTGCTTGGCAAGGTAATGAAAAAATCAGTTTATTCACCCAAGATATCTCTTTCAGTTAAAAAGACATTTACACTTGAATTTTGAATTTTTGATTTTTTCCTCGACTTTCTTTCGCTTTTCGGGAATAAGTCCTGAGGTATATGAGATACAAATTTTTTAAAAATATCTTGTAATTTGCTATATATTTCAAAATAACACACAAAATTAATTTTTGAATTAACTTAATGCATCTAGACGTGAAAAGTATTCAAAGTCAGCACTCTGAAATTGGTATGAAAAATGGCTATTTTTTACAAAAATATAGTACAATTCTTTCACTCTTTTTTCTCAAAGTTCCGTTAAAGAAAAAAAAAAATTCTTTATACATTTCAAAAGACGAGACTTCACAAATGGCTAATGTACAAATTTTGAACTTATTTAGGCTTGCACCCTACATCAGGCATTGGTCGAAAATAGTTAATTTTGGAAAAAGTTGAATTTTTTTATCGATTAATAAAAAAAATGTCACGTGAGGTTTTATAAATTTTTAGACGATATTTCATCAAAAAATAAATTTAAAACGATTTGAAACTAAACTGCTTCCCGCCCGGCCAAAAACGAATGCAGGAGAGCATATTTCATGAAAAAAGTAAATTTTTTTAAACGACTTTTTTTAATTGCTTAAAAAAGCATATTAGCATAATATTTTCGCCATTAGTTCTTATGTAGTGTATAAAATATATATCTATCTTTCTCTCCTGCAAAAATCATAAAAAAAAACTTTAGAAATAAATTTTTGGCAATTTTTCGAAAATAAACAATATTTAATAAATATAAACGATTATTACGAATATTATCTCGTTCAACAACCAAAACTGGCCAATACAGTTGTGTGTTACGTATGCGCACGTATGGAAATATTGTAAAACAATGAATTTTGTGAGAGTTGATCTAAGTTGTCAGATTTGAGACCATGATATAATGCTTTTAAAACGATCTATATATACATATTATACATAAATGAATTGGTAAATAAGTCTATTTTTATATTCATTACGAAGTAAATTGGTTTGGAATTTTGGACTTAAGCTTCGGATAATATCGGGAAAATTCATCGCTAAGCTACTCCAAGTGTATTATACTTTTGAAAATGATAAATATTTTGGTAGAGGGGGTTGAAAACGTCTTCTTTTTTTTTCACATAAAAGCATTTTTTGAATTAAATTCAATTAGTCTATTTATAATTAGTCTATCTATATATATATATATATATATATATATATATATATATATATATATATATATATATATATATATATATATAGATAGACTAATTATAAATAGACTAATTGAATTTAATTCAAAAAATGCTTTTATGTGAAAAAAAAAGAAGACGTTTTCAACCCCCTCTACCAAAATATTTATTATATATATATATATATATATATATATATATATATATATATATATATATATATATATATATATATATATATATATATATATATATATATATATATATATATAGATAGACTAATTATAAATAGACTAATTGAATTTAATTCAAAAAATGCTTTTATGTGAAAAAAAAAGAAGACGTTTTCAACCCCCTCTACCAAAATATTTATCATTTTCAAAAGTATAATACACTTGGAGTAGCTTAGCGATGAATTTTCCCGATATTATCCGAAGCTTAAGTCCAAAATTCCAAACCAATTTACTTCGTAATGAATATAAAAATAGACTTATTTACCAATTCATTTATGTATAATATGTATATATAGATCGTTTTAAAAGCATTATATCATGGTCTCAAATCTGACAACTTAGATCAACTCTCACAAAATTCATTGTTTTACAATATTTCCATACGTGCGCATACGTAACACACAACTGTATTGGCCAGTTTTGGTTGTTGAACGAGATAATATTCGTAATAATCGTTTATATTTATTAAATATTGTTTATTTTCGAAAAATTGCCAAAAATTTATTTCTAAAGTTTTTTTTTATGATTTTTGCAGGAGAGAAAGATAGATATATATTTTATACACTACATAAGAACTAATGGCGAAAATATTATGCTAATATGCTTTTTTAAGCAATTAAAAAAAGTCGTTTAAAAAAATTTACTTTTTTCATGAAATATGCTCTCCTGCATTCGTTTTTGGCCGGGCGGGAAGCAGTTTAGTTTCAAATCGTTTTAAATTTATTTTTTGATGAAATATCGTCTAAAAATTTATAAAACCTCACGTGACATTTTTTTTATTAATCGATAAAAAAATTCAACTTTTTCCAAAATTAACTATTTTCGACCAATGCCTGATGTAGGGTGCAAGCCTAAATAAGTTCAAAATTTGTACATTAGCCATTTGTGAAGTCTCGTCTTTTGAAATGTATAAAGAATTTTTTTTTTTCTTTAACGGAACTTTGAGAAAAAAGAGTGAAAGAATTGTACTATATTTTTGTAAAAAATAGCCATTTTTCATACCAATTTCAGAGTGCTGACTTTGAATACTTTTCACGTCTAGATGCATTAAGTTAATTCAAAAATTAATTTTGTGTGTTATTTTGAAATATATAGCAAATTACAAGATATTTTTAAAAAATTTGTATCTCATATACCTCAGGACTTATTCCCGAAAAGCGAAAGAAAGTCGAGGAAAAAATCAAAAATTCAAAATTCAAGTGTAAATGTCTTTTTAACTGAAAGAGATATCTTGGGTGAATAAACTGATTTTTTCATTACCTTGCCAAGCACTTTACAGAAATATAAAAATCTTTAAAATCTGACATCTTTGTATAAGTACTCGAGGTAGTCAATGCATTTTCATATAAATCAGCCCCCCTAGTAATGACTTAATATAAGAACATTTTTTTTTAAATTAACAAGTGTAAACTTTTTATTTCGTATTTACTCGTTTACTTTAGATTTTCAAAAAAATTGCGAAAATTTTTTAATAGCACATCAAGGATATTTAATACCAATATTCCTTGGCTCTAGTGAAACACAAATCTGTTCGCGTGAATGACTTTTACCGAACGGCATAAATTTTTTTAAAAATTGCCAAAATTCTATTTATAGCCCTAAATCAAAAATTATTGCATTTATGTACTCTACAATGGTGTATCTAAAATACAAATTAAAAATATCGCGATAAGTTAAGTATACGTGGATATATTAGCGATTTAATAATTATTAAACCTTCTTATAAAATTTGCAAAATTTAGTTTTTAGTGATGTAGTCTTGTTCATATTCATCCATTTATTGCAAAATTCATTATTATTTTTATATAAGTCATAAAACAATGGCATTTATATTTATTTATTAATTGCACTTAGTCAAATCTCTAATGTTGCATTAAATGAAAAATCGTACTTTTTTCGAACGCCATATTGATTTTGATGAATGGTATTAAAGCAGCTACATATTGACATATATAATCGTCAATTTTGATTGGCGCCTTGCGTGTGCCTCGACGGTTAATGTTAAACTAAAAACATCGCGTTCTTAGCCCGTGAAAACCGTTGATGAATATTTTTAGTGAAATTATATTTTCTACGTAAATAAAACTTAACACAAGAACATATTTCAGTTTAAAATTGATTTATAACGCCAACATTCGCTATGACAAAATATGCAAAATTGCTGAATTCTTTAAAATAGCTATACACGCCACAATGATTTTTAAATGTCATTTGGAAACCTTCTTTGATAACGCTATACCCTAGCTTCACTGAAAAAACGTTACGAGTGTGCCTCGCGAAAAAGTCACCTCTTGGAGCCATTCACGTTTTTTCTCTCCAAGTTTGGGTACCTCCTACAGCATTTCTGTTGAGGCACATTAACGAGATATAGGTCAAACGATGCACAAATTCAAGAGCTATTGGGCTCTTCTTTGAATTTTGAAATATCCGAAACGGCGTAAAATCCCCAGTGAAAAAAATTTTGAATTTTCTTAAAATTTGGTTTCACGAATTTTGCAGAATACAATTTGACACTGGTTAATTGCACGCTAATTAAAGCTATGCTGGTCCTTTCCTACAAGTGTTTAGAGTCTACATTAGAAAAATTGAACTCTTATGTTTAAATCCGCGACTACAGCAATAAAAAGAAATAAAAAAAAACTTGTTAGTTTCAAACACTTATTTTGGAATTTTTGACACATGGAACCGTATCAGGTCTTGATTTTTTTTTTCCAGTACAGCAAAAAGTGTTGTTAATATAATTGCATCAAAAGTTTTTAAAAAAGTCTGAATTTAAAAAAATATTTGAGGTTGAAGGTCGGTTTCATAAAGGCAAACGTAAAAAGAGAATTGCCCATATATTTTTAAGAATTTACACTACATAAGAATTTACACTACATATTACATTTACAACAAGGAAAGAAAATTGTCCACCTGTATTTCTAAATGGCTCCGCTATACCTAATAGTGATGTCGTTAAATATTTGGGTCTTCAACTGGACCGGCGACTTACATGGAAAGCCCACATAAATTCAAAACGGAAGCAACTGGATAAAAAGTTTTATCAAATGTATTGGTTACTTGGGCGTAAATCCCAATTATCACTTGAAAATAAAGTTTTATTGTATAAAACTATATTAAAACCTATTTGGACCTATGGGATAGAATTATGGGGAACTTCCAACAATTCGAATATTGAAATTTTACAAAGATTTCAGTCAAAAGCATTACGGTCTATAACAAACGCTCCGTTTTACATTACAAATAAGGCATTACATAATGACCTTAAAATTCCTTTTATAAAAACAGAAATAAGAAAATTTAGCAACAATTACTTAGAAAGACTCAGCAACCATACTAATTTATTGGCAATTACACTACTAGATGAGACTGATGAAGTTAGAAGACTTAAACGAAATCACATTTTAGATCTCCCTTTTATTTAATCCTAAGAATAAGTACATAATTAAATAATAATAAATTTAATTTTTAATATTAATTTATTTATAATGAATATATATCTATATTGAAATTATCTGTATATATGAATGTTACATACATATATAAGTTATATTATTGTTTCTAATGGGAATCAATAAGTCATGTTATTTTTTTTTTATGTTATAAAATTTGCTTATTATTGTAAAATAGATTGCAAATAAAATATATATATAATAAAAAAATATATTTTTAAGAATTTACACTACATAAACAATTTTATTTTCAAAATACCATAAAATCTTTCAAAGAAATCACATTACTTATAGAAAACTTATTTAGTCTTAGACCAGCTGGTTTCCTCACCTTTTCCGAATTTGATGATATTTGGTAAAATCATTATTCTTATCAAAATTAAGACTAATACCGAATTTCAATTAATGTTATCAATTGAAAGTGTAAAATTATATACAAAGTTGTATACAAAAAAATTACAAATATCTTTCAAAGTATCTATGGTACAAGATTGATTTAGATGTCATATTTATGGCATCAAAATTAGGTATCAAATTATTAAAGGTATCAAAATTAACTTTAATATAACCTACAGCATGCCTTTTTTCTCAATAATTAAATGGTTTATATCTCGCGATTTATAGTTCGCAAATAAATATCTCAAAAAATTCTCTCTTTAAAAATTAAAAAAATATATGTTAGTGGTGAAAATGTTGTCTTGGTAAGTGGCATTCTGGGACTCTCCATAGTTAAAGAATTATTACAAAAAAATATCATAATAATAAATTACAATATAATGTAATTGAACCCCTTAATATTTATACCCTACACCACCATAGGTGGTTGGGGTATTATGCGTTTGTGCTGATGTTTGTAACGCATAGAAAAAACCATCAGACCACCACCTTAAAGTATACCAAACGACTCAGAATCACTTTCTGAGTCGATTTAACGATGTCCGTCCGTCCGTCTGTCCATGTAAACCTTGTAATCAAACTACAGGTCGCAATTTTAAAGATAAGTCAATGAAATTTAGCACACGATCTTCTATTAGGTCAAGGACGAACCCTATTGAAACTGGTTATGATTGGTCCATTATTTCACCTAGCCGCCATACAAATGTCCTCCCGGAAAAGGGTTTAACGATCATAAATCCATTAAATATAGCATTTTTTTAATAAAATTTGGCACATATAAATTCCTTATGAGTTTAAATGTGTGTGCCGAATTTCAGGAAGAGCGGTTCATAATTGACCATAGCTCCCATATAAAACCCTCTTCCGAAAATCGCTTTAAAGTGCATAAATCCCATTATAATGTTAGTATCAAGTTAATATTCAACAGAAATAAGTTTTATACAAATGAAAATTATAGTGCCAAATTTTACGAAGATCGGTCCATAATTTACCATAGCTCCCATGTAAGGTCATTTTTCGGGAGTCACCCAAAAATTACTAAATTCTTATAAATGTTAGTATCGACGTTATATTCTGTATTCGTATGTGTTATTTTACACTTAATAAGAATATCGGTTCACAATGGTGTAGGGTATCATATGGTCGGGCTTGACCGACTATATCTTCCTCTCTCGTTTTGAATTGTTTTAGTATTTATTTTGCGACAAAATATTAAAAAAAAAAAATCATTTAAAAGAAATATTGATAAAAAGAAGGATATTTTTACCTAATGTAAAAATTATAAAAGTACTATTTAATAAGTTATTTCTGTTTTTTATTTAAAAAGTACACGTTTTGTTCCTTTAAAGTTAGATCACAATTCTAATCTGGCAATCCTATATCGAATATTATTATTAATTTTTATTTTCGTACATATCTTAAAGAGCTTGTTGTTTAAAATGTTTAATATTGCCTACTTCATAAATTTATTTCTAATGTAAATAACTTCCACCTCCACCCACTCCCACAAATGTGTTAACAGATATTTCTGTTATCATTTTGCATTCAATACCTTCATTTACTATTATATAAAAATCATTTACATCATCATACAAATGTTCATCTAAGCAAATGAGTTTTACTACTAACTTTATGGTTATACAAATTTACAAAGAAAATATTAGAATGTATGCAAATAAATAGTAGTACGATAAGTAATAAATTCTGTATATATGTATGTATCTATGTGCGTCTATGCGTGTAATTTGTTTGTTGTTGAATAATTTTTATTTATATATGTTGAACAATTGATTTATGTTGACTTTGAATGTTTATGTATGTGTTTGTCTTAAAGTTTTTTTTTTTTTTCGTTTGTAAATTTTTTGTTCAATCTATCTTTTACTTTTCTTGGTTTATTTGTGTTTTCTTGATGCGTTGTTTGTTTTAATATAAACTTCGAGGCATATATGAAAAATTATGTAGTATTTTGTGTAGGTCGTAAAATGTCAGAAATAGAAATAATAATTTCTCAGCAGTTTCTGGTATCTGTTCCGAGCTAGTTACTAGACTGGAAGCAATAGGACACCATTACTTACTTTACTAACTATATGACTAGTCACTTAAACATGGGCATGTCCTAGGAGGAAGTTATATGTATGTCACCTCTACAATTACGTGGTGGCACATTTTTGTACACACAATTACCTCCACGATTACCAAAGGATCAGTAAAATGTCAACTTTTTTCCTTACATATTTAGTATACTTATTATGATATTCTTAGTTTTGATTTTTTATTTAAATAAATAATGCAGAGTGGTCCCAAAACGAAATTTTTTGGAAATAATTCTGTAACTTTAGAACTGCTAGACAGTGTTACCGTTTGCCTCTTTTTCAACCACGTGGCCACTTTTTTGGCCCCTTTTTAAAATGACGACTAAATGCTAAATGACGAAAAAATAAGATGTTTGAAATATATCGACCCATTATATAATAATTTCAACAAATAAATTAATAATTTTGAAATTATTTTATAGTATAGTGATATAAAAGGTCGAGGAGTATTTATAACTAAACTTAAACTGTTAGTAACTAAACAAAATAATAAAGTTTATGAACAGCTAGTTATGTATACCATCATATGCCGAATCTTTTTGGACTGAACTAAAAAACAAACAAAAAATTATTCGATGAATACTTATATTCTAATTTACATTTTTACATTCCTCAAAGCAATCCCTCGGGGAACGTGTTTCTTTTTTTTTTTTTTTTTTTTTCTTTATTAAATTATCAATAATAAAAAATAGTATGTCTAATAGACTTAAATCAATACTTGAGGATCTATGCGTTCCGCTCTAAATTTTTCTAACAGGGAATTGCAAGAATGGAGTACGAGTGAAGAACTCGTACAAAAGTACAGAAGTTTAATTAATTAAAAGAGGATTGTATGTTAACTATTTTTGTGAATAAATATTTATTTTTGGAATAATAAAAATTGTTGAAAAATGATTATAAATTATTTTGATATTGATAAAACTGAATTTTGAAGTTTTTCTTAAAATACAAAATTGATTGTTGTTATAAAATAAACAAAATTTAAGGAGTTTTTTAGGTTTTAAAGCGGTTGGCCCCTTTTTTTTCAAAAAATCCCCTTTTTTGGGGTCTTTTTATTTTGAAATCCCTTTTTCTGGACACTTTTTAAAAATTCTCAACGGTAACACTAATGTTGGATGTATTTGAATGAAATTTCTCATGGACAATCCCGAGGTGTATGCCAACTGATTTGGAGTAGGATAGGTTCTTAGCGGAACTTCGCCAAAATTTCATTTATGATTTGATTGAAAAAAAAAAAAAAATAGTTAGTCCTTATAATTCTCTACAAAAAATACATGTGTGGCTTATCTCTTTTTCTTTAAGAGATATTTGGACCAAAGTAAAATTTTGACCCATTTTTGGACATGTTTTTTTAGTTTTTTTAACTTGGCGGGCTCAATTTGAGTCCTACTAAATTTCTAAAATATTCTCTGGATTCTGTAAACAATTTTCGTGCAAGAATCATATACCTATGTGGTTTAGATAAAAAGTTATACCTAATTTACACTTACACTTGAAATCTCGTTCGAACGAGATTTCGGAAAAACAAAATCTACCGTGCTACACAAAACTCTTTTAAATTTAATTTTATGTTCGTTTATGAACATTTTCAAACAAAATTTTATTTATTTATTAATTTTAAAAATATTTTTATAAACTCAAATGTCATTTTTATTTAGAACATTGTTGTATTTTACTAACACACTAAAAGAAAAACATTGTTGAAAAACGATATTTTTCAAAATCTAATTAAATTTTAGTAGATTTTGATAAAATCTTGTTAGAAACTAGATTTTGATTTGTATGGAAAATCTAATTAAAATCTAATAAAATTATGTAGATTTTACTTGAAATCTCATTTAAACTAGATTTTATGTCAATGTAAATGAGGTATTATATTATTTTGAAGTAGAATATTTGAAATAATTGTGATTTTTTTTTTTTTTAATCCATTATTTTCCTCTGGACCATACATTTTTTTTTCGTGTTTCTAAAAGAATGCTTACTATAAATACATGTAAAACAAATCCGAGGGCAGTTGGGGTAACAGTCTACCCGCTAGCCCTATCACAATTTCGTTAATTTTAATTTTTATTTTTTGGTTTTTAGTAAAGCTCAAAAATGTCAAATCTGAAATTAAAATAAAAATACCTTGGAAACTTACCTACATATGTTGGCTAAATACACAACAAATATTTAATAAGCCCCCCTCTTATAACGACAGGATGACCATTTTACTTAAAAAAGTCAATTTTTTAAACAAGCTTCATCGAACAGGAATTTTGGGTATTTTGGAATAAAAAAGAGGGAATCTATTTATACTCTTCTTTTAAGAGCAATTTTATATAAATTCAAATATATATAAATTATATATTTTGTATATATTTTGTGTGTTTAGTGATGTTTGCAAAAAAAATATATATATTTGAATTTATATAAAATCTATATTAATAAAGCTATCATTATGAAATTTTAGTATAATATAAAATATATATACGATTTTATTTTATAATGTGTGTTGCACTTTACAGTTTTTTGTTTACAAAAAAAAAAAAAAAAAAAAAAAAAAAAAAACACAAAACTAGGCACTTCTAATGGGTGTGCGTGAGAGAAAAACCAAGAGAATAAGAAATGTCGCTCTGAAAATAAAATAAATTTTATTCCATAGCGACATTGAGCGTAGTTATCTGTCAAATTTGTATGAAAATGTCGCTGTATTCTGGAGCGACACTTACACACACAATCACCTCCGAGGTTGCATTTCTGTCCATACATTGGTGACCGACGGGAGTGCGTTAGGTAACTATACCAGTGATCCTTACTATCTAAAAGTTGGTTAATTGTCACTAAGATGGTCCCTAAATGCAGTTAGTGTCAGTATTTTTTAGCAAAGAAATTATTGAACAACCCTCGTTGTAAATTTTAGTATTAGTTCTTTGTCAGTCGCTTTCTTTGTGTCTCTGTGTACGTATGATTGTTGCATAATATCTCTTGTTGAAAATTTTTTATATTGGAAACTTTCTTCGCAGTTTTTTGTTTAAGAAAAATAAAACAGAGGACAAGCAAAAACTTCCTGTGTAAAGTTTTTGAATGTAACTAATGAAAAAAGTTTACAATATATTCTTTGAATTTACAATTAGTTTGTAAGTAGGTACGTGTTGAGTCTTTACAGTTTTTCCATCTTTAACACTACATATAAATATAAAATGTATATTTATGTTTTCAACGTTTGTTTAGATTCACTGTCAAAGTTTTTTTTTGTTTTTCTTTTTAAGGTCAGTGATCTGTTTATTTAATAAAACGCATGACATTATTTATGTTCGTATTAGGGATAATAATGAGTATTGGTATTCACAAATACCAAGATGCGAAATTTTAAAAATTACAAGTCGGGGGATGCTAGTGTATACCATTTAAAATTCCTTACTTTTGGGATTTGTTTTTAAACTAAATAAGGTGTGTGTTCAAATAAAATATATTTTTTAATAACTCCTACTGCCGTTAACCCTTCGTTAAACAGATGTTCACATTCATAATAAATACGGACCAGCTCTGTAATTCAATATATTTCAATGGAAATTTTGGGGATTTTTTTAATAGTATTACATTTGTATAACTATATTTTAACATTATTACAGCATTGCTGTGCAAGATATAGCATTTTTCCATTGATACATTTCACGTTCTTCTCCTCCTTTTTCTTTTCAAACATTTGAAGTTTTATCGGTATTACTACCATAAAACAAAATATGAACGAATAGGTAGAAAATGATAAAATAATATGTAGTCACCTAAAATGCAAAAGGCCGTAACCATTGAAAAATCTAGTGTTAGTTTTTTACTGTATTATAATGCACTAATGCAAACTACATCTACATATTTCATATTCATTCATTCAAAAATGAAATCAATAATCACAAAAGCCAAAAGGCCGTAATATCAACTTCATAAACGAAACAGTTGTAACATTTCGTCCCTGCGCTGACTGAATTACCTATGTAAAAATTTTGGAAATTTTTTTTATTGCTGCATTTAGATCCCCTACTAATTATACATATGACCACCAAAGCATTTGTCGATACCTCTACTAGTTTAGGATTTCCAAATTACCTATGTAAAACCATATATAAAATGCTGCAACAAAATTACCTATCTACATAATTTTTCAAACAAGTTAATATTATTAATATTCTTAGAGAAAATGGTAGTATTAAAATTTAAACATAAAATATTTAATATTGTATACTTATGATATGCCGCCTGAAAGTGTACATCCCAAGACTAGTTACACCAAAATTAACTGACACAGACTTACGTCAACTTAAGCTTTGATGATGTCTGTCCGTCTGTCTGTCTTTCAGTTTCAGATTATTATAAAGTTTATTATTTTTTTTTAATAATCAGAATAGGAAAAAGCTCGGGAGACCGTACTGTCAATGTCATCTGAGCAATACCTATTATATGTTGGATTTCTTTTAATCAAAAATTAAAAGTTGTGTATAGTGTTGATCGAAAATAATATTTTTTGAGGTACTTTAAAATTGGTCCAGCTCACGAAAGTGAAATAATTGATTCCTAATATTTTGGGAATTAGTTTAAGACATATAAATCTTTAATTTTAGGAGGGTACACTTGCAACATTTTTTGTCTTCGCACAAATCGAGGCACTTTATTGAGTTCAGGAATTTTTAGTAAATCGTTAATTTTATCTTATTTAAAATCTTTTTTCTGAAAATTATAAAATACGGGTTCATTAATTTTTCTTTAGCTATCGTTTGATACATATAATATTAATATTGGTGAATTTTCTTTTTTAATTTTTTTGAAGATTTTTCTGGGATCATCAACAAATTACCGTTTAATAGCATGTTCCAATTATCTTAGGAAGTTGAAATTTGACCAAGATATTACTAATAATACCGCCTTCCATAGTTCAAACTTATATTTAAATGAACTTAAGAACCTGCAAAAAGAAAAGCACAATCATATCTTAACAAAAAATTGCTCCACAAAATTACTTATGTAAAGTTTTCGTTGATTTTTCCCAAAACGCGCCAAAAATTTCATTCTTTTTCATAAAACATATAATTTGTGTTACTAAGCCTATTCATAAACGAAGAAAATTTGTAAAAATTTAGTACAGTAACGAAGAAACTGCAAAACTAAACAGTTTTTCAGCTTTCCTGAAAAGTTATTAAAAATTACATAGGTAATTTAGTCAGCGCAGGGACGATTTGTTCCATTTAAGAAAAAATTGCTTCAAAGAATGTTTTAAGCTAAATTCATTTTCGCTTTAAGTGCACAATTAACAGATTTTACTTGAATAATTAATTTTAAAGTAAAAATTTGTGGTAATGGTCTTTTGAATTTTCATAATTTTTTTTTCTGGTGTAAAAAATTAAAAAGTGTAGTTACCCCCTTTTGCATTTTAGATGACGAAGTGTAAACTGATGAGAGCTCAATTAAAAAGATGTTAATAAAATAAATAATGTTATATGCAAAATATTGTTGTTTCATATATCAATAGAAATTCTCTAGCTTAATTAATAATATATGAAAATAATATTTGTATCTGCAATTGGTCTGGCCATTGGTGACCAGTTTTTAAGACGAAGGGTTAATTTTGAAGATTTTTCTTGATCGGAATATGTTCGAGAGATATGCCAGATTAAAGGACTTAACGTTTGCAAAATGGGTAGTCCAAGAAAAATGTGCAAAAATATTTCTTAATTTTTATTTTGAAGTTATTGGAAAATCGCAATTGAATAACTTTGAATTAAGTAATTTGATTTTAGGATAATTAGAACTTAACAGAAAAATAACAAAAGAGACAAAATTTGGTTTAGAAAATGCTACAAGATGTGTGATTGTTTTTCTTTTTTAGTCTAAATAAACTTAAATAACACAGCGCAACAAGAAAAAAAAAAATTCCTCAATAATTCCAATGCAAAATAAAAGCTTTGAAGTTAGATCAAATTTCGGTTTTATGGCAACAAAATACATTACTTGTTTTACGTAAATTTTTGTCATAATATTGTTAACTTTATTTAACTTGACCTTATGTCTAAACTACTGAACCGATAAAAATGGTTTTATCTAGGGCTGAGGTAATTTAATTTCCTACAGGATCTACTTATGGATCCACAAACCTTAAGTAATAAGTAGTTTGATTTGCCTTTTTTGAGGATTTAAATAATTATTATTTATTTATTTCAAAAATAAAATACTTAGTACGAGTGAATAACGACGATAACGCTAAATTAAGTTCTATCGGCTTGTTACGGTTCTTCCTTCTTCTTTAACTAGGCTTATATTAAGTTCGGTTAATCGGTTTGCATTAGGCTTATAGTAGGTTCAGTTCAGTAGTAGAATTAGAATCAGCTTTGGATGTTCGGCTTCGATACACTCGGGTTAAAGGCAGAATTGGCTTCTGGCTCAGATGGCAGCTTCGGGGACCGAAGATCGTATATTTTTCTACAATATGTACAATGGTTTCATAAAGCTAATGTATAGCTACTTCGCAAACTACTATTACCATGCACTTCTAAAAAAACAGGCGACACGAAGTCACTTGTGGGGACAATTAACCGAAGTCGGTTGTGAGAACGAGCAGCACAAAGTCATTCTTGAGAATGAACAACCGAAGTTACAGCTAATCCAAGTCAACTGTGAAATTTATTTGGCACCCAATTGAGGTCAAATGTCTTGAAAAATACGACTTAATTTTACTTTCAGAAAATATTAGTCGGCTCTTCAATTATGTATAATAATTTTCGAGACATGCTTTTGTTTTGTTTGAGTCGCCCCGACTCGCAGTGTCATATTTATTCAAATTAGAACGACAAAAATACGATACGAAATTCTTTTTGAATTTATTAGTAAACATATATCATATTATGGAAAAAATACTTAGAATATTGAAACGCGTCCATAGCGCGTATTATGGATATTCAAAGTTGCAAAAAATTTTAATTCTATTTTAAAAATTTTTTGAAGAAGTATAATAACTTTAACTTCATATATCTCAGTAAATACTGTTGATATTGATATGATTTTTATACCCACCATCAAAAAGATGGGAGGTATATTGATTTTGTCATTCCGTGTGTAACATATCGAAGGAATCATTTAAGACCCCATAAAGCAACGGTTCTCAAATGAGGGTCCGCGACCCACAAGGGGTCCGTAAGGACTTTCGTGGTGGGTCGCGAAGAGATCCTGAAAAATATTCTTGAACACTAAATTTTTTTAGAATAAAAATTCCAATAAAAACTCGAAAAAATCCTTTTAATGTGAATATCGATAAAGTACCAGGTTAGGTTAGGTTAAATGGGCTGCTGTAACTATTGAATATGAAACAGCTCACTTGGGTCTTATTGGTCCCATTGTGTTACCCTTAGGATCACGTGGAAGTTTCACATGTCCTCAAAGAGGTTCGGATGGAACCAGCATGACGCACGTATAAAGGATCTGATCTGTTTTATGTCGATCATAGACAGATCAGATAACGCATGCAGAAACGGACTACCAAGTTCCGTAGCCCTAATACCTGTAAGAGCAGGACAGTGACATAGAAGATGCTCCACTGTCTCTTCCTCTTCCTCATCTAAGCAACTTCTACTTAGATGAGAACACCAGAGAGAGATTTAATCGCTGGCTGACTATCGGTACAGATTTGAATATTCACTCCAAATATCCTATAGTACATTAGCCAATTTGCCGCTCTCTTAATGGCCGAGATTTCCGCCTGTAGGGCGCTACAATGATCCGGCAATTTAAAGGAAATGCGCTTTCCATATAAAGGAATTAAAACACCCCCCCAACCCCCTCAGCAGATTTGGACCCAACAGTGTAGACTTCAACCGATTCATCTCCTATGGTAGGATCAGCCGAAGTTGATACTGAGAAGCCTCTGTCAAGAAAGTGTTTAGGTATACAATAGTCAATATTGGCAGGGATGTCCTCCATAATTCCCAGGATGGTCGCATGGCCATAGTTTCTACTGTTCCATGCACATATAGAGTTAAGCCTATTCGCCGACATGATAGCGATTTGTTTGGCCATTAGATCAACAGGCAACCAGTTCATTAAAACGAATAATGCCCTGGATGGTGTTGTACGAAGCGCGCCCGTAATTAATATCGCTGAGCTACGCAGAACTTTATCAAATATTCCGCAAAAGGTGCATATTCCTTATGCTTGAGAGCATTTTCAACATACCCTACAAGCGAATGAAACGCCGTCTCAACCGATTTACCTTTCATATAGGCGTGTTGGGACGCTGATAAAAGGTTGGGGTCGATTGTCCTACGAAGATGCAGGTCAATCAGCCTTTCCAGTGTTTTCAAAAGGAAGGACGATAGACTGATAGGTCTGAAATCCTTCGGTTTCGTGTGGGAAGTCTTTCCTCCTTTAGGAATAAAGACCACCTTGCATCTAGTCCATGACTCAGGGATATATGAGCGTGATAAACAAGCCGAGTAGATCCGAAGTAGCCATGGAGCTATAATATCCGCATTATGCTGCAAGTCTGCAGGAATAATGTCATCTGGGCCCGGGGATTTAAAGGGGGCAAAGCTGTTCAGGGCCCATTTTAGCTCATCTTCTATAATCCGAATCTGAGCGTCGTTGGGGTCCCCAGAATCAACCGCAGTATGCTCCGTTATAGGGAGACTGCCAGGAAAGTGCGTATCCATTAAGACATCTAAGGTCTTTTGGCCGCTTATTGTCCAGCTGCCACAAGGGGATGACGCCAGAATTTTGCGTAAACGACTTGTCTCGTAATGACCTTCCACGCCGCTACAGAAGGTTTTCCAAGATTTACGTTTCGCATTTCTGATTAGGTTCTTAAACCTATTGACTGAGGATTTGTAAGCTGACCAGTTGCCCAGTCTTTTCGCCTCATTAAATAAACGGCGGCATTCTTTACGAGTGTCACCTATTTCGGAGTTCCACCAGTGTGGTTTACTCCTTCCTTTATAGAACTTAGGTCTACAAGCCACAGAGGTCGCCCTATCGAAAGCATTATTTATCATTTCGACAGAGGATTCAATATCCCGACTAGTACATATGGTCGGTGGGTCAGGGAGGAGTTGGGACAGAATATCATGTTGCTCTATTCAATTTGTTTTCCTCCTATTTGAAATCGGGTTGGCCCCAGGTAAATGGACCTCCAAATTGAAGTCAATATACATGTGATCCGAAAATGAGCAGTAATTTGAGACTTTCCATTCCCTGATCATATTAAAATGCTTAGTACTTACTAGCGTAATATCGAGAACCTCCCTTCTATTAGAAACTACAAAGGTTGGTTCCTTACCAATGTTCAACACATCTAAACTACTACAAAGGATAAAGTTAAAAATAGGCTCATCCCTTGCATTTGTATCCGAGCTGCCCCAAACGATATGGTGGGCGTTGGCGTCAGCTCCAATCACGAGCGGAATGTTTCTCTCATTTGCCGCCTTGGTTATTGCGCGAACTTTTGCATTCGGTGGTGGTTCGCTGTGATCATGGGCCATGTAGCTGGAGACAATATCTCCAAGGCCGCTACAACCGTATCTTCGTCACTGAAATCAGAGAGAATGAAGATACTAAGTTTCCGTTTTCACCCACAAACTCAGAGTTTGAATGAGTGTCCTCTTGAGCGAGAGAACTAGTAGTCTCCTCACATGACATTGCTTCCGGAGTCGGGTCATTACCGTCCTGAATCGGTTTGTCTCTGTCGTCTCCTCGGTAGACCTGTAGAAAGATAGACTCGAAGCCGTAGTATATCTTTCCACTTTTCTCACGGAGAGACGGCAGGGACTCCTTATTCATTACGATGATAATCCTTCTGGATGCTCCGTCGGATTCGGAGACTCTGGTCACCTTCCAATCGCTTGTAGGGATCTCAGGGTTTCCGAACCGAATAAGTTCCAGTATCTCCTCAGGTTTGGACGGTTCATCCGGTATGCGGGCCATGGCTCTAGGCCGACGTGGAATCTCGTCAAGTACCAGGTTAATTTCAAAAAGATTTGAAATATAACTCATGTGATAAATTTAATTTTAAATCAACAGATTTAAAACTATTTTAAATAGCTGAAATATAGCAAAGTCTATCCGCTCGTTTACTCCGAAGCATTAAAACTATTAGAAAAATTTTTATCAAAACAGATTTTTATATGAAAATATTTTTTTCACTTTTTTTCATTTAAAAAAAGATTTGATTTTTAGTTGACGCAGAGAATGCATCTAATAGAATTATCCAAAAAAGTCTCATAATATTCAAGGTCGCGCTTCCATTACAATGTCAAAAAGGGGTCGCGTAGAAAGATCTAGTGAGTTCCCCTGCCATAAAGTATATATTTTCTGGATCCTGGTTAGATTCTGAGTCGATCTAGCTATGTCCATCCGTCTGTCTGTTGAAAGCAGGATAAGGCTCGAACCGGACAACGTAGGGAGACGAAATTTAGCTCAGATATTTATCTTATATAAGGTTTATTTGGTATTGAAAATGAGCAAAATCGGTTTATAAACCAAAAATTTATAGGCAAAATACTAGAAACACAGGGTGCCCGTTGTAGCTTCATTTCATACTTTACTGCTGATATCTCTTAAACAAAAGCATGTACGATAACAAAATTTTATACAGATAGTTCAAGGGTCGATATAACTTGGAAACCAAAAATGGACGTGATCTGCCCACCTCCCTTACAAGGTGAAACGTCAACGAAATTTTGTACAAATAGTTTAAGGACCAATGTAAACTCTGAAACAAAAATGGGCGTGGTTCGCCCACTATACCGCCCACTTCTCATATAACGTAAAATTTTAGAAAGTTTATGGTGGGTATATAGATTCGACCGGGCCGAATATAACATTCGCGCCTATTTTGGTATGTAAAAATAAATGTATCCAAATTATTCCACTATAATTTGCTGTGTTAAAAACTCAATACAGCAGTACCTCATATTAGCAATTTTTTAGAAATTATTTAAACATTTTAGGGTAATGGCTGAAAATTTGTTTTCTGTTTAAAAGTCCATAAAATCGAAATTCGAACTAACTTGCAAAATTCTTTGGAGATTTTACTAATCTGATGGAATACTGTCATTTCGCATTGGACTTATTAAGGCATTTTTTTGATGACCCAAAATTTGTCTCATAATTTAGTTATGTGAAAAAGTGCCCTAAAAAGACATCAATACTAATTCTAGCATAAAAAGGATATATTTAGCTTTTTCTGGTCTGAAAAAATTTGGTCGTTACGGTAGAAGCACTCGAAAATAATTCTCCATGTATAAAGTTATTTTTGTTATACAAACTATTAGTTCTTGAAGGAAATGGAGCGAGGTCAAAAGTGAGTTTAAATAGGACTCAGAAATTGTTTCGACTGTAAGTTTTTATAGACAGATGGCGCCAAAATCTTGTCAAATTGCAAATAATTTAAAAAATCTAGTTACCATTAAATTTACCTAAAGTATTACATCAGAAGTATCTGTAGACAAAAATTATACAATAAATTGATTTACATTTATGAGCTTATGACGTTATCTGTTAGTTACAAATATGTATGTTACATTTTATTAAAAACGACACATTATTTAGACTAGGCTTAGGCAAAGAAATTGTCATTCTGGCAGAACTTTCAACTTCTGATTTCAGTGGTCTCCAATTTATTTTTAGCATTAAATCAGACTACTACTTCATTCTGAAAATTTATATATTTAGCCAGTATATGTAGAATAATTCAAATAGAACTAAAATAATGCTTATAGATTTTCTTTAAATCTGCGTATTTATCCAGACCATTTCTAAATAGACATTTTATGTCATTTAATATATTAATTCTTAAGACTCATAATTGTATTTCAAATAAACTATAATAACAATTTTACTTGTTTTATGTAAGAAGAATACAAATAAGCATACATTCATACTTATGTATAACATTATATGTTGTAATATATGTGTATGTATGTGTTTTTGCTTCTAGTTATATATGAATGTATATGTATTTACTTACTTTTACATCTATTCGTATCTGATGAACATGGTAAACATTCTTTGGGTTGTCAGAAACATTATAAGATACAATATCACACAAAATACAAATACATATATTTTTTGCGAAAATACAACCACAAATGTATGCATGTTACTACATTAGGGCTATAACCAAATTTTGGTCATAACACAAAATGTTGACCAACGTTGTGCTTTTACAAAGAAAAAAGAAGAAAAATAAAAACTTTTCGGCCATATTCGATTTTGTGAAATCACCCAACAACTAATAAAGGACATATTCACAAATTAATTTCATTATTAGTATGTTTAATGATTAAATTCTCTATGCTCATTTAATACCATATCCAGCTCATTAATATTTATATTCCCAGACTATAAAAAATATAATATTGCCAGTATTTTATTGGTATTTTCTTTTTCGATATCTAACAATAGTAGAGATTGCAACCCGAGATTTCCCGTCCCGGGATTCCCGGGAAATTTGCAATTTTTCTTGTCCCGCTTTACAGGGAATTTCGTCCGGGATTCCCTGGAATTTTAAAATCACTTAAATGGAAGAAAACTGCATGCATTTTAAAAAAAACTTATATATTTGAGTACTGTTTTAAAGAAGATTAAGCTAAAAATCCAACTGGGAATTATATCTTAACCACAATGTCATTAACATAGCTGTTACTTATGAAAAAATAAAAATACTTTTTATTTTATTTCCATTTCATACACAGAAAAAAATAATACATATATTTTAAAATTTTGTTCATAAATATTAAGAATCGAACATGACTTTTTTTCCCAAATTTTTTCATAAAAAATAAAATTTGGTTCATATATATTATTAAATTGTTCTTTATGAAAATTTTAGGAATTTTGCAAAAATTTTGCTCAAATTTTGATTTATTTGTAAAGATTCTAATGTAAATGCTAAATAAGAAAAGTTACAATAGAAAATATCCATGAAAAGTTTCAATTTTCAAGAAAAAATTTTTGGAAAATAATGTTTAGCAATTTGCATAAATTTGATACCATTTTGCAGCACATACAGCACAAACTATTTGTACACCTCATATATTTCGTATACCTTCACGCACATTTTCAACAGATCCGCTGTTTTTATACTTGCTTACAATGTATTATACTGTGGAATGTTGCAAATTTACTAAATTACTTATATTCCGGAGAGATTTTCCTTTTTTATGTTCATCAATAATTAAATTTTTAATATCCAAACTCAACTCTTTTCGCTTTCCCATTTTTGATGTGCTTATTATTCAAAACGTTAAAACCAACTTCTTATTTCATAAAATAAAACTCGATTAACGAAGACAATATAACGGTATTTAAAAAAAATCATCATACAAGAGTCCAACGTACAAATAATTGTACAAAGTACTGATGTACAAATACTTTTGTCCCAAAGATTTTTACTTAAATTGTACTTTTTTTTAACAATGTGTTATATATTAATTTATTTTTTATCAAATAATTCAATAAAAATGGACCTGAATTAAAACTACATATAATAATTTTGTATTCTTTATAAATTATTGAAGATATACGAAATGCATGGGTGTACAAATAGTTTTGTCCCTAACTGTATGTACATAATTTTATTATTTTATTAACGCCGCTTCTATTTTGTTGAATGATCCCAATATGTACCTAAAATTAAAATAAAAACTAAGAATTTTCCAAAGAAAATTTCAAAAATTTCATTACAAATGAAAATATTAAATAAAATTTAAATAATTTGTTTAAGTCTTCTTGACTTTTGTTTCATATAGAAAAAAATTTGAATATTTAAGAAATTATTCATAAATATTGTGAACTAAAATCAATGAAACAAAATTTTTGTATTTATGTAAAAACTTTTTTCTGTGTATTTCTAATTTAAAATATTTGTTAATCAATTTATTAATTTTAAAACAAAGAAATTAAAGATTTCCATTTGCATTAAATCGTTTGGATTTATTATAATTTTGTATCTGATTGAACAAAATAAATTAAAAAAGAAAATATTTTTTTTAATCGAAAATAAAACAAGACAATCAAATGTTTTTTATTTGATTATTATAACCTTAAGAGGGTTTTACACTATAATACTTTGTATTAATACCAAAAATATTTTAAAATTTTATTTATATTTTCAATACCTTGTATGTTAAAATCTTGAAATGTTTGAAACGTAGTTGCATCTCTTGAAGCAAATTTCCGCACACTTTTTATACCCTACACCACCATAGGTGGGGAGGGTATTATGCGTTTGTGCTGATGTTTGTAACATCCAAAAATATTGGTCTAAGATCCACCTTAATTTATACCAATCGGCCTAGAATCACTTTCTGAGTCGATTTAACGATGTCCGTCCGTCCGACTGACCGTCTGTCCGTCCATGTAAACTTTGTAATCAAACTACAGGTCGCAATTTTTAACCAAAAAAATGAAGTTTGGTACACAGGTTTGTTATAGTCCAGGGACGAAGCCTATTGAAATTGGTTATGATCGGTCCATTATTTCACCTAGCTCCCATACAAATGTCCTCCCGGAAAAGGGTTTAACGATCATAAATCTCTTAAATATAGCAATATTTGAATGAAATTTGGCACATATAAGTTTCATATAAGTTTTAATTAGTGTACTGATTTTTAAAAATTTCGGTCCATAATTAACCATAGCTCTCATATAAACCCCTTTTCAGAAAATCTGTTTAAAGGGCATAAATCCCATTAGAATGTTAGTATCAAATTAATATTCGACACAAATAAGTTTTATATGAACATAAATGATAGTGCCAAATTTTACGAAGATCGATCCATAATTTACCATAGCTCCCATATAAGGCCCTCTTTCAGGAATCACCCAAATTCATAAATAAATTCATATAAATGTCAGCATCAACTTAATATTCTGTATTCGTATGTTTTATTTTACATTTATGAGTATTGGTCCACATTTGACTCCAAGTCTAATAAAAGACCCCTCCCCGAATTATAATGTACACAATGGTGTAGGGTATCATATGGTCGGGCTTGACCGACTATATCTTTTTCTCTCGTTATTTGTAGTTTGATTTCTAATCAATTATGTTTAATTTTTGTTTTTTAATTTTTTAAAAAATATTTTAATAAAGAAAATAAAAAATATGACATTTAATATTACTTTCTTTAATACATTTTTTGATATGTGTTATAGAAAATTAAACTCTGGTATTAATACAAAATATTAATTAATTGATAAAAGATTAAGCTATTGATAAAATTTCTTTTCCTCCATACATTTACAATTCTATTATAAATCTGCTAATGCAAAAGTGCATATCCCTTTTGGGTCTAAGTTGTTCAACTAATGAGAGTAGTTTTACTTATAGACTTTATTCCGGGATCCCGGGAAGTCGAAATTTTTTTCCCGCTATCCTGGGAAATCAAAAAGTCCGGGAAATTGCGAAACCTGAACTATAACCTTGTTAATGAAAAAAATATATTTTTTAACTTCATAACATTTTGTGCGTGAACTTTTTTAACGATCGAGAAAAACTTTTATAATTTTTGATATTGTTGTAGCCCTAATGTACAAATGTATGTACATATTTGTGTGTGTGGAGGTAGAAATCTGTTTATCGTTACTTACTATATGTTTTATTATTTGTATAAGTTAAACCCGTTAGGAATGATTTAGAAATAAACTTATTTATACAAAAATTTAGCTAATACATTAAATTTAATTTTTAGTTTAGTTTAGTTAAATGTTAAGTTTAGTTAGATTAAGTTCTTCCTACATAATATTTCTAAAAAAAATATCATATTCACCACTTGAATAAAATAAAAACAGCATCAACATTTTTATTTGACTATTACATAATTCAAAATGATTTTCTTCGATTAATCGAAAAATTTATTTACGAAAGACAACCCTAGCTTGGTATCATATAATTTATATAATTTAAAAAGTTTTCCAAATGGGCATTTTATAGACTTGTGTATGCGAAAAACTTTAACATACACATACATACATATTTATTATTCCAAGATTATACATTTACTGTATAAAATATAGACATATACGTACATATTTACATACATGAATGTTGTATGTATGTATGTAAAGTTTTAACTAACTGAGTAGGTGGTGTTTATAGAGAAATTTAAGATATTTTTGAATTATGTTAACAACGAAAAGGTAGAACCATATTTCAAACAAAGTACTAAAGTATAAAAACAAAACCTGAAACAAGACTAAAAAAAGAAGAAAAACTAAACATATTTTTAAATTATATTCATATGCTTCTAAATGGAAATCTGTACAAATTTTTGAAAAAAATAACATAAATTACATAAATTTCTTTGAGCACATACTCAAATACAATGATTTTTTTATTTTCTTCATATTAATACAATTTTAAATTATCTAAGAAATATATTTCTAACAACTCTTTTACACATAGGAGTGTAATAAAATCAACATGAAATATTTATTTCATTGTATTGTTTCTCCTTTTTTTAATCGTTACATTTATATGAAAATAAGTTTTACTGCAAATGTTGGTAATTGTAATGTGAGATCTAGATAGTATATACTAGTATACTTTAATTAGAATTGTTTTTCTTTTTTGCCACATAAAACAATGATACCGAAAATATATCTCTAACAGAAGTATCCCAGCTAGTCGTTCTTGAAATTGTACATATAAATACATAAACCTTCTTAAAACCTTATTACTGATAATGAATTATATTTGTGACACAATATGCCACATACTGTTAACCATGTTATGGGTGGTATTTCAAATCTATTCTTATAATATTCGTATGGATTTGATAAAATTTGCACAGACTTGTATCACACTACAAGAAATTATGACTAAATTGAATATTAAATACACATACATATGTATGTATATTAAAAACAAAAACGAGATAGAAAGGTATAGACGATCAAGCCCGACCATATGATATCCTACACCATCATGTATGTGCATTGACATTCAGGGAGGGGTCATATATTAGACCTGTGGCCAATTGTGGATCATTACTTTTACTAACTATAAAATAAAATATACAAATACAGTTACATTAATACTAACATTTATATGAATTTTTTTGCGCTTTAGGGTGATTTTCGAAAGTGGGAACTATTATAAATTATGGACAGAACCTCATAAAATTTGGCACTGTGATTTCTACTTAAATAAAACTTATTTGTGTCGAATATTAATTTGATACTGATATTTGTATGGTATTTACGCACGTTAAAATGATTTTCGGACGAAATATTTATATGGGAGCTATGGTCAATTATGGATCAATCTTGTTGGAATTTCGAACAAAGATTGACACTTATACAAAACTTCTTCATATATTTAAGGCATTTAAATATGATCGTTAAACCACATTCCGGAAGGAAGATTGTATGGGGGCTAGGTGAAATAATAGAGCGATCATTACCAATTTCAATAGGCTTCGTCCTTGTGCCAAAATAATTAATTATTCGTGCTAAATTTTATCTAAATATATTAAAGATTGCGATTCCGAAAATGATTCTTAGTTGATTGGTATACTTTAAGGTGGAGGTCCGAAGAATTTTTCTGTGCGTTACAAACATCAGCATAAACGCATAATTCCCCTAACCACCTATGGTGGTGTAGGGTATAAAAAAGAAACTAGGCTTTCATATTAAAACAGTTTTTCCAATATCACCTTGACTACACAAGTTTCAGTAGTAAATTGCCTTATTTTTCCAGTTTGACGCAGATGTTCCGCTATACATTTCATATGTATCTGTCTTATCACTTTAGATTTCGTTGAAACCTAAACATCATTAAGCATCATTAAAAAGTTATCTTGACTTTTATAACATGAAAATATCTAGAATAGAAGAATGCAGAGTTTTAAAAATTAGCTATATTTATTAATGAACCAAGCGAAAAAAGGAGAAGTACTTCTACAAGAATAAAATTGTCACTATTTTAAGTTAACATTTTCCAATTTTTTGGAAGTTATTTAAAACTATTTCTGCAAGAGTGAAGGTTAACTCTTTTGAGTAATTTTTGTTTAAAGCTTTTAAGAAATTACTCACTTATATGTAAGTTGTTGAAAGTAAACTTCAAAAGCCATGACAATCATGTGAATGCGTTAACGTTAAAATTATTTCTTTTGTATTTCTTATTTTGGAGGGTTTTAGCAGAATAATTGTTTCGATTTTTTAGTAGTTTTTCAGAAGATTATCTAATAATTGTCTGAAAATTTCACATTTTTTACCAGATGCAGTATTACTCGCAAGGAAGTACTTGCGCTCATTCTAAGCAATACGTTTTAATTATTTTTTTACTTTAATTCATTCAAACATAAATTCGTTAAATTGTTAAAGGAATACACTTGTAAACCACGTGTTAATAGCCTTTTATGGACACTGAAGTTACAATATTATTTTGAAAAACATAGAATAGCTTTTCTAAAGATTTAATCAAACATCTTAAAGTTAGAATAAACGGGAGACGTATATGTAAGTTGTTCATAAATTCTCAAAAATTTCCAACACATGTTATTATTATTATTTTTTTTTTTAATCAACTAAAAAATTTAAACAAAAGTATTTGCTAATTATTTATTATTGAGATTTTTTATGTTATTATTTATTTAAAAAATATTAAAATAATTCAACTGATGTGGAAATAAACGAAGATTCTGATATGTATATATGACTGAACATAACACTGGTCAACAAAATAATCCTCCCCCATAGACGATTAGTTGGACTTGATGTATTTTGATGTGCTAAACACGAATCTGCTTTCAGTTTTTCCCCATCAGATCTAGATTTTTTTTTATGGACATGTCTAATATTTCGCACATAGTAAGGCCATTACTCTAGTATATTTCCTCATAACTCAAGAACGGTGTGTACGATTGATCAAAGTGATACACCAAAAGATGCGGACTAAAAATATCTTCAAATCATTCCAACCTAATTTTTTAATGTGCTCAATAATTTCGGAGTTATTTTGAAATAAGTGTCCGAAAAAAATCATTTTCATGTAAAATTTTAGATTTTTTTTTTTTTTTTGTTACTTAAATTTCTTTTAATAAATGAAGACATCTAAAATGTTACAGTTTATTATCTTTATCTTAAAGCTGGTAATGCTTGGGAATAAAATAAGGCATGTATCTTCAAAATTTATGCAGAAATCTAAATTTTATTCACAGTTAAGTAAAAATACCCATGTTACATACAATTGAGTAGAAATAGAGTGGTGGCCAAAAAATTTTTTTTTTTTATTTTTTCTTGAAACAAAAATAGGTGGACTAAGTGGATTCTGACGAGTTAAACAAGAATCTGCATTCACTTTTTTTTCTATCGGGTACTGATTTTTTTATTTGCATGACTAATATCATCACCTTATTCAGCGGTCACACTATAAAATTCGATAATGGTTTGTCAAACTTAGGCTATAACTCAAGAACCCTTTACACGAATTTTATAAGTGATACATCAAAAGATGCATACGAAAATTGTCTTCAAGTTGTGTCAACAATATTTTTCATTCGCTCCAGAACTTCAGAGTTATGAATCAAAATTTTCACCACTTTTCAAAAAAATAAATTTTAAAATTTTCGGTACTAATTACCGAATAACTACTGAAATATTACTGAAATATTAACTGGACAAAAAATTATGTAAATTCAGCTCAAAGACAATATAGGTCGCTATATATTTTAGTTCAATTTATCTTAATTGGACAAACAGTTATCGAGATATACAAGTGTGACTGCCTAAAGGCGTGGTCACAGTAGTCATGCCCATAAAAAAACCAATGCGTGATAGAAAAAAGTAAAAGCTGATTCTTAACAATTTTAATATTGTGCTAATAGTCGCGATCGTTACTTTGAATAAATTCACAATTTATTTGTTGGGGGGAAGCTGGTTCCTATGCGCACTTCGCCGGTTGCTTAAGCCAGCTCATCAGAAACCCCTTCCAAATTTCTTTAGAAAAACTAAAGATATATTAGAGTGTAAACTTTATAAACTCAATGAGAATTAAAAGTTCTACACAAAAAAAATATCAAAGCTTAAACAAAGCCCAACAAACAACCCATGATTTTATTCTTTTCTTACTTTCCTTTCTACAATGGTTGGTTTTTTGCCGATGCTAAATGTAGTAGGTAAGGAGTAAACAAAAATAAAAATCAAAGCAAAAGAGCAATTCTTATTTAGCACGTTGAATTCCATCTAATCCACTTATTTTTTTATTTAAGACGAAAAAAAAATTTTTTTTTTTTTTTTGCCCACTAGTGTATTTCCAAGATTTATGCATCAATTTTTATAATACGTATCTTTATTTACTCGTAGTTTCGCCAGCTTTGAGATAAAGGTGATAAATATTTTTGATGTTTTCACTTTAAAAAAAAGTTTTAGTAAAAAAAAGAAATCTTGAATTTTGCATGAAACAATTTTTCCCGACACTTTTTTCGAAATATCTCCTAAACTATTGAGGGGATAAAAATTTGATAGTAGAGCGATTTAAAGAACGTGCATACCGTTCTCAAGTAATTGTAAAATATACTCGAGTAATCTGCATATTTAGGGCACAATATAAGACACGCCCTTAAAAAAAAATCCCGACCTGGTTGGAAAAAAACAGAATGCAGATTCGAGTTTAGCATGCGGAATTCCATCTAGTCTACATATTTTTTTTTTTTTTTTGAAGGAGCTCGAAATTTTTTTTTTTTTTTTTTTTTTTCGACCAGTGTAATCAATCAACAGCACTAATAAAGTATCTTGAAAATCATGTTTCAAATATTTTAGGTATAGAATATTTCAGTTTTTCTTCATAATGTCACATTTTTAACCTCTTGGGGACAAAAAAAAAAAAAATATATATATATATGTTTCCTTCAGGAGTCTTCAGGCTATAAATTTTCTAGGCATAGGAAATTAGTTACTCATATTTTATAGCCAAGACATACAAAAATGTAGTAAGATGTAAAAGTCAAGAATTTCTGCATTAACCCTCACAAAACTATTGTTAAATGAGGGGTAAGGAGGTGTAGAGGAGAAATTTATATATAACAAACAAAAGACCGTAGATCTCAAAAACATTTAAAATTGCACTGACTGAAAATGCGTAGCCATCAAAAGTATGAAAAAGAAAAATCGAAGTTTAAGTAACAGAGCTAACAAACAAATTATAAGAAAAATGCATCCTGAATAATTCCGCTTAATTTAACTTCTTAGACTAAATATAATGTAGACTAAATATTATTTTGTTTTTTTAGTGCAACATTTCAATAAAAATATTATAATATTGTTGGGATTCCTAGCTTTTACTTGAAACTCATATTGATTTGATATAATATTCGTAAATCTTCTATATATATCAATAATTTGCTAACATTTTTTCCCTCTCCAGAGATTTCTGAAGCTCCCAAAGATGCAGAAAATTAAAATTTGGTTTACTTAACTAACTTATTGCCCTACGAATCCTAATGGAGCCGGATTTTGAAATTTCTATCAGGGAGCGGAAATAAGCGGATTTATGTGTCATTTTCTAAACATCTTTCTCTTTCCAGAGCTTTCTAAAGCTCCCAGATTTGGTAGAAAGTTAAAATAAAGCTTTTCGTCCTGCAAATCCTTACGGAGCAAGATTTTGAAATTTTTATCAGGGGGGCGGAAATACGTTGGTTTATATATTTGTAATTTCCAAAGCTTTTATTCTCTTTTCAAAGCTTCCTGAAGCTCGCAGGCGAAAAATTTAAATTTGGCTCACTTATAAAACTTTTTATCCTGCAAATTCTAACGGATCCAGATTTTGAAATTTTTTGTCAAGGATCGGAGATAATCGGATTTATTTATCTTTTTCTAATCATTTTTTCCCCTTCCAGAGCTTTCTGAAGCTCCCAGACATGCTAAAATCGGCTTACTTAAAAATATGTTCATCCTACAAATCGTAATTTTTAGGTCTGTTTGGTTTTAAGAAATTTTGATTTGCTATACTTATTGTCTGCTCTCCAAATTATATTGAAAACTAATTTTACATTCCGGGCAGGGAGGGCATTAACATATTTTTAAGTTTGTTAATTTAATACTTTAGTTTTATTATTCCACCAGATTCTAACAGCTTCATTTTTACCAATTACAATTGTTCCTTTCTAAATTCCAAAATAAAAATCTTAACTTTATTTAATCTTTTCTGAATTCAGATAAATTTATATTTAATTTAAATATAAATTTATCTGAACTTAAAATGTAAAAATTTGTTTCAAATTTTTCTTTTCTTTCATTTTTATTTGTTCACAGAAAAAAATATTTCAATTTATTATACCCTTCACCACAGGTGTAAAGGGTATATATAAGTTTGTCATTCCGTTTGTAATTTCCACAATTTTCGTCGGAGAGCAAAAAAGTTTATATTTTCGGAATCCTTGTAAGAAGCAATGACGATTGGACCATGTCCGTCCGTCCGTCCGTCCGTCCGTGTGTCGGTTGAAATGGCGTTTATGAAGCCCACCGATAACTGACATATATAATATATATGTCAAACGATCGGAAATGCTTTCGAGAATTTTGCTATTGGAATTCAGCAAGATAGGTTCATACAATGCGGAGATATGTTAAAAAAACCGGTTTTTTGAACCGGTTTTCCAGTTTCTGAAGCCTCTGTATACACTACGGACTTCGTTTTTACAAAGAATTCTCGGACATTTTTTTCTGAATTTTTGTTCTGAAAAAATGAAATAAATCGGTTCAGTAATAACTGAGATATCGGACAAAACGCATTTTTTATTTTTTGAAGCCTTGGTTTAAGCTATAGATTTTTATTTTTATACAGATCGGTCACAAATATTTTTATAAAATTTCGGTTTTTTGAATCAGGAAGATCGGTTTATAAATGGTGGAGATATGCTTTAAAAACCGGTTTTTAGAACCGGTTTTTTAGTTTCTGAAGCCTCTGCATATACCAGGGACTTCGAATTTTTAAAGGGGGCTCGAAAATTATTTTCTGAATTTTTGTTCTGAAAAAATGAAATAAATCGGTTCAGTAATAACTGAGATATCGGGGAAAACGAATTTTTTATTTTTGAAGCCCTTGTTCAAGCTACAGATTTTTATTTTTATATAGATCAGTCATAAATATTTTTATAAAATTTCGGTTTTTTTAATAAACCAAATTCGTTCATAATCAACAGAGTTATGGCCCAAAAACAAATCTGTTAAGAATATAAATACACCAACAAACATGTATATTAAGCATTGTAATGACTATTAGTGACGTTTTTTGTTTTTTGTATAGACAAGTAGTTTAGTTATCAACAGCAGTAATATGATGAATAACAGTGTTGTTGTTGTTGTTCTTTGTATATGCAGTCTGTACAAAAATAAATAGATATGGAATTGTAGTTGTTTATTTTTAAAAACTAAAACATATCTGTTAAGAATATACATAAATACATACACAAACATGTATATTAAGCATTGTAATGACTATTAGTGACGTTTTTTGTTTTTTGTATAGACAAGTAGTTTAGTTAGCAACAGCAGTAATATAATGAATAACAGTGTTGTTGTTGTTGTTCTTTGTATATGCAGTCAGTTTGTACATACAAAAATAAATATATATGGAATTGTTGTTGTTTCTTTTTTAAAAGCAAAGCCTGTTATGATTGTTTTTTTTTTCATATTCAAATTTTCGTAGTTTGAAAAAAATTTAGATTTAGAAAATATGCAAGCATACGTTAAGGCGAAAATTTTATTAATTGTCGGTAATATGGTAATATGATGTCGATAAGATGGTAAGATGGTAATATGGTGAAGGGTATCAAAGATTCGGCACAGCCGAATCTTTTTTCAATTTCATTTTTTAATAAAATTATTAACTAATTTTATATTAGAATTTGATTATATTATATATTAATATAATTAATTTTCTAGTTGGTTTAAAATTTTTTTACTAAATTGACAGCAGTTAATAAAATATAAAAGAAAAACAAAAGATTTGTCTATAAAAATATAGAAGTATTAAAAATTTAAATCAATTTTAAAAAATTTTCAGCTCATTATATCTATTTAAAAAAAAGCAGTAATAATAAAATAAATTATTCTAGTTATTAATGTTATCATTTTGATGATTGGATCAAAATCAATAAAAAATTAATTAATATAAGCAATTTCGTAATTGAAATCCATTTTTACTTTTTTCTGTGTTCATTTCAAAATTCTAAGTATATAGTTACATTTCCAAATGATTAAAAAAAAAAAATTTTATTTTATCTTCTTCAATTAATCTTTTCTGAAGTTTTAATGAAAATTAGTAATTTTAAATACTCTTTTATTAAATTTAAATGGAAATTAAAGACTGCGCACGAAAAAATTCATGCATACAAATCTGCATACAGAAACTAAAACAGTAAGCGATTTTTTCTAAAACGATATTTTTATTAATGACTGTTATGTTCAAGTTCTAAACATAAAAGAATAAATTAGATCCTGTTGGTTTTTAAAGAAATATCTGATCTTTTCCGGAATTACTATAATTAAAGGTTTTATTGTGTTTCGGTCACTTTTTTGCTCGAATAAGTCCAATTATTTTTAAGTTCCGTTTCATTTTGTGCTGAGCTTTTTTTAATGTCCTTTAAATTATTTTTTACTAGAGTCTAATATCTTTCAATTGCACGGAGTTTCGGACAATTTGATGGATTATCCTCTTTCGGTACAAACTTTTACAATTTCTTTTTTACAATTCCATTGTTTTGTTGTTGTAATGAGAAGAAGCGGAAACAGGCCTGAAAACAGCGGTTACACTGAATTTTATTAGGAAAGGGAGAAGTTTTTTTCCAAAGGCACTCATTCACGTATATTTTTGTGTTAATGCAACCATTTTTTATGAATGAAGTGCTTCTTTTCCCTATATGCATATGACTTCCCAAATCAAAAACTTTCTTGGAAATTTTGATTTCTTTTATACCACAAATGTTTTTGCCATATTCTCTCTAGCATCTGCGACATAGAATTCCTGGCTAGAAAGTTGAAAAAAGTCACCCTGTACGAACGTTTCGTCGTTTAATATACAGAAATAAAATTTCTGAAAGAATTCGTCTGAAGTATTGTTATTTTTTACCTCCAAATTCTTGCTTGCGTTTCTATTAGGATTTTTTTTCTAGCTCCATAAGACTTCAGGATAGACTTCCTTTAAAATTTGTTGATAAAAATTCAAAGAAATTAACTTTTTGTGACACTTTTCTTCCAGAGATGAGGAGATTTCTCTATTTTGCCTGAAGATACTATTTGTCTTCCATTACCAGGTTACCATTCAGTGATCATGAATTACCATTCAGTGATCATGAATTCTTTGTATAATATTATGACCCTAGAAACTGTATTTTGCGACACAACAGCCTTTCTTGAAATAATTTTATATAACCAATGCAAAATTTCATGAAAAATTTGAATTATGTGTTTAGGTGTTTTTTGTCAAACTTCCATTTTAAGAAAAAACAATTTTGCTATTACCATGAAACTTAGCACATGGCATGTGCAAATGAGCATAATTGCAAATATAAACCAGTTAACAGAACTATTAATTTTCATCACATCAAGTTATAAGCCCAAGCGCAGTCCTTATTATTTTAAAAACTTTATATGTAAAATCTCATTTTCTAATAATATTTTCCAAATTTTAAATGAAAAGTCTAATTTTCTTGTTTTTTTTTTTTTTAATTACTGTTAATAATGGTATAGTTTCCGCATTATGTTAATTTGTAATTAAATATGCGAATATTCTATTTTTTTATTTAATCGTTCGAATTATCGAACAAAATTGATATTTCATTCGAGCACACGAATAATTAATTAATCAACTTCAACGCCGAATAATTGACAACCCTAGTATCTACTATAAACTAAATTTCATGGTTTTCTAAAATTCTTTTTAAATCCAAATCTTAAAAACAACATAATTATTACTTCCAACTTATACTTTACTAGATTTTTCCGGTGTCCTTCGATACCCCATTTGATGAGATACCTAATATTTACTTCACATGTGGGTTACTACTCCCTCTGGATCTCTCTACCCTATTTGAAGTTTAATATGAAAATTACCATTACAATTTTTTGAAACTGAAATATTCCTATAGTTAAAGGAAAATTTATATATTTTTCTCCCCCTGGTCTTATCCGCCCTATTTTCATTTTATTAATGCTATATAATAAGATAGACGTTCCCAAGAAGCCAGAAGGCTCCCACTAATACCTTCCCTGGTTCGATCTATTCCCAACAAATCTTAAGAATTTTCGTGCAATAGTTTCATGTCTAAGCATCACTATAATAACTGCAATTTAATAGTTCAGAATTCACTAAATGTAATAAATTAATACAAATATTATATGAGATTCTAAAGATTAAAAAATTAAATCGCTTAATGTATTTTCTTTATTCCTTAAAAATTTCTTGTACCTACTACCAAAATAATTCTAGAAAATAAATAAGTTCTTTAGTTTAAGGTTTTAGATTTTGCCAAGTCTTATTTTTAAAAGTATTTTACTTTTCTTAAACCTTTTGAAAGTTTAATTTAAGTGTCTAAGATTGTGGAAAATTAAAAATTAAAAATAAGATAGAGAAAGAATTTAGACCGTGAAAGCCCTATGTGATTTACACAAAAAATAAATCGATTTTCTAATAAAAAGCTTCAGCTTCCAAGCTATTTCGGATAGGTCGCTTAGATCATAAGGAATGATCTATTATTTTCACTTAGTTATCTTTTTAAAAATCAAACAAAATTTAGTGATATAGTACTAATAGAAACTAATTTTTCTTTTTTAACGTGTAAAAATAAATAATATATATGTATATATATATATGTATGTACGTATGACTTAACGTATAAATGAGTATATGAAAATATTTTAATGTTTGAACCACAAAAGACAGCTAAACATTAATTAAGTCACAAGTGCTGAATGAGTAGCAGCTAATGTCAGATTAACACGTGTATATATAGATACATACATATCTTTATGCTTATATTTATACATCTGTGTGTATATTTGTATGTGTAACCAGAAATAAGGATTTAGCTTATAATCATTGCTTATGATAAATATATACTTACATATTTATGTATATAATTTATTTTGTCACCCAACATACAAATACAGTCTAGGATAAATATTAATAAAACCAAAAAACCGACTTATTAAAGTGAATAGTGGTTTAATGTACATTTTATGTTTATTGTAGATATTCTGTCACTTTCCTAGCCATACATTAATATCTATGTATATTGCGATATAAATACAAATGTAATGTAGATACACATACACATTGAAATACGGATAACATAACAGTTAAAATGTCCTTTTTACTTATTTTGGTTAATATATTTATTATTTAATATTATGCATCGTTCATTCCACGAGAGAACGCCCAAAAATTTACCAAGTGTCTTTCGATTTTCATAAAATTTTGCACATAAATGGTCTATGGATTTCTATATAGATTTCCGTTTGAGATTTGAGAAATTCAGAAAACTAGCGATTTTATTTCGCTTTTCACATTCTAAAAAAACTTAAAAAATCTCTAAAGTATACAACTTTAAACAACAATATATCTGGGAACACTTTGTGGAAATCAATGATTTAAACAGCGCACAGTGGTCCCAAAACGGAATTTTTTGGAAATAATTCTGTAACTTTAGAACTGCTAGATGTATTTGAATGAAATTTCATATGGGCAATCCTGAGGTGTGTGGCAATTGATTTGGAGGACAGGATCATCCTCCAAAGTTGGTCACCTCGGATATGAAATTTTTTAAAAAAATCGCCAAAATTTCATTTATGATTTAATTGAAACAAAATTTTGCACACAGATAGTCTTTATAATTCTTTACAAAAAATACGCTTACATGTGTGGGTTACCTCTTTTTGACCCATTTTTGGACATGTTTTTTTTTAACTTGGCGGGCGCAATTTGTGTCCTAAAATTTTTCTAAAATATCATCTGGATTCTGCACAAAATTCTAAACAATTCTTGGACAAGGATCATATACCTATGTGGTTTAGATAAAAAGTTATATTATTTTGAATTAGAAAATTTGAAAAAAATTGTGATTTTTTTTCAAAAAGGTGGTAACATTTTATCACTTTAAAATCCATTATTTTCCTCTGGACCACAATTTTTTTTTCATGTTTCTAAAAGAATGCTTAATATAAATGCATGTAAAACAAATCCGAGGGCAGTTGGGGTAACAGTATCCCCACTAGCCCTATCAGAATTTCATTTTTTTAAAAAAGGTGGTAACATTTTTTCACTTTAAAATCCATTATTTTCCTCTGGACTACAATTTTTTTTTCATGTTTCTAAAAGAATGCTTAATATAAATGCATGTAAAACAAATCCGAGGGCAGTTGGGGTAACAGTATCCTAACTAGCCCTATCAGAATTTCGTTAATTTTAATTTTTTTGTTTTTAGTATTTTGTGGAGCACAAAAATGTCAAAACTAATATTAAAATAAAAATACCTTGGAAACTAACCTCCATATGTTGGCTAAACATACAAAAAATTTTGAATAAGCCACGCCTCTTATAACGACAGGGTGACCATGTTACTGAAAAATAGACAATTTTTGAAGTAAATTTTCCCCGAGCAGGAATTTTGGGTATTTTGGAGTAAAAAATGGAAATCTGTTTACACTCTTCTTTTAAGAACCATTTTTTTTATATAGTACTAATATTTCAGAATAATAGCTTTAGAAATATAGATTTTATATAAATTCAAATATTATTATTATTATTTTTTTTTTTAAATAACACTAAATAAAAAAATTTTCCTTTTTTAATCAATTTAAGGAAAAAATTTAGTTGGAATACTTTATTATTTAAATATTATTATTTTTCAAGTAATAACATTTCCAACGATACCAAATACTTGCACAAATACTTTACACAATCATTTAAAAACTAACTGAAACTTTACCTCCTTCCGCAAAATTTGCACATTTTCCTTCAATTTCCATAGTAAATGTGTGCTGCAGCATTCTATATACATAAGTGCATAACAGTTTCAACGTGTTTTTTAAATAACTTTGTTTAACTTTTGAATCGTTCAATATATTTCAACGAAATTTCACACAGTTATTACTGAGGTAGTTTTCAACTGTTATGGAGGAGCACATGTTTCTAGGTGGTCTCGGGGCTGGGGGAGGACCGCCGAAATGGGTCACCTCGTATATTATATAAGAAATAATTAAAAGAGTTGACCACTTTCGGAGGTTCTCCTCCTGCCCACAGACGAGCTAGAAATTTGTAATCCTTCAAAGTATTTGGAAAGTACCTCAGTAATAACTGTGTTAAATTTCATTGAAATATATTTATCCGTTCAAAAGTTACGTTTTATTATTTAAAAAAACACATTGAAATTGCTGTGCACTTATATATGTATATTTTTCAAATTTTAGGACACAAATTGCGCCCGCCAAGTTAAAAAAACTGAAAAAAAAAAATGTCCAAAAATGAGTCAAAATTTTAATTTGGTCCAAATATCTTTTATAGTAAAAGGGATAACCCACACATGTAAGCGTATTTTTTGTAGAGAATTATAAGAACTATCTGTGTAATTTTTTTTTTTTCAATCAAATCATAAATGAAATTTTGGCGATTTTTTTAAAAATTTTCATACCCGAGGTGACCAACTTTGGAAGTCCACCCCTCGTCCTCCAGAACTGCTACGAACCTGTCCTCCCCCAAATCAATTGCCATACACCTCAGGATTACTAGTATGAAATATCATTCAAATACATCCAGCATTTCTAAAGTTACAGAATTATTTCCAAAAAATTCCGTTTTGGGACCATTGTGCGGCGTTTGAATTGTAATTATATCAGCTTCAACACGAATATTTCATAAATAAAAAAAATTTTTTAAAAATGCATTATAATGCAATTACATTTTTTAAATTTATTTTCCGTTAAATATGCTATTAATTTTTTTAGTTTACATTAAAAGTCTCAAATTTTTGGGACAAACACATATTTATGCAAAATTTCGCTTTTTTTTTCAACCAAATTAAATTTTTTCATATAAAAATTATATTTTTCTTCTATTATTTTTAAAATATGAGTAGGTTTACATATTTTGTTAAACAAAATTTATTGTGTTACTCTTTAAAAATTCGTTAAAAATAGTAAATCTTTATGTACTAGACTTATAATTGATTCAATTTATAATAAACAAAGCATTTTTAAATACACTTAAAAAATTAAAATTTAATGAATTCACAATTATCAAAAATGCATCTATAAATTGCATTTATATTTAAAAAAAAAATTTTAACGAAAGGGAATTTTTTAAAAAAACAAGGGAAAAAAAGGGAAAAAGTGCTAACTGAAATACTCTAAATGAACACAATAGTCTTTTATATGCTTTTTAAATTACAGAAATCCATCAATAACTTAAAGAGATATAAATATTTAAAGTTGCCCATTTTTCATATTTTGTTCACTTTTATAAAAATTGAAAACAAAAATTAAAAAGATAAGAAAAAAATTTATTTTTATATGAAAAATTGGAACCATATTTTAAGAAAAATTAGATTATGCTTAGTAGATTTTCGCGTCCCAAACGTTTTACAGTTTTATTCTAATGTAAAAATTCTAAACTTTTTAACTGAGTTAAAAAAAATTTAAATAGCTTATTTATCAAAAAATTTATATAAAAAATTCAATTGAATTAAAATGCATTTTTAAAAAATCTTTCTTA